>JAXDDW010000012.1:720000-1920000 GCA_034670385.1 Hoplostethus mediterraneus | reverse complement strand
CAGGGTTCTTTGTCACCTCCTTGACCGTTACGCAGCATGCTCTTCCTATGATCTTTGCTGGACGCCCACTCCTAAGGAGAGCAGCAATGGTTCTGCATTTTTCACCATTTGTATATAATCTGTCTGACTGTAGACTGACTGTAGACTTTGGAAATGCTTTTGCAGGCGTTTCCAGCCTCACAAGCCTCAACAACTCTTCTCTGGAGGTCTTTTCTTTTTGGAGAGCAGACTCTGTTGGTAACCAAACTTTGTAAACCAAACAAGTACATTTTTATTTTTATTTTATTTGTTAAATCACATTGTGTATTGTTATGATTTAGATGAAGATCAGACCATATTTTATACGTATTTTCCATTTTGCAGGAATGCAGGTTCTCTTCTGTTTTCATTGCCACAGTCACAGGGAAAAGTTGTCCAAATCGCATGAGTGTGTGGGTTGTTTGTTTTTTTGCGTAGGAATTCACTCTTGGTATCTGTAAGCTTTGCATCATCCTGGTGCTGCTTGATCATATTTGCCTTCTAGGTGAAACTGCACTTACCTACAAAACTATTCCAACTACAGGCAGACACTGATGTGAGTAAAAGGTCTCTTCTTGTGGCGTCAACAAGCATTGCATTACTTCTGTCGAAACGTGACACTAAAATATTCATGAATTGTTCAAGCTGCCTCTGAGAAGGGATCTGTTTCTGAGCAGGGCACTGAGGGTGTTGACCTGCAATATACTACTGTTTGAATTAAAGTTTGCTTCTCTGCAAAAATACATTCATAGCTAGTTGAGTATGTGGACCGAACCCTTTAGTAGCTTTGCTATGTTAAAACGAAATGAAAGGTGAAGTGAAGGCAAATTGGATAAAAAAACACAAAAGTTAGCAACATTTTTCCCCCAATAAAGATTTTTTTTTATTCGTGCCATGTGTCTTTTCGCACACTGTAGCTCACTATAGTTATATATGTGTTGACCATCCTCTGTATCTCTCACTGCCTCTGCCTATAGTGTTAATAATTCATTGCAGCTACATGTTTCAAGCCCAGTGGCATCTGTGAGGCCAACGCACAGATCAGGTATAGCCTTGGGCAAGTGGGCAAATCCTGTGTTTGTGAATCATGTGTTGTGGCTGGGGAGTGCTTCACATACACCCACCCTCACGTTGAAATCAACCTGGCTCTGAGATTCAGGAGCGCTCCCCTTGAATCCCATGGCCGTCTATGGCAGCAATACATTTCTGAGGCACAGACAGATTGACAGCAATGGAATAATCCACAGTATTTATGAGCGCCATGGAGGACTTCCAAAATAGCAGGAGTAATGAAAGATGATGCTGATGTTGTGTGAAAACACTGAGCGGAAAAAAAAAAGTGACGGATATCAAAGTAATCTAGTTTTATGAAATCAAATGCATATAGTGCTGCACGAAGGAGAGGACTTGACTCAATCAGGTATGGAGCTGTCAATTCAATAATGCGTCCTTCCTGGTGCAGAATTTTATTCAATTCAACAGAGGTTAAGACCCAATGATATGACTACACAATCAGGAGGCTTTCTCCCCTAGAGAGTTTATTGTTCCTGACAGTCAGGAAAGATGGCCTCTAAATGACACACAACAAAACAACGCCCTACTTTGTCAATTCAGACATACATAATTGAAGGAAAGAGGTTATATCTTCACCTTGAGGTTATTTTCACTCCCAACATACACATTTCCATAAAACCCTACACTGAAAGAAATGTAGAATGGCGTATGGTGGCTGCAGGCATGTCAGAAACCTAGACACCGTGTAGAATTGAAACCCTTGAATGAACGGAACAGTTAATATACATGCAATGAAATATACATGAAACATTGCCTGGTATGAAATGCATCAGACACATACGAGTCAACATTGAAGCGTTCCCCCAAAAGCGCTAATTAGTGCAACAAACAGGCAGCGTGGTGTTGCAGCAGCCCAATGCCACGTCAGGGCCTCAGAATACAGCATTCCCGGAATGTAAAATCAATCGCAACCTTCATTAGTGTCGAGCAAAGATCTCTATGCCACTTAACCAACACATACAAACGTATTGAATGTGAGATGGGATACGAACAGGCAACACATTCTGTCTGTGTGGGTGTGTTAACCCAAGACAACATGCCAATAGTGGAGACTGCTCTCCCTAAGTAATGACATTATCTGACTGCATACGTGCAACAGGATAGTCTCTGTTGCATTGCACTCTTCGCGTACTCCATATGCTGGTCAGATTTACTGTTTCAAGATACCACCGTCTTCCCAGTATCCGTCACCCCATATCATCTCAGAGTTATGTTGCTTGTCCATCCAGGTAAAAAGTCAATAGCAGTTTCAACAGAGGCGATACAATTATGCTAAACTGGAGGAGTAATGTCATAAGGAATGACACAGCAGATGTTGTTGCTAATGATACTATAAGATCTAAGAATTGACAATCTGCTCCTTCCTCTATCAGTGGTTACAATGTACATTCCCTCATGCCAGGATGCTTAAAGGAAAAAATCCACCCTAAAACACAAAACACAGCTATTAGCGATTCCTGGGTCTGTTTTGATGTTTGACGGTGTATTTCTTTCATATTTCCGTGATTAACTGGCTGAACATAGACGACGTGACACAGCTACAATGGAGTTTAATAGGAGAATTTTTATTTTTATTTTACAACATTAAAGGTAAGCGTCAGGTTTTGGTGTTAGTCTTCTTACTGAGAAACTTATTTTTCGAAGGCTCTGATATGCTCTTGAAGGGTGTCAAACATGGCTGCCATGAGTCTGTCAAAGTCCACGGTAATACAAATAATAATTACTAGTTGTATTCACAGGAGTAGGCGTCTACACAATCGACTCTGTTTATGATTGACAGCCTGCTGCAGTTCATTTGGTTGACAAAGCAACGTGTTAAGTTGTCGCTATGGAGCTAGGTAGCAATAGCCAAGGGCTTCCCAATGAGCTGAACATGTGAACGCTTCCAGGTCGGAGCAATGGGAAATCCTCCCTCCTTTCCGCTCTGTGATGTGACGTGTATGCTGCAGTAGCAAGTTCACTGGGATTTTTCAAACAACATTCTGGGAAACGTGGGAAATCACTAACAGAAGTAGAAGTAGACAAGGCAGGTTGAGGGAACCTGCATACAATAAAAAATTACACATTACAAAACTTGATGAAATATAACAGTGTGTGAGTATCCTATGTTTTTTTTCCTTTAATACAAGGTTAACTACAAAATGACATTCTTCAGGCTGAGAAACTACTGTAATTGGTACAAACTGTCACTGAGGTAGACATTTGTATATCTTCACCACAGCGCACAGATACAAGCTGAGTCTGCTGAGCCTTTGCTCTTCTTTATATTGATACCTCTAGGCTTCTAAATCTGTCATATTGTGGGGGGAGCTGTTGGCACCAGCCAGTAGTCTGTGTGGGTATGTGAACTTGGCAGAGACATGAAACGAGAAAATACATTCACCAATACTATTGTCTCCCCAAGACTGTACAGCACGGTTCAGGCTGGGTGATACGTGTTTCTAAGCGCTGCTATGCTCGTACCATCCAAAGGAAGGATTAGAGACGAGCATGCACCAGGATTTGTCTTTCCCTGGAATGATTCAATTTTCATATCTCCTTCAACAGAGGCACAAGATAGGTTTCATGAACTGGTCTGCATCGCAGGGTTGCGTAATCAATTGCAGGAAATGCACGGGAGATATTATTTGACAAGAATATTGAGCTTGACAGCATTAGCTTCCGATGCTAGCAGAAGAAGACTCGCTCACTCCTTGACCTTTTAAATTATTATTTATCACTGCAACAACTGGAAACTCTAATTATTGTGATTCTTTTGGGGATTCATCCATCTGAGGATCGTCTGTTTATGCAAAAGAAATGAGTGAAACTAAACTCTGGCGTCCATGGGTCCATTGCCTCCATCATGTCTCAGTCAGTGTTTGAAGTGTGCGTGAGCCACGGCGAGGTAGCGTGGGGGTCTCGCTGGTGGAACCTTTGAGGGAAGGATTAATAGGAGTGGGGGTCTGCTGATGCATGCTCCTGCTCCTTCGGGTCTCAATAATTCACATTGTCAGCTGGAGAGCCGGTGCCGAGCACCAACCCAGAGCTGTCTCTCATCATCACACACAGTCAAGAGCCTGTCAGAACAAATGAAGCCACCGGCTCAGCACTGTCGAGGAACATTGAGCCGTAATTCACATTCTCCTGCCCCGACAGGCCTCACTAAATCCAGGTCCAGCCATGAAGCACTGGCATCTGATCAAGGAAGCCCTGTGCTGAAACCACATGAGACCCGTTGTGCTCCGAACTAGATTTAGCAATGATCAACTCGCCTTGCCTCACCAGCAGGTGGTATTGGCAGTGATAATTGGCATGTTCCCTCCACTGCCACTTTACAGTGGGGTCCTGTGTGTGCCTGTGCATTCATTTCCGCACGGTTTATCTTTTCAATGCATGGCTTAGTCCCAATATAACAAATGTGTGACATATCATTTCCCTCTCGCTGCCTTTCTCTTGGGCAAATTGCATTTTACATTTTTTAAGATTAAAGTCTGAGTGGGGCGTGAATTGAATTAATGAAATGATATGGAGCATAATACAACAGTGTGTTCCTTTGCCACGGTCCAGGGAAGCACGAGTTCATGCGACCCAGTGTAGTTGGATCTCAGCACAATTACCTTCAGCAGCAGCCTGATATGTGCGCTGATATAAACATCTTGGCAGATGCATACAATAACAGTGAAGTCCCAAGTCCCTCATACGGAAAACAAAAATCCTGTGAATATATTTAACTCAGCATATCAACACGATCAGCATACAGAACTCACATCTGTGTTGAGTGGCTTAATTAAGCCATAATGAAGGAGCAGCAATGCGACATCTAGCTGAGGGAATTATGGCGCTCTGAGTCAGACCTCATTTATACTGCTAGGCTCCAGACTGGCACCGCGGTCTTCAGGAATCCTCAGGGCTGCACCAGCTAAAACCATCACCGGAAAGATGATATTTCAGAAGTCTATGTTTGAATTCCCTCAACATTTCAAATATTAAAAAAAAACAAGGATACGCTGCTGATATATGGTCATTTACATGAGAGACTTTTATCACTGGAGCTAAATGGCCAAATATATCAATAAAACTGACATTTTCCCTCTCTGGATGACTTAATAAAGCTGTCACCGCACCATCCATCGCTTTGTTTAACCGCTGATACACATGTATAATTCAAATAATTCAAATCATTCAAATACATGTTTGCTTTGCCCGAGGCTGATGTGTCACAAACAAATCACAGTCCAGAATTAAGACATGTCACCCGGCTCTTGTTTTACGCCACTCAATTAAATGTCAGTTCAAATTCTCCATGTTTGTCTCTGAAAGCTTTCATTGTATCCCATTATGTACAATTGTGCAGTTGACCTTCTATAATGGATGTAACTCACAAAGCTATACTGATTGTGCTGTGGATAATCACACAAATGGATCTGCCATCTTGACTAGCTGTACATATTCGAACATACAGTATATAGCGAATCTGATATAAGAACCTGAAATAAGATAATATGCACTCTCTGACATTGTGGGGACTGCAGCCTGTTTAAAATATAAACACCAGACGGTGAGATGTCTCATTAAGTGTTACTATTCCTAAACATTAAATAATCAAACCTGCAGAACACCAACATTAACAGTAGAGTGTCCCAGTGGAAACACCTATGAAGAAAGTGTACAGGTTTTCATTCATTGCTCGCTCTGCACCATAAACTATGCTATTGATTGCAGTTTTTTTAATATTGTCAATAGAAAAGACAATTTGAAACTTGTAGATCAAGTCATGTTGCTTGGTTTTGCATCACAGCACTGTTTTAAAATGTGCACAAAGAAGGCATTTCAAGGTATGGCACTCTCCACATTGAAGCGGCTCCCTGTTTTATTTTAAACATGACATTTTTCAACATTACTCACTCACTTAATACTCTCGGTGGGTGGAGTACATGGCTGAAACAACCCTTTCCAGCCAGTCTTTCGCCGTGTTGTCTGGCTCCCGCGACAGCCTAATGCACTAAATGCACCTCTGGCTTTGCTGAGTCAGACTTCGATGTCGTCACTGGAACCGAGACAGGCTTGGTGAAATCTTGAACTTGCCTGAGTGGCATTTCTTGGCATTCGGTGAAGTAGTTGCTTTGATCAACATGAAACTGGGACTGTGATGTTTACGAAGCCTCAGGTTTTATAACATTGAAAGTTGATTAGAGAGGAGAAGAAAAAAGAGAACACTTTGAAACAGCAAAGCTGCTCAAATTCACATTACGTCTTGCCATTGCGACATATTAGAAGCTTTTTTAAAATAAAGAAATGTACTGTAAATATACTGTACAACCATAATATAGTGGATGCAAAAATAAATGGAATGAAGAATGCATTCCTTGGGAATTCATAAATGTCTCCTTTAAGACTTTTCATAATCTACCACTAAGAACTAAGTCTACTCTGACAGTTGCACCGGGGCCCGTGGTGCATGGACCCCCTTGGTTTCAAAGCCGGCCCCCTAAAGTTCAACAATGCGAGATAGCGCTTACACCACAGCTGAACCTGCCTCATGGTCTAACGTCATCTTGTGCGTATGTAGCTCATCCACGGTTTGTCTTGGTTTTAAAAATTGTTGAGAGAATGTTGTAAAAATAAATTGTTTTCGTTATTGGACATTCTGAAGAGTTATGCTTTTATCCATTACGTTACAGTGATTAAATTCAGGCAACACATCAAAAAGGTAATGTTTATTTTTTGTGACCCCCTCATGCGGTCTATCTAACTGCATGACTAGGGCTCGTCATGTCCTACTGACTAACATGGCTCCATGGTTTGAAGGCTTCTGGTTGCAAACTAAAAACACAGTTTTTCAGTACGCATGCTGAAAAAAGTATTGTGTGATTTAGTTTCAGTGCCTTATTGCCTAGATACAGGGGAAGATGAAAGGTTTATTATTTGGGTTTTGGCATAATCCTGTTAAGTTGTTTTAGCAGAAAATTCTTCATGGTAGAAGAAAAATGATGAAGCTTGTAGAAGATCATCTATCAATGTCTTGAACACCGAAGTACCTTTGCTTGTATAGCTTACTGTGCTCTGTAAGACTTTGCAGTAAAAAAAAAAGTGCTAAAATGTATCTACAATTGATTTTTTTTTAATCTGTTTGCAAAAAAAGGCATAGCAGAAATAGCAGCTTGTTTTTCTACCGTTGCTTTTTACTAAAAGGCACAGCTGGTGTAATTAACACTTTGAAGTCATTCCCTGAAGAAGAAATGGACTCAAATGTGACAGAAACACAAAACTCATCCTTTTTAATGCCTGTTCCTTTTAATAATGCATCTATGAAACATATGAAATATCAAGATATTTGATTAAAACATTTGAACGGTTAAATCACAGCAGCAACTGTTCACCTGTGGAGTGATAATGAATCCAGATTTAGTTGGAATTGTTATTCAGTCATTTCTTTCAGCTACCTGCAGGCAGGTCGTGACAGAAAACACGCTTTAAAACTTCTCCAACTCAGTGTTATTTGTATCCTCAAAAGCTGAAAAGTGAAAAAAGAGAATACCGCATCTGACAAATACTGATGTGAGCCTGACCACAGAGCTTAAATGTTTTATATTACTCTTCACTCCGCCATTGGTTTGAGTTTTCTCTTAGCAATAGCGCCTCTAGAAATTAACAAAGGTTACAGAAACTGCTTCATAAAGACGTTCAAATTCAAGCCCTCTTCAGGTCACAAACCCTTTTGCTTTGAAAGTACATGAAAATAATTAGTTTGATCTAGGTCAACCTTTGAACAAGAATCTGCTGTAAGGGATGCACAGGCTTTGATTTTGATTCATCTAAAGATGGATTCACTGTTACAACCACAGTCTTCCACTCTCAGACATTAGCTCCACTGGAGCAAATGTCTGTTAAGTGTCTTTCTCAAGGGCACGTTGATGGTAATTGTTGGTGTTTTGTTCTTTTTTGGGGGCGGCGGGTGTCATTCACTTTCCCCACTCAGGTTTTCCCAGCCAGTCCAGGATTCGCAGTGAAAACCTTCCAGTCACAAACCTGCTTTTCTAACCTCTATGCTGCCACGCCGCCAGTGGCAGGGCTTCTGAATTGATGAGGCTGATTCAGTTTGTGGCAATCAATCCTTTTGTGGTGGATAATTATTAGCATGGATCTTCCACCTGAAAACTGCAAAGTCCTAGAAATATAAATATTGCCGCTTTTTCACCTGCACCGTTCAATTCACTGCCACTGACTCAATATTAATTTTCAAAAGCTTCTATGGCCACTTTTATGTTCACCTCCTTGCTCAAATCAATGCAACTTGCAGCAGCCACCCATCCGAAAGCAATGATTTTGTTGAGCATAGGCTATTAGAATAAATGCTATTCTGTGATTCCCACAACCTATGTCAAAACTATTGAAGCCGATAAGTCAGGTGTACTCTAAATGCCCAGAGCATAGGCACAGTCAATATACATGAAAATACCAAATACTACACTGCCTTTGTAAATGATGATGCATGTTTGCATTTGATTGTAAACTCAATTTCCACAGTGTGAATCTACAGGGTCTCAATTAGCGGGGATGGCAATGCTCTGCTCTGTTGCAGCCCACTTCCTGTTAAAAGGGTCTTATCTTTACTGAAACATCTTTCCTAGTGCAGGAAACAGTTGATGTCATACTGAGTGTAGATCATTAGATGTTGCACAGTGTTAAATCTCAGCCTCAGACTTTTGAAAAAAAAATGTATTTATGGATGCGTATGTTGTCAGAGTAATGGCCAATCCACCCAAGATCAATCCTTGCTGATGTGGCCACGGAGTAAAATATAATTCCTACTGCTGGTTCTGCGGTGCCTGGTCTAGTCAGAAGCAATCTAACGCGTAATTGTCCCGGTGAGATGTCGAATCGTACTCGACGTTGAAAAACTGTCTTCTCGCGTCAAGAAAAAGCAAGGGGCGCATTCAAAGACACGCTTGCACTTAATGACAGTGGCTGATGATTCTCTTATACCCAGCGTGAAACGTTTGGTTTGTGGAGGCATCCGAAGGTTATGTCCTTTTTTTTTTTTTTCTGTGCTCTTTCTGGTGGGAACGTGACAAGGTTGAAGTGAAAACACTCAGGGAAAGACGGACACAGGGTGGCTTTCCAGCAGCTTAGAAATGTACGGATGTAGACTCAAGCTGAAGATGAATTAATCTATGTAACAATAGCGAACTTATCATTATTGGAGATCCATAGTGGTGCTGAAATTATACAGCCAGTCCACGTTTTGAATCTTGGCTCTGAGAAACACTGACGATACTGAATGAAAGGAAAGAATAAATGCGTTTTTATCTCTCTCTGAAGTGCCTGTTATTCAATAACTCGTGTTCTTTTCTTCAGTCGTTCCCACATTAAAGATTGTTTCTGAAAGCTGGACTCTGTCGGCGTCTCCGGTTTCCAGAGTGATGGATGGAGCTCGCCTCTGATCGCTCCTTCTCGTATTGTTCTCTGGCCACACAGGGCAGATACCCCCTCATTAATAAACTTCAGTGATTAATTTCCAAAACCTCCCTCCTGTGTCCCTTCCCTTGTCATCTGTTGAAAAGGCGCCCTCCTAATTAGTGAACACTGATGGAGCATCCATAATGCCCAGGGACAAAGCCTTGGAGCACTGTTGCTGGTGGACAGAAACCCACCAGTCCTCACTGTAGCAGAATTCCTTTACAGCTTGCACCTGAATCTTAGTGGTGCTATTCCTATGATTTTATTTATAGGATTTCCCTTTAGATTTGAATCACCATTTGACTCAACAATCCCACGTCCTGTGATGCCGTTAAGTAACGACAAAGTCGATCCCCCCCCCCCCGCCAACAACACTTGATTAACTGGTATATAGTGAAAGAAAACGTGTCTTTGCGGTTCACAGGGGAAAATTGTCGCTGCTTTGATCTGTTACTGTGGTTCCCAAAATAAAGTGTGGTTCACACCCACCGCCGCCTGATGAGGTTGACATTCATTTTTAATTAGTAAAACGCTCAGTATGGCTCACCCTCTTAATTATACACTATTTGGAAGGAAGCAACAATGACCTGATCCCAAGACAGCAGTTCAAAAAACGTCAGGAATTTCATGCATGAAATGTCAGCAGGAAAACACACACACATTCATCATGTTCACTTCTGACTGTATCCTCCCATTTAACAGTGACATATTTTCATTTCTATCTTATTGGGCTAGAAGGGGCAGGGAAGGACTCCTGTCATAAAACAATACTAGCTACTACTACCACTATGATACTACTACTATTACCACCACTACTACTACTGCTACTATTATTACTACTACTGCTACTGCTGCCACTACAAGGTTTTGCTACATGTGGAAAGGTCAGGGGACTTATTTAAAAACCTGTTACATAAATATATGAGGAAGCTTGAATTTATTCATAAGCTTGTTATGAAACTGTAATGAACGTGCTCTGCATGTCCCTCCTATTGTAAAAGCCACTGCTACTTCTGTTGCTGCCACTGCTACTGCTACTTTTTTGCTGAAAAAAAGTCAAGGTAAGGGGACTATTATTTTGAAAACGTGTTAGATGAGAATTTCATAAAACTATTGTGAATGTGACCTGTAGGGTCCTCCTGTGTAAAGTGTATTACAATATGTACTGATGATTTTCACAATGACAAAACCGGTATAGAGTTGGTAATCCATGCTACAGACAATTGGATGTGGACTTGACTTTTGACTGCCTATCTAAAGATTTTTAAAAATGGGTAATGTTGAATGTGAATGAAGGGTGAAGATCTACATCTCTGTTGACGCAGGAAACTCTTCAAGAATTACTGGAGAGAATTGTGCACTGTTTATGGCCTGAAACAAGCATACCATGAACGGAAAACAGGCATGTGTGGGTGGTTGGGTTGTAGGGGGTGGGAGGTGAACAGACTGCTCCCTGGAATAAACATTTTTATTAAGTTATAGTTTTAGAAAAAAACAACACAAATTCACAAAACAATGATTAACATGCACAATTTTAGTATACAAGACAAAACAGTTACTTTTCAATATGAAAATGCCATTCTACATGTCAGTATCTCACAGAGATCATTGATTAATACAGCAGTATTAAGGTCAAGGAACACACTATAGAAAAACAATAAGTTGTCTTTGCTGGCCAAGTTTAAAAAATATATGCAAGCTATTTACATTGCACCAAGTACACTCCTCTCTAGCAACGACTAGCTTATCTACAGTATAAACCAATTTAAGCGAGTAGACTGTGTTGAGATTGATACAGTTAAACCACTCTCTGTTAGCCCGGTGGCTACCATCACCTCCGTTACTCTCTTTAGATTGTACTTAGTAATATTTATCAGATCACACGTGAGCATGAACAGGGGTAACAAGGAACAATTAGTTGAACGAGAACAATGTAAATAATAGGATAACGTTGAGAGAAACCGCCACACGATTAAGCACTGTAATTGAATTACTTGATGATTTGGCAATTGGGTTGAGGTTACACCACTTGCTTCCACTCATGTTCCGATACACTTTTTTTTTTTCCGCAAAAGCACTCATCTTCACAAGCACGTTAAAAACAGCTACAGTGTTGGCTCTACTTGATGCTGTTGGGAAACAAAGATACTGCACAACTACGGATGGAGCATGACATCCCAAGGGCGGTTGTGTTCGAGATGTAACTTAAAAAAAATATTAGACAGCCAGTCAATCGTCCGGCCAGTGATCCACCTACGCTAGGAAATACGTGTTAATAAAACCTGTAAAAGCTGGAATGGAGCAAATAGTCAGCCTTCTAATATACGACGAAAAAAAAACAAGCCTCTGAAATCATCTGATAGCGACTGGAGTCTTGCGGAATTAGAGAGAGTGGCAGGAGTACATCTCAGACATCTCCCGACTCTGCAACACGACAAAACAAGCGCGCAATAAGAACGCCGCCATCAGTCAGTCAAGCAGCTGAATTGTGACAGCTGCAATAATGGGGCAGGAAAATCAATATCCCATTGACGGGTCTGCAGCAGTCTAATCAACGAGCACAGGGGCTTTATGAAACCAGTCAAGGAGCAGATAGGACAGCCTGATTACCTCGAGGCTGTTTGGACCTTTTTTTTTTTTACGAGGCCTCTGGGGTCCGCGCACCTGTTCCGACGTCTACGCCAGGACACCCAGTCACCTTGCATCAACTCCTTACGCTTTTCATTTGACTTTGGGGGGGGGGGGGGGGGGGGGAAGGAGCACGCGAAAAAAACACATGGCGATGACGAGCCTCCGAAGCCTTAACGACGGTGCACAGCTCCCCGTGTTTCGGCAAAAGGCACAGTTATGTGTAGCAGTTGCAGTTGACTGTATACCTTCCAGATCCACGTGAAACACTGTCAGGATCCCCGAGTAATCATACCTCAGCTCTTAGTTGGGTGGCTTTTTGACAGACCCATCCACATGATAAAAGAGAGAGGGGAAAGTCGCTCCCTCAGCAGAGCAGCAATGTTCCTGGCTGTAACTGCTCAGTATGGTGTATGTCCGTAGGTGGGAGGGGGGTAAAATGACAGCCAACTTTTCACTCCATTTCCAGTCAGGGCTCTTCCAGCATCATTTATTCAGACGCCTCAACAGCCCCTAAATTATGTTACGCATGGAATCATACATTTATTATGCCACAGACCGTAAATATTAGGAACCGAGATTTCCACCATATATCTCAATCCATTGCGGCTTTCCCCAAAGCTTTCAACCCTTTTTGTCTTAGGCGCTTCCACTATGCTTGCCCCTATGAAAAGTTTTATCAACATGCCCTTTCCATTAACGGGCTGCCACTGAGATTCCTCTCCTTTGTCCCCGTGTTTTTATTTCTCAAGAAACAAAAGCAAATGATGGCTGGAACATAAATCTCTCCTCTTAAGCCATTTGGAAAAGGAAAGGGAAAGGTTTCTAGTGAAGGCACTAATATCCTGTAGTCCTTTTGTGCACTGGGCCCAACTGGTCATCTGGGGTTGTAGATGGAAGTACATGTTGCAATATGATATACGTATCTAGAACACAGGTCGTCTAAATGTAGAGGAGGAACAACACACAGGGGATCTGCTTGACATAGTAAAACCACACTACTCTAGTCTCTGGGATCGTAACATTCCTCTAGACTGAGAATGCAGAGTGTGATAGGCATTTATTATTTAGAGGAGCATGAGATGGAGAACAAAATGCCAAGACCTATCAGTGTTTTGTAGAGAAGGGCTTAAGCTGGAGAGCGCCTGGCTCCATAAGAGGCCTAATATTATTTCAATATGCAGAGATAAGTGGGTTTTGAGGCACAGTTGATCAATTTGCTATGCAGCCCTGGTCCATTTGACGAAGCCAGCTAAAATCACTAAGCATGCAATAAAGTTCTTTTTGCAGCGGTTGGGAAATCACAAAAATATTCTATGATTCAACGGTGCATGGTGTAAAGTGGGGATATTAGATGGTAGAGATGTGAACGCAATTACCATCGGTTTAACACGTGGGATTCATTTGACCTCTTGAAAGACGATCTGCCGTTTAATACAGGGACGGCAGATGCATTATGCAAGTCCTTCTGTTGAGAATCTGACAATGATGAGAGAAATCCTTCTCAATACACTTTTTGCAAAACATTTTTCTAACCTCAGTATAGGATAAAAAAACAAAAAAACACTGATTACCCCAAAAAAAACTGAATGTTACAACTTCATAAAGCAAATGTCTCTGTTACCTACTTTGGTATGTATACGTGAAATGGATTTAAGGCATTAGTATCTTCAAGGATCCTCAAACGCAGCTCATGTAGACATCATAACTTCCAAATGGAAGTATAATAATGGGCCAAAAAACGAAACACTTTAAATGTACCTAGAGCATGGTGGCACTTATGACGAAAAATACTGAAAGATATCATGCACACAAATCATCATGTCTCCGTTTGACCATCCTTTAAAAAAAAAAAAAAAAAAGGTCCCCCCCCCTTAAGAGTTCAGTCCAGTCCACATTCCAGTCCGGGTCCATTCCAGTCTTTTTCCAGTCTGGTGCCTTCTGCCAGTCCAGCGGAGGGTTAACGGAGGACAGGCTGACTGAAGGGACAGGGGAGGCAGGGCCGCTCCGAGGGCTCTGATTAGCCATCACCAGAAGGAGCAGAGCAGTGCGCTGATGAGGACTGCAGAGAGGCACGACGGGCCGAGGCCGCCGGCTCCCGAGCCCCGCGCTCCCATGCCTGAAACCAAAAAACCAGCAGAGCAGCTCTTGAGAAACCAAAAATACCCCACCAATCAACACGAGGAAGAACCGCGCTCCGTCCAAAGCCTCTAAAATTCTCTGACAACTCATCATAAATCATAAGGCAACTGCGGATGGTTCCCGTATCTACATTATTAATGGCTTTCAACAGGAGAGACCATTAAAGTACTGAGAAGATAAGGTTTGTATCACATCAAAGAGCAGAGCCGCAAACTGAGCCGCCCCTTACCACTTTTCACAGCGGGGCGGGGGGGGGGGAGCACGGCGCTGCTTTATATGCTGCGGCGCTGCGCAGCCAGTCAACAAGGAATAATAACCCAATGGCAGAGATGGATGACACCGTGCACGCATTTCTAAAAAGGTCGCTTTTCTCGCACCCGAAATAAGTCTATTACACACGGTCGGAAAGGGATCCAACGGAGCCAAATGAACCGCTCTTTCTCGATTTATTGAATCATCGCTAAAGCATTATCAATGCTCAAAGAGAGAGTTGATACGGGGGGGGGAAGAGACGGGGGACAAACTCACTTAATTTATGGATGTGGATGGGTTCGCTGCCCACGCCTTCGCCGCCCTCGCTCAGGGCCTTGATCTGGATGAGATAGTTGTCGTTGGCGGCGAGGGAGAGCTCCATGGTGGTTTTGTTGGTCAGGATGGTGTTGATGTCGTTGTACCGATGTCTCTTCAGCAGTACCTGCACCGGGGGGGGAGGCCGAGCACAAACAATGATGCAGCAGATGTAAAAAACACTCTTGTTTCTGATGGAAGAAGGAGAGCGTCACGTCGGTGTGCGACCTACCAAATATCCGGTGACCGCCGACTCCGTGTCCATGGCTTCTACAGGATCCCAGTGGAGGGTGAGTGTGGAGCCGATCATGGTCCATTCCACGTTGAGGGGAGGCTGACCTGGTGCTACAAAAGATCCAGAGGTGAGGATGTAAAGAGACAGACAGACAGACAGACAGACAGAGATTTCCCAATGGAACATTTTCATATCGTTGGCTTCTTGGTCTTAACAGTCTGAATCACAAATTGGGGCTTCAGCAGAGAAGAGCTCCTAAATGAGATGCTCCATTTGCCCAAAAGAAATCCAGGTGTTGGGTATGGTCAGGGGTGGGAAATCTTCTTCCCACACATGAACTGACCAATTGAAAGTAGCGAGTGAGCATAAAGCGATCAGACTGGTCAGGTTGTGCATCAAGTAAATCAAGTTTCATTTCTGAATTTTGAAGTCCACCAACTTCAAACAGTTACCTCTCGGTGCCCAACGGCGCTCCGGCTGGATTCCACCCAACACACTGAACATTATTGCTCTTTTCCAGAGCGAACGGAGCGCTCTCTTTTTTTAAACCAGCGTCAGATTCAATTTTATAAGCAACAACCAACAAGGCCGAAAGAAAGGTTTGAATGCCATCATCCAGGAGAGCTGACACGGTTTATGAACAAAGCCCATATAAAATGATTTCATCGCCCGCGGAGGAAACGGACTCACGTGGTTTCCTCGTGGTGGTGTTGATGGGGGCCGACTGGGGCCCGGAGCCGGCGGTGTTAAAAGCAGCCACGGCGAGGTAGTACGGCGTGTTTGCTTTCAGCCCCGTGACATTAACCAGCGTGTAATTTCCAGATATTCTCACTTTGCCGATGGTGTCAGGCTTGGTGTCATCTTCCCAGTACACTACCTGTTAACCAAAAAGAAGTCACAGCCCAGGAGGTGTGGATCACAGGCACATACACTCATACATGCCAATGATCGTGAGACACGGATAAGTGACACATTTCTTCGCATCGTTGAAAAGCATATTGCATCGCCCCGATATGAAATGCTGTTCGAATTGCAGAAGGGGAAGGAAGGAATGAAGAACACATTTTTTTTTTTTACTACTAATACACATCCTGTTCATATAAACAGGTCGTTAGTGGGTCAAATAATAAGCAACCCCAGAAGAGAAATTGGTGATTTCCTGCCTGTTAAGTGGCACGCCAACACAAAAACAAGTTCAGGTCTTTCCCTTCGTCTCAGCAAACAGAGTGCAGGAATTACAGCGGTATGGGTAAATCCTCAAATATTTTCCAAAAATATTGTAACCGCACTAACAATGCAACACGGCTCGCCACAACACGAAAGAAGACTCAGAGTTGAATTGCTTTGCTTCAGGGTATTAACTCCCAATTAAGGGTGCAGGTGAAGAGATATTTGATGAAGCAAATGAAGTAATCCAATGAATGCTGTGGGTCATATCCAATATTCATGTGTCTGGTATTAAGTGACATAAGAGTTAAGTCAATAAATAATTAAATACAAATACAAAGTCTGCCCTCGGGATACTCCTGCTGTACTGGATGCATCTGCAATAAATGATTTCACGTGTGTCATCAATTAAGGCAGAATATGATGATTGGTTATTGTTAATTTATAGTAACGTAATCTTTCAGGGTTATAAGTAATTGCATTATTTTGAAGCTGCATTGCATTTCCAATTGGAATAACATCCAATTAAAGGACTTTTTCTTTTCTTTCACGAGCACCGTACTTGAGCTGTCCAAGGCTGCAGATGCATACTGATGATTGCCCATTGAGATTCAGCGGTTAAATCCACTTCACGACTGTGCTGTTCTTAAAGGACAATGTGGCCACTGCTATGGCAACCAGAGAGCTTTGTGCCAGGGGGGCAGAGGTGACAAATATTGAAAGAGCACCGGGAGGAAAATGCAAAGCTGCTTTTGCATTCTTCAAAAGGGCATTTATTTTATTTTTTTCATCTTTGGGGGGGGGGTTGCTGTTGGTGTGGTTTTATAATTGTATTATTCTAAACGCAAAATCTCTGCAGAGACACGTGAGAAGATATAATAAGAACATTAAAAAGAATGATTTAACCATGAAAGGGTGATTAGGAGCTGAAAAACGAATGTTATTTGAAAGGAAAAAAAAAAGGTTTTGGTGCTGTTATTTCGCCCAGGTGGTGAATCACAACGTACCTCGTAGCCGAGCACTCTTTCAGGGGTGGCGGGGAGAGCTTCCCACATCACTTCAATTTGAGCTGCAGACACACTCCTAGCCCTAACCCTCTTAGGAGCCACACCGGGGACTGCAGAAATAGAGAGCCGGTGAGAAATCCCCGAGACTCATCCAACACTATCACACACACACTAATAGCAATGAGAAGAAGGCACAGAATAGACCTGTAGTTTCACTGAAAAGCTATCCCCCCCCCCCCCACTCTCTTTTAATGGGATCTGTGACTGACATAAGGGAAGACTATCTGCCCGGCAAATTCAATTAACAGGATACCTCCCTGACAGCGCAGTGTGGTAAGTGTCTGCTAGGATTTCCTGTAATCTACCGCCGCAATAACTAATATCAGGTTGACACTCCCAACTAGAAAAGTGGGGGGGGGGGGGGGGGGGGGGGATAACAGCGCTGGAAAAAAACTTATTTCATCATTGCTATTCAAGGTCATATTGTAACGGGGGAGATTATGGCTTATTTAAGCATTAAGCATTAAGCATTTTACCTTCCTCCGCTGAGTACACGGCGCCGATGGAGCTGAAGGGCCCCTCCCCTCGGTTGTTGTACGCCCCCACCTTCACGTCGAAAGGTGAGAAGGGGGGGATGGTGTCGTTGCGGAAGACGTAGCGCGCCACCCCGGGCGTGGAGATGACCGCCCGCGTCCACGTGACGGTGCCCGCCGGCCTGAAGGCGATGATGTAGCCGAAGCCCTCGCCGTTCTGCAGCTCCTCAGGCACAGGCTGGGAGCGAAACACAAAACTATAGTGATATTAAAATGCATACAGACGGAGATACAGACAGGCCCGTCTCTGCGCCCAAAACATCTGCGCCTTTACACGGGCTGCTGTGATTTTAGACACCACCGCTTTCGTTCACGCTGCCACTCCACCCGGTCCAAAAATCACCTTTTTTCCTCCTGCATGGGCACATAAGAGGAGCCGCTCTGCGTCCCTGACTAGAATCCCATTTGGAAGGAGAAATGGCATTTGGAGGCTAACCCAGAGGGGGGAGGTGTCTCGCTCTAATGCAGGTCATAAAATTGCTCTATTCAATTCTGCACAATTAAGCAAAACCATTACTCGGCGATGGAGAGAACAGTAAAATGTGACGGATGACTTACCTCCCATGTTATCACTAATTCAGACTTTGTGCCGCCTCCACCTCCGACATCAGTGGGAGCCGTATCAGGAACTGAGAGGTAAAGCCCAGAGGGGAGCAATTAGAGCACAGTTTACAAAGCCCAGCGACAAGCCTATGCTATCCTTATAGCCTTATGACAAGGCCGCACGCTGCAGATATTGTTTTCGGTTTTACGAACCACAAATGATATTGCCTGCCCGAGCGCCGCCGTGCATAAACATCAAGCCGAGATCTTCTCTGTTGAATGTAATACTTTGCAAATGGCGTTTCGACTCAATCCACTCCCATTCCGGGTCCCACTCAACTATTTATGCAGTGCGGTGCGATGGCACATCTGATACCGTAGGTGGAGGAGCACTCATGCACAGCCTCATGTGTGTATGTGGCATCCTTAAGTAAATGGAGCATCACATTTAATCTGTCAAATCAGCAAATGGTTCGAGTAGCTTTAAACCTCAGATGTCTAGCATCCTTGTATGGAGTGTGTGTGTGTGTGTGTGTGTGTGTGTGTGTGTGTGTATTTATGAGGGAGTTTCACATACTGGCATCCTCTGTCCTGGTCTTGGCCGACGCTGGGCTGGGCTCTCCCATGCCGACACTATTGCGGGCCACCACCCTGAACTCGTACTCCACCCAGGCGTTCAGACCCACCACTGTGGATGTCAGCATGTTGCCATTAACCACCTCAGGCACTGCAAAGTGGAAATGAGACCCTTGGATTATCAGGTTGTCACACAAAAAAACCCACCACATTCACTATCACACTCACAAAGGTACACCCATCTTATCAGCCTAAATCACCAAGTGGAGCTGCAATGGAGAAGAGAGTCCCATCCCCATTAATTCACTGTAGTCACCTTCATCGCCTGAATAAAATTGGGGTGATTGGTCTGGACTCTGGTGGGAAATCTCCACCCACAGGACGTGAAGAATCTAAACATAAGAGCGAAATACAGCAGTTTCTCCTAACAGCGGTGAGCGACTCACCAACGTCAGCTCTGTTGCCGCTATCGTCCCTTTGGTATCAAACACCACTGACCGGCCTGGTTGGTAATAATCAGCATGCTGTGCGCGGTGTGCTGGTGTCATGTTACATGATTTCTGGGTATTGGAAGTCAATGTGCCTCTCGCTGCGATTTGGGACCAACGAGCAATTTTCCCAGTGCAGCTTTAAATTGTTTTGTTCTTAAATGGGCAATAAGTAAGAGTTTTTACTGCCGTATAGCACAAACTATCTGCAGGGGGTTGATAGGGTTGTTGATCAACAGTGTTGTGTTCTTGAGACTCATGTAGAAGCAAATTCTATCAATGTTGCTGCAAATCCGACCGGTCGGCAAGGTCATAGATTACCCATTCTAATATATATGTCCATGCTTACTCCAGCAGGTGAGGGTACCTGTGTCAACAGCTTGCCACCCCACGGTAAAGGGAGTTCGGGCCTGGATGATGTAGCCGGTGATGGGGCTGCCGTTGTCCCTGCCGGGGCTCCAGGAGAGCTGAGCGGTGCTGTCTGTGATCTCCTCCACCGCTACCTTGTCGGGAGGACCAGGGGGGCCTAACTCAATCAGACAATTAGCAGAGTGAGCTTCATGTCTCACATCAGGCCTCATCCTCTTGCTCCATCCACCCCCCACCCCCCTAGAAGCCTCCCCCTTATCAGCCTCATATTTCTACCACTTGCTACACGTCACGGCCGTCACACTGTCTAATTAAGGGCTAAATCCTTGGTCTGTGCAGGCGGGGACCTTTCATTTTCTGTGTGCGATGTGTGGCTACAAAGTGATGACATGGGATCACTGGAAGGAGACATTGGATGGAATGACTTATGACAGAGGGAAAGAGATGTATGGTCACATTTTATGGTACTTTGTTTATGCTTTTATTTTGAAAAGTGTGAATTCAATAAGAATATTTTAACCGTGAACCGTAATGTTAATTGTTTTTAGTATTATTTTGAAAAACTAAAAGGACATTCTACACTTACATGATTTTCCTTGGTGGCGCTCGGTTTAAGATGACGCCGTCAGTAAGCTTGTGTTAACGATCAAAGTAAAGTCAAACAGTTTTATTTTTGGTTCCAGAACATTTCCCTTTGGGGTTACACTGTTTTCTTAGGTTTGTACTATTTTTCTAATTAATATATTATTGATCGGACAGTTAGACTTTTTGCAATATTTTAGCAAGTGTTGTACACCCTAACTAATGCATACTGGCATAACCATTTGTAACAATATGCTAGTTTTTTTTATTTTTCATTAGAAATTACATGTATATGGGAACATGTGAGAATTTCAAATTTTGCAGGCATGTAACGATCACTGGATTCTGATTCGGTTCAAAATGCCATGTACATAAATCTCTTCATATTGTGAATAACTGAGAAACAAATTGCCAGTTGTTTGGTTACAGTTCAAAGCGTTGTCATCATCAGCGCTCTGCGAAAACAAACGGTGCGTGCAGATGGATAGCAGCATGGCTTCCGAGTCACAAGATTAGCAAAGCGTGGACATTCAAGCCCCACTCGGGTGTGAATGGAAATATTTCAGATTCCATAAAAATCAAGCAACGTTAGACAAGACACATTCAATTTGCACCGACACTGAAATAAAATACAACACTGCAAAACTAGCTGGGCACTTGAAAAGAAGGCATGGCATAGACCCCCTCACACCTACCACTACACCTATGGTATCTAAAGCATTGCCCTCTGTGGTCTTTGGACTTTTTCCCCAAAAAATTAAGCCACATTTCGAAAATTTGTGTTCTTGAAGAAACGCCTCTCAAAGAGTTACTGAAAGACGAACTATATGTAACGGCGATTGGCAAAGTTCAACACCAGAGTCAGTCATAGAAACGAAATGTTTGCATTCTCTGCAAAAGGCTGTTTAAAGGTTATTGGTGACTAATGTTCATTGTTCATGGATTAAAATGTCTTTATTTACACATTCCTTTATAAGAACTGAAGAAATGAGTGTCCATTTTCATTTAGTTTGGGAAACTATTTTGTATTTGGAGGACAGTTGTGTTGCACTTGGGGATACTTGTCCAAGAGAGAGTTGCCCTGTTTCACTTCACGGTCCAAATGAAAATAACGGTACTGATCTCAGGATTTCATGCAGTTTTTCAAGTGTATTATCAAGCAGATCCTGATAATACAATTGCACTCTCAACAATTTGATTGCACAGTGACTTAAAGAGAAATGCTGTAGCATGTTTGTTGGCTGGATCACAAAATGTCTCACCATATCCTATGTTACTGAATTGAACTGCATCATACATCACAGCAAAAATATGAGATATATCGGCAAATGTCGAATCGTTGAGGTAAGAATCATCCTATCATCCTATCATATCATATCGTGGAATAGCTTAAGGCTTACACCCCTAGTTAGCTGTGAACTAATAAAAACTATAATACACTGAACTCAGTATTAGTCTAATGGTAAATATAGGCATAGAAAATATGTGTTTATTTCAAGAAACGAGAATGTGCCTGTATTTTTATTCTTGATAATAGGTATTTTTATCTTGAGGAAAATACAGCAACAGAAAACTGGGGAAAAAAATGTTATTCAATAAATTCTCCTGAGCGAGGCTGCATGGAATAGAAGCACGTGTGGCCTGTCTGTTCTTTCTCGTGTTTTTAACTGGGCTCTTATCTGTTTAGGGTCTCACCGCCTGAGACCTGGGATAGGGACACCAGAGGAAAGAGTGAGAGAGAGAGAAAAAGCAAGGGGTGAGATAGCGAGAAACAGGTGAGAGAGTTTATGAATGTTACATGTAGTGGCATTGCCATGTTGTTGTTTGCTCCGCTGCTGCATTATTCAGAAGATTTTCATGGTATTTTGCAGATGTGTAAATGAGCCAATTATAGTCGTTTTCCGTGATAAACATTGCCTTTCCAAAGCACCTGGGACAGCTATTAGAGTTTGCTAAGGGCATGAATACCAGTGTAAATCACCAGAGATTAGCCGCCGTGGTGAGCCGGATACACCAAACGCATGTCGGTGAAGCTACCTCTGTTGTAGCCAGAGCCACTCCTGGACCGACACTCTTCAATGTGCGCCATTTTTAAATTCCAGCAGTGTGAATATGATGTTAACACAACCTGGCATAACTGACACTAAGGTAGCTTCCATTATGCTTTATCGCACCATATATTTACAGGCTGCCTCGGGGGCTTTTTCATACCAGATTGCATATGTAGCTCTAGCTCAAACCTGCCAAACATACCTTTAACATTTTGACTACTTCTACAGTGGCTTTAATGCCCCATTATAACGTCTGAATACACTAGGTTATGCCCGCGCACTGGCTAATGTGAACTCATGACTACATGCCCACGAAATCAGTTGGTTCTCTTACCTTTGACAACCAGGATGGCAGAGGTTGACAGGCTCTCCACGTCGGTGTCAATAACGCAGACGTACTTCCCTCCGTGATTCAGCTGGATGTTGCGAATCATCAGATCCCCCGATATACTCTGGCAGGGCAGAAGATTACGGACGAAATAAACCGTCGACAGAAACAATGGAGCTGCACCATTACCCATGCAATCTAGTGTGTCTTTATCATTCTCAGTGAGCAGAAGTTTCTGCTTTCTGCTCTAGATTTTTATAACATAATGCTTTATCACGCCGTCCCCAGGCCGCTGTTTTTTTGTGTCACTTGAAAGCCAACAGGAATGGCAGATGCACCCTGAACAAACAATGCTATTGGCTGTCCTTCAGGCACAAACCCCCCTCACCTCATCCAAATAGCTACCGGCTACACACAGGACCCACAGAACAAACATACTCTCGTTAATTGGCAAGGCGACCCTAATTATTCTGTAATTACATAAGCCAAAGCCAGATATGGGCATAACTCCCAGTCTAAAGAGCAAATATTATTCTACATAAGCTGTATGCACTTCAATGCCACGGGGGAAAAAGCAAAAAAAAATCTCCACAAATAAGATGATGTTGTTAACTTTCTCATATGCATATGGGGACTATTACGCGGGGCTTCATGGAGGAGGAATTTCATAAAGCTGTTCTATGAGCAGCGATAAGTGGTAATTTATGGTGTTGTAATAATGCACACGCCAACCAGACGCTATCATTCTCTCCAAACGGCTATTCTTGTCTCTCTTTCACCCTGCGCAGGTATCCGCTTCCTAAGTCACCTCTCGAAAGCGGCATATCGGCAAAAGCACGTCGACCTGCAAAACGGAGTGTGTTCGTTTGGGAGACGATTCACCTGGTGGGGGGGCGGGGTGGGGGGGGCAGGTAAGACTCACTATACGCATCATGGCAGATTTCATCAGCCCCAACAGCCAGTGACCATATAGCTGGACTCTGAAGCAACCGAGCATGAACGCCCATGGATCTCCACCTCTCTGAGGCACTGACAAAGCAGAGCAGAGCCGAGCGGCACTTATACGAGCCCACAGGCGGAGGACTGCCTCTCTCTCTCTCTCTCTCTCTCTCTCTCTCTCCTTTCCCCTTTTTCCCTCTCTCTTCCATCTCCTCTCCTTTAGTCTGACAGCCTATATGCTCAGGTCACCACGGGTGCTTCTCGCTCCAATGTCAGCCACCAGCTGGCCGAGCCAAGAGCTATAGCAGTTAAGGCGACTTGCCTTGGCAGGCAGGAAGTGATGAGGCAGATTTGCTTTAATTATGTTAATTAATTCATCAGAAGCTGTTGAGCAAGTGGCGAGTAATCTCCGTAGGCAAGGGACTCAGATCCTATGAAAACTATATCTCGTTATAAGCCTGCCCACATTTCAATGTCGTTTGTCATCGCCGTTCGCCTCTACGCAGCGATGAACTTAGCATGACCACGACACGCAGGGGCGTCCGTTATGACGTTAACCTCAAACCATGAAGGCACAGCGATCAAACCGCTGACCTTGATGATGAACGGCACTATAAAAAAAAAAAGACAGTGTGAAACAATTTGGTACAGGCAAGCTCCGAACCGCTGAATTTGCCCTTCAGCAAAAGGAGCAAATGTGCAACAAAGAGTCGTCACTTATCGTTATTTCAAGGCGCGAGGATTTCAAATGAACATTTGCCCGTGCCAGGCCTGCCCTTGGTTAATGCCAGCCAACTCATTACTTAATTATTGCGGGACACAAGATTCATAAATAGGTATGCAAATTCAATTATGGCGGAGGGAGATGATAAGAAAATGTTCTCCCTGGAGGTGAGGGAATTAGAAGTTGGAGGGATGAAAAGTGTAAAGACTGTATTAATGAGGCCCTTCTCTCCGACTGAAATGCCATTTCACCAATAGATTTTCAGAAGTGTAACACATGGCAGTTCACACAGCCAATTCAATAGGTAAGTGTCCCGATTATCGACCTGATAGGACCATTCAATGAGGCTTTTACAGCATATGAATGGGAGAATGTAACTGATTCTTAATAGATCTCTCTATCTTTCTGATATTCAATCCACCAGTGAGCAATAGGAAACTTTTTCGACCGGGCAGGTCTTGGCATAACTTTCTCCACTTGGGTGTTATTGGTATGTGAGAAGCCCTCAGCGGGGCAGCGGAGTATACCCTTGCACATCACACAGAAATGTCCCAATTAATCCCAGAATAGCTGGAGAGCAGTTGAGCTTAACGCTTGCGATGACTCACCCCGCCCACTCTCTCGAAATGATCACCATCCCGCTGGAAGTCGATGAGCTGGCCGTTGAACGCCCAGGAGAAAGAGACATCCAGAGCTGGATCGCAGGCAATCTGGCAGGGCAGCACGATGCTCTCGCCAACAATAATCTCCATGTTAGTGGGCCTCAGGGTGATCCTGGTGGGCTCTGGCCAGACAACAGACGACAGAGTACGCATGTTAATCTGCCACAGGAACCTTTAACACCACCGCGACCGCCACAACCGCCATCTTGCTCCCATTCATGACTAAATCAAGCTAGCAGGAAGTGGCGTGTGCTCATCCTGATTGTAAAAAGCTCTTAGACTCCAAGGCTGTTCACTAATAAGATTTAATGACATCTTTGTTTCCGTTGTCAATTTGGTAGAAAATGTTTTCGAAACGGGATTACGGGAGATGGAGATGCATTCACATTGGTGGCTGTGGCGAATTGGAGGCAACGGAGTACGCTAGCCGAGATGAAGAAAGGTCACAGTAATTAAATTCGATGACATTAAATGGTTCAGCTGTCGGTGTATGAGAGGAAGAGGAAGCTAATGAGAAAAATAAGTGAGGTAGCAACAATAGATTCAACTGGAGGACTACATTTACTCGCTGTGTCACTGTATCCGTAAATGATGACCTTTAACTAAATTAAGGATAATGTTTTGTTGCCTGCTTAACAGCTAATTTAGCCTAACGCTAACGCCGGTTGCTCTGATTTGAAAATCACCACGCACAGCATCACACACGCAACGTAATAACGCTGCGTCTTAATGATAGGCTCGAGAAAACAACAAGAATTAGAAGCGCGGGGAGAGACTCACGACGGATGGTTGACCTTTAACTTGGAAGAGGCAATAAAGGGTAATTCATTGCGGGGTGTTGTTGAGGAGGAAGAGCAGGGTGTTATTGTACAGGCTCACCCGTGATAAGCAGCCTCCCGGTGGTGCTCGCAGTCCCAAACTTATTTGTAGCGGTGCAAGTGTAGCTGGCTGCATCCTGTCTGGTTACGTTCGCAATCTTCAGGGTCCCGTTGGGAAGCAGCGTAATCCTGAGGGATGCAGAGCAGCTTTTCACCACTTTGACTCAGGTGGACTGTGTAGTGTTAGACTCAACTGTAATGTAGTCAAAGAGGCAGAATAATCCAATGCATGCAGACAGACAGACAGACAGACAGACAGACAGACAGACAGACAGATAGATAGATAGATAGATAGATAGATAGATAGATAGATAGATAGATAGATAGATAGATAGATAGATAGATAGATAGATAGATAGATAGATGGATGGATGGATGGATGGATGGATGGATGGATGGATGGATAGATAGACAGACAGATAGATAGATAGACAGACAGACAGACAGACAGAGATAGATAGATAGATAGATAGATAGATAGATAGATAGATAGATAGATAGATAGATAGATAGATAGATAGATAGATAGATAGATAGATAGATAGATAGATAGATAGATAGATAGATATATAGATAGATAGATGATGGATGGATGGATGGATAGAGATAGATAGACAGACAGACAGACAGACAGACAGACAGACAGACAGATAGATAGATAGATAGATAGATAGATAGATAGATAGATAGATAGATAGACAGATAGACAGACAGACAGACAGATAGATAGATAGATAGATAGATAGATAGATAGATAGATAGATAGATAGATAGATAGATAGATAGATAGATAGATAGATAGATAGATAGATAGATAGATAGATAGATTTGTGCTGAGTATAGTCTTTAAATTTGACCATTCATATGCCCACAAAATTCCAACTATTCAGTATTTCCCCCAGAAAGTTATTCTTCGCAGGATGAAAACAGTATTTAGACAATATGGCACACAAAACCTCTCCCGCTCCTTACAGCAGGGTTCCCCGCCACACATATTCAATGGTAGGAGAATCTCTGGGAGGCATTACTGCCATTAACTGAAAACTTAATTTAAGGAAAATAACATTTCGTTACAGGGTACACAGACTGTTTTTATGCAGCTGTGGTCAGGGGAGAACCTCCATATCGGTGGTGGATGACACCGCTCGATATTTAATAAAAGCCCAACATCGGCCTGATATATTGGTCTAACCCAAATACATGATATAGTGCATTCGTGCACAAGCAAGAGCACAGCAAATATACAGTAGTGCCCAGAGGAAATGAGTGAGGGCAGTTCAAGTTGTGAGACAAGTTGGAAAAAGAAACAAACGGATGAAAAAGGATGAAAAACATGCTCATTAGAGCAATTAGATAAAAACAAGATGCAATTATGTGTCGTTATTTATATATCAGATTATAATGAATGTAATAGTTATCTAATGTTTCGCTGATGAGAATCAAACTCTTCAATTTTCATCTTCAGAGTTTAGTCATGAATATATACACAATTTGTGATATAAAATCTCCCAATTTACAGCGTGAATGGATATGTGAGAGAATAGTTGCCAACCAATGTCTGCATATAGTCAACCTTGGAAAAACGACATGGGCTTCACAATAAATGGATCCATGATTACAGAGTGTGCATAAATGTCAGTCAGCTTGGGAATTTGCATCTCTACTGGTTTCTATAGCTGTTGATGCAACTCCTCGTCTGAAGCCAACAAAGGAGCTCGTCGTATTGACAAGACGCTCTGCTCACACTGTTCTGCTTTAGATTTCCTTTTGAATAAGCAGCATGGGTGCAAATTCAAACAGCGCAAAGTTAAGCATTCCTTCAGAACATTAAGATGCATGCACTGGACTTGTTTCTATTCAGTCTGCCCCTATCTGCCGTTGTGTGCCGAGAATTTGTGACGTGCCCCAACTTGCAGGAGGGTTCGGTCGAGATTTTTCGCCTTTTTTGTGCCTCCGATCAGGATGATGGAAAGCGTGGTGACGGATTGATCGCAATTTTCCTTTCTTGCAGCTCAGCCCATTCCTTTTACACGTATTCAGCTTTAAATGGGTCTTTAGCAAATGTCATTTTAACGACAAAGGTTAGAAATCAGATCTCTCTGCGTTTAATTGCAAATCAGACTGAGTATCTTCAGCGATGAAAACACCAAGTTAATCATCATTTAATGGCACGGCGTAAGGTCTGCTCAAGGTCTGATTCATTTTCTCTCTGTGCGCTGGTCGCTGTGTTCTTCAATACAAAGATAAATACTTTCGCTGAAGGACAACACGGCTGTGCAGCTTTACCGATGGCCTATTTGAGCCTATTCTCAGTGTACGTCATGAAAAAGTAGATCTCTGTTACGTCTGACAATTACGGGTAAACATGCTTCAGATGCACCTTTAAATTCATCCCGCGATTAAATGTTATTTGACAGATAAACATTATCCAACAGCCACTCCACAAGGTAATCTTTTTTTTATCTCTACAATGTTTTATGCATACAGTGTTGATACTCCCGGCCGGCGTCTTCGTTCCTCGCGCCAAGCTATTTGCACTTGAGTATGCATACTGTTAGCCGTGTGCAATTTTCCTAGTGGCTGCTCTACTCTCGTCATTTTCATTAGACTTTCCTTCTATGCTTCTGCACAAATGCCAAACATGCTATTCAAACAAGTCCACTTGCAGGGAATGTAAATGAAAAAACGGCCAAGGAATATTCACGCCGACTGTTATCCTACCTCTCGGTTCCCTGCAGGATCTCATTCCCTTTCTTCCACCGGCTAATTGCTGGGGGTGAGGCCTGGGGCTTGCACTCAAGAGTGACTTCGCTGCCTGAGCGAGCTTTTAGCAAGGCCCTTAACGGACTCTTGGAGAAATCGGGAGCTGAGGCTGTGAGTCAGGAGGGTAGAGAGAAACACAACAGATAAGAAAACATTGGCAACTTGAACCTTTGCAGATCAACCGTGCTGTATAGTGAGACTGACTCTCCCATCGATAGCAGCATCTCAGCAGAAATGCCTGCTGGGCTTAAGGCTATGATACCCCTCCCACTTAAATATGAAAACACACACCACACGCACACACACACACACACCCCGACCCTGCCCAGGCTCTGATGGGTGTCTATACTGGACTTTGTCTGTCATCATCACATTTTGTCAGCCATCATTTGGACCCCCCCCCCCCGCGCCAAGCGTCATCACATATCAAGACAGAATTGAATTTCTCGTCGAGCCAGTCAGATAGAAGTCATCAAAGCTCGGGGAAATAAATCAATACGCCATCTACATGAGAAAGCCCCGCGCAACGCCACAAAAGCAATGCGTTTGTAGTATCCAAATCAATATGATGAAACGATTGAAAGTAAAATGAGACACTCCATCAGATTCATATTTTTCGCCGGCAGAGCTCGTAGTAACATCAAATGAGTCTGCAGACTGCTGAGGAGAGCTATAGCGGGGCTGGTGTTTTTTTTGTTTTTTTTTATCTAAGGAGATGATCAAACGCACAGACAGATAAGCAGGATAAAAGCAGGGAGGAAGGCAATCTTACCTAATACCATTAGTTCAGCGCTGAAATAAATAATGCCGTGTTTGTTTTCAGCCACACACTGATACATCCCATCGTCTGACCGGTCTAGCTCCGCTATAGAGAGGGCCCCGTTTTCGATTTGCATCCTGTGGCTCTGTGGAGGAGAGAGAGTTCAGTTCTGCATATCCATTGCTAGGCCAGTCTATTATGTCCAAAGGCACAGGGGCAATTACTGGTACACCGTGAAGGGATGAGGACAGCGGGAGAGGAGAAATAGAAGAAGGCCTTTATAGCCTTGTGTCGCTCTATGCCCATGTGGGTCGGTTTGGGATGGGGGAAGGGACGAGGAGGCAGTGGCGGAAAAAAAAACAAAAAACTGCTGACCTGCAGCTTGGATGCAAAGAAAATAAGCAATGTTGACAATAGCAGCAGTAGCACATTAATAAGTCATTCATTTTCTCTGGCTATTCGGTTGGAAAAGCCACGAGGACAGGTCTGCTGATGCCTTGCTCAGAGTGAATTTTAACCCAATCAGCTGTTCAGAGATCCTGAACGCAGCATATAGCAACACCGGGGCTGCTAATTTGATCTGTCAGTGGGAGTGGTCTCTCAGGTCGCATTCATCACCGGGGGATGCACACGGAGAACCGGGGCTTCGCCGGGGAAAACTAACTCATCAGATCCACACAGAGATGCCATATAAACACTGTTGATTTCTTAGAGCGAATCAAATCTTAACACCTTGTGTAGTGACACCAAGATGTCAGCATCTAAATATTTCGTTTTCTCTGCTGTCACCAGACTTTAAAGGTGATAATTAATATCTTTTTTTGTTGCTTCATTTAATAACAACATTATTAACAGTAACGATAATACTAATAATAATGATAGTAATGACAACAACTAATACAACAAATACAACAAATATTTAAGTTAATTAATAGGTACGCATTATACTCATAATAGAGGGAAAGAGAGTGAGAAGAGAAAGAAAAGAAAATGCTGAAAGAGAGGGATAGATTAGAGTTAATAATGAATATCTATAAATCTAACAGGCATAAAGAGGCTGGTAGCAGCTCAAGCTTTAGCTGCACCAAGCGAGTCCATGTGCATCCACACAGGCCTCCATACCTCAGGCACTATATTCTCCCCATTCTTCAGCCAGCTGTAGGACGGCTTCGGCTTTCCATTGGCCTTGCACTCCCAGAAGAGGTTGTCGTCAATGGACAGGGCTGTGTCCGTCATAATCTGGAGCCAATGAGGTTTCGCTGTGAATAAATCAAAATAAACCGTTTTAAATCTGAAAGTATTAGAAGGGATGATATCAGCAATCAGCCAAGCAACACAATTAATCATGAAAGTTCCAACTTAGCACCTGTATTATCAGCAATAATAAGAAATAAGGCTCGGTAAACAGTAATAACAACGATGTTTTCACCGGAGAGGATGGTGAATATATATTATGTGCTGTATATGTGCCAAAAAAACAAACACCAAAAAGCTTTTCGGAAGGAGTCTGAATACTGACTGGAAATGAATTACCAGGAGCCTCTACAATAATATCCGCTTTACACCTTTACCGCCTAGATGAATATCCTTTCATTTTACGCCGGCACTGTGGCCGACACGTTGTTGACAGCTAGGTTTCCTATCAAACAAATGAGATTCAAGGTGCTGGTCATATGCATATTACTTCCTGGATATGGATGCCTGCTGCAGGAACACATTCAGCCTCTCCGGATTCTTTCTCGTGTGATTTGAAATGGTTCACTCACCATGGAAAGAAATGCGACCCCGTGCAGCGTTTTTGCCTCGGCTGTTCTCCGCCACGCACTCGTAGGTCCCCGTGTCTTCCTGCTGGAAATTAGGGATTTCAAGGACGGCGTTTGAGCTCTTTGTTTTGACTTTGCTAGGGAACGGGACTCCGCTGGTTCTCCTCCAGCTTATTTCTGGGACGGGGCTGCAACGGAGGAAGGAAAAAATTAAATTCCCCGTGATGACAACTGTCAGTCCCGGTGATTAAAAGTGATTAAGCGTGCAGAGGCAAAGCAAAAGCCTTTTGAATTATTGTTCCCTACATCCATTTTCATTCGCTTAAGAGTTCAGCAGCTCTGCAGAAAACTTTGATTTCTATTTCCATGTGTTGTCTCACTGTAGTCCTCGCCCTCCTATGAATTGGTGCTACTTTGATGAGTAATGCTTAATGTTCATCCGTCAAACAAGCAGCACCGTCTCATCCTCAAATTGCCTCAAGTAGCACTAATTCACGCTGGAGCCACATGCACGCTGACTTACTTTCCCAGAGCAAAGCATTCCAGTTTCACCACCGATCCCTTTGCAGCCGGAACCGAATCAGGGAAGTGAACTTCTATTTTGGGTTCGTATTCACCCATTACTCCTACAAAAGGGGAGACAATAGATTTTTTTACATCAATGATTAACGGTACATACTGCTCACATCCTGCATTAAAGGAAAAAAGCAATAACACAGGGAGCCAGCAAACACAAAGGTCTTTGTGTGTGTGTGTGTGTGTGGAGTAAAAGTGACCAGTGAAAGGGTGGCAAAGGAGAGAAAATTGGAGGTGGTTCATAAAAGGGAACACACCAGGGGAAAGGCGGTGCTTGGTAAAGATTTATCACCTGTGGCAATGTGACTTCATTTTAGACTGTATTTCATATTCAAGTCACTGTAAGAGGGCAGAGACAGCCCTTCTGAGAGACAGTAGTATGCCCTTTACTATTACCAATTACAACCCCACCAGTCTGACAGTCGAGCTGATTTAGGGGATTGTGCATGTTTTCAGATTTAAGGTCATCAGAGACTTTTGCAAAGCCGTGATAAGTGATGACATCTACCCTCGGTGTACAAAACAGTCCTAATATTGAATCGTACCCCATTCATCAATCCATGTCTGAGACTTGAATCACAATCTGTGACATTTTCATGTAAATGAATGTCTGTTTTGCTACTATGTCGCCATTTTCTGTTTCAAACACCTTTACACTAGAAGATATGCAGCTTTTAAGAAATATGCCACCTAAAATGAAGGCCGGCATGAAAGTAAAACTGTTTTTTTTTTTTAATTGTTGAAGGTTTTAGTCCTAATATTGATTTCTGCATGACACATTGGTGGATACATGTGAATTTAACTGGTAAAGACATGAAAAAGGGGAGGTTTTGTCTAAATGAAATGAGGGACTAAAGGTTTCATTTGGTTAATGTATCTTTAAGGTGTTTTACCATCATTTCTGAGGACCAGCGGTGTCGGAGAACTGAGGACCTTCTCCCTGGTGATAGTGTTGTTAACCACGCAGGTGTAGTTGCCCACGTCCGAGGGCTCCACTTTGGCAATGTACAGACTGCCAGTCTCTTGGGACACGAACCGTCGAGTGTCTTGTTGGACAAAGTACGGGTACTCGTTGAAGATCCACGTAAAAGTCAGCTCTAGGACGGAGAGAAACATGATTCAATTTAGTGCAGTGGCGGTCCACATTCATTCTTCGTTCTCAGCACGACCAATTTTAACTTACAAATTACTCTACACATCAGCCTCTGTGAAAGAAAGTGGTTGGACAGCACAAAACACAACCCACTGCAGGCATATAATGTGAGCATATTACATAATTTTCCTTCTCTTATCTTATCTATCTTCCTTCTCTTAAGTTTCCTTCTGAGATACCAGTACATGACAACTGTAATAGTTATCAGTGCAAAAGAAAGAGTGGCTCTAAGGAAAGAGAACGAAACAAAATGCATTACAGCGCCTCACTGGCCCTCCCCTGACACATGGCCTCCATTCCTCGGCTCCCTGAGTGACTCGGTACGTGGGTGGATGGATGGAGGTATGGATAGGTTGGTGCTGGGGCATCCTCCAGGTCTGACTCATGCATGCCATGCTCCTTCTCAAGCAGCAGGTCTAACTTAAGAAAGGAGAGACCTGCCATGATGCATTACTGTGCCATTTTGAGAAGAGCACACTGCGCAGATTTGCAGAAGCGAAGAGATGCTCTGTGTAATCTACCACTTTGGAGGTGAGGGGTTCGGAGTCAAAAGGTGTATGCAATGACTGTCAATCATGCCCGGTCCCCTGGGGGGAGCGAGCCTCCGAGCTTTGGATGGAGTTGAGTCTCCGAGGTGGGTGCAGCGATGCAGATTGAAACTCGTTCGGATTAAGCAAGCAGGAGCAGGGTATCCCTGACTCTGAGCTATGTGGCCGTAATGAGCAGTGATAGCGATTGTCAAGCAAATGTAAGTCAAGGGACGAGTGGAAATGCAGTGCAACAACCTCTCTTATTGTTGAACACAATGGCTTTTATGCAACAGGAAAAGTTACTAATATGCCGTGGCTGTGACACAAGAAAAGGAACATTTCATAATTGAGCCCTCAAGAGTAAACACATATTTATCACGGCGCACTAAAGTAATGCAATTACTTTAGTTTGCAACAATATCTCATTTGTGGCCATGTCTATGTAATGCGATAACTAATGTGCGAGTGGAGGAAAAGTCTATTGCAGGCTTCAAAGCCAGTGAGGTGGAATGAAAACCTACAGGAATGCCGTATAAGGTTATGTACAACAACTGCGCCTCAAAAATGCAAGCGACAGAGAGAGAAGGAAGAGGCAGCATGCTCAGCACTGTTTTACTTTCATTTACTTCTGAAAATGTGAGAAAACACAATAGTGCTGGTAACAGCAGCCAACCGAGTATAAGCTTATGTCAGAGTGGATCGCTGTCAAACTGTATTTCACGCGAGGGACTCTGACCCATTATCCCCGAGACCAGCTGCACAATACACTGCACTGCAAACTGTACACCTCTGAGGAGAATTGGCCCCTCCAGTATCCAAGCTACTGTATCTGGAGGGTGACAGGCTTGGCTTGGCGGCAGCCACTGTTCATGTCTTCATGAACAGTGGCTGCACACAGTGAATGCACACGGGGAGGCGGGGCTAAGCAGGGAAAATAAATAAATAATAACGCTGTGATGCTGATAAACATGAAGCTCAACCCCCACAAGTACTTGGATCGGTCGTGTGTATCCATACCTAAGTATGAGTAAATGATTGAGTAGATTATAATGAATCCCTTTGAGACTTATATGATACATCATTTGGTGTGAACAACATACACACCAAAGCAAGACGCTAAATACAAAAAAAATAGAAAACAAGTTAAATTAAGTTTAAATTAAAATCCCAAATCCAAAGTTTTTCCCTTTCTTGTGGTAGAGTGCAAATAAGGTCTCAATTATCTGATGTTCAGCATTCCAATTAGCTGGGAAAGTTGAAATCGATTAGCTGATCCAGGATTCAAACCACATTGACTTACGACTGGGTTAAGATTCCCATTTGAGGAACACATTACTGGAATGAGGGAAAGAATCAAAATGAAAAATGAAGAAAAAACAACCAGTCAGCTCAGCAGCTTTCTGTATAAAATAAGTAAGGGAATTATTATTGAGAGCGTATGTAAACATAAATGGTTATAAAACCCAGATTAGCTTTGTGAGTGAGGGGGTAATCCTTCATCAAAGACTGCCATGGGAAACAGTATTAATAAGAGATGAAGAATGTATGATTTAGTTAAAGTTAAACTAAATATGTCTCTTCAAGTATGCAAGCATGGCGTACCCAGCTTGGTGTGATGAGCAGACGTGGTCAGCTTACCTCCAGAATGCATTGGTGGCCCACATAACAGCACCACTCCTTGACCCTCACGGACGTTGACGGCACTCCTCGCGGTTTGGGTTTTGAAGTTGTCGAGATCTGATGAGTCAAATAAGATCTCGTATGAGACAGCACCTCAAAAAAAAAGGAGAGATCACGAACAGCTAAAAGATTTCTTTGATAAGTGTAGTTGAAAATCAAAAACCTAAATCAATCAAAACATTTTCTAAAACTTGCTTCACCGAGGCGTTTTGTTTCACTTTGAGCACTGGGAGTCTAATAGGGCTGTATTAATATTAATATTGCCTTGGGACACCCCCTGACAGCCTCCAATGGTTTCAAAGGCACTCGGTGATGTTTACCCGTGCGACGTAACACTTTCCGCAAAAAGGGGGGTTTGGGGGGGGGGGGGGGGGGGGGAGAAACGCTTTGCACGGACTGAACAAACACCGGGGAGGGGGTACGTGACAAATGACAGTTTGCAGCGCCAGGAGCAATAAGCGACATCATTATTAAATGTGGTGTAATCTTGCACTTAAAAGCATTAGCTTCCCCATCAATACTCTCAGCACAATTTATCCCCTGCAAATGAATGAGGAGTCGCTGGCGGACAAAAACCTAAACCTGGGATGATAAACCACCCCTGGCTTCATGACTGATGGGGGGAGCCGCCGCAGTCCCGCTCTGTACTCTGTCTGCACCCTCTGGCTAACAGCCTGGAGTAAGCCTTCCAAACACAAACAAAAGAAAAGTCAGTGTGACCGATAAGAGAAATTAGGAGAGAGAAGATTATGGAGAGGAGTGGGGACGGGGGAGAGTGCGGGTAAGATTAATGAGCAGCTCTGTGATGACCGCGGTGGAATCAAACAGCCGTGTCGCGGCAGGACACCAAAGAGGCCACAGGAGGAGATGCCCGACTTGAAATACAGAGCGCAACCGAACGCACAGAGGCGACGTGCTTCTGATCTCAACAGGCGGCCTTGGTAAACATAAGACTCTAAGAGTAAGAGTCTATCTTTTCCGAAAGACACTTAGGACTCTGAAGGCAGCAGCGGCGGATTGAGACTCTCACAACGCGGCTGATTGAAAAAGAAAAAAAAAAAGCGTGTCAAAACAGCAGTTGAAAATGATGATAGCTATCCTTTCGGAAACAGTGGGAAGTGGATCACAGAGCTGCGAGTAATGACAGCGAACGGGTGCGAGGAGGATCCCTTCGCCGAGATCTCACAAAGTGGCAACGAGGGTAGGGTAGAAGAATAATGGACTTGACTGGGGTGGACTGACCGCACACTCAAAACTCTGAGCGCCGGAGGGGAGAACTCGGCTGCAGCAATAGCCTTCGAAGCAGAATCAGTTTCTAACATACAGGAACGGCTGGCCTAGGGTTTACAGAGGCCAACCACTACAGCTAGAAGATGATTGGTCTGGTCCACGGTGCTGACATATAGACATTCCTTGTCAGGTACAACTACCAAAGTGTTCCTGATCATGAAGGCACTGAGTTTTTACCTGTTTCAGGGCAGCTTCTGAATGTGTGTAGACTATTTCAATTGTTTTTATGGTAAAAAACGGTGGGTATGTTTGTTAATTTACAGTAGTAGCAGTTGAATTTCAGAGGCGACCAAAGCCAGGAAGAAGGCAAGGCATTTCTATCTCAGGGCTGTGGCCTCATTACAAGGAAAAACAGCCAGAGTATCAGCCTTACTGATCTCCTAGACCTCCCTCACTGTGCATTAGGCAAGACAATAAATGTCAAGCAGCTCTGCTCTTCACCCAGTCCCCACAAGTGAGATTCATTACTGGGCTATAAGGATAATGGCAGTCCATCTCCTGAGAGGAAGTGAAAGGCTCTCTATCCTTGGGACATGATCAATAGCCAGCAGGTTTGATCAGGGGAGGAGAGAGGTGCCTCAGCTCTGCCTGTCTGGAAGGTAGGACCCCGGCAGCATTATTTTCCACCCTCCCTCCCCTACCAGAGGACCGGCAGACCAGCAGACAGCCTTTCCCTGTCTGCTCCATCCACAATCTGCCGTATATATATATATGACAAATGGCTGCCGCTTACAACGTTACCAACACTTCTTTATTTAGCATTATTTGTGTTGGTCTCCTTTCAAGCCCGGATCACAGGGGCTGGCATATCACTTGGCAAAATATGAGTCAATTCGGACCGAGCAGAGATGCTGTCAGACTTGGAACCACTAATGAGAATCAATGGAGTTCAGAGGCAGTCGGGAGCTGCCTCACCCACTGTGTTTGTTGCATCTGACATTTCATTCGATTACCATTTCCCTCTTGAAAATCTATTCCCAGGCAATCCAAATGAGAATTGGAATACTAAATGAAAAAAAAAGAAGGTCCGAGCCGCAACCGTATTACACGCATGTCAGAGTGACATAGAGCCGCCGCAACCAGATTGCACGATCACGTAGTTTACACACACACACACACACACACACACACACACACACCATTATACACTGAAGGTTAATGCCAGAAAACATGTTGCAAATTGCAGGATCACTTACATGCAAATTGGAGGCTGGCTCTGCAGCTGAGGATGGAGCCCCACGTGTTGAAGGCCATGCATTGGTATATCCCTGTGTCTTGGTCCCTGTCCAGACTGCTAATGATCAGGTTGCCCCCAGACATGTGACGCCGGTAGTCATTCCCCAGATCAATGACTGTTCCGTTTAGTGACCATCTGTGAAAGACGCAAACACAATCAGTAGCCGAGGCCTCTGGAGATGCACACTTGCAGACATTTATCACGGGGGGGGGGGATCGACCTGATTGGCTCGCCCACATCATGCAGGGAACACAAGGGGGGTGAGTAAAAACTGTTAGGATGTATGTTACAAATCAGCTCTGCATACAGAAAAAATTAAATGTCCTGGATATCCCCTGTGACAAGTTAGGAAGAGAGAATGATTGAACATGTACTGACTGTGAGGGAAGCTAAAGCAACTTTTCAGAGGATTTTTATCAGTATAAACTAAATATATTGGTCTTATTGTAATGCAGGCCAAATTCCAAAACAGAAAATATCAGAAATATGGACTATTTCCCACTTGTATGGTAAGAGTGGATTTTATATGATCTTATTTTTTCACTTTTTGACTCTTTTATGACACCTTTATCGTCTACAGACCATTTCCTATGGCTTTGTAGAGATCCTTCTAATGAAAGGTCATAAGACACTCAATCATTTGAGCTCATAAAAACCTAGGAAGTACAACTATCAATTTCAGCTATCAATATCAAGAAAAAACACTGAATATTCCCCCTGCAATCCAACCCTGTAGGTAATTCACTGCAAATGTCATTGTCAGAAAGTAAAAAGGAACCTACAGTACGTATACGTACTATAAAGTATACACTACTCGGTTCACCTTGATGGATAATATAGCATCAGGTTTACACCGCCTCTCAGCAGCATATTTTGACGGCGGTTCAAACTGCGTGGGATCGTAGGAGCAGGGGAGGATAATGGGACTTTATCTATCTCAGGACATGCTGTGTGAACACCAATCTAGCTGGGATGAATTAGCGGAGAGGTGATGTGGAGTCCTGTGACAATGTGAGAAATGAAGCATGATTGGGATGCCATGTAAGAGTCTGTTTGAGCAATGCAGCTTGAAGAACGTTGAAATGATAATTGCAGTGATAAGTAGGGGGGGGAAAAAATCTATATGTTTTTTTTTCCTCCTCGGCAAACTAACAAGCAGTTAGAATGGCGCTTCAGTCTTAAAGCCAGTCATGACTCTCCACCAGCTTCCTGCCTGACAGACTACAAAAGATGATTCTGTCTTTCATGTTGTAGCCTGCATTATTCATGTAACAATCTGGGCCTTTCACTTCATCTGACTGAATTTGTCACCTTTCCAAGAGCTGATTACTTTTAAAATGTTTGAAGACATATGATGTTTTACTATTATATCTAAATTCCCTTTAAGGAAATCAGTGTTTTTCTGCATTTCAACTGTGCTCTCCATTCTCCATTTCAGCATGACATAATCCTCAGAAGGGTATAGTTCTATGTGCAAGAGGAGGAGGAGGTTGTATGGAAAAGGATTGGAAGATTGTAGCCACACAGCATGATTGAAATCAATGGGAGAGGGTGGGTAACAGATCACACCACCCTGGAGGAGAAAGCTGGCTGGGCGTGAGGGTGTCTTTGCACCACCGACACAATCAGTAAGCCGCCTCCTCTTGCAGGAGCAACACCTGAGACAGGCTAGCTGCTGTCGTATGAGAAGACATGAGAAACCTGTCACCAACACCCCTGTTCTGTTACCGCTGTGAACCACAGCAAAGGTTGTCTGCACTGGTGTGGGAGGTGATAGAGAGGAAAGTAAGGAGAAACGCTGAAGTGAGAAAAATCAAGAAGTGATTTAGGTAAATAACTTATTGCACTTTTACCTTATCACTGGTTCTGCTCTTAGATGCTTGTTGAGGAAGGAAATGCTCTTATGATTTCTAGTGACTAGTCGTTCTCGTGCCTACCTACGTTGAATGCACTTATTGTAAGTCGCTTTGGATAAAAGCGTCTGCTAAATGACTGCAATGCAATTTCGCCATAAGCGCCGGTTTTATTACACAATTTGAAATATTTGTATGGTGTTGATAGCCTCAGCCACTACCAAGTATTATTCCTCTGCTGTCTTTTAGAAGGACCACTATTATAAGCCTCATCATTATTTACCACATGTGAACAAAATATTAGTGAGCACAGCTGACTCTGATTATTTAAACTATTATTGGGGGTCCAAGCGCCGCGGGTGCTGGAACCATACGGTTTTCATTAGGACTTTTCTTCCACTTTGTTTTCTGCCTCAATCAGGAGCTCAGAAACCTCAAGTCCCAGAGCAACCAAATTTGGTGGAGAGGATCCAAATCTCCCCAACTGCTCAGCCCAAAAATTCAAAACTATACAGATTGGCAAGATGGTGACCTATAACAAGCAACTTTACTTATTTGCCAGTAACTTCTTAACAGTATACAGTATTCCTTCTGAATCTGGGTAAAAAGTGAATCCATAAGTGGATACCATACTGGTTCCATTTCTGCCCAGATACCGCTCTGCCATTTTAAATTTAATGCAAAACCATATTTCTTCACTATTTCTTCTACAAAGCAATTTCCAATAAATGGTGCACACATTTGGAGTTTAACTGTTTTACTGTGACACACAAACAAACAGATGCAGTAAGAGAATTTGTATGCTTAAGCTAGAGCAACTAAACTTCACATGTTTGGCATGGGCTCCAGAGTGTCAGATCACATAGTTGTGCTCCATAATGCCACCATCAGGGCAAACTTGCAATAATGCTTGTTTTTCTGTTTTTATTACTCCTGCAAAAATGGGCACTTGAAAGCAGCCTATTCCAAGAGCCTATTCAAGACAATTGTGATGCACATAACTATTTGGTCCAGACACATAAATTTAAACATTTAATCCTAGAGCAGTCAAACTTCACACATATATTTGTCTCAAGACAATCCAGACAACGTTAAGGCTTTGGATACGACTTCCTCGTTTTCAAAATTGATTTTGAAAGTTTCATTGATTTCACTGATGAAGCTTCACGATTTCCTTTAGTACGACGCCAAAATGTGTTCAGCCTATCCATCTATATGCTACTCTTACCTGTTAGATATTTACACGCATTTCATCAACCATGAATTTGTTTCATTTCTATTCGTTAAAAAAAGGTTGCCAAGGCCTTCAAAGGGGCGATTGGTAGTTCCCTGCAACTTACTAATGAGCCCAGTGCAACACAGCAACAAGGAGTTGTCTTAAATAGCAATGTTTACCTTCGTCCTACTTCTCATAGCAAACAAAGAAAAAAAGGGAAGCTGAAAAAGGCAGAGGTCTTAGTATTAGTGCAGCCCAACCTGGGTATATCGAATCTAACACACATCAGACAGAGGGGAGCTTGAGTCCAACAGAGAGCCAGGAGAAGAGTCCCATTTGCCACGGTGTGCTTCAGGCGATGGCTGATCCGGGCATGCTCTGAATGAACTCTGGTTGACCTTGAGGTTCACATCAATTTTGCATGAGGTCTCTTCATCAAATAGAGGCTGGGGATTGTGCTGCAGCTGTCTCCAGCAGCCCACCTCACCTGTGTTTCCTTGAGGCCAGACACCCACAGAGACGGTAGTAACTCTGCACACACAACCACACAATCACACACACACACACACACACACACACACACACACACACACACACACACACACACACACACACACACACACACACACACACACACACACGCACACACACACAGTTTAGCCCTGATAATGCAATGCAAACTCATCTGCTGACCAGGGCACTCTCTGCAATTAAGTTTGGTACTTATTGCTGTTGCTTTTTTTAATTAAATTGATATTTCATTTGGTTTTCAACCCAAATGTAATACGATAAATAATCCAGAAACCACCCTGTATCACGAGTGATTTTGGAGTGTCTGTGTATGTGCATGTGTGCGTGTCTGGGTATGGGAGCTCAAAAAAATATATATCAACAGCTATTAGGTATACACACTTTAACTCGGGTAGCCCTCGCTTTCATCTCTCTGCGTGCACGCTACAAGCGCACGCACAAGCCCGAACTAAATACATGCCTTTGCGAACGGGCGTAATACACAAAACAATGCCTCTTGTGTCTGCTTCGAGTAAATATGCACGTTTGAAACAGTTGGTGAGATCTATGCTATTATCTGGCTCCCCGCTGAGATTGCGTCTCAATTCATTGAGAAAATAACATCTTCTTATCCTTTACATCACACTGTTTACGCCCCTCTTACCCTGCACAAAGCCATAAACAACAGTGGAGTCACGCCACCTCCCTGAAGTCACATTACATGATAAGAGACACCAGCAGAACATGGTTTATTCCTCCCATCCAATCACTACGATGCCCTTGATCCTGTATTATAGTAGATTCATAGTAAACACAGTGACAGGTATATTCATAAAGTGCCAGTCTGAGCGCTGGAGTGTAGTCTGGCAGCACAGTGGACGATTTGTCAACTGAAGTACTTTCAGAGTTCCCATTCATATATTCACCCCATTAAAGCGTGTTCAGACCAAACCCTAGGAGGTGGAGTCCAGCATCAGAGTGCTGAAAAAGCAATTGCACGGTGTCAAGCTAAGTTGCGGCACAAATTAAACCCACCACACACATTTAATTGAACTGCAACCTCATAAGCTTTATTAGTGTAAACATGTGACTGGCGATAATACGCTGTGACATCTTCATTTTTTCATATTCTGCTATCTGCACCCAAACATCCCTCTAATATTCTTTCATACTCTTCTGATGGAACCGGGGCCCTTTCTCTTTTGAAATGGAGAGCCAGATGAGATTTCGCACGGTGTGGCTGCCTCTTCTACGATTGATTTCTCCCTGCATGATTGTTCAACGTTGGTGCAAAATGGTGAATCTGAAAAGAAGCCCTCGCTCTTTGATTCTGAGGTACTGACACCAAAACCATTTAACGATATTTTAGATGGCTGGAAAAATGTTCTCGTTATCAAACCGTTGTAGCTGTGCTGGAATTATCTCTTGACTATGTTTGGCTGGCTATCCACAGGAATAGGAAAAATGCACCACCAAACAACAAACTGGGCCAATAAATACAACGCACATCATCAATAGTTGTTTTTAAATTTGTGTTAGGGTGGATCTTTCCTTCAACCAGAGATGCTGCTCAGGTCATTGTGGGATGGGGTGACCTGCTTGATGCACATAGTCCATTCATGGCGTTAACCTCAACTGTGACGACAATTTGACAACACTGACAAGGCTCAATTTTCCTAATGGACTCCAAGCCAAATCTATCTATGTATTCTTAATAATTATTGTAAATGAGGAGATTGTGTATGGACTTCTGAATGTCATACCCTTTTGCTTGGCCGACCTCAGTGTACAAATATTACTCATTTGCAGGGCCTAGTCCTATGTATAGTTTGCAGATGCCGGTGAAAGTCACAGCATGACCATTTCCTAGGGGCTACTCATTCAGACATTTGAGGTTCTAATTTCAGTGTTAGTGAAATATATTGCCAAGCATTTATGCTTTCTATTATATCATCAGGAGAAAAAGTCCTCTCCTTGCCTTAAGGGAAACAAGTCAAGGACAATCAGTGTCAAAAAAAAACTGATGCAACCCAAATAAACCTAAAAAAAAAAAGATCCCTTCCTCAAAGTAAAACTAAGGGCAAAAAACGAGAAAACATTACCAGAAATGCCAATCCACTGCAGTGAGAGCTTGTTCACTCACTTTATTTTATTATCATATTAATTGAGGGTAGTGCTGACCCTATGTGCATATCATCAGTGTAAGAATGGGATGAGCTTATTTTGTGTTGTATTATTATTAAAAAACATACTAAATAAATTGCTTGAGTCACAGTTCCAACAGTATTTTATATTATTAGTAGAAAATTCAACTCAAAGACCCGTATCTTTTGTCTGGAACAGATGTTATGCGATCAAAACAGGGATCTGTGGAGAACTGCTCTTATCATTTAAGTCGGCTTGCTGGCTGGGAAAACGCTGCACATCGTATTGACAGCAACTACCGTGGTATTAACGACTCCAAAGAGAAAAGCTCTTGAACACAAAAGAAGTGAATGTCAAAAAGGTTTAACTTGGAAGTGAGAGTATGCAAGTGACGGTTTCAGACTTCATCCTATAGGAGAGCTCAGCTTGCACAACAAGTATAATGATACCCCATGCTGCTGCTCTTAGACCATGTTTTGAGCACAGACACATTATAGGAAATGTAAGCATTTAACGGAATGTCACTCACAAGGTTATTGCCTCTCTCCACTGCTTGCCGTGCATTTACATGATGCTGACCAAGCTACGAAACACAATCTACCACAAAAACAGCACCGGCTGCCATTTTCAGGCAGACTTCCACTGCAACGGAATAGCCAGGGAGATATCAAAGGATCTGCGGTGCAAATTAGTCACTGGAATCTCGTTTACTCGTCTAATGATTTCTTAAGCCGCGCACCGTACTATAAATCATCAACTTCAATCACAGAGCAGCTTAAATCTTATCATTAATACAGTTAACCTCGCTCATATCTGGGGTGTTGGCATATTCATCAACTACAGCGGTGGTTCCCTGACTCCATCGCTTCAGACTAAAAATTTACTCTAAGCTTTTTCAATTAGAAATGGATGCTCAATTAAGCAGTTACTCTTTGAAGCCTATCTTTTTGGTTGGATGGCACATTATCTCTCTTGAGCATTTATGTCCAGAAAACGTTGTTCTTCAACAAATCAATAGCAATCAACGCTACCGGTACCCTGTTTGATTTTCATGGAAGCAGCAATGAAGATTTACAAGCAATTAAGCAGCGGTGGATTTTCATGATGTGATGGGGATGTAGAGCGGAGATCAGGTAGACGGCTTTCTGTGCCGGTAATGTCACTTTCACGGGGTAATTTACCTGTACTGTGGAGAAGGGTTCCCTTCTGCTTCACATCTAATGGTAGCTTGCTGGTCTGGGGAGTTGATTGGTAAAATGAGGTCACTGGGCTCCGCCCTCCATCTTGGCCCTTGAAATATGACATCTTCTGTACAGGCTAGAGACAGGGGAAAAGTCCATAGTAGGAAAAATTGCCTCTTCGACCTTAAGAGAAAATACTGAAAGAATTAACCAAAAACTATACCCAGTGTCTGGACAAACAAGTGGATGGGGCTGGTAAATAGAAATTCTCACAACTGCATGCTTACTGGTGTATTAGTTTTTTCAATAAAGCATTGCTAATCTCTTTGAAAGGATGATCAAACAAGTGAGACTGAATACAGCAGCTCCATCCAAAGAAAAACAAAGAAATGCATAATGCATGTAATTTGACATTTGCCCAGTGCTTTTCTTTCTTTGAGAGGAGTTAACATCACTTGCCATGGTTGGGCATCGTTTTCCATTACTAAGAGATTGGCTATCTGTTTCACTGTATGCTACTTGAACATAGCCATAGGGTTTATCTGAAAATGTACTCTAACACCTAGAAAACTAATGAAAATCATGGGAATGGGACCTGTTTGCTCCAACGTGGCAAACAGGTCCCATTTGCCACACTGTCAGGCCTCTTTCGGTCACTTAATCATGATGATAAATCATTGCATTTTTGTCACCATGGAACATGTGATTAATTTTCCCTCATCAAAACTCTGATAAACCCTGATAAAAATGCAGCTAAATAAAAAATATTGCAAAAAAAGTAATATTTTCCCTGGTTACTATGTAAATATCTAGCTGGCTAAGCAGTTTGGGAGAGTTTTATAGTTGCACAGATCCCTCATATTCTACCAGACGACACGGCACAGTAGTAAAAACAACATCTTGACTTATAACAAGTCAGTGAGCATGCCTGCATTTTGGGTCCTTGCTGTGATTGAACTGAGTGAAGTCAGTTGAGGACTAAATTATATTTTCTTCACATCAGGAATGGGCATTTTAAAAAGATTCACAGATTAATTAATGTAATTGACTGACTGATAGATAAAGCAGAGTATTTTCAGAACATCTATATCGTACTACACATGCACCAATTAATTGCGGCCATAAGGATGCACTCATTTGCCAGCAGCTTAAAAGGAAAGGATGTGGAACATAGTCTGGTGCAAAATGAAAGCAAAGTCAACAGACGGCCATCGTAGGCTTAATTAATATCCTACTGCTAACAGATTGCAGCATGTGGCTATCAATTCTGCAAATGGTTTAAGGCACTGGTAACACGTCAGAGAATCAACACTTTTTGTCATTGTGTGATAGCCTTGAAGAAAATGCTTTGAGAAACATGTACTTTGACTTGAGGGAACAACTCGGAATGGCTCTGAAATATGGAGAAATGAATCAACCTTGGACCAAATTGCGGTGAGTAAGCAGGTGAAAGCTTTGAAATTCAGGGGAAATCTGACAGGAAGACATTGTAAGAAGTTATAGTAATTTGGAAAGCAAAACATTATTGTACAATAACCTATTAATACATGAATAACCCCAGTGACATCAATCCCTGACCTAAACATCAAATTCAATCACTTGAAAGAATGATTAAACCTCCCCACCCTAATGACTTGATAAAACTACTGCTAACTGAAAAGTTGATGCAGCTCCTCTACCTCTCTTCATACATTTTTTGTGGTGTTTTTTGGATTGATGAAGGTACATTTTCAGATACACCTGAAACCTCCTATTGCAATGATGATTATGCACAAAATTACAACAAATATCTAAGTAATGGAAAAAGGCAAACACCTAAGACTAGCACCTATAGGCAAAAAACGTTGAACCGGGATGTTATAAATGGTGTTTTCTGCTTGGAAGGTGAGTTCCCTTAGAACGTTGTCCCTGGAGAACTGGGTCTGAATTACCCATGAGCCAATCTGGATAGCATTCATTGGGATTTACAATGTCATTTGCACAAGGGTTGACATTCTGGTGGAGTGTCTGTATTTCTCTCGCTCGAATCCCAGGCGGCCACAAGGGCAGAACAAGGCACAGTGGCAAGAAGATTGTGTTAAAATGCAGAGCCAGTTTCATTCCATGGATCCTGATAATGATCTGGACAAGTCATAAACAGGAATGGGATTGGGATCCCAGCTGTCCCGTACAGTGTACTGTAACCGTACAGTAGGAGGCAGCTCTGGGGACCGGTGAAGGACATTGCGGTGAAGTACAGTATATGAAACGACTGCAACTTAATCAGTGTAACCTTATTGGTCAAGAAGGAAAGATTTACTAAGGTTATTTACAGCACAACTGTTCTGGTTCTGTTTTTTTTCCCTCACTAGCAGAGGAAACTGTATATTTTATGTGGACACTGTTCACTAGTTACCAATTATAAGACAGTATTTTTTTTTTCTAACCCACACCCTGGATACGCAGAAATAGCCTGTGGAATTTCTCCAAAGAGGGGTTATATATATGAGACTAACACTGGGGTTATTCGGAATCGATATACATTAGAAATCACTTCAAGTTATTAAGAGAAATGATGTTAACACACATATAACCTTAACAGCAAACGCAGTCCATCTCAAATAAAATATGTGGTAAAACGCTTACCTGCAAGGCATCCAGTGATTGATAGCAGAACAATTTGTTTCCATGGTAACATCATCTTTAGTTGCCCAGGGCAAATAAGACTCTCATCCAAATGCTTGTGAATGGAATGCTCTCCCTTGAATACAAGAATTTTAATCTGAGGGGAGAGTAATCATGGATGAAAATTAAAATCTGACACTTTGAGCCAAATATTACAGCATTCAACAGCAAAAACATGATTATATTATTATTATTATTAGTGAAAGTGAATCTAAACAAAGCATGTACTACAAATACAGCAGACAAGACTTCAGGATACAACCCAGGAGCTCATTTTCATGTGACACACACAAATAGTTGCTAAATGTTTTCTGTTTCCATGAATGTTTTTCCTCCTGCATAGCAAGCTCAATTCTGCTTCTTAAAAGAGAACTGAGGGAGGGAATGATTGACCCCAAACGATACTTTTCTCTCCCTATCTGACTATTAATAGGCACTGGCAGACAGTGTACTAGTACTCTATTCTGTAGAAAAATGCCACTTCATACTACAGTTGGTTTGGTGGCCAACTGACTGTTTCCATTTTAGTATACATGCATCACACTCTCTTAGATCAACCAAAATTATAGGCAGGCTACTAAAAGCATCACAACTTGATAATGACCATTTAATGTGTAGCGCCAAGGAGGGCTGTGTATACTGTTCTTCTCTTTGTATTTATTTATTGTATCTATTCGGTGGCCAGCCTCAGCATGGCAGGGCCACCTGTTGTTTTCCTACGTATTACTATAATTACAATTATTAATCTTACATACATAATACATTACAGTCATTTAGCAGACGCTTTTATCCCAAGCGACTTACAAAGGTGATAGTTTACACTATGTGGGGATTGAACCCACAACCCTGAGAGTCTCACGCTCTACAGACTGAGCTGTCTGAAGCCGACTGAAACTGCCTTCCCAATGGTAAAAAAGAAAGAAAGAAAGAAAGAAAGAAAGAAAGAAAGAAAACTTTGCAGTCGTCCATTTTTATGCCAAACAAAGTATACTAAAAGATAGAGCTAATTCTCCCAAAGGTGGTGCTATAGCAGTGGATTGAAATCTATTTTTTCTTTTAAACCATAAAAATTAAATAATACATGCAACAAATCTTCTTCTCCGCTCCCCCCTTCTCTTCTCTAATTTAAACAATCTTAATCCTATTGAATCCACAGTGATTGTAACTGTAAATTGTACTGTACACAGACATGTCGGTATCTTGCCTAATGTTTGACCAGTAATATTTCTGTTAGCACCTGGATGAAGGGTGATTTTCTTCAGATCTTTTTCTGGAAAACCTCTCTTGAAAGGCTGAATGGATTTTGTTCATCTACATCAATATCTGTTTTGAGGGGCTTCTGTATCAATTCATCAGTCAACATACATTTTTTGTTGTAAAACAAAATAGTTATGGCGCAATATGTCCCAGGTGGGTGTGTTTTTGTGAATTCTAGCAGTGAAAATGACTAGATTTCCACTAATATACAGAATCTTACAACCAACTAGATTTTCATGAAGACAATATTCCAGGTTGATTAAACAATACCGAAACAATATGCAAAGAGTGAGCAGAAAGTGATGTTGCAGGCCATTTTGACAAAATAAATTCAATCGACTACTAAATTGTTTTCACTGCCTCCTTTGTTCAAGCAGTAACAGTTCCTGTTCCACAGTAACAGTGACCAAAGAGCATTAAGACCACCAGAGACCCTTTAAAAAGCACCAGCTTTTGAAACTGTGCACTCATAAAGTCCTAGTTGGAAAGAACAGCTCATTGATCCACTTCTCAGTTATCTCAATAAATTTGTGACCTGCCAATGGTGAAAAAGGTTGTGAGATTGAGTCCCGGGTGGTGCTCTCCCTATATGCTGAATGCCTAGGGCCTCGCGAATCCTTTTTCTACTCTAAAAGAAATGTGTTAACGTTCTTGATACAAAAAAAGAAAAGGGGGCCTCTGCAGAAATGTTTGCCCAGGGCCTCCAGCAGTGTAGAACTGGCCCTAGGTGGTGCTGAAGAAATGTGACAATCAACAGCCCATACTGGGTGTGGAGTGTGAGAACTTTTTTTTTTACAGCTGTACAGCGCGGCTTCGTGTCAGCCATTTATGCCAGAGAGGCTTAACTCCCTTTGCCAAAACGTCCTGTAAAACCAAAGAATTCCATTAATATACAACCAGGTTAACTCTCTTGTCTTTTGCACAACACCTCAAACCAACTGCCAGCCGTCTCTAAACTCTATACTACACACCTCACACCAGAATGTGTATCTCCTGCACTCAGGATGAGCTTAATTATCTCCTGCTGAGTTATTTCTCATGTTTTTGAACTCCTTCCGAAGCTATCGTGCTCGGACGTACCTGCGGGGAGTGCTTATCCCTCTGCCCCACTAAAGAGGCCCAGTGGCAGGTACAGAGCGAAGGATGGAGACGGCAGGGTTTCAGAGTACTTTTCCCCCGGACTCTGTCTCTCCAAAATACGATCGGCTGGAACTCTTGCTCAAGACCAACACGGACTAAGCGCACGATTCTGCCTTCTGCTTCACTGAAATGCGGCCGAACCAAAACATCCCGCACAACCCTCTCCGTCTTTTTCAGCCGATACGAGCTGACCGCCTTCCAGAATTCAAAGTCACACGGCAGAAGGGTGCGTTGTTTTCCCAACAAATTACGCCACTTTTTCCCCCCTGACTGTGTTCTCTGTCCCACCACTACCCCACCCACACACTATCGCACCACCTGGAGATATTTCCCCCCAAAAAACTGCCCCCTCCCACCTTATCAGTGTTCAGGAAACATAACACAGATGGCCGATCCTCTAGCTTCTCTGTTCACGGAAATCTTCTACCAATCACTACTGACACACAAAATTCCCAGTTCCAGAGGAGGGCAAAATTACAGGAATGAATGACTACAGGCCGGTAAGCCCAACATCTGTAGTAATGAAGTCTTTTAAGCGCCTGGTACTGGCACACCTGAAGACCATCGCTGAACCTCTACTTGACCTCTACTTGGACAAATCACTCAGTGGATGACGCAGTCAATCTGTGCCACCGCTATGTCCTGGAACACCTTGATGAAGCAAAGTGCTACACCCAGATGCTGTTTGTGGAGCAAACCATCATCCCTGAGCTGCTACACCACAAGCTGGGCCAACTTAGTGTCGCCCCTCCTATCTACCAGTGGATCTCTGACTTCCTAACAGACAAGAAGCAGGTAGTCCAACAGCCCCCTAGTCACGAGCACAGGTGTCCCCCAGAGCTGCATGCTGACCCTCCTATACTCACCCCACACCAATGACTGCACTGCCAACAACAACTCCATCAAGCAGACAACACCACTGTGGTCAGCCTCATTTCCAATAATGTATGTCTACGGGAGGGAGGTGTCCCGGCTGGCGTCGCGGTGGTCCAGCAACAACCTAGAGCTGTATGGTCTCAGAACAGTGGAGATGAGGATAGACATCCGGTGAAGGCAGCCTGACCGCTCCCCCCTGGATATAAATGACACCTGGATCAGTTCTACAGATCCATCGCTGAAAGCAACCTCACATCCTCCATCACTGCATGGTTCTCCTCCACCGCCTCCGAGATCAGACTGTAGCAAGAGATCACTGGCTGCCACTGTAGGGCTGGTAAGATCGCTTCCAACCCCACCCACCCCGGCAAACAAACTCCAAAACCAAAGTCCCCTCTAGTGGGTGATACCAGGCTATCCGCACTGGCACCATGACAGCTTCTTCCCCCGAGGCCATCCAGCTCCTCAACAAATGCCCCTGACCCCCCCCCCCCCCGCCCATGCACCAATGCATCACTTATATTTATACATTTTCTTTGATACACCGGAATACTGCACTGTCGGACTATCACCCTCCTACTACATAGCTGCATTATTGGAAATGAAGTCTACATGTTGTCGTGGAAATTGCCTGAAAGCACTCAGAACTCTTTAAGTAATACACAAAACATTGACAGGTCGAAGTATAAAAATATGTTGCATACAGATATATTGGAGAGAAATACCTTGAACCAGGCCCTCTGCATGGTCTCTCTCACTGAAAATCAGCTCACTACAATCTTTATCTTTATAGTTTCTTTAGGAACAAAGAAGTCTCCTGTGATTGGCTCCCCATACTAAGACAACATGGTTCATCCTATGGACTATCTCCACATAGCAGTGGTCTGGTCAAGGTCAGATTTATGGCTTCCTTGCAGGGCCTCACTGGCTCACTGTGCAATACACAGACACATGTTCATGGCACACGACACAGTATCAGATGCAAAATAATAACTAATATATGATAAATTGTAAATTCTAGCTTTGTGTGAGAATTTACTTTCACAATGTGTATTGTCAATTATGTCTATTGGATGTTTTGTCCACTGTCTAATGTCTGTCTGCTGCCCCTTACACTACATGTGAAGTCCTGTACATCCATATGTCATGTGTTAGATTGTTACCTTGCTACTTCATGCTCAGGCTCTATGCCTCAAATACCTTCGACTCCTGCACTTGGCAATTAAAGTGATTCTGATTTCATTAACACTGTCTCGTCAAACTACGCTCTTCATTCGTACCTTCATTTGTCCTTGCAATGGCTGAACATCCACACAGTGCTGCATCAAAAGTCCTATCTAAAGGGTGATCAATGACCTAAATGGCCATTAAAACATGTCTGATCTGGAGGAGGAAGAGAGTGCTCTAACGCTGTAATTGCAGTATCACTGGCACAGAAGGAGCTTTGCTGAAGCTTTGACCTACATCACAGTAACTGGAAACTGATATGCCTCTCAGGATTAAGAATTCAACCCATCCCCTCATCCTTACAACATAACCCTGTTGTGTGGATTAACCCAGCACTATCTTTGGAATCCTTGAAACAGACCTAAAAAATACCACCAGTGTCTTGTTTCACCAACTTGTATCTGTAGGATTATGGCTGTGGTTTGACATGAGGAGTAGTTGTTGGTTATACTGCATAATCCTATAGTGTAGCGCGTCTTTGTAAGAAGCCTGTAAAATAGCATCCTGGTACTAAGCAGTGACATAGAGCAGAATCTACAGGGAGGGGGGGGACGTCATCTCGTTTTCCTTGTGATAACATAATGGTCAGTCTAACGCTGGTTTAGCTCAACAGTCCTGCTGCCAGTAATTGTTCCTCATCTGCTGTAATTGCAGGCACAGCTAGATTGAGAGTGGATTTCCTGGTGTCTTTCAAAATTTACGGGGGCATTTTGGCACTTTAAAAACCTATCACATTGGATTACACGGTTTGAGATTCTACTGGAAAAATGTGTGCTACATTTTTCAGTTTGAGTGCAGTAACTGCAAGCCGCTGTCTGAAGGATCTATCCTCGTCACCCCATCCCATCCGTCGAAAATGCTTCACAATCCTAGAAGGAAAATCTCCTTGAAAAGACTTTCCTTGCTAGTCGGGCATTATACAGTATATACAGTTCTGTAGGGTTAGACCGATATATCTGTTTGCCGATATTGGCTTTTTATGAAACCAGCCAGCGTTGCCCGTGATGAAGGTATTTTATTATTTGTTTTTTGCACATAATTATTTAATTGTTTTAAATCTTTTATTTCTGAATTCATTTTTTATTTAAAGGACAAATATATCCCAGACATTCCCCTACCACTGAAAAGGTTTAGTGGATCCACCTAAAATAATGTCAGATGCTTTTCTGTGTGTGTAAAGTGTAAAATCCTGAGGAACACTGAACCATTTTTGGAAAATGACAAAGATATTGAATATTGGTACAAAATATTGGCAACTTCAGGCTAAAAATAACAGTAAGGTGATTGAGTGAACCTTGCAGTGCTGTACATCAGCTGAAATCAAGAGTGCACACTGGGAAAGCCAAAGGCAACCTACCTCCTATGGGGCCTAGTGGTGATAAAGGTGAGGTATCATTATTTCTTGGCTTTCTGAACTGAAATGATGAGCACAAGATTGCTCTGCCAAATGTAATGAGGCATCACACTTTCACCTCCACAGCAGCTAAGCCTAATGGAAGTCATTGGCTAAACGCATTCCAGAGTAAATGAGATGACTTCTTGGTTAGTGGGGCTGTTGTTTGGCACATAATTGATAGGAGAGGTGGTTAAAGGCATCCGTTTTCCCCTGAGGGGCAGCATAATTGCAAAAAAATCTAATAAGGGAGGGAGTAAAGGAGAGAGCTTCCATCATGGGTGTGTGCATACTCAAGAGTCTGTATTCAGATCACAGACAGGACACAAGCAACACTAGATGAACCAATTACATCTGAAGAAGCAAAAACTGTTTTACTCCCAAAATAGAGCGCCAGTAATATACAGGTAACACATCTACTATGCATCTGCTATACGGCCCGTTCCTCCACATATGGAGTTACTGTCTTTCTCAACAAAGGGTACGACTGTCTGCCGCCATCTCCATTATAGCACTCAGCAGGAGACCCTGGGAGAGAAGGGTCCACCACGAGGGAATGACACAATCTGAATACACAGCTGCTCTGTGATTTAGCCAGTGAATGAAGAATTCAGCTGTGCACTGCTGCCTCCCAATTTAGCCCACAAAAGTCTACTTCACATGAACCAGCGAGGATCAAAAAAATAACTCGCGTGATTAACAAATAAACGCATGGCTTCCACGTCTGTATTCCACGGCTTAAATTAATTAGGCTGCCGTGAAATACTTGTCAAATGAAAACAAGGGCAAAGACGGAGTGATTGTTTGGTAGTGACTGCACCATCACTGTCTGCATCATTTCTGAGGTACCTGATTGATGCTTGCTGAGACAAATAAAGGCTCCAAATGAAAAGGAATTCCATGTAAATGCCCACCAAGCCCCCCTCCCCCCCCCATCTCAGTGGTTGTTATACATTTACATTCATGTAAGAATTGCTTGAAAGTGTATTCTCTCCGGAGATGTTTCTACCCATTTCAAGCACATCAGAACTTCACACGTCTGACTGACATGTCACCACTGTGCATGTATGAATAGGATATAACGTGATTAGGACTGAAGCGCTGCATCTGAGGCCAAATGTGACAGCTTTTGAAATCTGTCACGCAAATGAAACATGGTGTTTTTTGTCACACAAATGAAATGCAGCATTTGAAAAACATCTCATTTGCGTTTTTAAAAACAGTCATTTTCCATTAACTTTTGACATTTTTCTAACCAAGATTTTTTTGCCACCAATGAAATGTTTGTTTACTACAATAAGGTAAAATCTAGCCTGGACATTCACACAGCCACAGCAGGCCTTGTACAGCTGTGTATTATCATGCGAAAAATCACTGAATCCCTGGAAGACAGCAGGACGCCCCCAGTGACTCCCTCAAATGTTAAACAAGGCTGCATCCCTCAGCTGCTGCCTAACACAGGGCAGGAGAGTAAGTGCACTTAAAGGAGAGGGACAGGGAGAAGGGAGCAGCGATCCATTTCTCAACCCCATCATCAACGTGGCACATCCCCAGACCCTTATCGCAGATGCAGCCGCAAAAACACAACTGGAGGTCAAGGGATGAGGAGAGGAATACTGTGGATACCCGGGCTATTAAAGATATCCGCTCCCTATTCAACCCATATCCCCACATAGAGCACAATGTTTCCACACACAAATCGGTCACACAATGTCATTTGCCACTCTGATTCTATCACAAGGTTTTCCAAAGCAATTGTAGGTTGCAGAGCCTCTGCACTGCCTGATATTGCTGCATTAGAGAATAATTCGCTGCGTGGCTCCCGAAGATGTTCTCACCTCTCATTTGGCTACTGCTTGTTATTCTGAAAATTTGTGCGAAGGATCTATAAATAAACATGAATAGAGGGGAGAAGATTACAATCCCTGCTGAATAGTAGGATACTTTGAAGATGCTTGCAGGCTGAGCATTTTCTCTTGCTGTTGGGTCTTTCTCTTTTTGTGGAGATCAGGGGTGGGCCAATATTTGGCTTCCAATCACCAGAAGGAGGGTGAGGCTGGGCTGCTAGGATCATTTCTTTAATGAGAACATATAACCCACATTTAATAAGGATACTATACAAATATCACAGCAAGTTGTACCCTAAAGGAATATGATAGTGATACCATTGGGCATAAAAATACCATAAAGTTTGATAAGGTCACCATAGACTCATTATTGAGCACCACAGACACACTACAGGATTATTATGGGAAAATCAGTGATGTCTCTTTAGGGAAATACGGCACTTTTTCAGTCAGACTCAAATAGTTTTTCTACACACTACTAAACTAATCATCACCTTAACGCTTTTCTACAGGCAGACAATCCCCGATGCTGTTTCTCCGTATGACTGAGCAGAGCAGCACCATATGGACTTGTGTCCTAGATGAGGGAAATGAGCCCCAACAGTAGAAATCCCAGTAGAACCATACAAACCATTTGAGGCTCGTCGACAAAACTGCAGTCATCAGCATCGTGCATGTGTGGCCACTCTATCTGCCACACACTCGGTTCTCTTTTTCACCGTTTTTTGAACGAATTACCTTACTGGGAAAATTTTATTTAAGATTTATTTAAAGATGATGATATCTTACCATGTGCTATTTTATTTTGGAGTGCATGCGCCGAAATTAAGTTGCGCAATATTCTACTACAAATCAAAGGCAGCAAACTTAGCAGCCCATAGATGTACGGCGAAATGTAAAGGGAGGAAAAGGACGGGTAGACACACGTCAAAAAACGCTTTCTGCAAGTCCCGTTTGAGACCAAAAAAGCCCGGAGCTATACTTACTTGTTTTAGGACGCAATTTTTTCCTCTTCATTAAATTTGATTGTAATTCCAATATCCGTTAGAAGTGTTCGTGTATTTTAGGGTGCTGGTGACCGCATCACTTTCACATCAACTCTTGGTCTCTCTGAAGCCAAAGAAGGGGTTGCTCTCTGCTCCAATAGTCGCAGTCCGTGCGCTCTGCACTTAGTCTGAGCCCCGTCTAAAGTGCGTCTCTCGCGTTTCTGAGCGAGGAGACGCGCCTCTGTGTATATTCCCCGATCAATGAATTAGCTGGTTTAGGATGATAGGCGCCTAATCGAATTGCTCTTCGACCTCCGACCGACCGAGCCTGTATTGCACTCCACAAGGTGCTGCCAAGAAGGAGAGGACAGTGGCGCCTCTGAGCTGAGATTCACATCATGCGCGTCCCCGGGCTCCGGTCTCTTTGTGCGCATGGAAGAAGCGCCCACTGGTGACGCTTTGAAAACACCCATCGCAGCACACAGTACAATGCGCCACCAACCTATTGGCACTTGCCATCCCACATCCCAAGAGAGTCCAAAACATTAAACATCGCCAGAAATCTATTTCAAATCCTCACCAGGAGCAGTCAGGACTCGATGTTCCCTGATCTGCGTCTAATAATCTATGGCATTTACCAAATAATAGACTATTTTTTGTCAATCATTAATATATACTGTATATATGTAAGGTTTGAAAGTTAGCAAATGACATTAGATCACCGATGATTGATAATCAATAGAAGTAAACAGAGAGAGGGTGTGTGCGTGGTGCATGTATTATGTATTAGGAGAAATGAATCAACAGCTTCATTTATGTGATATTGGGCTGGAATGAGATTGCCTAAAGGCAGGACCATCATTACTATCTGGGAATTACAGCTAAGGCCTTCCTGTAGGGGTTAAATAGCAGGGTTCATCTGAAACCATTATACTTTAAAGTAAGGTTCTACAAAGCATGTTGGTCTATTAACACTGTTTCACCCAATTAACTTTCATTGTGTTCATGATGCAACCAACAGAAATCATACAGATTTTGGAGAAAATTATCCCTGGTCCTTTCAAGGTTTCAGCAACTCTAGGAATGAACATACTGTATAACATGAGGACACTTGAGGCCATTTATGCAAAGCTACAATCCTTTGATATTATCAGGTCACAGTTTAGCTGTCAGGCATGCTGCTGACACAAAATGGCAGTTTTCAACATTTAGGCAGGTGCTGCATAAACACTGTAACACAGAAGATGTGATACTCCCAGTTCTCAGGACTCTAATGTGAACGCACATTGTTCCCTACATTGGGAAGACATTATTCTGTTTATCACAGGCTTATTACACACATTTGACTCATGTCTTGACTAGGGCACACTCAGAGACACACCCTCAAAAATTCACACCTATCATCTTTTTAGTGCCCCAAAAGTTCATATCTGTTGGTGTGTCTGGAATTTTGTGTGTAGCAGGTTTTGTGAAAATAATAAATATCCATAAACCTCAAGGTCCCAATAATCACATCTAACATGAATTTGTCATTTTAACATATTATAACATGTAGTGAATATCCTAGAAATATCCTAGAATTTTTCACTGTCTATACGGACACAGAAGACTAAAAGTGCCAAGTACCAATTCAATCCATCATTTTTATTGAATAATTGAGTTGGTCGATTAGTTTGGGATGTTTTAAGTAACACTGACTCATTACTGTAACTGAGCAGCGTTTTGTGTATTTGTAATTTTTTCAGTATTTTCACTTTCACTTCAGTATGCTTTGATTGAATTGTTACACTTTGGTACAGTTTAAACCACATCCAGCAGCTAGTATAACATAAAGCATTGCATCAGAAACTGGTCAGTCGCATCAAACCTGCAGGAGCATGTGGAGGAAACTGTTTAGTTAACTAAATTCTTAATGTATCCATAGCTTAGTTAACATTAGCCAAAAACAATATTATTGGTTTGAGTTAGCCTCGTTGTTGTCGAGCTAGCTCACTAGCTTTGTTAGCTAGCTGGATAGATAATTGGAAATGAAACATCAATGTGGTAATGTTATTGAATGTTATTGCTCTGGTTGCTGTTTAATTCTGTTATTTTCAGATTACAACTTCATTATCTTCTTTACTTGAGATAACATGTGAGTAAAATATTTGACCTTGATTAAAATAAAATCCAATGGGTTGATCAATCGTTGTCGTTGTATATTAGTAAATTGAGGTCTAGAAATTGAGAAAACAGGCTTAAAAAAATGTGTGCAACCATAGCCGCTCTCGGCTTTGAATAATGGGGATTTTTTTTTATTCACTCTTTCTCCTCCCTTTTGCATTGCATTTGAAAGATTTTGTGTAACAATGTTTCTTTTTTAACAACCTTAACTTCTATTCTGAGTACATTAAAATTCAGTAAAGTAACACTAGTTCTTGACTAGAATATTTTGGGACTCTTTCCACTCCTGACAGTTGGACAGAAAACTGTTACCCACACCCGTGTGTGTTTCAGCCTAAACCCAAAGTGCAATGATAAAACATAAAGTGCTATTCTCACAAGAGGATGCTGTTACACCTCACACATGCTGCGACGCAGCGGTGCGAGCAGGCACTAATATCACACAAAAACAAGGAACGCTGCTAAGCCTAGAGCTCACCAATCTCTTGCTCAAAACTTTCTGTCAACCTGGGAAGATCACTTTTCTCTTGTCTTCCAGTATATGAGAAATAGTTGAAATATTTTGAGAGGAGTGGGCAATTTATTTGAAACTGAATATTTATTCTTTTGATTTGATATAGGCTAAAACATAACGCATTGTTGTTGCATTTTCAAGCAACAAGAGAAAAGACATTGTTTCCTAAAACCATTCGTAACTCGAGTAGTGTGTGAAATCTCTCGTTCATTCACAACTTCCTGGCACTAGTTGTTTTTTACTCTGGCCCTTATTGTGAAATAAGTGTTTACAGATCGATTATTGCCACATACTGTAAAATGGAAGTTCTGGGTGCTATCTTCAGCTGCAGAACGGCACCCCTGGAGCTCGTAGGGACTCAGTTCAGGACAGTCTCCCTACTAATCATGCCACCTTGCCATCGATGGATGAAGGGGTATTGCTACAATAGCAATGTACAGTATGTTGTACCCTCATAAAGCTGACCTTGCCTGAATTGCCTTTATTCCAAACCCCGAGTCCTTCACACCTCTCTAAAACCAGTAGGATGCCAAATAACCCTAATTAATGGGGTTTCAACTGTTCCATATTCTCCACCAGTTGCCCTAAAAAAAAACATACAATGATACCGCCCTCGGCAACTTTAAATATTAATATCGCCATGATTTTAATATTAGAATGAATCAAATGGATTGTACAAGATAAAACCAACAGCAATTATCTCTGCAGTGATTTAGTTTGTGTGATGAGTGGCAGTTGGTGAAACATGAGCCTGCATGTCAGTATCCCTTCTTTCTTGCTCATTTTCTCTTTACTGTATGTTCTTTCAAGGTTTCCCTTAACTTGAAAGATAATCACCGGCAAGACTTTTGAAAATAAGATACCAGTCTACACTGATTTTTACAAATTGACTGACAGCAGTAGCATTAAAACAAATTGTAACAAACTTTTTAAAGTCCAAGTTTACTAAAGACCTTGAAACATCATTACTTGTAATCTTCCAAAATGTCCTCGTTCTACTAAAGAGGTCAGGCTTTTTTAGTGTATTTGCTGATTCTAGATTCCACAGTGATGGCTAGGCACCCGAGGAGCCTTTCAAACATTTGCATGCAACGCTGTTTCCAATTTTTCTTGGAAGATAAAGGATTGGAAAGCAGGGTTCAAGGGTTTTCAAGGCTTAGTCAGACTCCAAGTTTCAGGGAGAAACTAATTCTGGCTAAGACAGAGTTTGGTCAATAAAGAGCCGTGGAGGCAGACAGCAGGTCAATATAGGAGTTTACTCAACAAAACGTGCACAACATGGGTACAGCAGAATGCACAAATTCAACAGATCAACTTGGGCCTCAATACTGAAAACCCATGAAGGTCTTGAATGACATGAAAGTTAATTGATGTCATTTTTGTACATTGAGATACCAGTTACAGAGTGAGACTTATGTGAGACTACGTCAGTTCACTTCAACTGATGCTGGACCATGGTCAAACTTAACCCTAACCCAAAAGAGCTGTTATATAGCAAGCTAGGTCCTTCTCTAAGGAATTCGGTTGGTCTGATGTCGAGGGGGAAGGAAGGTGGTCTCGTGAGAAATGTTGTCCTCAAGCTCCTCAAGAGTATCTAGATGAGGACAGGATACGTCAGTGAAGAAATTGGGGCAGGAAATCTTAGACCTGATGTCCTCAATCTTATCTAAAAAAGAAGGTTAAAAACATCAGAGTCTGAGTCACCATGGGGAAACAGAGACACCGGGGGGAGCGGCGGTTCACAAGGCGATCAATGGTTCTATACAAGAACCTGGGATTGTGCTGATTGGTAGAAATTAGCTCAGAGAAATAGCTTGCTCTTGCATCTTTACGTTTCTGATCATAAGATAGTTATAACTCTTGTGCTTTTCCACTTCCAAAGGCAAATACTGCCATATTGGATCTATGGCTAAAGAACAAAGATCATTGAAACAATTTAACAGATTATTTGTGTGTAATAGCTGAGCAAAAATATTAGCTGAATTTACAGTGAGGAGAATTTGTTTTAGCACTTTGACCATTAAAGATGCAAGAGTGAAAAGATAAGCTGCAGTATTTGGTTAACAATCATGGAGGTGCAGAGGTGAGAGGAAACAATCTCAGTAACAGAAGAGTAATGTAACGAGTAATGTAACAAATTATTAGTAGTAATAAGTAATATTATTACTATTAAATGAGGAATGAGTAAAAAGAATATATTACATTTTAACACTGTTATTAGGAGACAAATGTTTCATCACACTGCTTTTCACTTCAACAGATTTCTGCCTGTGGTTCTCTGTAGTATGGAATACAGCATTGAACCTGATTGGCTAAATGGCCTGAATGTCCACATCACTGTTTTCCACATATTTATTTGGCAATTTTGGTGGACCACTATTTGTGATTATGTATAAACAAAGGCAATGACGTTATGCTATGTTGGTTCCAGACGTACCGTGATACGTTTGTTGGACCTTAAAGTATTTTATCTGTACTGAACAAGGTTTTAACATTAAACAAGCTGTAACACTATTAAAGCATTTTTTTACCTCCAAGTATTGCTGAACATTTAAATTATCCAATTCATTCAATGAGTCACCTTCATTCTATTGTGAGATTGTGACGCTCTTTGTTTTCTTCATGGACGGAAAGTGTTATTTTGGGCTCAGCAATCTGCTGCCCACGGCTGCACCACACAACTATTTAAGAAGATTTGTTTTATTATGCCATGTTGAGGGAGAAAGCATCAAACAGAATTTGGTTCCTCATCTGGTGGGCTACCTGCTGGGATTTATCACTTCAAAAGCAAGCAGGTATGGAAGATCCATATGGTTTCACTGCTGCTGCTGCAGCAGACAGCTCTAGACACACCGGCATAACCACTTTTAAATTTGCTCTTTGCTACATAAATCCACTTTGTGTCACAAGGTCCAAACGTAAGGGTCCATTAAACTGCGTTGTAGTTCATTTTGATAGGGGTATAAGGCATTACCAACTCCTCAAAATAGCAATGGATATTTGGGACAGCCCCAGCTGTAAAGTCAATTAAAAATCCCTACATTTCCAGAAAGATAAGTTTAAAGTTATCAGTTACAGTTTCTGCTAAGGGGACATGAATTATCATTCATTTTCCTGCTGTGTAGAGTTGAATCACAACCCATTTGATGCCCCCAGGTAGGTATTAATTCACTTATTGATTAATGCCATTAATTCCCGGTCATTATTACATTAGCGGCCGCTTCTAAATATGATCAAAGAATGACTCAATCATATATGAATGTTGTCGCATCATCAATTCCTGATAGTTCATACATTCATTCACAATAATGTATGCATTAACTAATGATAAGTTGTAGCCCCTTGGAAAGTTATCAACAGCAGTGGTCCGTTATTTAACACACAGCACTGGGTTGAATGTGTAAAGTATTCTCAACTGCTGTAATATCCAAAAATATAGCAACTTTCACTGACCTATGCATGAACTTGACTAACATTTTATGAACACTGAACTTCCAGTGCAGCAGAGCCATGCTGATCTGAGAGAGAAAAGTAGAAAGACAGGGCTGGGAGGTTAGAGGGAGGTTAGCGAGGGATAAGGACTGGTGATCGAGATAAAATGTGAACAAATTAGACTGCCTAGAAAACATTAGCCATGAGACACCTCAAGCGGCCTTCGACAAACTAAATCACTGCAGGCAGCCACTGGAATTAGAGGGAGGAAATTTTACAGATGGAAAGCGGGGGAAAAAAAAAAAACTACTAAAGTTTGGAAATGAGCTTTTTGGTTAGGGAGTTGGGGATGGGCACGATGACTCACGAGATACACTTTATAGCTTTTATGGGGAGGAATGAATAAATAGTGATTCACTAAGCTGCATACAGCACTGGCCTAAGTGACACAGGAAATCAAACATGCTGGCTGCATGTTATAGCAAATTAAATACATTTCATGTTAGCTATGTCCATTGTGGGTTAGATAGTGGGATGTTATAGATCCCAGCCTGTTTCGGGTCAATTGTATCATCTCAGAGCAGCTCTTCCAAAGCCTCCCCCCAGGGTTGTGCTCTTCCCCCAGTCTTGTGTATTTTATATGTAATGACAGTCAATATGAAGATATCATCGTTAGTCCCTTGCAGGAGAAGGAACACACACATGGCTATACTGCTGAGTTTGAGTTGAATGTCCTGAAAACTAAGGACATGGCAATCGATTTCAGAAGGTTACAACCCATTCCCAAAGCCAGGGTAATAAAAAGGCACAGAAACTTGAAATGGTGAATAGCTATAAATATCTTTGATTTGAGACAAATTCTCTGTAGGAGGTAAAGGGCATCAGCGTTTGTTTTTCCTAAAGAAGATGAACTCTTTTTAACCCTGTAATATGATTTCCTTGTTTTATCGCAATATGATGAAACTTGTATTGTATCCTGGGAGGTTATTAGTGTGAGCCAGGCACACCTAACTGGAGTCTTTGACAGGTGTGTGGTGAGGAGGATCTATGCTATCCTCTCCTGATGCTTCCTGATGCTTTGTGGGTGCTGCTTTGGGAGGCCTTAATGCAAAACTAATGTAAGAGTAATGTAGCGTCTCATGCCTGTGTACATATTTCGTATTTTGCAGTGATGATAGCAACATTTATTTGCCCTGTATTGAGCTTGACTCCTGTATAGTCTTAAACACTGGTGTTTGTCTGCATGGTACAGTATATGATGTGGCAATTTGTTGTGTGTTCTATGTTATGTGTTTTTATTGTGCATTTTTACTGTAAACAGTTACTGTAAAGGAGGAATTGTATTGATTTGATTTAATTAAAATGTTTAGGTGTTTGTTTGTTTTGTTATTACGTTGTTTATTAAATTGTCTTGGTGATGATGGGACACGTTGGGGCCAAACTATCTTTTAAATGATCCCAGCATGGATACACAAATTGAAAGTGTTACCATTGTTACCGCCCCTTGCCTCAGTTTGTTGAGCTACAACGCAGACAGTAAAGCACATAGCACGTACAAATACATAGTGCACGAAGCCTCACAGAATGATTGCAGGTGGCCTTTTCTTCTGCTGTTGATGCACTGATTTTATGAGACGTTTTTTTTCTGAGCGTTTCCAAAGTAAAGCGACAACTGATGGCTGCATCCGTCTAAATTTGCCAAGAAATAAGGATCACAAGGCTGTTAAGTGGCATGATTCACTACAGCGCCGAGCACAATAACCAGCTGTGTTTTCACATCAAGCTAATTGTACAGTGAGACTCTGATCCTTAGTAGCTGTGACAGCTGTTTTTCTTTACCTGCACAAGTGTGAAGGTTGAGCCAGGCTATGAAGATGTTCCTGTTGTTCCATCACAGGCTTTGTACCTTGGCAGCCTGCCACCCTACAAACCTCTGCCAGAGGAACTGTGTCATGCCCCACTCAGTTTGGTTTGTAGACAGGGAAAGCAGGGAATAATCCATTCTTTATGATAGGTTTCTGGCATGAATTTGAGTGGCTGTCACAGAAACTTAAGAACAGATTTACTGTCAAAACTGTAATATTATGTATATCACCACCAATCTATTAAGAGCACACACTTACCAGTGGCTTTGTGCAAGCTGAAAATAGTTGTTTATTTGGCACCTCTGCTCGACTTGGCGTATGTAGCTCTACTAGGAAAGTTCAAAAGAAAATAAGAAAATTACTTGCAAGAATTCAACAGACAGACATTGAATCAGCAGGTGGTGAGCAGGTGGCATTTTGTTTCTTTTTGTCATTACAATTTCCCTTATTGCAAGAACAGTTTTACATGTCCAATAAGAGAGAGAGAAAACTGAACAGACATTCATTATCCCAACTCTCAAACATGTTCCTGTATCAAAGCTGACTGATCTGGGCCAAATTCAGCAGAATCAAATTTGCAATTGTACAACACAGCTGGACACAAGGCCAACCCACAAGATCTAACAAAACGATCCTTTGTGCTTTTAAAAGTGATAGAAAGCTGGCTTGGATATTCAAGGAGCGATGGTGGGTGGGTTTCACACTGCAGTTTGAGAGTGGACACTTTCCATTGCAGATGTTTTGTTGAATTAGGCCCAAAACACCTTAACAACAGTAAATTCTGGCATTCCAGACTCCCCCACCCCCGCCCGCATTTAGCTCGTAAGACCGGTACAGGTAATAACAACCACAACAACATTCATCTCAATAACAACGGGCTAATGGAATGGCTGACCCCGCTGGAAACAGCACATTTGTCAGTTCAGAAACCACATGGTAGCAATTACAGGACCAAAGGCAGAACATGATTGCAAAAAATTATCGGGGCTGAGCAATAATTACTGAAAGACGTATTAAATATTGTTATTTATCGAGAGATAACAAAGGAAGTGTAACAGTGGGTTTTGTAACATGGCAGAAAAAGGTTCTACGGCGCTTCACATTTAATAGCAAAACATCAATACAGCGTACTCCTATACGGTCCACACATATACGTTGTAACAAAAGATCAATACACTTGGCTGGTGTCTGTGGATCTCACACTGCTGTAACAATATGGTTGGATGAGCACTCGTCTGCCATGACTTCTCACTCAGAGGCCTTTGGAGGCCCACTGGTATTAATTAAAATGAGAAAGAGCTTCTCAACACAACCTTGGCCTGCCACAGACTTCCTCAATTAGCTGCCATACAAGACGTATTCTTGGAGGTTTCTGAGGCAATACAGTTTCAGAGACACAAGGCAGTGACAAGTGACATTGTTAAGCATGCGCTCAAACTTTAGTTTGCTGGTGAGGAAAGCAATCTAATAATTAGCCACAGGTTTCTACCACAGGCATTTCATGACATGGCAGCTCAACAACAACCTTATAAAAATCCTACAGTTTCTAAGCGACACCAACACATGTAGATGCAACAATGTTGAATAAATTCAGATCTAGACAAAAAGTCTTTGAGTCCTGAATTACTTGAGCAACATTTATTAACACAGAATACAATACTGATCTCAGGAGAGATACACACACATGGGTATGGTATGCAGATCTCTACCAGAGAACTGTCTGAACAGTGATGATAAAGGGGAAGAAAGACAGGAGGGGGGTAGTTTCTAAAACATCTACAAGGTTATTTACAACCTAGACTAAACAATATGTATGGTATTGAAGGTAGTCTTGAATCTCTCATGGGGTCGGCCTTCAGTATGGGCTCACAGTAAGGTAATAGTTAGGATTACCTCATTCTAGCACTAGAGATGGGTACAACGCAATCATATTACTCAGAATGGTTGGGATATAGTGATTAAGACATAAGACACGACATATAGACATAAATTCCACCACAAACAACAACTATTAACAACTAATGATAGCTAACATAATGGCTGAGTCGGTATTGATTGATCCACCACGTAGTTGCCATGAATCTCTTGTTCAGGCTTTATCAAGCTTGTGTAAACTGTAACTGGTTTTCACATCCGGCCCAAAGAGTCAAACCAGTCGCCTTCAATTCACAAACTCACTCATCTACTTTAAGATACCACTGCCCCCCCCCACATTCTCCCAACTTCACCTCAGCTCCAATGCCACATGGAAAATCTAACTTTTTCGTTGTTTTTTTTCTTGTTTCACGGTTCAAGAATCTCTTGGTCACCAGAGTTGCTAGATTATCTGATCACCCATTGCCTCTGCCTACAGCAACACTGAGACACTGGGCTGCCATAAACAGATCATAGTGTCTTAGATTTATCCCCTCACCTCAAGAAGATTTAGTGACAAGTCTGGTGAGGTGAGACCTTGTGTTGTAAATCCACTCTAAAAATGTCTGCCACTTTCCCCACAAAGGACTGTATTTCTATATTAGCCACTGGTAAAGCTTCCACACTCACTCAAAGACTCAAGCGTTCATTCCATCTGAGACATGTCACCATACTAGCATGCTGCACTATAGTATTGAGTACACATTACTACCTCAGTTATCAGTTTACATTGCTCCTCTTTGCACATCTCCATGGACTGTGCACACCACAACCAACCCCCGTTTGCACTGTTTTTGGCTGAGGTTTTCATTTTACATTGAATCCAATTGAATTAAGGACTTGGTGCCAAATTGTCTAGACTGAAGTCATGGAGCTCCTTTTGGATGTGGAAACTGAACGTACCTTATTATACAATGTTTACTAAGGTGTTTGTCAAGTTGTATTCATAACCATGCAGGGTTCCCAGAAGTGAAGAGCTTTTGTAAACCTCAGAGGGATCAAACAGTGATTTACGGTGTGCTCCATGCTGGGGTGTGCTCATCAATAGAGGCATTCTGTCATACTGTAATAGCTGTTGTTGATGTTGATGAGGTATCATTTTGCACATAAAACACCCCCATGCTGATTATTTCAATGCTAATTACGTTCGGCTCGTTTTTGATGTCTTTGTCTCAGCGGGTCGGCGCCGCTCACAATGCCACCGTTGAGGACAATCTGAACCCTTTCCGTCCAGCTCGTACGCTCACATCCAGCACTGACCCGTACAGAAAAAAAATCACCCCGGGAAGAGCGAAAAGCCATCTTCATGCTGTGTTGTGCCATGAACCTACCTTCCAAAGGTGATTTTAGTTAAATCTGAATGTGACAAAAGGGGCAAAATATGTGCCGCCACAGAAAAGACATGATGTGACCTTGGCGTTGGTCAAATGTCCCTGCTATTGTTGTACTTCTGAATGCATGTTATGGCACAGAAGCTAGTTCCTGGATGTGTCACGAGGTAGTACACTGACATTTAGCCCTCAGAAATTCATTAACAATTACCTGAACCTGCCCACTTGTTGTGGAGAAAAAAGGTATTCAGTCAGTATGCACAGACCGACATGTCTTGAGGTCATGTTTGGATGACAACGGTTCATGTTGCTGACTCTCACTGGCTCCAGCTAACAGCATTCAGCAATCCAACATTCCCTTCAGGCATGAGACTTTCAGCTTCAGAGAGATATGCGAGACATGTTCCATAACTAAACCAGTGAAAAATGATGCCCATCACCAGTTAGATGTATTTCAGTAACCCTTTCAGGTAAGAATAAAGACATTATTTGACTCTGGAAGAATATATAAAATCACGGGTCAACAAAGATGTGCTAGGCTCACATTTATTCCTTCACAATGGAGCGTTTTACTTTTGAAATGCCATTTGTTTCCATATTCAGTGTTGTATGCAGTGGCCTACTGCACCTCCAGGTCAGGAGCTAGAGGACAGTGTTCCTTTTGTTTGTTTCAGCCCCTTCAGTAGCCACAGTGCACCAGTTAAGCTCAGGCTGATTCCACCCTGGGAGCGAGCAGATAGGGAGGTGAGTCTCATATCTCCACCCTGACAGGCTCAACACACCAGGACACCACACCAATCATCCCTGACAGCACACAACTCACTGCTCCCCTCAGTCACCCAGGCACCTCCCCCGCCCCCCGCCCCCCACCTCCCCCTCCTCGTCGGGACCCGGTACTCGCCTTTTTATTTAAATGCGATAAATATTTAATTTGTGAACGTGTTGCAGAAGATCACACGAGCACGCACAAAGGACCCTCAGCTGAATATGCAATGCTCCGATAAATATTTCAGCACTCCATTTCCCCAACCCCCGGTTGACTCACCAGGAACCTGGAGCTGATCCTGGCGAGAATTAAACATGTTTTGTTTGCAATATTTATTCTTTAAAAACAGTGAGTGCCTTGCAGAATTGTTGATTTCAAGAGGGTACGGTGACTGTGCTTGATCTGGTGTCAGTTTAAAGGTGCTCAATGACATATCCTCCCAGCTCTCACTCTCTCATGTAGGTTAGTAGCACAAGACTAATAAGACCAATAACGCTGCCTCTAACATAATATCTCGCCTGCCTTTCAACACTGATAAACAGTATGCCAGCATCTCACACACCATTCATTCTCTCTCTACACACACACACAGTAGCCCTATAACACAACATTTCTTCATCTTTCCTACAGAGAAATGTAAATGTTATAGGATATTTTTAAAAATGCATAAGCTCTGATTTTTAAATGTTGTTTCCAAGGACAATTCCTTGTTTCATATATTTATATGTTTAAATATCATTATACATTTCAATAAGGAGAGGAACAACTGCAACAACAACAAGTACATAAACCATTGATTTTACAGTGTTGCCAAGTGGCAAGTGGCTGTATCTTTACCACTCCATTTAATTTTGAGAGGGAAAAAAACGAAGGCGCAAAATAAAGAAGGCCAGTAAAAACTTTCAAGGGCAATCCTCACCTACAGCGTCACTGCACTAATTGGAATTCCTCATAAAAGCCAAGCAATATTAATTTTCTGTAAACAATGAATAGATTCAGTGTGGTGGAAAGTCCCACACCGAGCTGGTATGGTGCTCTTCCTTGTATGAGGGAATTCATCAATAAAGCAATTGTTTAAGCTCCCAGTAGGTTACAGCACGGGCTGTAAAATTTATGAGCAGCAGTACAAACAGACAGTGGATGGATCGAAAAGGGTCCCCGAGGCAGTCGGAAGAGAGTCCTTAGCAATAACAACACAATCAATCACATCCAGCACACGTCACATCCATCCCCACGCTCCCCAGCAGTGGATTCAAAATACATTCCCACGTTTGCATGTTCTCAGGTCTATCATCATATCTTATAGCGGTAGCGGGCAGTTTCATCACGTGGGTGAGGGTAGTAGACACGGGCCTCCAATCTTCATACGCATCTATCTATCGAGGTTCAAATTGCAGTTAGACTGATATGCAGTTAGACTGATATATCGGGCTGATGTTGGTCTTTTTGTTGAATATATCGTCGTCTATACAAAATAGGATGGAGATTCTTCCCTGACCAGTGACCACCAATAGTCTGTAAAACCTGTGTAGATTTAAAGTCAGTAATATATCCTTGACTTTCCCTGCCATTGAATAGAGCTGCCAACCCACCTAAAATAATTTCATTAATATGGCTTTCAATGGATAGTTTTAGTGTAAATGTTGTTTCAGAGGCTTTTCCACCCTGAGTACATGTACATGGGGGAAAACACTTAATGGTCAAATGGTCAAGATACCCAATATCGGCACAAAATATCAACTGTCAGAAGCTCCAATACAAAATGTGGCAGACTGAGGGGAGGGTGTGGGTGAGGCGTATAGGCTGGATCCGGGAGAGATCCGCGGCCAATTAAGGCTGATTGCAACTGCGCTCAAACTCACATGCTCTGTCAGGCTTTCACACTTACGCAACCGCTCCCATTCACACATACACACTGGTTAAAAAGGCCCGGCTGCAATCAGCCTTAATTGGCTGCAGCCAATTGGTGCTGGATCCAGGGAGAACCCACACCCTCGCCCCAGCCTGCCACACAAACATATCGGTACTTACCCCATGAATGTATCATCATGCACCGATACCTCTGAGCCTCTTATGGACACATTCAAGCATCAGACTGTGTTTAATGAAGCTCTTATGGTCCCTCGGCGGACGTGGTAAACTTCTAGGTTCTCCCCGTTCACAGTTTTCATGCTTGTAGAGACACACGGGGCCAGGGCATGCATGCCTCTGGCGTGCTCACAGCATCGGCCAAGAATCTGCTCATTATTCTCACCGTACAACAAACGCCGTGGCCAGGATTACATCGGCAGGCTTGGACAACAATCTCTGCCCACAGAGGCAAGGCCAGATCGCCTTCTGATCTATGCACACGAATTTGCAGTCGGAATGGAAATAGAGAAACGGCTCTGCAATTTGAATGGGATTGCAGCAAATAAGCACTGGGTAACACGCTCTGGTTTATTACACCCATGCTCGGCTGTCTTGCTGTTCTCAGAGCAGGGAAGGACTAGATGGAGGGAATATATGGAATAGACAATTGAGGGAATATATGGATAGTTTCTATGTAACTGGTGAATCATATCAGCAAAGATACTTACTTAAAGGGGAATTTCCGGTATTTTTAAGCTTTGTTTAACCAGAAAACGAAAGTCTCGCTGAAGGAGAAGTCTTGCTCTGAAATCTCGTGAGCAAGAATTTAGTTTTCTGGTTAAACAAAGGTCTATCTCTCTAGGGATCCTTTCCGTAATGTTCGAAATTGTTCGAATAACAATTTGAGCCTGTCAGTGGCAAAAACAAGCACTTTTAGTGGACGTACTGTGAATAAATGACATAAATGACTAATATGTACAAATGGAGCCCAGGGTTAAAAATACCGCAATTCCCCTTTAACTTCCAAATCAAACCATATACCGGCATGACATTTTCTTCCACAAGGCTCTCTCAACTTGATATTACAAGTTGTCATCATGTTGAACACTTCCACCTCATTTCTTTGTCATCAGTCATGTCTGATTAGCACCGTTCTACTTAGTCTCTCACAAACCACACAAATCAGGACCAGTCTGCCCGTTGACATGTATTAATGGTTTGATAGTATTCTTGAGATATGCAATTCATTTTCTACCACAGTACATGAGAGATACGTGCTTTAGGCTCGACACAGCTTCTGAAAAATTAGACACCTGTAATTCTTCTTCCTGGAGGTAAATCCCTATTATTGACATGTTTGTGACAGGTGAAGGCTGTTTTATGTTATCTAGGAAGATTTATTTAAGCATTGGAGAGTTGGAGAGTGCCTGTCAGCATGATTCACAGGGATGCTGCAAAACCATTTCTATGGTGGGATTTTAAAACATCACACCCACACACAACTCCAAATAAGCATTTCAGTGCCTCCACACTTTTGGGCAAATGTTAATATCTCAGAATACAGCCATGTTGGTGTTACCATAGATTTCATCACTGGATGCTTCTGTGATAGAAATCACAGCCCACTGACACAGGGATTTTGAATTACAGTGGACTTCAGGACACCAAGCAGGAAGTGGTAGAAGCATTTGGTTCAGCAATAAGCTGCCGTGCCCACACATAAAAAGAAGGATTTGTGGTAAAATCCATATTAGGTGAAATATTGGAGCTTGTGCCGTAAAGATGTTGATATATCAATAAAGAAAAAAGAGAGTCTGGTTATTGCATGCGTGCCAAATATCTTCACCGTTGAATTAAACTTTAATTGATTCGTGACTGAACAACTTTAATAGATTGACTCTGAGTTTTATACAGCTACAGGTGGAATTTCTTTGTTAATATCACTATTGACTACCGGGAGTCTTTCCATGACAATTGACAATTGACACTGCATGCAGGGCATTTTTTTATGCTTGTTTCATTTTTCAAATTGTGGAATTTCAATGTGTTTCAGCCAACCAAATATTTGTTCAACTGTGAATGGATGGGATTAGCGAGGTTTCTACTGTTTATGTATTTAATGCCAACAATTTTACAGCTCATATCGCAAACCCCACATTTAACTGCCCTGCTAGTGTATGGGAGATGAAGAAGTCAGTTAAACTCCCCTGATAAAAAACATTATCTTTCGTCCAATTCGACACCATGCTTTTGAATTGCCTCGATACGTAGCTGTCCATCATCCTTGCGAGCACAGGACTCATGGCTTCCAGACTGGGAATGGGACTCACATCGAGGGAAGCTGCACAGTAGTCCTCGCTAATATGATTGACACCTGTGAGACAAGCATACACCACTGTACCTCTCATCATTGCTTTTAGACAGACCAACACCTGCATGCTACAGGTCTTGACTGATTTCAATAGAAACGGGTGAGTTTGTAATAGCCTGGCTCCAGTTTGTGGAGAAGTGTGAGGCTGTATTTTCTATTTTCACATAGCCGAAATTAGAGGACGTTACGCTTTACTAGTCGCAAAGTGATCCACAGATGGTCACAAAACCATTAGTAGGTTTTCGTGTGAAGAAAATATGGGACTCTGAAAATGTGAATTAAGTTATTCAATTAAAATAGATTTTGGAATAAGTGTGCTTATATATCGGTTAATGTTTTGCTACCGTTACAAATATGCATTCTGCAAGTAGTCAGCAAAATCTATTGTTTTAAATTACATTTTAAATTGGGGAAACAAAAGCAATCTGCAGAAAAGCTTTCTGTTCTTCTGTGCTTTTAAAAGCATTAAGGACTGCAACCAAAGGCTCTCATGAAAAATTGATTGCCCATGGGGAAAAACAACACTTTACTGCAAAAAAAATCTGAAAAGTTGTCAGTATTTCAGTGGATTTATAAATAGTCAATTCACTCTACTAGAAGAACAATGGGAAATTACATCTGTTTACAAAATCTTGCCTTTCGCTGCGTGATCACACAACTGGATGTTGTGCTAGTACCCGCGAAACACAGTATAACGGAGTGAATGTACAGCAAGTGTGCTTATGTATACTTGTTTTGTACAGAAAAACTCTCCTTGGTACAATTCAATCTTTACTCGGTAAGGATTTAGTTCAAATAAATAATGAGAAATGGGAATTGAAGCCCTCTATTGCAATTAGGCATTTCATTTCCAGATATAATTCGGCTTAGTTGAAATGTCGTAGCTGTGAGTTCACAGTGCCTGTCTCCAAAGGTCAGATGCGTTTTTCTCTCTCCTCTGACAACCTCTGTTCTCCTACAACAGACCACACACACACACACACACACACACACACACACACATTCACAGGGCTCTCTCGAAATGGCCTATTTTTCCCCAAGATTTTCACAAGATCAAGTAACACATAATCTGGCCTGTGAAATGCTTTCATGCTGTTGGGTTGTGTGAGACTGTATCTGCAGAAGCATTACATTTGCATTGTGAAAGCAGTTCACATATGGCCATACTGTCTGTCTGAGTCAAACATGCAAACAGAAATTCCCATAAGACGTGGAAGGGACATGACAGAGCCACGGAGCTGACAGGCTATATAATAATGATAAATGCCATGTGGAAACTGAATGATGGAAAATGTGTATGATGCCAAAAAGGATTTCATACGCCAGTAAAAGCAGACTTTTGATTTTAACAAATGAAGAAATTTTAGGCTTTGCATCCATTACAAGCCTTTATAGCAACAATAAAAGCTGAAGGATAAATTCCTCAGAAGGGATCGTTGCCTAAAACAGAAAGAAGTCTTCAGGAGAGCAAAAAAGTGCTAACTTTCAACAGTGGAGGTTCACAAAGTAAAAAAAAATGGTGGTTCCTATCTTAAACTAAACAATTGTGAAAACAGTTTCTTTTCAAAAACAAGTTTCAACGAGACCCTTAGACAGTCTTCTGCTCTTGTAGTGCCATCGGAGCAGCACTGGGGATTACATGGTCTTGGAGTCTCAAATGGCTGCTCTGAGAAACAATTATCTGATTGCGACTTCAGGCCGAGGGATAAAAGGACATCCAACCTCCGCTGGGACCTGCGGTACAGCAATACCAGGAGCAAACTCACAGCTACAGAAATGCACTAAATCACAATATGCACACGCGGCAGATTCTACCAGAATGTAACTGGTAAAGACTGCGAGTGACCCGTTATGAGTGAGTGAACAACTGTTTAAGCAACTGTGGCTGTACAAAGGAGTGTGTGATCTGAGAACAGTACCCAGCAAGCATGTGACGGACAGCAATGTGAGCACAGCATTTTCATGTTAAAATAGCATGGTATTGATTTTAAAACAGCTTTGGGAACTATTTTGAACTGATATCAGAATGATATTTAGGTCCCAATTTCACAAAATGATGCAGGCAGCAGCTCTGGCTGCACTACATCATCTCAACTTTTATTTTGCCGCTATATTTTACACAGGTTTTAAACATTGGTGCAGCCTGTCAAAAAAGATGTTTGCTGGGTTCCCCACATGATTAACGGTTTAGCAGAGAATTGATCATATTATGTACACTTGAGTTCTCAACGTGGCTGGTGCAGCACTCCACGTGTTGACTCCACGGCGTTGTCCTGCTATCCCTCTCCACAGTGCTGTTAACACTAACTTCATTAAGTGCTGACACCGCCCACGGAGCTGAGGCCCGATAAGATCCCACATTTTCTCATCGGTTCGTTTGATATATACAAATCACAAAGTCTCAAGGTGCCGCAATGCGTGAGAGAAACCAATCACCTTACGATGAACTGGACACCGACGGCAGAATTTTAAACCCTGTACAAGAAGAGCGAGGGAGGGAGGTGGGGATTAAGGGTGCTAATTCAGTGTATTTGCAAGGTCCACCGTAAATGTATCATCCCCGGACAGCAGTGTGTAGGAGGTGCTATAATCTTGTTTTGAGTCATCTCATTTTCTGGACATAATTTTAACATTTGCTGATGTCTAATGCTGCTTTTCTTTTCTATTCTAATCATTCTAATAACAAATTTCAAACAGTATCTTGTTTGGAGTCGTATATTAGTTGGAGTATAAACAAGTGATTACTGGAAATCCATTGTAACAGTCCAGGGCCTGCAAAAGTGCATTGTTTGAAAACAGTTTTTGATACCAGGCACAAGAGAGTACAAATAGCAATTACCAGGCTCACTGATTTGTGACAGACTTTAACAAGATTTAGGACAGAAAAGGACAGATCCAGCACTATTCCGGTCTTCAAGCCTCGGGGGACGCCGGGGGAACATAAACACAAAGTGAATCGGCTACCCCCCTCTCAATACGCTACCGCCAAGAAGTCGTATTTCTAAGAAGCTGTTAATTTTCCCCCCGTAATTGGAGGAAAGTCCTGCATATAATGGTTGAATCCCGGATGGACTTTGTTGTGCTGATTGTGGCGCCGATGATCTCAGCGATGTTGAGAGGGAAGCGAGTGAATATTGAACAGGCATTACAAATAAAGCCGAACACTATAACTATATCCTGTAATTAATTAATGGCTATCCTGTAATTAATTAAGCTCTACATTTGAATTCATTGGACCCCGTCCCATTTTTGCAGTCATATTAATCTTGGCCGTCAGCGCACCAATCACTCTCACTGGCAGTGTTAATTGTTTAACAGTAATGAAGCTATAGTGGTCTTATGAGAATAACCGTATGAGTTGTGATTGATTAACAGTTAAAGGATCATTGATTTACTGGTCTCTCAGTGCTGAACAAGCACCGTCAACGCTATCAAGCAGCACCACAATGTCCTGGGATTTCTCCTATCGTCAGGCGCTGGAGTTGTATCAGTGTGGAGGTGGAGCTGGAGACAGGAAGGTATGGTAAATGTCCAAACACAACCCATCATGTTGTGTGAAGAAGCATATAACTGCACGACTATCCTCTTGCAAAAAAAACCCCACTGTGTTAGCATGTTTGTTTTACAGTGGGAGGTCTACTTTTGTTTGTATGTGGATGACATGGATCAAAATCTGCGACTAATTGCAGTATCAGTTGTTTTACCTGTTGAGGATTATACAACATTGTGGGAGGTAATCTGTCAAATCAACAGGAAGATCAACCACTAAAAGGGGCATTAAGTAATGTGTGACTATAATCAACCTCTAAGGAATTTCAACAAGTCAAGTCGACTTTATATCGAGTTTATTTCTATAGCCCTTAATCACAATTACAGTCTCAAACGGCTTCACAATGCCCACATTACGAAAACAACAAACGATGACACGACCAACCTCGACATCTGGAACAGTTTACGGAGGCCCGGAACTGACATGGGTGATGAAGTCACATCTCACAATAGAGATGAGCAAGCTAATTACATAGATCCAACAGAAACATCTAGTTGAAGGGGTTATATATCACACTGCAAAATGCTGTAGTAGTAATAATACTGCTTGTGAGCAGTTGAGCAGCTGAAAATACGAGTAGGTGGGTGAGATTGAGAGTGTCTTGACATTCCAGTGGGTGGGGAGTTTTTGTTCCAAAACACGAGTACGAGAACAGAGTTACCATTTGGGTGCTTCTGATTTGGAAATGCTTTTGCTGCTGTGAAATCCTGGATAAGGTCTGGCATAAATATGTATTGCAATAATGTTCATCCCTGTTCCAGTTCAGCCCTGTGGCATAGGTTGAACACAGTTGAACACAGTTGAACACAGATGTACAGTAAAGCAGTAGGCTGTACACTATCATGCAGTTCTGTGTATAACACATCAACTGGCAGCAGAAAACAAACAGAAATAAATACTTTACCTGTTGTGTGACAGCAATCAGTGCATCGGAAATGTTTGTGCGTGACGGAAAATAAGTCAGGAGAGAATCATGCGTGAGTAGGCACAAGTTGGGGACGCTGGGAGGGGCCTGGGATTGGCTGATGCTAAGACATCAAGGGAATCGTTGCTATTTCCTAACGGATGAGCTAATCATTCCCTCCAGTGTCTCTACACTTCATGCACCGTCAATAGCCACAACTTCATTGACCTCTAAACCTGATTGATGAAGATGATTAACTCTTTACAATCAACTAATTATTACCTAATCAACTAATATCCTGTTCATGGGGATAAATGGTCTTTGCCACTGATGATTTAGAAGTGTTGAGCACCTCAAACTAAAACTAATATGACTGTGTATTAAGGGCAATGGTTATTCCAATTAGATGCTCTCACAATTTAGCAAAAAACATTTTCAAAAGGTAATTATTTTACTCCTGCCTGCGTCTTCTCATACTGTCAAGCAGAATATTTCAAAGCTCCTGTGAGATCAGGTGTTTAAAGGGATTCATTTTTCACAATCTGGGGATTGTTGTGGAATTAATTGGGGTGAAATAGGCCAAACTGAATGTGCTGTAATGGCCTGCTACTTACATTCACATCATATCGCAAATAGCAAGCTGACATTGGATCTAGATTTAGCCTCTAATCACAGGTGCAGTCCCACGAGCCAGCAGCCACCAAAATCTGATTAATATCCATATGACAAAACAAGAATTACAGCCACTAAAAGTCAACAAGAGACCGTGAGTAGATTACAGCTGTGTTCATCATTTTGACAGTGCTCGTCAAAAATGTCGGTCAATAAAAGTAGAAATATTTGCCTCAAGACGTGCCTGGACAGGTCAGGCCTTGGCAGATCATCCTGACTGCGTTTGATTGTGTAGAAGTGTTCGCAGGTAGGGCTGTATTGACATTTTCAGATAGTGAAGTAATATGTGATCGATCGAGTACATTACACTTTATTTTCTACTAAGAAGAAGAAGATTCATTTATTCGCATTTTGGGTGCACACATGCACTAACACACACAACAGGAAGTGACCGCCAAACACAACACACACACATGCAGGTAGGGTGTCCGAAATGAATTTTTCTTCTGCATTCATCCCATCCTTGCCGACCATCCTCCAGGGGCAGCCTTTCTTCTTTCGCCGCCTGGGGACCAATTCCAGTTGTAGATCCTCGTCGTGGTCAAGGACAGGACAAGATTGCATGATTTTAGATGGGGTTCTTTATAGGAGGAGAATTCTTCCACTGAACCACCAATGCTGGTGGTTGCTACCATGTTTTAGGAAAACAACGCTTGTTCTAAACATTATATATGCTTCATGAGATTCCCTGTTAAGTCAGAATAGAATTTGAAGGGCCATCATTAATAGCAATAATAGCAATAGTGATGGCGAGTTCCACTTTCCATTCCGTCACCTTTGATAATGCTTAAAGGTAAATTCCACCTCTTACACTGTCATATATCTTCAGTCTGTGATGTTAGATGCATTCCAAGAGTTAATTTTGTGAGGAAGTGTTGTAATTTTCTTTTCTGGTGTACCCACTTGCCCTCAAGCTGTCTTGTCGACTTCTACTTCAGTTAGAAATGTCCTACAATTCCCAGAATGACTTTTGACATCAGAGAATGGATGTGAACTTGCATTCAGCTGTGGGTTGTGGAGAGAGCGATAGTAAAAGCAAGAGAGCCACCTTTTCCAGTCGAGGAAAAAGCAAGGGTTGCATCCCTTATTCGAAACTCAACATGTCTTGTGGCTGTCTTGAATTCTGGTCTATTGAAGCTACTGTTGGTGCAGAAATTGGTATCTCTTCCTCTTCTATGATGGCTTTCTTCCTGTATGATTGTTGAATGTCAGTGCAAAATGGTAGGTCTAGAAAGAAGCTCTTGCTGTTTGATTCTGAGGGGTTGACGTCAAAACCTGACGTTTAGATAGCTGAACATTTTCTCCTATTAAACTCCATCGTATTTATTCCCGAAAAATAGATGACGTGGCATCACGTTTGGCTAGTTATCCGAGGAAAAAAACATCACCAAAAAACAAAATGAGCAGAGAAATGCAAGGTACACCAAAGCTTCTTGTTAACGTGTTTTAAGGTGGATTTTTACTTTAAATGAAGCTGAATGGGGACCACGCCCACACATGCAATACAATCTAAAAATGTTCTTTGTTATTTTAGTTTTAATGTTTTTTTTACAGTACAGTTATACATTGAAGCTTTAACTGTCAAAAAAGCAAATTTACTAATTTCAGATTAGCTCTTGGATCAAGATTTTGAGAGCAAACACCACATTTATTATATAATATGTATTAGGATTATATTATTATGTATTATTATATGGATATGGATTAGTATACTAATCATAACATAGATGTGGTGTAAATTAGATCCTAATTATAGAGGGATTACTGCACATCAACTTCATGTGGTAGAATAATCACTCATGATAATATTTTTCCATTTTTAAAAATGTTTAAATACAGAAGTAAAAATGGATGCTCATCAACACTGACAGTGTTGTCACTACATTCCTGCCTCAGCATCACACTGAAATGGCCTGTACTGTTTTTTGTACATTTTCACCATTGAGCAATGGACTTGTTGGCGGTGACTTAAATGCCAGAGCAGGAACATACTTTGACACAACCACCAATTTGACAAACTGTGAAGTGCAGGTCTCGACTGAGAAGTCCACAAATTCAGTCTCTCTCTCCGGGCTCCCAGGTGAAGGTGTTAGTGATCAATCATTTTCGGCTCCATTTTAATTTTAGAAGGGCTGAATTAAATTTGATTTACCATGTTGCCGGTTATATGACTAAGAGCGCCATGTCACGTTGCTGTCTGAGATGTTTCAGCATGTCAGTGTGTGTCCATTGTGCGTGTAGACGTTTCATTGGAAAAAATACTGAGGTCAGCTCTCAAGTATAAAGAGAGAACATTTTCTTTCAGACTCAAGGCAATGTTGTTTTTATTTTTCATTTTACATAACGCCAGTATTTGTGTTGTGATCTGAGTGAACTGAATGTTTTTTTTGTTGTTGTTTAGCAGTGGTGAGCAAATGAGCATCAATTCAGGACACTGAGCATGCTTGAACAATGAAGACCTCCCCCCTTTGGTTTTAAATAAACGTGAAGTATCATACATTATGCAGCGGTTACTGAATTTCTACAGCTGTTCAACATCACCCTGGACAGTGAGATTGCCACCAAATTAATATGAAATCTGCCTTCCATTATGAATGAGGGCCAGGTGTGCCTCATTAAAACTGGGCTCTCTATCAGGAGAACCACCTACAGTGTACACACACACACACACACACACACACACACACACACACACACACTCACACAGCATGTCGAGTATGGTGTGAAGTGTGTGCTGTCCTTGTTGGTGACAGCAACTGAAAGGCTAGAATTCATAACGTTTCCAGTGTCCCTTTTCTCGTATTGTTAGAAGATGAGAATTTATTAATTATTGCTGAACTGCACAATTTCAGGTGCCAGTTTTATCTCGGTTTGAATCAAGCACGATATGTGACTAATGTGGTCAAATAAATCATGTTTCATGAGCCATCAGCTTACAGTTATATAATTACAGCACATTAGATTGAAAGAAAGTTAAAGAGGGACTGCTGATCTGTACCTGCATGCTCTCGCTACTGTATCTGCAGTTTCTTATTTTTGCTGCTTTATTTTATAGCAGGCATAAGTCTGTCACATGGAGTGCATACTGGGATATACTGTACATTGTCTGTCTTTCCATCTGGAAGACCAAGTTCTGATTTCACTGGTGGGACCAGCGGCGACAGAAGCCAGATGATTCAGGATGATTCAAAGCCCAGTCGGTTGATTCCTCTGGAGCAACTGACTGAGGCGTGGGAACACAGCTCCAGATCTGTACTCCTCCATCTGCTGTCCTGGAGGAACCACTTCAGAGGGCTGGCCGAGGCCCAGGGCAGACCAGCGCTCTGCCCAGCCCATGCCTCCCACCCTGGGGCCTCATCTGAAGGTGTCAAGCTGACCCTTCCCCGGCACGGTGCCAGCCAGACTGCTGGGATCGCAGCTGAAAATAGCTAACCAATTCATCACAGTAGCTTGCCAGCAGGGTTTCTGCTGCATAGGCACTTCTCTTAATTTTGGGATCCATTTCAGAATGACCCGAGGAGACCGCTCCCAACTTTCAATAGTACCATTATTTGATGTATCTATTCTGTAGCTGCAGACCTCCATTAGGATACTTAACTGCCTCAGCACCTGAAGATACTGGTGGTCTTAGCTAACGAGAAGCTCAACGCTGGTCATGGCATGGAGTCCTTCCATGTCTTTTCACGGTCATCATCTCTGTACTTCTACCACGGACAAACACTCCCTATCACCCAGTCATCCAATGACACCAACACTGAAGTAGGCAGGTGCTGCTTTGCCCTGCTGCATGTTCCACACAGCCATGACCACCTGGAGCCTGTACGACGGGCTACACCCGAGCAGGATCAAATCCTTCGCCAAGAACCACTAGGATGCCGCTCCCGGTCAGGACCTCAATACCCAGCCACCACCACAACGGCCAAACTTCCCAGATGTCCCAGACGTCACCCCAGTCTTTGGCCTGCAGCTGTTGCTCCCCCCTGCTTCACCTCCTGCTTCAGTCAGCCAGCCAAGCCAACCACTAGGGTTCCCCTGCACCATCAGCAACTCGTCAGCTTTTAGCAATGCCCTGATTAAAGCTCTGCCCAGACTTTACCTACCGCCAGCCTCGGTGCTGGAGGAGATCAAGCTCATACCAGAGCTGTTCGAGCTTCAATGTGCAACTTCTTTTACATTACAATTATCAGTCTGCGTCTGTCTGTGACCGTGTGTGTCCATGCCCATATCCATCCGTTTGCCTAAAATCAGCTTTTCAATGATGTTTGGGACATTTTGGCGCGTTCGCTGTGTGAGGGTGTGTTGTATGGGCGTGGCCTAGTGGTGAGCTGGGCTGTTGTGGTAATCCAGCTCAGCCACAGTGCAGTCACAGAAACAACAATGGTGAAAAGCAGTAAGAAAAGGAAAGTACAGGAGAGCTTAAGGTGTAAGCTTAAGGCTCATTCAAAAATACAAGCTAATACTAAGCTGCATTGGATTGTTGGCGTTCCCCATCATTTCAACACCTGTAGCAGCTTTACGGACGCCTCAGGCTAGATGCTATTCCAAGCTACACAGCTCATTAAGATGTGTGAAGTGTTGGGGCGGGAACTTGAGCAGCTGAGGAGGAGGAGGGCAATACCCGTAACGCACCTTGCTGCCTCAAGGCGAAAGGTTGCATATTGTAGCTTGAAAACAAAAAGAAAATGAAACAATGTTCATTTAGCCAGGACATTTTTATAACAAAAACGTATAAACAACTTTTTTGCCCACAGTGGCATTGCTGTCAGTCAGTCAGTCAGTCATTCAGTCAGTAACTTCTCAAGCAGTATCAGTCCATCAAATCCTGCAGGGCATAAAGCGTAGGTCGTCTTGAAACAACACTTCTAAAAGCCAGCAGCTAAGGACAATGCAGGATGAGGCTGGAGAGACCCGGTCAGCATGGGCTGTGCTTTTCAGTAGAGCTAGAGGTGAGTAGGGCAATCAGAGAGAAGGCAATGGGAGGTAATTATCCCTACATTATTATCATTTTTAATATCACTCATCTTCCCCAAATCACTGTAAAATCTTCTCTCATTGGCTATTGACATCTCCACTGTTGGATTGAATCTTTGACCTCCCCCAACCAATTTTTTTAATTCACTGAAAAAAATATACATGACAATGACAGTCAATGACAAGAAAAAAGGACATTCATCAACACTGAAGCCTTTTATAGGTCATAACTACCTTGCTTTCAAACTAAAATCCTCCCTAACCTGTGCTGTATATGTCATTTTCACCCTTGGGCAACTGACTTGTGGCGGTGACTTAAATGCCAGAACAGGAACACACTTTGACACAACCACCACTTTGGCAAACTGTGAACTGCAGGATTTGATTGAGTCCACAAATTCAATCTCTCTGGGTCATCACTGTCATTTTACGGTACGTAACAAAACAGCCAAAGAAAATGATATATATGTGGTAAGCAAGATTGTGTTTAGAAATAATGAAAACCCACCTTACAGTATCTCCACATTATGCATGAGCTGAGGAAAATATTCCTGGCCTTGACAGGCTATAAGCCATGCAGTCCATCAGGATTGTGCTTTTGGTGAAATGCTTAAATATTGTACTGACATAGTTGTTTATGCTACAGCTATTCAACTTGATTCTGACTACAGGCCATTTTCTTGACATAAAGAATAAAGAAATAATTATCTCCATAAAAGCAGAGATCAGTTTTACCCTCGACACAGCTATCTGTGCAAATAGCAACCCAGGCACTATTTTCATTAGTATCCTAAATTTAGTAGTTGTAAATTCCTTATCAGAAAATGAGGTTTTATCCTCAAGCCAAACTGGATTTCAGCCCAAATTCATTTTATGTCTTTGTGTAATTTCAGACTTGTACCACTAGGTGCCTGGCAGGCCACCAACTGTGGGCGTCTTGCTTCTCTCCTGCTATATTCAGTGGGCAGTGGCTATTGTTGGTGCCTTCAGCAAGACCATGCAAAGACTCCCCTCAAAGAGACTAAGAGTGTATCTGAATCAGAGGATGTGGAATCAAACTTGGCGACACTGTTGCCTCTGTGCACGCTGCATGTTATATCTATTATATATTATATGTGCATGCATTAGTATGGCCTAATTAAGGTAAACCCATCACATGTAGATGTAACGCAGCCATATAACCTACCCTATTCATAGCCTGAGTTGAAACTTGAAGTAATTTGAAATACCATAAAAGCATGTCATTTTTTCAGTAGCTCTGGATGAGGCGAGCACTGCTGACATCACTGAACACTCAAATTCACATTAGGCTTTTAAACTTTATGCAAAGCAATGTCTTTGAGACTGATGACAACATTCCTCAAGTGATATGAAAGTCGAATTTCACCTCAGAGCGCCCCCACAAGAGTCGTCTTTTCTTCATCTCTTTAGAAACAGAGAGGACCTCAACCTCCATCCGAAATGTTCTCCTGTGGTCCTAAAACCCCCTTAGAAGCAAAGAGGAGATAACAGAGAATAAATTCATGAGACTTTATGAAATAAATGTGAAGATGTTAACATGTGACATATATAACGGTAATACGCTCCCACAATATGGCTGCTGCCCCCGTGGCTTCAACAGGAAAATGCAGCAGGATGTGAAAACTGCATGTTTGAGAAGAAGGAGTCATAAAACATCACATTGAGTTTTATTTGAGATCTTTTTCTGATTTCATGGTCTCATTTTCAGGAGAGGATGGATCATGGAGATTAGACCTAGGTAAAAGGATGGGTCCAGCTTGTAGCTGACAGAGAGTGATGCTGTCAGGCAAGGGAGACCGATGTCTCTCATCAAGGTTGCCTGATGGGGCTGTATTTATTACATTATCTGTGCAGAATTGCTCTGCAACTGTGTCTTGGTTAGTCACTGTTAAAAACTGTTATTTTGAATTCACATTTTTTGCACAAAACAGCAGTTTTTGTCGATTAATTGTCTGGTAAAGATAGCTGTTCTTATTCTGGTGCCTAAATGTGTGAATGATGACGTAGGATGTTTTAGGAGCCCCTTGAGTCTAGACTGTAACTCATGGCGCTGACCTCAGTCTTAAATGATGTAGTGTGACTGCTAGGGTACATTCTGTACCTTCTGTCAGCTCTCTCCTAATTGTGTTGTCTGTTCTTGCCAATAAACAAAACCATTAACTCACTATGAAGTGATATTGAATTCATAATCAATTACTTCCAGCTTCTCTGTCATAGCAAATCATTACTAAATATTGTGTTATTTCATCACTTTACTTGGTGGGGGCAAAAACCAATGAACTCACCATGAATTGCTTGTGAGTTAACTCATCGTTCATCATGTTTTTGGATGAGCCCATTGATGTCTGCAGTTGTGTACCATCACGCTGTAAGATGTAATGAAGCTTTGTGTATGAAGAGAAGAGCTTTACTGGTTGGTCTGCCTTTTTTGTGCCTTGTAAACTGGGTTTACAGCCACGTTGATACCCCCTAATTATAGAATATATGAACTATATCTGTTAATACCATTAGCTGATGTAAAAGTGTTATGTAACTAACTACTAACCTCTACCACTAACTAACAGTGACCAAGGTATGACTCATTCACAGTTAATGGTGAGCTTCGGGAATTCCTGATGGCTCATTGAATAATTCATGCTTTCATTCATATTGATTCATATATTAATGTAGTAATTCATGTTTATTTCTGTATCCTTAAAAGGATGTCCTGCAAATGTGTCTGTCTTGCCACTAAACTAAACATGAAATTGATGTTTACTAAGTTGCAGGACGGATGGCATAAAAAGAAGAGAAGTACAGAAGCTACATGCCAAATTACTGCGTGAGTCCTGAAGTAGAAAATGGCGATGATGTGTAGCACTATGCTCGGTGCATCCCCGGGCTACAAGGAAAAGGTCATCTAGCCTTTATTAGGATTGAGGGCGTTAAAGGAATGCACACTGGAAAGATTGAGCCGGATGATGAGACTCCATCAATAGGAGATGCTTGAGAGCTGAGTGCAAAGATGGACAATAGAAACTTGAGTGAGACGGATTGTTACGGTCAAGGCTGCAAGAACAGAAGCAGCTACTTCTTCAAACCCTTCCATCTGATTAAATAAAATATCATCTGACAAATTGCTTGAATATATTATAATACCCGCTAATTTATTTGGCACAAAAGCCCTTTGATTCGGTTGTAGAGGGTAAAGCCAGGGTGATAGAAAAATACGCGAGGCCTATTCATTTTCTGCAGCTGAACACGCAAGTGCTGAAATATTGAATTGTATCACCAGGTCTTTCTAGCGCCTGGTGCTCAAGGAGAGTCACCCCGCGGAAGATATAAAGCTGCTCTGGTGAAATAATTTTGCTGAAAAGATGGCAGGTGTTATTATTCTCTGTAAACGACATAGATAGCGTAATAGGAAGCCGGTGATAGAAAGTGTTTCATCTGTTACACGAAGACCAGATAAAAGCCCATATCGTTAAGACCTCACATTAGCTTTGTCAGAAATAGGCATGCCCCGTAGGCTATTAGCATTAGCCACCATGAAAAGACAGACCTTTTAGTGAGCCAGAGCCGGGGTTGTTTTTCTCTGCTGATGCTCTCGTCGCGTAAAGGGGAAGTTGACCAAGTTCTCAAAAAAGTTGGTGCAGGCCTTTAAGTGGCTGAAAAAATCACCATAAAAGCTGAATTATATGGGACGGAATTGAATTTATACAAAATACTGCGTCGCTTCCAGCTTGCTGCACTGTAGCCGTTGCTTCCTTGTTCATGAGGAATTGCTAAACCCCTTGAGCTGACCACAAAAAGACATGCTTAAAATGAAACGTTTAAAACTCTGGTCAAGTAATGGTTGTGCAAAACATAGGCTGGAATGAAAAAGATCATCTATGTCATGCAACTAACTTTTTTTTATTATCATCTTCAAGGTAATGTTTCACGTTAGGCACAGTGACGACACATCTCACTTCAGTAACGTGTCAGGTTTGTATGAAATATCAAGTTTGTTTTGTTGCATGCAGCTTTACTAGTAAACTGGCAGGTTCATGGGATAATCAAACGCCTGTATTGAAAAGTATTACTCTATACTATACTATACCTGTACTACTCACACATCATAAACTGCAGCACATCATGGCTAATACCAAGAGGGAAAGGGAGAGCCTGAGTTTTCAGTCAGCATACCACCTTGGCATTGTGCGTGACACTGAAGTACTTTCAAACTTAAAATATTGAAAAATGAGTACTCACATGTGGGTTAAGTCCAGCAGGCAAGGGCATTCCTTTATTTGGAACAGCACGGCTTATGCATGATCCAGCGCAGCACATGTTTGTTGGTACCAGAAAAAAAGAAGACACCCTGAGCTATTTTTCAGTAATGAAAACTACTATGCCTAATGTAGTATGTAATCTACAGTAAATATGAAAATTATGACCCCAAATCATGTACTGTACGAAGAAGAGGTAGCAGGTGCAGTGCGGTAACAGAGCGCACCTTCACATGGTTCCAATGACACCCTGTCATTTTCCTGGCATCACGTTCAATAATCTGTTAGCCCTAATGAACCATGTGTTTTCTCAAATGTTCGTATTATTATTATTATTATCATTATTATTATTATTATTATTATTATTATTAACACCTTACAGAAATTACACGCATGCTCTGCAAAAATATATATAAACTAAAGTATGTTGCAGTATGTTACACACACACGGACTAAGTGAGGTTTCTGTTCAAGTGCAGAGAGACATGATCTGACCTTATGGCTCGGGATTGATCTGCGGTAAAAGGATTGTTATAGTGATCTCAGATTTGACTGAGTCAGGCCTCATCACCGTCTGTATCATATTTTCAAAATGACATTGCTGTGGCTCTCCACGTTAGTACGTATTCCACTGCCGTTTTATTTCACTTTTTTCGACATCGTATTGACTGGCTGATATTTAAAGCCTGTGAGTGGTCCAGCCATCGGCATGTGCCAAGGAAGGACTCAATCACAGATTTCAGGGGGATATCACGTTCGTCTTCAATCTTTCTCCTTCTCAATATACTGATTATGTCGTCAATCCGTCTGTCTCATAATGCCCCCCCCCCCCCCCCCCCCCTCAGCAGTCCATGTGATACTCAGCTCTCAAGAGATGAAGTTAAACATTGCATGGATGATCTTCCTATTTCTTATAAATAACCCACCAGGTCCACGCACATCTAGTTTTTATAAATCCAGTGCAGTATTAAATATTTATGGTGGCAAATTAAGTCAGAAACACACTGCAGCATAACAGTACGTGTGTGCAAAGGGGGCCGCGAGAAGTTGATGATTCTCTGCATCTCGCCCCGGCTGGTCTTCGGAGTATTCTATAACCATGCCAGGGGAGTCTAGTGCCACTGTAAATGAAATGTGGTGGCTAGTAATTATTGCCTCTGCTCTCTCAAGGATCTGGGGATTTCACTCTTGAACTTACTCTCTCGCCGCGCTAGTCATTTCATGCAATATACCACTTTTGAGAGACAAGTGGGCAGAAAGCAGAATGTCAGTTTAATTGGTGTGTTTACAGCACGTGTTGCTCGTGAGCTGCAAATGAGTTCCAGGGAGCAACTCAAGGGCTTGACACATTGATGTGTGTACACAACCGAGATCAGTTACTGGACGAGCAACGTCTGGAGAGCGCTGAGTGCTGCGGTGAAAGTCAACGGATGTCTACCGATACTCTGTTATGATATTACACTTTTAATGAACCGGTGGTGCAAGATTCTGCATTTTAGTTGTGGGCTCCACTATATACAACGGACATTAATATGCTTTGCTTTTGGTCTGTGGTTTCGTTATAATAGGTACTAATAATGCTGTTTGCATCAGTAGTAAATTATGAGACACGGCCCTAAGGCAACATAAGACGTTGATATTGCAACAGAGGAAGTGTTGCATGCAGTGTCGTACCGCAATCTTTGCTCACTGCGGCGCAGTGCAATGATGTAGGTGCACTTTCACACTTCACCCCTTGACATTGACAACCATAGCTGGAAAAGCTTCTAATGGTTCAAACGCCAATGCACAGCATCAGGTCTCCAGGAGCCCACTCTTGTCTATTCTCTTTGTGCTTACCGGACTGCTGAAACACAGCGAGGTGGAGGAGGCTGCTGGACAGGGGCAAGATTGTGAAACCCACAACTGAAATTCACTAGAAATACAAGAGCAGATCTGTCCAGTTCTCTTGCACCAAATCATGCATCATGATCTTCAGCATGGACACGCATTAACAGTCAAGTGTAAGTTTCAATGAAGTGATTATATAAAATGAGCCGTCATCGACAACAAATCATGTCCTATGTCGTATAAATCTCACCTTGAAAAGGAAGAGCTTCAAGAGGACTCTGAGTCTGACTGCTGTCAAAGAATATGCAGTAGAGCATAGAGGGAATACAATGAATAATATGGGGATAGTGTGGTTGTGCTCCAGCCAGGACAAAGTGCAGTAGGGTTAGACCAATATATCACTTTGTTTATATATCAGGCCGATGTTTTTTATTAAATATTGGATATTGGCCAGTCATGTCGTCTAACTCCGATATGATTCAGGTTCCTCCCTAACCACAGCTTTTTTTTGTAAATCAATTCTTCATTTAAAGGCAGTAATCCAATCCCAGTTTCTTCTGCCAATAAACAGGTGGAGTGGGTCACCCTGCCTTAAACGGCTACTAACCCTGAGAGAATTTCATTAGAACGGGTTTCAATCAAGAGTTTTAGTCTCACAGTAGTCTCTTGTAGAGACGAATCTGGAGAAACACTGAACTGAAATGAGGCTAGCTAAGACAGTATCACCTTTTAAATCATTTTTATTTTTTCTTTTGGCCTATTTTCATTTGGATGTGTTTCCTATCTTTATCTCTTATCCTTATTTATTATTATATAAATATATAAAAAAAATATGTATCATTTGTTTGTTCATTTTATTGGACCAGCCAGAGTTCATAGTTGACTCACCTTTTTATACAGCACTGCTATATAAACTGCATATAACTGCATCACTGCTAGGAGGAGACCCTTTGATGTTGTGATGTGCAGTGCAGCAGTGAAGAGTTGTTTTCTGGGACTGCCTCTCCATGTCGCCCCGCTCTGATAATTGTCTTGCATTGCAATCAGATTGGCCCTGGATCCCACTGGCGAGTAACGCAGGTTGTTTTTCAGGCTGCTGCTTGGGACAGAGGAGAGCTGTAAATAGTGTAATGTTTCTCTCTCCAGGGAGCCCTGAAGCATTGTTGTATTCACTCTTGCAATCTGGGAGCATCACAACACCATTTCTCACTTGGAAAAAATGAACGCCTGGCTCTCTTCGTTTTACAGTACTTTTATCTCGCAACAGGTTATTCGCTGGTGATGTGTGTTCTCTTAGGTGAAGCTGCATTAATTTGTTTTGCTGCAGTTAAACCAAGGTTGTGAGGTAGGCTCGGCTGAGTCGGGGCCCATTTTTATTGAAGACTGCGATAAATAAGTACCCAAGTGCTGCTTTCACCGCCCCATCTGCTCCTCTCTCCCGTCGCGGACGTTTTGGGAAGGCAGAAATGTTGCTCTGTCAGTTTTATCTCGCATTACCTGAGCTGCAGGATGTGACTAGGGGTGCTGGGGCTCATCCCAGTTCTGGGACACTGGAGCCAGGCCAATGTTGTACAGTAGAGCTGCTAGTATCTGCTTTGTTCAGACACACTTCTTTTCAAAAGGGGGGTTTTGGTTTCTCTGTATCAATGCATAAAAACTAGCGGGGAACTGCACTTGGCTGGTGAAATAACAGATCGTATTATATATTTTGAATAGAAAAAAATACATAAAATGAAATTCTGCAACCCGGTGACAGGGGATGTCTCATTTTCTGACAGGGAAATAGGAAATGGAAATTCCCTAGATAGATAGAAGTGCTTACCTGGCTCCTATGCAAAACAAGTCCTTGAGAAAACCTTAAAACTAACAGTGGAAATTAGAGACAGCCCTGCAGAGTTAGGTCTCAATAGCTAGCCATGGACGACGGCCTGTGGGAGGATAATTAATGTCAAAACAGTGCAGTGGTACAAACAGGCTTTGGCTCAGCTCTTGGGCTGACATGGCCACAACGCACCAGCAGGCTTCAGAGCCCCTCCAGTGTTTCATTGGAGACACATTCCACCAGACTGCACAGCAACCAGCCGCCTCTGACTAGCCCTCTAATGAGGTTGGGGACTGTCAGCAGCCTTCCCCAGCGCTTCTCCAGCCGGCCAGGGTGCTTGCTCCCTGCCCACCACCCCACTCCCTCTGGGCCTGCCACACACTTCACACTGGCTGCGCCGATTAATCAAATAAGGCCTTTTGCTGCTCACTTTTGCCTTTTTTTTTTAAAGGCCGTAGCCCTCTAGAAGTGGTCTTGACTGTAATAATTGGGAGGTCTGCTGGCCTTGTTAGCAGGGCTACAGCAGGATGCAGGATGCGCTCGCATGGTGTGATTAAATATTTGCAGCGGCAGAGTTTGTGAGGCTGGACGTTACTGACACGTGTTGTTGCATCAAGGCCCTGTTGTTAAGCCCCGCTACACACTGATGTGTTTTTAACAAGGCTGAAAAGTCTTTCATGACAGATCACATCCTGCAGCCTACAGCCTCCTCCATAGTCTCAGGGCCGTGTCATTGAAATTTACTATACACCTTTTTTGCAGTAAGAGTGTACAGAAATGAACACACTATATGATATGAACACAAATCCATCCTTATAATATTTGTATCTCTTTTTGTCTCCTACCTGAGATCGATCAAGAACAACAGAGAGCTTATGTGAAGTAAGTGATGTGAGTAAATGTGAAGATGTGTTTCTCTTCGTTGTGAGTATATAACTGAGCCATGCAGCCACAATGTAAATGCAACATTTCCCATTAGTCCTACAGCATCAGATGAGCCAGAACTGACAGTTAAAGACATTTTCAAATCATCTGTGTGATGAATGGCTATGATCAACAGCCTTAGCTTTCCTTAGCAACTATTTCAGTTGCTAATCACTGGGTTTACAGGTTTATAAATACAATTCCAGCAAAAGGCGTAGCGTTTTCAATTAGTCCCCAAACAAGCAGATGCTCTCACATGGCCTATGGCTTACAAGCAGAGCAAGTAAACCTTATAACGCTCAAATAAATACACGTCTGTTTTGCTACTCTCCATCGCCAACTGATCATCCATAATCATTTCGGGGTCTGAGAAATATTTTGTGACATCTACTGTATTTTAGGGCCATTTTTGAGGTACTACTGGTTGTAATGTGGTGTATTTAAGCTTTTCTACTGTTGTACCCACTGTAAATCATAAGAGCGTCTGCTAAATCTACAACATTTTCGGTTTTGCTCCTCTCTATCACCTATCTATCTATCTATCTATCTATCTATCTATCTATCTATCTATCTATCTATCTATCATCTATCTATCTATCTATCTATCTATCTATCTATCTATCTATCTATCTATCTATCTATCTATCTATCTATCTATCTATCTATCATCTATCTATCTATCTATCTATCTATCTATCTATCATCTATCTATCTATCTATCTATCTATCTATCTATCTATCTATCTATCTATCTATCTATCTATCTATCTATCTATCTATCTATCTATCTATCTATCTATCTATCTATCTATCTATCTATCATCTATCTATCTATCTATCTATCTATCTATCTATCTATCACCTACTGATATAACACAATAATGATCCAACCTATATCCAGTTCATGAAAGCTTTTACAGAGAAAGAGGGCAAGGACACAAAAGGAACAAACAGAACGGATATTTATTTTTTTCCTTTTGAGGGTCACATTTTTTCACTTATTCCCTTTTTTTGCTTTTAAGTTTTGTTTGTTGTTTTGTGAGCTTTTGTCAGCTTTTGTGGCCTTGTGTTTATGTATTTCTGTCCTCTTGGAGTTGTTTGAGATGTCCCCCCTTGTTATGTACAAAATAGGGAACATCTAAAGTGAAAATGAATAAAGAGAAAATGCTTTCAAAAATAATGAAATGAAAAGTTTCTAAATATCAAAAAATGTACAAGACTTTGACATATACACCTTTTATTAAATTTGAAGTAATTTTTAAGTAATTCAAGAAATCACACAGAAAAAGAATGAAGGAAGGTCTGTTGCCTTTCAATTTGCAAATGTGTGATATGATATTTAACCAAAATAACAGACTTTCTCCCTGAATTAATTATAATAAGTGAATAGCAGAGGTGGGCATCATCTGTTTCAAGGCTTTATTAACCAGTTTGTCACATCTCTCCAGTAAACCATAAACAAATATGATGTTATTCCTCAATGCAGCGTTATGAGGAGAGACATTGTGGGTGAGTGTCGTTTCTCCAAAGAGACGTGCTTGTGGAAATTAGATTTAAAAGGGATTTAAGACAATTCAAAATCACATTGTAACAAAAATGTAATCCCTCCAATTGTATTAGAGTTTTCATTGGAATATGGCACCATAACTACTTTACTTTAAATGCCACTATAAGTGACTCTAATTCCACAGCTCTTAAAGCCCCATTGCTATAATCCCTAATTACTTAGGTGTAAATAATGTGTTTTATTTTTCAAGCTTTCAGGTTGGCGGCTGCTTCAAGAAGAAAGAAATACTACCAGATAAATGAAGTTATTTCCATGATTCAGGGCTCGACCCCTATTGGTAAGTGATCAGGTTTACTATAATATAGGCTAGGCTATAAATGTTGCGTAGTTATTTAGTCTTTTACTTTCACAATTTATAGTTTAATTACGAAGCCTCCCAGTGGGTTACAGACACAAAATAGCTAGCTCTGTGAAGCTGATGTACTGGTTACTACTACAGTTGCTGGTTACTGGTTAAAGTTACTGCTGGTGACTAGTAGTTACTAGTAACTGGTAGTAACTAGTTACTACTACAGTTACTGGTAATCTAATCCTCTCATGTTACATAATTGACAGACAGCGTTATTTGTATGTCAATAGTCATATATTGTCATAACCTTTTTGTGTGAAATGATTAAGAAATATCATATAGTCTATATTTGGTTCAGTTTATTCTATTTTTTGAAAAACTTGAAAATATGACTTAGGCCATTATTTTAAGAGGGTGACGATATGAAGTTGAAGATTGACGAGTTGGTATGTTTTATTGACTTAGGGGAACCCAATAAAGCCTGACAAGGATAAGTATTGCTATGCCTTCTGCCTTAGGCAAAATAATTCTACCCAAAATAGAAAGGTCTCTAGTGAGCCACAGATTTAGAGATGTTCCTCATAGCTTCAGATCTAGTCCTTATGTTTACATTTCCTCCCTGAATGAGGTTTCTAGTAATAACTAAGCCAAAGTACTTGGCGTCCTTCTTGACTGGGATGTTGGCTATCGTAATCAGGACATAGGCACGGAGGCATCAAAAAAAATCTAAAAATATATTTTATCTTTTAAGAAATAATCAATTAAATAATTATGAATGTCTTGCCCAAGATCTCATTGGCTCGTATATCAGTCAGTTTAAAAAAAGAAATGCATTCAATTCTGCAGGTAAAATAAATAATCATGAGGTTTAATTTGGACTCTGGGGGATGAACCATGACTTCATGATACACTGCTATTTATGTCATTATACAGCTTACTTGCAACGCTACAGAAATGTGGTCCAAAGCCAAATAGGTGTGCTAAGGTGTCAACAGCTTTAAGAAAAATTGGATTGGATTATAATCAAGCATATCTAGGACAAGGCAGGCATGATTATGGGTAAATGCAGTTTCATCAGTTCATTTCCATAACCCTAGAGTTAAGTTATCCTTGTTTGGTTTGTGATTAAACCTTAGATTAAACCTTGTTGTTTTGTTGGCACTACTGACACGCTCCTTAAAAGCATCATCTACCAGGTTTCTCATTCCATACCCAAAAATGTTTGTAAAAACCAGCAGTCAGACTGTCTGGGCCTGGTGACTTCCTGTTTGGCATTTGTGAAATAGCAACATCAGACTCTTAAATAGTAATTTCAGCTTGTTGTCTATTCTTGGGAAACGACCTGGTAATAAACCAAAGAAAATGCCACTGTCTCGACTGGAGTATCTTGAATTATAAAGATTCCTGCAGAAAGTAAATTGTGTTTGTCAGTAACTGTCTAGTCCTCAGTAAGGCAATCATTTCTAAATAATTTAATGGTCTATTTTTTTCTAAATTAAAAAAGTACGATGTTTTTTCCACCTACCTCAATTCAGCTAGCCTGTGAATAAAGAAAGGCTGTTTTGGCTTTTCTGTGTACAATTTGTCCAACTCCGACAACTGATGGAGTTTTCTATCATCATAATTCAAGTCATCTATTTTCAACAAGATGTCCAGGTGCCTTTTCCTCCTGGTTTTGGACAGGTTTGTTTACCCTCTTCCATAGCAGTTTTCCTGATATTGTATTTAAACCATTCCCATTTATTAATAGGAGATACGTTATTGAGACTGCATCAGAGAAAGGCTTCTTTTTCAACAGATTGCTTTTACATTTCCCAATGAGATCCGAGTGGAGGTGAGTTGGTTGTAATAGAAGGGGTTATTGCACAGTGATCAGTTAAGGTGAGGGGAAAGAGATTGAAATTTGATGACCCTCAAACTAAATTACTAGTTATTTGCCAAACGTCTAGTCCAGAGCATTGAGTGCGCCCAGTAGAATTGCCCCATGTGTATTGTCTTTTAATTGGGTTATTACAGCAAATGTCCACTAGGTCTAGGGTTTGGGAAAAAAGAGAAATTAAAGGGCTGAAGTCATGACAGTCAAATCGTGTGGGGATTCAGTCTTACCATTCATCTGGGACTATTGAAATCCCCTCCAGTTATAACTCTAGATTAGCTAGTACCCAGATTAGCTTTGTTATTGCGCCTCTATATGTTAACCAACATATAATTGCAGTTGATCTAAGAGTAATTATAAGCCAATGACCTTCAGTATTACCTTTACACTCAATAATGTTGCCATCTGAACGACCTAATAAAATGAAAGATGATGATGATGATGATGATGAATGAGAAAAAAACAACATCCACACACCATTGGGATTTCCAGAATTTAACCTCAGCAGTTTCTTTCTTCAAGAGACTCCCTGATGCTAGCTTTTGATTGCTTCTTAAAGAAAACAAGTATAGCCTTCCACTGTAAAATATTTCTAACACCACAACACTTAAAGATAACCAGGACACAGACATATTACGGCTCAGAAAGCAGAACAAAATGCGATGTCTGTCGAAGTGATGGCAGGACTTTATCAGTAACCTTCAGACATGAACACAACACACCAGTAACATTAACAGTTGCATAACCTAAAAACAGCCTGCACCTACATGCCATAGGGTGATGACTCAGTCCAAAGTAATCCAAAGGGTAAATGTTTCAACATAATGAAAATAAAATATTTCCTTGATAGCCAACACTTGTTGCTTATTGTCTGATCGAATTGGACTCAGTCTATATACTGTTACTCATCAGATAACGGCAGTACACTGTGTCTTCTCCAAGCTTTGCATGTAGACAGATCAACAGTCAAAATCAGGCCACCCAAAGGGTATAACTGTAGCTGTCAGACAGAAATGCTTTCCTCGCTCTCTTACTAGCTTTGTACACTTGTGGCCAAAGGCCTGCGCGACTCCCTCTGTCTTTTTTGCAGGAGTCCTCCCTGAATCAGATTGTTTTGCATTCTTTGACATCCTCCACACAAGGTGGCACACAGTTCTTCTAACAAATTACATAATACTTTTCTTTGGCCTGCCTCCGTTGGCTTACTTACACAGGCTCCTCAGTTGTTCAGAAGCGAGGGAAACAACTTCAGTGAGCATCTCGATCACCCCCCCTTTGAAATCTTTTCCCTCTCTCTGCAACACCATTCAAACCAAGCCATTTATCCTTGTATCTGGCGTGCTTGAGGCAAGTCTAGTTCAGCGCAGCTCTTTTTCTTTCTGTAGTGTCTCCGCCCGAAGCTTTAACTTCTTCACATCCTCTTTGATTCTTTTCATGGCCAAAGAATTTGCATCCATTGAGTCCTTAATCTTAATGACCGCTTCAGTATTTTCCTCAGTAGCTGCCATTCAAACGTATGAAAGAGTTGACTGAGACTTTCAATGGTACTATAGATGACACTGATGGAAATTTCCTCTTTTGGCTTCTTGGCTTTGATTCTCTTGGGGTCTGGACTTTTCAGCTGGTGCACGTCAGGTAAAAGAGTAGCTGTGCTCATTTCTCACTCACTCACTCCTTTTGCTGCAGTGCTGTTCTTTGCAAATCAAAACCGAGGAAAGCTACGACGACAGCTGTAACAGAGTGGTTTAGCTTTCTATGAAATCAATAACCAGACCTCATATTATGGCTTTAACGTTAACACTTTAACGTTTTTTTGCTTTTAAAATGCTACCCTGCTCAACACGTTTTGTGACGATTGGGGATATGGTCAAGGAGGGACAATTTTGTGTTCGTCCACGCCCATTGTCAAATTCATTGATCAATATCCAACGTTTATACAACATCGGTGGATCATTGGTTCATCAACGTCACTTTTTTTACCTCAGGGTATTTTTATCTTTTTTATCCAAATTTGCAAGAAATCCAATATGGCAGACTTTTGGTGTTCTTGAGGCAAATTTGTAGAGTAAGGCTAGCTGGATATGTGTGAAGATTTGTCAACTTCCAGCGCAGGACATTTGGCCCTTCACGGTTTTAAAATTTGGGATTTAATTATAGTGCCCCCATAAGTCATATTTATTGGAAAGCATTTGCACACCATTATCTATAACTCATGTGTCTATCATGTACCATCTCACAGCAATTTGAGAAAAAGCAGCAGAAGAAGAAACCAGCACAAAAACAAAGGGCACAAAACCCCCTAAGAGGCGTAAGTGAGGTGCAAAGGCTGCAAAAACCAGAAACACTAGCACACTAAAAAATAAATTGTCTGTGATTCAGCTGTACAGCCTCTATCAGCATCAGAGTGACGATCGAGGTAATCCATTCTCGCCAGCCATAAATAGTTTAAATGTTCATAGGATGGTGCACATTAGAAAGTAGGAAGAGTTGCTTGTGCCTCTGCTGATGACCCACATGCTTCAGTCAGCATCAGTAAAAGTGGTCAATATGTGCAGAGGCGTGACTTGTATGCTCGGCCTCTCCCCGCTGACCGATGGATGCCAAATTGGGGGTCTGGCGGCAGATGGTGTGGTGTGTGAGATTAGACCGGCATTGACACATGGCAGGATGTGCTGGTGTGAAGTTGCCGTGGGTTACAGCGGAGTTCAGACCCCTGGCGTTGAGGCGAAGGCCCATTCTGTGCATTTATTTGTCTGCGTTACCAACTTCAGACGGGGGCAGTGGTGTTGCTCCAACATCTCTTGGGAAGAATGCTAAATGCAACATTTTTTTCTCTAAAAGGGAATCCAAACAGTCAGCACACTGTATGCTTTTTATGCTCCGTTTCTCCCTCTGGGCCCAGTTGTGTGCCAGAAGTTTATATATAACAGGATGAATTACCAAGCGATCACTGACCGGCCCTACTTTGCATAGCAGCATGCTGGGAAAAATAGTCTTCTTTAGGTTTACCGCTACTTTAAAGAAGGATGCTGCTGCTGCTGGAGTTCATTAATAACAAGCCTAGTCCAATAGCTCCTCTGAATGTATGATGTGTTTTATGCACAGGGGAGCACATTCAAACAACAGAATTTTTACTGGGGCAATTAAGGACAAGAACCTTGCCTGAGGGCATTAGTACTGGTGCCTCTTTGGATTCATCTCCCTAGTGTTACATCACTAGGCTATTGACCTGCTGTAAGACCCCCTGCTGACACAGTAGAAAAAGGACTTGAATTATACATTCAAGGGAAAATGGTGGGAAAAATAATGGCAAGACCCCCAGTGGCAAGGGGACGTGAAAGTCAAGCAGAGCCTGCAGCGAATCATGAATTAAAAAAACGTCACATTTTCATCCCCTCATTTTTGCGTCGCCGCTGGACAGGTGTTCATGTCTTATCATGCTCTTCAGGCATTTGATCGACCAGTTCCCAAGCCCAATGATACAAAGTGATATCTTGTTTGATAACATCTGGATGATAAAATTAACCGTAAAAGTTGCCATTTTCAAATGATGGGCGCCATCATTACGTATCAAATGAAGTTCAAATCTGGTTTAACAGATGCTGGATGTGAAAGCAGGCTGCCCAGCAGGGTGTGGGAATAAATGCAGCCAGACGGGGGCGATCGAGGCAACGAAATGAAAGAAGCCGAGGTTTGGGTCAAGAGTTGTGATTCTTGTATCTACCACTAGAGGGGAGCACAGCCCAATTTTACAAACACATGCGCAAGTGGTTTGTGGTTGGAGAAAAGAGGCTGCACTTTGTCTTTGATAGTCTAAGTGGATCTTGAGCCTTGAATCAATTTGTGTCAGTCTCTGAACACTGACAAGGCAGATGAGGTTATCTTTGGTCAACAGTTCACCTTGAAATTTCCATTATCTTGTATGGATTTAGATGATGTTTGACAAAGTAGACTACTTAACAGTATCCCTTAAGCACATCACTGATGTTGCCATTGATGCAAGGTCACACTGGCACCCAGACAGTTAGCATAGGGCAAATGCCAATCTGCTTATCAAAGCCCCGCCACTTGTTAGGGCTGGATAACCTATCAAGCTTTCAATGCATCACAGCACAGCAGCTTAGGCCACACCAATGTCAAAAAATGCCACAGGCAAACAGTTTAACACTGTCAGAGAAACCTTTTTCTTCATTGAAAATACTAAAGTCACACAGCCCACAGGATACACACATCCTTAAAATCAATAATCTAGCTTTGATTTATAGTAACATGTAGTGTAACCTACACCTGTTATCGACTGAAATAATCATGCACTTATTAAAATTTAAAGGGCAAAATACTCAAAACAACATACAAGTTCTCACTGCTACATTTCGCAATACATATTCATTATGTGTATTGAAGTGGGAAATAGGTAGACAGAGAGAGAGAGAGAGAGAGAGAGAGAGAGAGAGAGAGAGAGAGAGAGAGATGCTATGCTATAGGGAGAGGTGGGAAAGGGGGGTGGGCTTCATCAGAGCTTCATCTGAACACAAAGAGGCGAGACAGAAACTCGATTACTGGGAAATGGAAGTCTCCTGTCGGCGTGACAGTGACAGTGTGGGGGCTGCGACTCCGAGATGATACCATCAAAGTCCTCCTTTATTTTGCTTGATGAGGAAGAGATGCCGCATCCCGAGAGCGCCCGAGGGCATGCTGATGTCATCTGCCTGTCAGACACAATGACGGGAAGCCTCGCTGCTGCCAGGAGTCTCACCCAAATGAATGGAGTCTACTGGTGGATTCATCAGGTCCTACAATGAAACTGGTCAAGGCAGTGATAATGGACAGAGACCGCATTAGCATTTTTCCTGGATGCTCGTGACCTAATGGGCGCGATGCTACAACTTGTGGTGATGAAAAGCGTTTCTTTTACCACCACCTTTGGTAAATCAATACAGCTTTCCATTACTGCTTGGAATATATGCTCCAATATGGAGAGCTGCTCTTTGCTGCATTGAGGGGCTTTTACTGTGGTAGTGTTGCTCGGTGCATACGCTCCACCCGTGCTCCTCAGAGACACAATAGAGTTGCAAGACAGAAAAGTAAGCAAACGTGTTTGGATTATTTTTGGAAGCTCATGCAAATCACACGAGGCTAGTGTGTGAGTGTGTGTGTGTGTGTGTGTGTGTGTGTCTGTGTGTCTGTGTGTGTGTGTGTGTGTGCGTGTCTTTTGACTACTAGACAGATTTATCAGCGGGGCCTTTTGTGACTGCCCCCAGCCTCCGGCACCTTTTGGGCTCCAACAGAGGGAGTGGAGACAAACACATGTGGTCGATCCAGATTATACTTCATTTGAGATCTACAATGGTCGCATTAGAGCCTCTAAAAGGAGCCCTAAATCGCCAACCTTCACACTGGTGACAGGTCACAGATGCAGATTGTTAACTGACCATTGTTCACTGAAGCACACTGCAGGATAAGAAATCCATGAATGCTTATAAGAATCATTTCTTCCCCATAAAAATAAATCCCAAACTCCGGCTGCTCACCGCTGCCAGACAACATTTAATGAGATGTGGCCAGATTGCTAAATGACTTCCTGCATTCCACGTAGCCTGAATCTCCATGGCAACTGAACCAGGCATCTCTTTTCACATTGAAGGAGAAAAGTTTTTTTTTTTTTTGTTATCCCTTATTCACTCTCTCCTCTTTCAGTCTCTGAATAATACATCGATAACATTACGATGTGATTAGAGGCTTCATCCAGGCAACACATGATTATAGTTCAGTATCTGAGAGGAACATGTGTCATAATGAATCAGATGTGTGGCGCAAGATTGTGAAAGAAAGAAACTGTGAGGGAGTGTGATAAGGAGGGAGGGTGTGTGTGTGTGTGTGTGTGTGTGTGTGTGTGTGTGTGTGTGTGTGTGTGTGTGTGTGTGTGTGTGTGTGTGTGTGTGTGTGTGTGTGTGGGGTTGTGTGGGGGTGGGGGTGGTCTTGGAGTGTCCAGCTCCCTGCTGACATCAACATGGCCCTCTCTGGTCTCTGTCAAAATGACATCCAGCAGCCTTGAATCACGGGCGCTGCTGGCCTCCTTGACGGCGCCTCGGTGAATCTCTCGGCCTCCCACCCCCCCCCCCCCCCCCCGATACACTGACCCCGCCACAGATCGTGTGTCCACATCAGCCGCGTAACAAGATCCAGGATGTCTTGCCTGACCGGAGACACAGGAAACAAGCTGCTCAAGAACATGCTGTAATTGCGAAGAGAAACATACTGCAGACACCACAGCCCCTTTCCAAACAAACTCTGATTTGTTTTTGATTTGGTAAGCCTGCCTGAGTATATATCTCATTTACACATAAACACACATAAACACACATAAACACACATAAACACACATAAACACACATAAACAAGGGCTTGTCTGGACACACTCGAACCCATGCGGTGTCTAATTATTACAATTATTTCACCACTGGCTGAAAATGTCACTTGTCACACTCCATCATCATATCACGCCATGTGTAAAACTATATGGGCTCTCATGCACCACACAGGCGTGAAAGATGAGATCTCCACTACTTGTAAGGAGCAGCAATGTGTTGATATGTACGTTCATTCTCACAGTGTTAAGGGGAAGCTGGTAATCCGGTGAATTCTCGCTCCCGATGCCCTCTGTAACGCTCCCGCTATCAAAGGGCGAAGTGTGAAGATAACAAATATGAGGGATTATTTCTATCGATTTCCGTTGTTTCTTTTTAATTAGCCCCAGGGCTTAAGTCTTGATTGGATGGGGTTCTGCCTCTGATGTTATTGATTTGTTGGTAGACTCCTTTAAATCCACTCCCCTGGTTATTACTGATCCCTACCACCTCCCTGTGGGCAGTGTTTGTCCTGCTGCCAAACATGTAGTCCCCCCCCCCCGATGGCTTCAGAAGACATTTATTGAAACAGACGAAATAACACCCCTATTATCCCATGGGCCCAATTCTATTACCCTCTTATGAACCTCCCCTGGGAGTGGACCGTGAGAGCCCTGTGCAGTCTGAAACCAAGTGCAACATCCTTGCGTCATTCCCACCTTTTAAATCTCATTTTATGGAGTACACTCAGAGAAAAACGAGTGCAGCGAGCGGGGGGGGCCGGTCAGGGCGGCGCTGGTAAAGCTGCTGTATGACATCTTTCTTATCAGAAAGCTGTTGGCGTCGTTTTCACTCGAGCATCCACTCAGACAATAATGCATTTTAATACACAAACATCTCTCTGCAAATGTGAGGTCTTGCTTGTGTTCTCCGAGATCTGATATGGCCGTGCCCGTCGACCAATCTGCCCGAGCACAAGCAGAAAGGCAATTATTTGCATGATCACACAGTCATTGTGTCGCATCCATCCAGTGAGAAATTTAATTACAGCATGGTAAATTCTTTCACAGGAGGAGAGTGATGACTCTTGCCCGTCCACTTTGCTGTAGTGCTTTGGGTGCTTTCGCTACGCAGCGCGGCCAATCACATTTTAAAGTCCTTACCATCGTGTTAGAGCTGTGTGAGCCACTCCACATGTGAAACACAGGTCATGCCCCAAGAGTGCCTGCCTCACGTCTTTGCTTGGTGGGTGGAGTACGCTGTAACAAAAGCATTTCCAATGGCGACGTGAACTGCTCAGCGTTTACGGTAATAGCCCAGTGTGATTGTACTGCGCACATTGATTCATCTCCATCCTGCAGTGGTAAAGGACAATAAATACTCAAAAAATGCTCTATTCTTTCTTCACAATGGTCACAAAAGGCCGTCTTCACACAACACACACACACACACACTCGAAAAAACACATGCTCACATCCGATGATAACACTTCATCTTTATCAAGTGGACCAGCGGTTATATCAGGATTCCAGGGAAAGCTTATTTCCTGTTTCCTCTTTTGTTAAATGATTGGCAGTCTCTCGGCACCGGTCTCCCATCTCAGCTCAGATTTCATCTCTGCAATATTTGGATTGCTATGGAAACAGCTCTCATACTGTGAAACCCCTCCTGCTTTCATCCAGTCACCGCGGTATCTCCCGTCCTTTATTGAGGCTAGAGGATGCTCCTTGTCTCCCTCATTAAGAGTAAATGATTCCACGAAGGCATATGATGAAGCTCTGCTAGCAGAGCAACGGTCGGTCTCTGGGGAGCGCAGCCTACGCACAGTGCAATCTGCCACAGGAAAAAAAACAAAAAAACGCCCTCTTCCCAACCTGCTGCTGATATTAATTACAAATTGAAAACTATGGCTGTGCCTCCAGCGCATCCTCTGCAACTCTGGGAGGGGCTCGGAGGATGCTCGCCAGAAGCCACAGGGAAAGCCACAGATGTTACTCGAGACATTCTCATGGTGGATGATGGGAAGAGGCACTTCTCTACTCCGCTCTATTCTTCGCTCCTCTATTCAGTTTGCTGCAGGTGGATCGGTGAGAGCTGAGCCACTGGAAGTCTACCCTGCTCCTCTGAGTGTAAAGACCCCGCATGCAATAAATCACAACTTGCCCTGCACGTGCAAGATTAGGCTGCATGTGTTCTGCCTGAGAATATGCAGCGTCTACTCCCGTGATAATGTCTCCCTGCAGTATAGCCTACAGCGTGAATAAAACAGGCTTAGAACCTGTATTGGTTCCTCGGCTGGTTCCAGTAAGACGACCCCTCGTATGTGCAATAATAGCACCATTTCAAATTTTGAGTCTTTAATCTGCTTTGGATTTAAACCTTTCTGATGACCACTATGTTGTATTGACCAACTGTGCCACAAAAAGCAAATTTCTTTTTTGTGTGTAGATGTTGGAGCAATGGTGGTTTTCGGCAGAGTACCACGGCGGCTCGTGGACACCGTGTTTTGATGAACAAACAATGGTTAGGCTGTGACAAGGCTAGCCAAGCTCTGACTGACACAGGCAAACACCAGAAAGAAACCAGGACAGGAAAGGAGAGAGGACACGTTAACAAATCAATACCTTTTAAATCAAATCAGTCTGTCCAATTATCAATCTTCACAGAAAAAAAGCTCCTAACAAGAACGAAGCAGAATCAGCGTATAACCCTGTTAGAAGCTTGTCTGTGTGATTTGTGTGTAAGTGTGTGTGTGTGTGTGTGTGTGTGTGACTGAACAATCACATTTTGTGTATGCTCTTATCTGTTGAGTAGTTTTTTTTTTCCCTGTTTGTGGACCAGCAGCTGTGGGATGAACAACTCGCTCAGAACACACACATATATTCGCCAGCACTCTCTTTCAAGAAGAGATTTGTGTTTTCTCTCCAGTGGCTTCAGAGCTTGACAAGCAGCAGTTTAATCCACCCTGACAACTTATTGAGGGAGAAAACAAAAATTGTTTGCTCACATCTGTGGCATGTTGAGTTTTTAGCCCGCATTTTTTATCCATCGAGCCGCAAATTTCGTTTTCTGCGGGTGGAGTTTGCAGTCAGACTGAGTGAGCGACTCGTCAAATGTCACAACAGTAAGTCATGTTTGCCTTGATGTTATTCATGAACACTTGAAGCGCGCGGGCCTTGGGTAGCATGTGGCGCGCTTTTGTATTTGCCCCACTCCTATTAAAGTTATCTTTTCTTGCAGGGCCTTCTCAGGAGACTCTGCTTTAAGTGATGAATCTGGAAAAAAAAAAAAGTGCCGATGTGGGCTGTTTTACATAAAATGCAGCCACCATTGGAGCTACAAACTATAAGAAAAAAAAGGGGTTGGGGGGGAGGGAGGAGCTAGCGAGAGGAGCTAGCGAGAGGAGTTGGTGATCCACATCAGTAGACTGAGGTTGAATACCCTTCCTTCCGACGCGATGAACGCCCAACACTGTGTTTTGCTGTTTGTGTCTGTGTAGGTGTGAAGAGGCAAGAGTGCAAATGCAATTAAAGGCGTTGCATCATCGTCATCTTATTCACTTAAAAATGAAACAGCGATCATCGTCATCAGCAGCAACAACAACAACAACAAGCGCCGAGACAAAATGTTCCGATTCCGGCTGAACGTTCATGTTTAATCCTTTGAAATGGCCCCGGACTTCAGCTCTAGATAAATAAAACACTGTGCAGCATTGTTACACGCTTTTGGCAACACAATCCATCTTAATTTTTGATGAAAGCCTATGGGCTGGATGGTATAGAGCAGCAGGCAGCAAGCAGCACACAGGCTGCATATTTACTTCCAGCTCATTTATTCTCATTATGCAGCCCTGCGACGTCAATGAGGGGATTTCTGTCCCACAGTGATGCTCCACGACACAGAAGGGAGAGAGAGAGAGAGAGAGAGAGGGGGAGGGAAGGAGGGAGACGAGGGGAACACATCGGAAAAAACAAGCCGGAAGCGGGACGATAGGGGGGTGCATTCATTCACGCTCTGCCCGTGAACTTTGACACCTTTGACAGAGGTGCTCTATGTTTTCAAACCCTACGTTGACGGCACCAGCTCATTCTTCTCCCCCGCCCCCTCCCCTCCCCCTCCCTCGCTCAGCCACCATTGGAAATTGTACATTCGCAGTCTCGTAATGAGGCGCTGGCCTGTCTGGTTGGGGGGGGAGGACAGAGGTGCCACGATTTCATGTCTTGCGTTTGCTTCGCTCACGTAATTAAGGTTGACAGACAGCGTGCCACCCGAGAGATGATGGAGGCCAACTTTGACCGCCTGCTACTTCCAAGGCAAAATATCTGTGAAATACCCGATCATAACTGGATATTTTATGGCATGCTTTACCACGGGGTACGTTACAGTCATCCAAGTATAATGTGTATTAAATAAACATTGTGACACAAAACCCTTATCTCTCAAATGATTCCTTGTGGGCGCTAACAGCAGAAAAATGAGCAGAATTGTGATTTTTCTCCAATAAGGTACATAGTGCATTGAATTGCTTTAATGGAGTCTTTTACAATAGCTGAGCTTATATACGTACAATTTCAACTTTTATCCCGGGGCCCGCCAAGGCCAACTGTGGCCCTTAAGATATCACATTTACCACTTATAGATGAGCGGTTCCTGCTCAAAAAGAAGACAGATGCTCTTGGATATCCAGGAAATCTACTCTGATCTGATAAAGCACTCAGTGTAAGATGGAGCACCTCATGAAAATATCCTGTTACACTTTTTGCTCTGTCAAGGCCATCGTGTAATTCGGTCAGTGTGATTATGATAGGACGAAATCTGGTTATGTGGATTCCAGTCGATCTGTACACTTCCCTTCTTCGTGGAACAGATGAGTCTTCCAAGCAGCCATGGTACCCGTCGGATGAAGGGAATCCACCCCGGACAAGCCGGGGATTGTTTTCGGGCTTAAAACAGGACTCTGTTTCGGGCTACTCTGTTACATTCACCCCCCTTTGAACCCCCCTCCCCCCCCCGGGAGAGGCCCGCACTGTGACCAACCAGATTCAAATCCAGGTCTCCTGCATAGCAAAGCAAATGTATCCGTATCAGTAGTCAGCCCGTGGGGAATTCCTCTTGGTTTCAGCAAATATTTGCCATGGTCAATGCTTCCACCGGGGCCATCCCCTCGCTGGGATGTGCCTACCCGTCAGGTAGATAACTGGAGAAAGAAATATGGTTGGACAGGTTTCAGACGGTTTTTGATGCTGCAACTCGTCACACAAGTGACAGGCGTCTTCTGCAATTTGCACCCAGTTAGAGATAGAAGTGGTGGTGAAGGACGTGGCCCGAAAGCAGGGGAGGGCAGGCACCGTACTTAGAGGTTAGGTTTGTTTCCCCTTGAACTACTGAAGCTGTCATTACATTTCCAGTATTCTGACAATAAATCTTCTATCTTGTCTTTTACTGTGTCACATATTTTGTGGTTATTTCGAGAATCAAATGCAAGCAACTCGCCTTAAACTACTAAAATGCTAACTGGTAAACAAACAGTCGCATATCATGACTCAAACATATCTTTCCCCCGACAATGTTTTGGTGTGTCGTGCATGTTTAGTGCAGAAAGGTCACAAAACTCATGGCACGAAGGACTCATGGGCGCCAAAGAGTGTGAATCAAGTGACTTCTTTATGGTGGTGCAGTTGCCTGACAACAGGAGCAGAAAGATTTATCAATGGCCACTCTTGTATTGAGTTACATATTTCATAGAAATTCAAAATAAATGATGACAGGCTGAGTCATGGGTGATAGAGTGGCCTTTTTACTGGCAGCGGTGGGACACCACTCCACTCCATTTCTATCTATAGGTTTGAGGTTAGAAACTAATTTGATTTCTTGCTGACCTTCACTGCCCAGCAGGCTGACGCTTCCAGTCCCTAATGAACCTGCTGCTGTCAGAGGTGCTGAAATCACAAATCCCTATAGGGACGACTGGTCTACATTACACGGGCTCACAGGAGTGAACACTGTTGATCTAGTTATGTGGTTTTGTCTGTGGATTTTTGTGTTCTAGTTTGTACTCTGTACGTATGCTGACAAAAAAAAAACCTGCTGCGGTAGCTAAGAGGTTAGAGAAGCTTGGTGACAGGCTGGGAAAAAATGGGTGGGGGAGAAAAAAATATGAAATGCTCTCACCTCCCTCAGTATTGGACCTACCATTCAGGTGCCCTTGGGCAAGGGTGTTAACTCCCGGTTGCTCTAGTGGTGCAGCCCAGTGGTCAGTCAACGGTGGAAGACTGTAGTTGTACTGGGCGGTGTCAACTTCATTTGTAGAGCGCTTTCAGCACAAAACATTTTTCCCAAATGTTTTACAGAGTGCAGAAAAAATAAAATAAAACAGAGCATAAAAACAAACATTTAATACAAGCAGGAACTCACAATTAAATCTAAACACTTGTACAATCACACACCACCAAATTGAAATGTCATCCACTCCCCGTCCTCATTCCAACAGCATCCTTACTAGTGCCCCTGTAAAAACCTGCCCATCCTGTGCTGGGGTCTCATGTCATTGATGGGGGTGTTTTAACCCGGTCACAACGTTGGGAAGTTGTGGACGGGTTTTCTTCGTTGCCATGGTTTTTTTCCCTTTCTTTTTTTCTAAAACCTATTGACTGCGATAGGGTCCCTTTTCTCTGAGTCTGTCTTTGTCAAAAGTAACGGGGGTTTCGTCGTCCTCCTCCCTCCCTCCTCCTCCTCCTCCTCCACCACAGAGGAGGAGGGAGAGGAGTGGAGGGGGAGATAGTAGCATCCGAGGGAGGAGGGGAGGTACTCCAGCACAGACCGACTGCATAGCAAAGCGGCGTGCACGCGATAGCCTCTCCTCGTCTCTCCTCCAGCGGTGGAGAAGAAAAAACAAATCAACTTTTTCTTTCTGAGCGGTTGGCACGACATGAGTCGCAGCTGAAGGTGAGTCCTCACTTATTTCAGTGTGTTTTTGTAACGCCAGAGCACAATGTTGAGATTTGATTTCCCACCCCTCGTGCTGAAATCAGTTGGCGCACTTGTTTCAAGTTGGTTACGTGATGTGAACGGGTTACCTGTTTGGAGGTGATGCTAGTAGAAAATTTGCAGTTGGAAAACAAATAAACAAATACAAAAGCAGGAAAGATAGAGGGAAATGTACCCACGACTGTCGTCAATGTTCATTAACTAAACCTACACGTTTACTCATAACCAGAGATGTAGTGGAGGGTTAACCCCCTTTTTCATTAGCAGGAATAGTTTACCCAGAATTTTAGGCTAAAATAACTCAAAACTGGTTATTTTAAGGGAAAAAAACATGAATTAATGCTCTTCTGGAAAGATTATTTATTTTTTTATTGTAATTTATATTGGTTGTGATCATAGTTTACACACCTTTTTTATTCAGCACTACCTCACTGCCCATAACACAGTAATCATTGATCACATATCCTGACATCAGTGTCTCTCATGTAATACTGGAAAACTGATTCATACCTTGACCGGGGACTAGCATCACCTCTTACTTGAAATTATTGGCAAGAAATTAGGCATGGGGTGGTCACATATAAGGGCGAGAATAGGCTCATTTCTGCACAAACCCGCTGATGCTTGAAACCTGAGTGAAATAATATTTTGTTCAGATTTTATTGTGAGGAAGATTTACAGTTAAACAATCAAATTAAGTGATTTAATTTGAGTTGCTTGGGCATGTCTGGCACTAGGAACAGCCTAGAAAAAGACTTTGGTTTCAGGGCCTCAATGGCCATTTCCTCCAGAGGAATAAAAAAAACAAATGAATTTTTCATTCCATTTTCAAGGCCTCTGAAAATGAAAATCTGTTTAAGTTGTCCATCTTTGCTGATGCTGCTGATGAAGCACTGACATTGTATTTCAGAAAACATTTTTTTATGACATTGTTTCTATTCCTGAAACTTTAAGGTAAATTGATTTCTTGACCTTGAAAACATTCCCAGAGGATTTGGAATGAAATCTGTGAGTTTCACAGCTATGGATAAAACAAATGACAACCGTCTTAATGGTGGAAAGCAGAGATCCATATCACCAACAAAATCTAATCAAATCTGTTTTCATAGTGAAGACACTTGAAGATTCTTCAGTCCTTTTAAGGGGATTGCTCTCCATAATATATGCACTGCTGTTGATCACCACCAGACGCTCCACACAGGAATGGACTGACTGATGAGACTGTAATGAGTGTGGTTAAAATCACGTCAAAGTCACATTTAAAGCAGAAGATTGCTGCAGCTGTTATTGATTGCTTTGGTAACTGATGAGGTGGATAGAACAGTTGTGCATTGATTTTGTGTACTTTACAGTTTTTTGCATTGACATATATGAAGGGAGCATCTCACATATAAATCTCATGTGTTTAACATAGCGATTCCCTCAGTGTGAATAATTACAGTGTATGCAAATTCTTCACACATATTGTCTGAAAATGCTGCAAATTATTCAAAGGTTTTTTTCCTCGTTGTTGTTCAGTGTCTTTGCCTTTGACATTTCGATGATTTTGTTCCTTTTTATACTTTTTATCTTCATGGTTCAGTTGTCTGTAAAGCACTTTGCAGCACATCTTCAAAAAATGCTGAACAAATAAAGTTCTATTATAACTAGAAGGCGCTCGGAGGCGCCCAAACCTCCACTGAACAATTCTCCAATTTGCTGTTACACCCAAAGACATTGTTTCTATTCCTGAAACTTTAAGGTATAATTGATTTCTTGACCTTGAAAACATTCCCAGAGGATTTGGAATGAAATCTGTGAGTTTCACAGCTATGGATAAAACAAATGACAACCGTCTTAATGGTGGAAAGCAGAGATCCATATCACCACCAAAATCTAATCAATTGTTCTTTGGCCCAAGGCTTAACAGGGGTGAAAACATGCCGTTCTCTTTGGAGGTAACAATCATACCACTACTACTACAAATATTACTACTACTACCACCACTACTATTAATACATGGACCTCATGAATGTCACACTCTGATTACTGGATATAATTATGCCAAGCCTCTCTTGAAGAGCGGCAGAACCACTTTATTTTCACCCCTGTTGATCCCAGCATGCCTTTGCTATAACCACCAGGTGCTACAGTAATCACAAAATATGTCTTTAGACAGAATTATCACACGTCAGGTAAGCTACTTAATATAATTTCTAGGCCAAAGACAAGAGTCTCTAATGGCACTTGTCATCACACGTGGTCCCGAGCTTCTCTGTATTCAGGGCAGTGGTGCTTTGTGTCCAGAAGTAGGTCGAATGCTTCTCACCAAACAATTTGAACTAGAGCCAGTAATTGGACAAGCAAAGTGTCCACCATCTCCCAGCAGGTCCGTGTCAGCCAGCCTCTCTCCACTTGATATGCAGCTCCAACCTGACACATTTCATGGGTCTTTTCCCCTCCTTTTAATGATTTAGATTACAAAACGCAAGAAACAGAACACCCTTTGTAACTGCAGAGTGCAGATGGGCCCGTTCGTCGCTAGTTAGTGGCTGCCATCGCGGCATAGTCAGTTGTGTGAATTTACAACGGAAGTGCGCGGTCCGCTTATATGACAAGAACCGCGCAGCTCTGACAGCTATAACCGCTTCAGATCAAAGTTACACTTGCACATCAGTGAGACTTACATCGTCTTTCTTTCCAACACACACAAGCATTTAAAACACCTGAGCCCAGACCTTGAAGTGCCTATTTTTCAAGCTTGCAATACCTTTAGAGGCAGGATGGGCTCTGAAGATGTGAGAGACAGAGGCAGGCTATGATTTTGTCATTATCTGTTCATACAGGTGTGTGTTTGTGTTGTGACAGGTGTGTGTTTGTGTATGTATGTGTGTGTGCACTGCATTGTGCCATGTACACTGTGAGAGAAAGGGAGAAGGGGGAGACTTACAGAGACTCCATTCTCTGTGGCTCTTTTTACACCTGGCCTTTGAATTTCAATGCACATTGAAGATGTATCAAGATTCAGTCTGGATGGGGCTCCCTACCACAGGAATAGCTGAGAATCTAACCAAGGAGGATTGAAGCCTGGTTTTTACACACATACATAAACATACACCCTGGCTGCAGTTATACTTCTCAATTTATACTTTGTGAAATCATTTATACTACCACTGTTTAAATGTGGCTTGGTGTCCTATCCATATACAATCTATAGTAGATGCATCTTTTATCTCCATAGGGATTGTAGTCCTTGGCAACAGTGAGGTATGTCCGATGGAGTCTGGAGTGTCAGATGGCTATTGAAGATTAGAGAAAACAGCTTGACAACAGTGAGCAGTAGTGAATTGTTGTATCGGGGTAATTGCCCATTTCTAAGACCTGTTATCGGCCTATCTAGAATGTGTTGCAGGTGATGATGCGTAACGGAGACCCTCTCTAGGTCTGGGCTACAACTGAGTGAACAATTAACACTGATCCACAGATGCAAAGTGTAACCATAGACCCTGATTAGTTCAAACGTTGTACGGATACCTTAGTGTTGAGACAGTACACTGTGTTTCACACAGTGGTTGGCAGACAGTGCGACGGTGTGGAGCCTAGCAAGTACCTCGGCCTAATTGAGGTTCAGCTCAGGCTTCAGCGGTACAAGCAATTACAGTGACAACTCCTGATCCCTGTGCTGCAGGCAGAGTTGAGAGTGCTGCAGCACCATACCTGAGCCCTCCTCTTTCATGTTTGCTGCCGATGACAGGCGGAAAGGCACAGCCTTGCCTGTATGTTCTGGAAATGTGTTTGGTTACATGAAATATTCATTTATCTCCACCATCCTTGCCTGCTCCCTGGCAATGTGCATATTTATCTGCTTTTTTTTTTTATGATACCTGTGATTGGCTCAGGGGAGAGATAGAGGAATGTCAGAAATTATTCCCTCCACACAGCCACGGATGGGAAATGGAAGAGGAGGGGGATTGAGATGTAGAGATCATCAGGAATCAACGTTCATTTCTTATTTAACAGGCCACTGCATCATTGCGGCCACTGGGTGAACATGATCAATGGCTGCTTGCGCTGCACGGATAATTAACCAGCAAAGTTAATACTGAAGGACAAACCTGCAACGAGGTCACTGTTATCTCACATGTTCAGGAGCTCCTTTCCCAGTAGGAGGGGATAGGAGGTCAGTCACCAACACTGGCGAGGTGCCTTGCTCTCCTTGCTGCCTGTCCACACCACATGACCGCAAGTCATTTTATTGAAGAGACTGAGGCTGTTTTCTCAGAGCTTTTACATTTTACCAGACACATTGTTAGTTGCTGCCAGCAGCGGGGCGTACACGCTTGTCATGTCCTTTAGTACTGTTGTGTGTTCACATGTCATCATTCAGAGAAAAAGGAATTTCTGGTTATTGTTATGTCCAAGCAACAACATTTACACTCAGCTATTACACACATCTGTTACTTTTTGTGCCTTTTTTCCCTCTGCCGCAGGCTATTGTGAATGTGTTTTTCTTTGCCATTCCCCTTGCTTCACTAGATTCGGTGAAACAGGCAGTGATGTACGCTGTTATTCTGCCTCATATGGCTTTAGAAAATTGTAATTTTTAAGTGTAATTAATCATTTTGGATTATGGTCACATGGAAACCACAACCAATAAAAGAACCAATAAGAGGATGTTTTATGGGATAAATTGTAATCCCAGTGTGCATTGCTGTCAGCTTCAAACTCATTCTCCAATCTTATTGTTCTAACCCTTGAATGCCTGCTCAGATTTATAGTGTCTTTGTTGTATCACAGAGGGAATATCCACTAGTGAATCTGATGTATATACTACAAATCCTTGGTGAAAAGGGCAGAATAACCATAAGATTCTCTAAGGAGGAACAAACACGACGGCTCTGCCTCAAAGAGTAACAAGTGATTGCCCTAAATTAAAGTCACTGCGATGTAGGGATGATTTCCATTTCAATTGTGGGTTCAATTTGAGATAACTCATGCATACAGAGGTAAAGCGAACAAAAAGCATAGAAATAAAAGTGACAAATGTAAAGAATGGAGAAGGGGACCACAGTATTATTGCCTTTGTGTCCCCATGAAGGGTATTGTGTGTGGTTGCATGGGTTAAGGTTACAAGGGGACCCTAGGGACACGGAGGCGAAGGGTATCAAGGATGAGGGAGGACACGTGTGACAGGCAAGGGGACACATAGGACATACGGGAAAGAGCTTAAACAAGCTATCTCGATACACTTTATGTTGTCAGGTGACTTGATGATGTGATATATTTACCCTTCTCTATTTAGTGGACTTACAGCCTCAAAATAATGTTCACTCTTGAAATCAGGAGCTTATAATGGGTGCATCTGGACATCAGTCACGTTGTGTATAATGGTTGCTAAGCTGTTCAGAGTGCTAAATTGCCAATGATGAGAATGTGTTCATACCGTACAGCACAGCATAATACCACAGCTATTGATTCATGATGAGGCACACTAACAACATTAGGAACCATCGTGTCTATAATTTGTGCACACAGATGTGGACAGTACGTGTACAGACCTAATCATCAAACCAGCAGTGCACTCATACAATTAAATCTCTTTGTTACCATGGCGCCGTGGTCATCTAGAGGCAAATTCAGGTCAAGCACTTCCCTCCTCTATACTTGTGCATTATTAAACCTGTTCTCTATTGAACAGTAGGTAATTAATAAAACAAAGTTGTGGAAATTGAACTAACTATGAAGCTTTGTGCCTTAGTGGCAAATTTTCTCCCACAACTCTCCCAATCAGCACCTATTCAGCTTTTAGTTGTATGAGATAATATATCAGTAAAGCGGCTAGCGTGCTTCCTGGAAGTCAGTGAGTAATATATGCCCATGTAGCAGTCTGGTGTGAGGGCAGTGGTGCTCTACGTCCAGACCTTCCCCTGGGACCTCATTACACAGTGTTGGGCTCTGTTGGGTGCTGTAAGTAGACGGCTGGGAGCCCCGGCCAACGAAGCTTCATGTATGTTGATTGGGTGTGAACATGCCAGCCCAGTGTCTGCTCCGCATAGTAAGAGCCTGTTTTACTGGCCCAGTCAGGCCCGGAGTCAAACACAGCACTCTCCTCCAAACTGAGGATTAGAGCGCAGATCAAGCACGATTAGAAACATGAAACAAGGAGGCTGGGCTGAACACACGAGCAAGAGGTAGCAGTAATACAGCTAATCCTCTTTTTTGTTTTCTGTTTGGTTGTCATTAAGGTATGATCAAATGTGCACATAGGATGGACCTATATTCAATTTACTGGGGGGGTGGACGGAACACTGTTAATAACACAGCGAGTTTGGAGCGAATTGTAGTTTTAAGTTTCACTTTCGTTTTCACAACGGCAGGGCTCTGTCGGATTGAGTGCAGTGCTACTGGTCTACTGGTCTGTCTCATACACCAGCGAGATTAGTGTCCAGTGCGACAGAACATAACGTGACTATTAAATATATTATAGGCCTATTCACAGTAGATATTGCAGTCTTTTGGGATGTGTATATCGCAGTTCATATCGCGATGACGATAATAAAACCCTAGTAGTAGTACCAATCATGACAATATTTTGACTACATGTACTACATGTTATAGCTATCCTTTACCTCAAAACAACTCAGCTACTTTCCCCAGAACTAGCATCTGGTTCTGATTAGTTTCAGAAAGTCTTTGTGTTTGTCCTTTGTGTACTGGAAGTCGTCTGTCTAGAGCCAGAACTCAGCGTGTCTATTTCTTAATGTTCTCGCCCCCAGATAGAGCAAATGTTTAAACAACCTTGCCAAGCTGGTGCGAATCCAGATTAATTCATCAGCTTGGGGGAGCTCCGTTCTCCATTTCTAAGTGTGACTCGTAGACCACCAGCAAAGAACCAGAGACCTTCTTGACCTCATTATTTTTATGGCTCCAGATTTTGGGTTAGAAACCGAGACTCCTTGCATTTTTATGGCTGCAAATTGGATTGTAAACAATCTCACCTCATAACACATTCTGTGGTTTACAAGGGAATTGTAATGAGTATCGAGGGGTGGCTTTGTGAGTGAAATGAGACTAGTCTCAAGGTCTCACTCCGGTTAGGTAGAGCCATTATGATGTTGAGGCTCAAAAAATGACTCATACTAGCACACAGGAGGACAGACGTGGTGGTAAATAGTGTTTAATTGCATTAGCTAATGAGTGTAATGCAGGTTTCCCTGAACATTGCACTCATTTGACTAGTAATCTGAGGCCAATTCAAAATCTAGTGCATCGGTTTAGCATCTAGATTAGCATCCACTGTAATTGGAATTATTTTCCTTTTGAAACAATAGCATACAAACACTGTACACAATGCAATTGGTTTGAATCTTGCTGCTCTTTTGTAGGATAATATGATCTATTCATTCATACACTATGTATTTTTCCATTCTCTTCCACTCATCCCAAGCGCTTCCTACCATGCTTTTAAAGTATGTCTCAAAATAGTATCTGTGCTTTGTTCGTATACTGAGATTATGCTGGAGGGTCTTTCTATTGGCAGTGTTCCCAAGAGTAAGATACCATTGAATCATTGTGCCTGTGTTGCTTTAGAGCCGAAAGACAAAAGGTACTATCTCTGTAATAAATTAATGAATTTAACAAAATACGAAGAAAATCCCCGAAAGGGGAGGGGCTTAAGAAAAGAATAATGACATTGTTCTGTCACAGAGGCGATGCATGATAAACAGCCAAACACCAATTGGATACATTGAATAAATAGATGCTTGTCTCATATTTATCCTATCAAGATTAAAAGGAACAAATACATTCTAGATAACAAAGTGCACTGTAGCACATGAATATGTAATTTGGCTTGTCTGCAGGACAGCTTTCACATGTGCAATGTACTATACATCTCTTTTCAATGGAGAATCATTTTTCCTGAGGTCAACCTCTCCAGACCACATAGCAGAACCATACCACCTAATGAAGAACCCATTGGGAACCCTTCTTAGTGTTTAGCATCAAGTTCTTGCTATAAACTTTACACCGTACTTTGCTGAAAATGACCATGAGCTTGATAAAAAAAAAAATACCAAAACACCATGGCAAAATAGAACAGCAGAGCAGATTGGTACTGCAGGTGTATTTTAAGTTTTAGATTTTCAAATTGGAAAATTAGCATTTCTTCTCTGAGGTTGTCAATTCCTACCACTGAAAAGTCAGTTCGAGGTTAGAGGCAGAAAATTCTTCCACCCAAATCCTCATTCAATATTAAAGCAAAAAAACAGCATTTGGGCTCCTCTTATTCCTGTTTAATTTCTGCAGGAATATATCAACGAAGCAGTCTCGCCCCTATTACATTTAAAATATGGACTTATGGTTTTATGAAGTCTGTACATGAACAGACCTTGCAACATTTCAATGTGAGTACTTCACCAATTTGAAATGGCTTAAAGGCTTGAGGCAATGGCTTTGAGGAACAAAAACAGATCGATAGAGGTGATCTCAGAGAAATCCCACTTTGATATCTTGGGCTTCAGCCTGGATGTGCTCCCATCAGTCTTAGGGTGAGACAGCCTGTTTGGGACTGGATGTATGCTCTCTTCTCTGCGGCTTTCCACTGACCCTTCCAGTTTCCTGTGGTGTTTTACAAGGCAGGGACTCTGCATCATTCTTTCGGTAAGGGTGGTAGAAAGGCCCTCTTGTTATATGATGACTCACCTCCAACGCCACAGCTCATCGGGATACTGTAGTCATTTTGTTTTCTTTAACAATGACATTTGCATTTAAATTGACTTTTCACAGTTGTGATTTTAAAAAATTCTTTAAAAATTTGATAAGATAGGAGTGAGAGAGAGTTTTGCCAGCAGTTTTGCCTCTTATTACCATGTGTTACGATAAAGGACAAGCGATTATTCTTTAATTCCATAATAGTTTCAGTTTGTTTAAAAATGTACTCTAGCCACTCTGCGCAGCTGGTGTCTCACAAATTGTCTCAATCCTAGTCAGTCAGGCATGATGGGTTTTCTCATGAATTAATTTTAGCAGAGACAAAACATTTCTGCGAACAGAGAAAATCCATTTTAAAAGGAAATTCACGTACAGTATGCTGCTCCTGGTCAGTTGGGTCAGTCACTACTGAACATGAACAATTTCCTCACAGTGCTTGAATCGACAGAACAAAGACTCAACCATTAATGGTCTTGATTGGTCTTTATAAAGTATTACTTGTTTGCATGTACTTTTACTCTAAAATGAGTATCCATATATCCTGGAGCTCTAGTGTGACATCAGAAATCAGAAACTCTTGGTTCTCTTGTGTTGAGGTTTAGAGACTCAGTGATTTACACAAACCTTGGCTAAACTGGCATAATACTGGAATAACTCCTGTTTTAGGGTGGGCTGTCACTGGAGTATTTGTGTTTATTGATCTGAAGCTTGTTCAAGTCATGTTGCAGTCACATCTGTGATCTCTCCACCGCTTACAAAGTAGGTAAACAATGCAGATATTAGAGACTTCACAGCTCTGCAGGGGGTCATGATAATTTGGGAGGCCATGGTGCTCAAGGGATGACAGGTTGACACAAGATGTTCACCAAGATCACCTCAGAAAACAAGCATAATTGACACCCTGATCCTTGAGATCTGCCCGCTTTCTGACAGTTGGTGAACATAAAAAAAAAAAAAAAATCAGACCTCCTGTTTTTAAAGCATTTTACACCTCAGTAATCTCTCTCTAACTGCTATTGGCTCCAGACGAGCCGCCGTTTGGAATCCATGTCATCAGGGATTTGCGATGTCCCTTCCCAGAGTGTGAGATGTCTGTAACACCGGCCAACATATCCTCACAGAAATCTGTCCACAAGCCTCTATGTGATTCCCCCTGGGTGTCTGTGTCTTTCTGCTGAACCAGTCCTGTAGTGCCCCCGTGACTCTATTGTCCGGTTTAACTCACCTGCTGTTAAAACATTTGGATCATGCCCCTGAGCAATGCCTGGTTCCCCATTTGCAGCAAAAGCCAAGTTGCAGATGGCCTTGCTTCTTCCTGTTGGTCACCAGTGGAAGAGGTGTTGAGCGTTTGAGGGTCGCAAGCAGGCTCCCCTCCTGCGGTTCCGTGTCCAATGCCATTACAAACACACAGAGGCCTCTTTAATGCCATAGCCCCTCTTTTTCTCTTTACCACCTGTGGTGTGATGGGACTAGCTGGGGTTTTAAGTGTGCCAGCAGCACTGCCATTAACCCTGTGTTTTAACCCATCTCTTTATCCCGGTCAATGAAAGGCACTCCCCTGGCAAACTCTTCCCCATTCAGAACAGAACAGACTGCTTTTTTTCCAGTAAACATGGACATGGTTCGCTGGCCTTGGAAGAACTTTCTTTCAGATTTTGTTAAACAGTCGCCACTCTTTTCTCCCCATATACACAACCCTCACATTTCCTGTTTGGACCAAATTTACTCCTCCTTGGCAATGGCGTCAACTGTCCAGAACATGAAGTAAACAACATTTCAGGCCGTCCTCTCCTGACCAACATGCCCATAGTGGAAAGAAATACAAATAGAATGAAAACACTGAGTGTTCTCCAGAGCATTTGGGCTATGTCATGATGAAACAGAAGAGGTCTGGTTTGGGAAGTTGATACAGGCATATCATCACAGTCAAATTAAGTTAAGGATGATTTTCTTTCATTCACAGCAGCGTTTGTGTGATTGTGTGTTTGTGCAAGGTCTGCTGCATCAGGAAGTTGTGTTTTATGAAGATTAATCCCACTACTAGGCTACTGCTACTACTGCAAATACTAATTTTTAATAGTTCCATTTCAAAAGTGTTGTAAATCTACTTTAGCAAATACAGTATAGTATAATTCTAGACTGTCTGTGGAAAGCGTTATCTATGACTTTACAGTCAATAGTGCTGGGGGACACTGTGTGATGGCATTTCTTAAAGCCTATGTCAGACTGTTGTGAATGAGGGCAGTTCAGACTGGTCTTGAAGAAATGGTTGCCATCCCATTGGGAAGCTGTACACACTACACAATGGGGCATCACACACACAAAGATAAAAGATCACATACCCGATTTTGTCGTTCAACGTTGTCCCAGTTCCATTTAATACAATTACAAAATATGTCTTCTATCATTTCTTTCTTCATGGAACAGAAGCTGCAGTTTACATTTACATTACAAATGTATTTTGCAGTGACATTATTACAAGGATAACACTGATAAAGAATTTTGTATGATGCAGATTGATCCAGGCACGTTGCCATTTTCTATGAGAGAATAGACTTCACATTCGTCTTGTGTGACCAAGCCTTAAGATGAGGAGACACACCTCTACTCCTCTTAAATGTCAACGGATCAGATGTTGAGGTTGTAATGAGAAAACACAGACCTACATCCAACTCTTCATTCAATCTTTCAGACAACTGCCTCCTGGTCTTACTGAATGTGTGCAGTAGTAATTTTTGTGAAAGAAAGAACTGCCAAATTGGCATATCAGATATATCCTTATCCAAGACAAAATCTGTTTGACCATGTTTTCACAATGTTTAACTGTAGGAAAATATTTGCAAGAGTAATTGACATATTATTAAAGATACTAGTTTGGAATAGAAACATTGATACTGGCTGGTATTGGTAGTGAAGTCTACATTTTGAACGGTAACAGTAATTATAACAACTCTTATTATAGAATTATCAATAAAAACAGGTCTGGACCCTCCTACATAACTGCCCTGGAAGAATGGGGAAACGCTGCATGCTTGGCATGAGTAATGACCATCCATCCATAGAGACTGTCTGCATATGAGCAGTTGGAAGAGAATTAGTCAAACCAGTCCATCAGACAGAGCCAGGAGTGTCTTTGCATTGTCAGTGGAGTCACATCCACCTGTCTGTTTTCTCTGAATTGCGAAGTGGGGCCAGTAGTGATCAAGCCAGCCATGAGCGTAGCTCTAGGCTGGGGATTGTATTATGGTGCTCAGCCAGGAAAGACCTCACACTGGGCTCAAACAGGAACCGGGGGGATTTGTTGTGCTCAATAACAGGTGAAAATGGTATCAAAACGATTTTCCCCCGCAGAGTGGCTGATATATAACCCTGCATGTCTCCAGCTTCCCGTTACTGCGTTAAGGCAGGAGGTGGAGCTGATGAACTAATGGTGGAGCTATGCTTCTCTGTCACTGTCAGTATGCAGCAACCAGCTTCAGGACAGATTCCTCCAGTCTGAATTTATTTATGGATTACAGATGTTTAAGTTGTGCAGAACAGATAATGCTTCTTCTGTCAAAACCCGAGTCTGTATAATAATAATATTATTATAATATAATATTCTGGTGGTTACTATGGTTCTCTTTAGTCCATTACAAACATACTGTACCAAAATAAAATAAAAATCCAAGGGAATCTTGAGAGCAGGGCGTAGCTTGCCTCCTCTTATGACAAGAGGTATTAGGCTGAGTACATGAACAGCAGTGTGTAGAGTACATGAAAGGGATAAAGAAATAGAAAAAAATGGTTTGGTCAAAGCTGTGAGCTCTATTGCTTCGGCACACCAGAGGGATGTTATTCTGAGCCATTTGGTTGCTGTCTTTTGGCCCAGTAAATGCAGCAAGACAAGGCTATCAGCGGTAGAGCCCGGTGGGGGATCTGTGCCTGTCTGACCAGAGCCTGGAGCTCTACTGCCCAGAATGCAGAGCACAGCAAGTCCACAGCCATCATCATTAGAGTTGTGCTGCTGTGGACACTAATGGCTGTCCCTGTTCTGCTGCCTCGGCACATTCAGAGGACTCATCTGAGACTTGAGGGTGTGAACACATGAATTAATGGCAGTGAGATGAATTCACCATCCCCTTTTTGCTTTAAAAGGCTGCAGGATGCATAAACTATCAGTACTAGGAACCACCAAAGTGCATTAGCGGTAAGGTCCTCTTTCAACCACCCCCGAATCTTCAAAGGAGGCTAATTGGGTCTTTTGTCCTCGTTTATCATCATTTAAGGGCTGGAAAAGATGGCGCTGCTTACTGGTTTCAATATTGAGAATGGGGGAGTGGAGAGGAGTGGCAAACAGTGGTGGCAGTGTTAAGTTGGGGGATGGGGCTGCTCAGCAAATGGAGGCGCTATCCCTGGACTCCTAATTATACTTTCAAGATTTCAAATAACCATATAAGCATCTTTACCTCTTTTCATCCCTACCTCTTTTATTCTGAATTGTTTCAAACAAATCAGAATAAAAGAGGTAGGGTCTACATGCCTATTGCTGTAGAATGATTTATTACCCCATTACTCAAGAAACAGTTAAATGCAATATTTGAAAATCAATGCAGGGTCACAACGAGGCACATTCATCAAGTTTGTTTATTCCTTTTGTCATCGTGAAAGGCTTTACATGGTCATCTTCTTCCAATTACATGCCAAGGCAGACATAGTCTAACCCCCTTTGTGTTGTCTTTGCAGTGGCGGTATAGATTTTCAGCCATCCAAATGAACTGTTCACTGATGAGCCTGCGGTCATTGTGCCTGGCCCTTTTCCTGGTTAAGCACAGTCATTCCATCCTCCGAACGTACACTTTACAGATCAATAACCTTTCACAGTAATTTAACACTGTCCACTCACAGTAAATTCATTTTATACCATAAGGTAGTTGCTGAATCAATTTCCCATTGTCTAACTGAAAAGGCTCGTTGACTGATATCATGCAATAAAGACTGTACATTTTGGTGTGGCCTTGTGTGTATCATTTACACTTATTTATCATTAAGTCACATGTAGGGTTATGCAAAGTAAAGGCAGAAACAGAAATGGCTTACCGCTTGTTCTCTGGGCTCATCCAGAGCTCCCTCCAGATAGCGCATGATTTATGTTTTGACTTTTGACTCGAATCTGATTCCTATCTGTCACGTGGGGCATCATTGATAATTATTAGCCAATGGCTGTGAGATGTCCTACCTGGTGCAGATCAATAGTCATATACCATGAGATCAATCCCCTGCTCGGTCATGTGGAACAGAGGCTCTGATCCCCAGTGCAGCTCTGGTTTTAATCACATTCCCTCTTGATTCCTGACTAGTGATTATGAGTAATCTCATTAGCGGCTCGTCCAGATGTGTTGCAGGGGGTTGCATATGCTAAAAAAAAAATCTCGCTGGCATTTTCACTCATTCTCCAAATGTCCTCTGAAGGAACAGTGACCTCTACTTCTGTTGCCTCGCTGTTCACAAATGCTGCCTCAAAATGGTTGCCAGGCTGCAGATTCAATTTCAATGTTTCCATAAAGATGTAATGGGATTGAGATAGAAAGGTGTTCTGCAGGAAGATGTTCTTCATGTAAAGATGACACATTAGGATAGAAAAAACCCTAACCACCCCTCAGTGCTATCAAATTACTGGACCTCTATCTCCTAAATCCATGGGGCCCATGTATCGTCATTTAATCTGCTTATAGTAAACTAGAGCCATGCCAGAGAACCCCATGCCAACATAATGGCACATCTCCAAAACTAAATGGATCAAGCTGCTTTTACAACTGCCTGGATCAGGGGATATCTAGTTCGCTTGCATTTTGATTGATTCTGTTTTTCAATAACCTCATTCTGGATTGGCAACCGAGCACTCTGACACTGTAGACGACCGCTGCTGATACAGAATTAAAGCTGTCTTCTGGGAGGTGTATGTCCATACATGTTGCATGGATGCAACGTGCCTACTGTTGATAATCATTAGACACAGAATATATATGTATTATGTGTGTTGAAGTAAACATTTAAACTGTTGAAGGTTTTACAGCATCGTGATGAAAGCGAGGGTAGCAGACAGCCAAGAGATGGCCCCGTACTGACCAAAGAGCCTGCTGTGACCTCAGCATGAGATAGAACCAGAGATCAATCAGAGCCTTCATTAATGGAGCTAACAGCAGAGGGAAATTCTGGTTGGTCAATTCCCAACCTTTAAAAAGCAATAGGATTGATTCCATTAAAAACACGATATGACATTTCACATCATTGGATAGGCAAAAAAGAGAAAAGAGATGTCAGATTGAAGTGTAAATACTATTGGGGCCTTCTTGAGGGCAAATGTTTTTTTGGGGGGTATGTAATCGATTTTGTACTCTGTGACAGCTAGAAAAGGTCATAAATGAAGCACCCTCTGCTTTGATTGACTTATTCTACTTGACAGTTTAAATCTAAACCCCCTTCAGTAACAGAGGACATTTCTGGTAGGGCAAACACTATTTAGCATATACAGTATTTGTATTCAATCATTCATCGTACAATAGTTGTATTCAAAGTTTGATTGGCACTGGAAGCGTATTTCTATTATAGCCAGTAAGAAGCAAAATCATGTGAAGTTCTCCAGAGGATCTTTCAAAGGGAGGAGAAGTTCTCATGTCGATCATTATGAAAGAACGTTGTTGTTCAACATCATTTCTGAAACAAGTCATTTCTATGGAAGTAATCTCCAAAAGTAGTTTACTGACTTCATTGACTTCAAATGCATAATGTTGTACAAAAAAGGAGGATTGCCAATGAAAATATACTTTTACCAACAAACGTTTTCTCCTTGCTATCCCAACTTTAATATGTCCAAAACAGAACAATCCCTAAACCTCCCTTTAATAGAGTCTTTCAGGGAGGCACAGGAAGAGGAACAAATGCCTCTATTCAGTAGCGTCCAAAATGCTAATGCCTCCGGCTCTTAACACGTTTATAGGGGTTCCCATGTCACGACATGGCATAGTCCACCCTAATGGTGGCTGTGGCTTTGGACTGTATGAAGAAGCCGAGGCAGACACATTACAGAACATGAGAAATATGACAAAAAGACCACTGGTTGGAAGATGCACGCAAGCTTGTTGTAACACACAACATTGAGACTTCTTTCTTTTCAGAGTCTTCCTTCACTGAAAGCTTTGTTTAGCAGAGAATGAAGCTGAGGCCTTGACATTTCAAATCTCTGATAAGCGATTGGTATTGTGTGGTTTAGTCGCTATAACAACCAATACTTGTCCATGTGCTCAGGTGATACGTGACCAATGGAGCAGGTGCTGTTGTTGGGGCCTTTGGCAATTCCAGTGGATGATATTGAATTCCAGTAACTGTGTGCTCCTGTGTATTAATGATGGCAACACTAGGCTGTGTATAGGAGAAACTATACACATGGACAGGGGCAGGCAGGCTTAGTGTAATTGTCCCTTAGTGCAAGAGAAAGGCTGTCAAACTCCAGGCTTTTTCAATTGATATTTGGGAACTACTCAAATGGTATTTGCTCAAGTGACATTCTGGTCAACCCGTGGAACAGATAGTGTTTCCCAATCTGCATTCAATACCTGTATTGACCACTTGGAATGATTCAAACATTCTTCTCAGCTCTTAATTCCCTTTTCAATATGTTGTGCATCCACCATTCCAAATGGACTTGTTGATAAGACCAACATTGGTGTAGCATATTGAGCTATTCAGAGGATGAGATGAAACCTCCTGAGTCTACAATCCCAATAGCGCTATTGATGTTGAGATAGAATGTGCACGTTGAACATCAGTGTAAATGGACGGTGCAGTGCTAGGGCAACAGAGTGACTAGCTGCCATTAATGCCACTTTTTAACAGGAGTGAATTTCCCCATAAGTCTGTCCCCAAGCATTATCAATGTTAGATCATTTTAAATAATTAAAAGAGCTTAATTATACCTATCAGTCCATCTTTTCAATTGTGTCTATATATCAAACAAGACACTTGTCTTTAGTTATCAGAGTACTCAGTATTCAGTGACTCAAAGGGTTCAGAGCCTTCCTCATATGCATAATGAATTTTTATGAGTAATGTCGAGGGACTTAACCTATTTCTGTTTTGCCTTAATATCTATTTTACCTTTCAAGTGTCTCAGAGGCTGGCATGAGAGTTTAGCTATCATCAGCACTCCGATTTTCAATATAACAATTTGTTTTTTCACTCAAACCAGGTGGGTCAATAGTGCTTACGTTTCCCACAGTGCGTAAAGGCTCTCTATTTGGGCATCCTACCATCCTGTCACAACAAAGATCACTGTTGCTGTACCTCTGCCTGGTAACTGGAACATCCTTTTCGATGAATAACCCTTGTTGCTATTCTTCCCCAGTTCTATTATGGCTCCAATTAAGTATTTACTGTGCACTTCACCTTCCACTTCACTGATGCTTTTAATCTTTGCAATGTACATCAAAAGATGGATTGAGATTGAGGTTGCAGAGGTTTGCTCAAGATTAACTCTTCACTTTGTTGTCGTTTGCTTTTAGATGGCCTGTTGTGGCGCTGACAATGCTCTGTGTTCAATCATCAGTTACCCTGAATACTCAGCTGCTCTCAGGCACCACATGGAGCTGCTGGGAGGTCAACTGTGGGTTAGGCTCCCCACTGGCCAACCTGTTACTGGGATTAAGCCCAAACTAAATCTCACTACTGGAACAAATCTATACTGCACCAATATTTGAAGTAGCTTTTACTTGGTAAAATTAAATGCAAAGTCAAGATTCTTTTCCTTTCCAGGGCCTAACATGTCAGGGCTAATGATTTTATCTCCCTTTCCTCCCCTCGCCCTGATCTGTTCACGTTTCGATTTTATGATTAAGCAAATTAGATTGTATCCCACTTCCATCACGGCAAAGCAGCTCAATGCTTTTACTGCATCAGTACCTGAACATATACTCACAACCTAAGGACCCCAGCCTCCTTTCGCCCTAACCACTTGATACCTCTTGAGACTCGAGTTAACGCCCTCCGCTCATTTGAACAGCAGAGCTTTCCAGCAGTATTACCTCTCAGCCTCCCACAACTTAACCCTTTCTGCGGCACTTAACACCGAAAAACTAAAAGCACGTTTTGTACCTTGCGCGGCTTCGCTGTATGTAGACTGTCTGAATCCTAAAAGCTTTTTATTAATGTTGGATGAAGATCTGGAGCCAAGTGCTGTTGGATTAAAATGACTGTCTGATCAATAGCAGCATGAAACAACTGAACAGATATAAGAGCTGCAGCACTGTGTTGTAATACTGCTAGACGCAGTATCAGAATCTGTAAATGGCTCTGTCAAGCAAAGTATTCATCACCATAGTGATATTGTCAATATGTGGGGGAAATACAGTAGTGAGTTGTACTCTGTGTGACTTTTGGTGCTACAAACAGCAAACCTCCACCCACACAAAAAACACAAAGCATTATTATTCTCTCTTCAGGCGGAGCTTTTGATGTTAGCCCGACAAAGGCACCACTCTAAAAGCCCTTTTCACTGGATTCTTTAATGCCCCGTCTGTCCTTTCAAGTTGCCAAAAGATAACTTTCCGGGTGTGCCTAGTGTTTCAGTCAAGCAGACATTCGCTCCATTTGTTCCAGCACCCTTTCAAGTGGCACCAGCTCTTAGAAATATCCAGATTTGTAAGCACTTGATTTGGTATAGCACCATCGCATCTGTCAGTATCGTTTGATGTTTGGTGGATATTTCAACATACATTTCCATGTTGTTTCGTATCTTTCCCTTGCATCTCACTATTATGTGTTAAGGAGATAGCACAGTTAGATCATACTACACACCACAGTAAAATGATCTTGAAAAGTGCCCATTTATATGGCTTAAATGATTGGTTATTTAATATCACACCAAGGCCCTAATGAGGAAATTGCCCCCGTTTTGTACCAAATCACCAGATGTGGTCTGCAGGTGCTGTTTTATGCACTGTAGATTTCTGGGGGTACCCTGTAAATTGTTCATCTATCCACGGGTGTCATTCATGGGGTTGTAGGGAAATGTAAAGCCTTTGATTCACTGTCTTCAGACATTGTACTTCCTCAACAGGACTCAGTGGACACAGCGCTTTTACTACTGGTTTTAAGTTTCATAAGGCAGGAGTCCCACGTTTCCTGTGCTCTGCTTGATTTGTCCCCTGGAACATTCCTAGATTGAAAAATATAACAAGACACTGATAAGTGCAATCCATCAGGTGAAGCCAGAAGGGACATTTGCATGGTAATGCAGTTTCCTGGTGTACTTTATAGAATTGTGCCCGTGGGCTACTATACCTGACATGGGCTAATTGGTTACTAGGAGAGGCACTGAGAATAACAGGGCTACGGCTTTCCCACCACTGCAGGCTACCCATGGCCGTGAGTATTGACAACATACAATTATATATAAAGTTTCATGGTAGGTTCCTACAAATGGATACAATTAAAGATAAATATTGTAAATCTAAGGATTTACTGAGGTTTACTGAGGCTAAAGTAACATCAGCCCACACACCACCCCTGAATCAGACCTGCCAGCTTCTTTTTCTGTGCTCACTGAACGGCCATGGAGGATGAAGCTTGAAAAGTTGTGCAGCCAACCAATTGACCAGCATGTCAGTGTAGAAAGACCCACAGGGACCCCCCCCCCACCCCACCCCGCCCCCCCAGCCCTCTGACCCTCCCCACACATCTTTAATTTGTTCCAAATATTGGTCTGCCTCCTCATCTCTTGCTGTGCGTTCATGTGAGACGGATCCCACCAACATTTTCCACAGCGGGATTAGCCGTGTAGCGCGACGGGCCGCTCTGCCTCAGTAGTCCTAGACGTGTGACCCCGAGATGTGTCCGTGAAGAGGTGGCCAACGGGGCGCTCCTTAAAAGGCTATTAGATCCTTACTGCTTATCATGAGTGGGCGTGCAACTAAATTATCTGCTCTGCTTCATGGGACTATGGGTAAAAAAAAAGCCTATTTTCCGGAAATAATTAATCCTACTGATTCATATTGAGGAGAACAACAGTGCTTTTTGTGGTTGAGTAGATAGTGCCGGGAGTGTTTTCTGATAGACCTCTTCTTTCTGACAGGTGGGCTGCTACTGCTCGCTGCGAGGAGATGATGATCGTCATCTTCTCATTTAGCTTCCTGCCTGCAGGAATTAAATTACAATTGAGCCACTCTCTCTGGAGAAGGGGGATTTGATGCAGCCTAGAGAGTGAGAGTGTGTGTGTGTGTGTGTGTGTGTGTGTGTGTGTGTGTGTGTGTGTGTGTGTGTGTGTGTGTGTGTGAGAACACCGAACCTGCTCTGTGTCCAGGGTGTATGTACACATCTTCTAGATTGAGGAAAGCTTGGTTGCCATGCCTACACATTTGACTGAGAGGCACCACGTTTATTTTAATGAATTTATTTTCTAGCTTGTGTTTGTCCTGTATTCTCTATCAGCTGTGTACACACTCTAAATACCTCCAGAGTAGAGGCCCCAACCATTGTTAAAAGTGACCTTCTGGGGAAAATAGCTTATTGATTCTTGGGGGGAACGTGATTAAATCGGGTCTAAGTGGACACTTCATCTGAAGGTAAGAAATAGTTTAGGAACTGGTCCACTTTGTCCAGGTTCCGATCTGCTATTTCTCCTTTGATGTGATTGAATTATTGAATTATCCCAATTCCATCATCATAATTATTGATCATGATCATCATTCTTGATGATTTGAGGAACAAAAGGATCTCTTCTTATCTCTGTCTTTCAATATTGTTGTTCTAAAATGATTAATTGCGGAAACTGAAATAATGATAGATCATATTTGTGTAGTTTCACTGCCTGTAAAAGTCCTGTTTGCTTACAGTGCAACCTAACTAGGTGTTGTGCAGCCAGTGATGTATGTGGAACAGACGTTGGTGTGCACATTGTGTTCAGTAGGTGTGCTAATCAGGAGGAGCGATCCCATCATCATTGCCATGATCACTGAGCTCACCATCTGTGCTCCTCTGATGGTTGCGAGACCTGGATAGCAGTCTGGCACCGTCTCCCCTCTGCTGTCCCTCCTCACCTACTAGTGAACCGTTTTACCTTAAAAAACCAGGAACACATACACAGCGCAGAGTTCCTTAAGCTGCACCACTATTACGGTATTATTCCTATTCCCTAGTTCAAATAAAGTACTGAATTTATGCCACGCTGAGAAGACAATCTCCCTGGTGTTAGATATATATATCTAGTTTGTAGTAAGCCGTGTTGAGTAAATCACCTGTCAACCTGGATCTGGAAACAATTGAGGAGACCATTAAAGTGCCACGGGTACTGGAGAATTGCATATAAATGCGGGCCATTTAATTGCTGGAATTTCGTCTGCTTTTCATTTGCAGTCAGAGGTCATGCGCAGTACCTGTCAGATATCCAGCAATAATATACAGGCTCTTGCAGAGTTCAAACAGAGGTACAAGCTGTTTGTGTTGAAATTCTCACACTGTAAACTGAAATACATGAACAAACAGGGCCACGTTACATGCCGTGGTAAACGGTCCCATAATGCATTAACCCTGGGAACCTTTCATCAGCACTCAAGTGGTCAGTATGAAGATAGGGCTAGTAACTCTGGCAACCTACGGAAAAAAGAAATACATTTTTACGTTTTCATATTTGTTTATCGCACGCGGTACCGGCCAAAGGCAGGTTGCCGTGCCTCTATCTGCGCGCCAGGTTAGAGGCTTATTGACCGTTTTTGACAGACTGAGTAACAGACGACTTTTTGGCGAAATGGGCCGTCTGCCTGAAGTTCAATTAAAAACCTCATGCTGTGTGTAGCCAGCATGTTTGCCAAATGGTGGTACAAGTGTAAATCAGCCTTTGCGCAACCTCAGCAGTCACCGGTGCTCTGCCATGTCCCCATCAGGTTGTCCTTCATTGACCCGGATGGCTCTAACTTCTGTTTAATGCCTTTAATTATCTCAGCCTGGCAGGTATGAAGGAGACAGTATAGCATCATATGCATGTTGAGGCTTCAGAGAGACCATGAGCTGCTGGTATATCCACCTCGATTTCTCTTTCCTGCCCCTTCATTTTCTTTCTCTGCTGAAAGCATAGCAGCAATATGGCTGTAGATTTGCACTGGCCTGGTGTTGTTTTGCTTTCCTATCATTTGCTCTGGCTTGCCTGGAGGTGTGTGTGTGTGTGTGTGTGGGGGTGTGGGTGGGGTCTGGTCAAGAGAGCATGATTTTAATTCCACTGACACGATGTGGTTGCCAGACCTCTATCTTGTACTGGTCAGATAACATTTAGAGATTGCTGCTTGAGGGCGATAAGAGATGTGTCATAAATTAAATAGATTGTAAACATTTTCTGGAAGCGGACAGTGGATTATATCTCATATTAAAGTGTATTTCTCCTTGGCTCATACCCAGGTGAAATCACACAAAAACCCCTCCAGCGACGATTCAAAACCATGTCAGACTTGGGAAACATGGCAAATGACACAACGGCAGTCAATGTCGTCTGAAAATACGGCGGAATTGTGTTCGAGTTGGAAGATTTGCTTCCTCTTCACTTACCATGTGGGTTTCCATTTAACAATTGGTTCAAAGTGTGAATAAACGTTTGCCTTTTCGCCTCCGTAAGTCATGTCTAAATCATTGAAACAACTGGGTTGAAAGTGTGAATGAGCTGGAGTGCCGGAGAGAAAGGGGAAGAGGCTGTCCCCGGGGCAGAGCCCGGGACAATGTCAGGTTTGTCTGCCCAGAGTGCATGAACACTAAGCTTTTCGGAACTGGCAGCCTGCCGCGGTACCTACCCATCTCCCCCGGCTTCCAAAGCTGTCCAGCTCCAAGCGCTAAGCATTTGTGTAAAGTTCATAAGGCTTCCCTCTGTTTGTGTGGCCATAATGGCAGCTCCATCCTGCTGCTGCTCAAAGAGAGCGCTTATGGGCTTTGAGGGCCTGGCGCTGGCGCTGCAGAGGCGTGTGAGTGTTCTCAGTTACTGACTTTGGCAATCTGCTCTCATTATGAAAAGACCAGTGTCCCCAGACAGCCCAGAATATATCTCAGCCTTCAATATCAGCACTTCCTTCATCGTGTTCTTCTCAAGCTTCTTGAACATGATGCGCCAATTAAAGAAGCCAAGGTAACAACAATAAAACGCTTTTCCCTTTTTGGTTGAGAATGTCAGACTCCACTCAAGTGCTAATTTACTGAAATGGCAACATAAAATAAAGAAATGCAACGCTTAAAGAGTAATTCATCAAAAAACATTCTATATAATATGAAAATCATATTTAAGTGTAATTAGCTAAAGTCATAGAAGGGTGAAATTAAGGTTACATCCGAATGCCATTCATATAAATGAATTCCTCATAATTGACCTCTTAGTGGACACACTGTAGCACTCATTTATTTGATAGCCTCACATGTTTAATGCACATCGATTCCATAACAGGGTGCCCAGTTATTAAATATGTCCATTCAGTCCTATAAAAGGTTTGCAATCTCACTCCCACCGTTTCCCAAATGTCAGCATTTGTGAGGCGAGAGTGATAATAACCTTGTTATTTGTGGCTACAGGTTCTGCTAAAAGGCCCTGCCTCTGGTTGTTTTTCGCCGTGGTTACGACCCACATCAGCATAATTCAAGCATGACCCTCCTCCCCCTTTCATTTTCTGCCTTTCTCCCTGTTAAAACCCAAGTCTCCAGACCGGGGTCCACACCATACATCATCCAGACTGGGGTGCTTCCTCCCCCCCCCCCCGTGTGTCGTGGGAGAGAGGCGGCGTTGTTTGTCAGGCTGTGGAAAGCTCTTATCGACAGTCTCAGCACTCTTTCTGCTCCACGCTTTCTCCTGACAGGTCACCCAGCCTCCGCTCACTCCATCTGTGTTGTCCCTGTTCACCAATGTGTAACAATCAGGTCCAGTCTAACCCGAGCCTCACACCAAATTCATTTTTTCCATGAAAACAGGTTCACCAAGCAAACACTCTCACACTCTACACACAGATGTAAGAAGACGCTTGTATTAATCTTGCCTAATGCTGTGCAACAATCTTAAAACAGTGTTAACAATTAAGGAGATTGTCCCTCGTTCACAAGAGGATTGCGGTATGGTATACAGCAGGAGCTCAACAGATCTATTCATTTTTGTTCAACTGATCTTAGTAAATAAACACTTTTCAATGAGCCTTCAGGTGCAGCAAACATCTTACATGACACTGAGGGGGGGCGAGATAGAACTTGCATTCCTCTACTTTTCCTCTCTCCTTTTGTACACAGCGAGTGAATAGCCTTCAGATCGGGCTTTGTGGGAATGATTGTCAGTGGCTTAATGAGCGTCTTTGCCAAGCTAGAGGCTTTGGCAACATATGTGACTACAGTGCCCCTCTCTCTCTCTCTCTCTCAGCCTGCATGACACCATCCAGAGCAGGCAATGCACATCCAGAGAACTCGCTGTCTTTGTAGATTTTTTGTTTTTTGAACTCGTGATCTCGTTTTTTCTGTTGGCTTTTATCGCCCGGAGAGGAACAGTTACTCATCTCTTCAGGGACCGGAGTTGAGGATGATGTTAAACCTCGTAAGTACCCCTGTCTGCGGATGTTTTTGTGAGCTCTGAGCGCTAGCTGCTGCAGCGTGTTTTTCACTGGAACATGTTTTGGTCGTTCCACGTGCAAGAGGCACACTGGGAGACATTCAGTACAGTTTCTTCCTCTCAACACAGAAAAAGAGAATCATTGTCACGATTCACATCTTGAGTGAGTTGAAGTGAGAGACCCGGCTGTTTTCCAGTAAAGATGGTTGAAATGGGGTAGGAGCGTATGACTGATCCCTGACATAATCATGCAAAATGGATTGATATATTTGTAACTTTTGTACATGTAAGATATTTTAATGTAAGAATGGAGCTGCGTAGGATACATTAGGTGCTCTGATCTGCAATGTATCAGAGATCAGATATCCCGACGTGATGCGTGAGTCCCCGGCCAAGTGTTTCATGGCCTTGAACTCTTTCCCTTCCATTTACCACAACACAACCTCACCACGACCCCATCGAGTGATGGAGAGCCGCAGGAACTGGGCCACATATCTGACAGCTGTGTCAAACAGCTCACCCAGGGTAACACTGTCCAGATGTCCTGCAGGACAGGGAATACAAATAATGGATTACCTTCAGCGTAGAGTCTCTATTTAACAGACCAGAATCATGAGTTTCACTGTAAATAAGAGACCTGAAGTAGAAAAAAGCTACCGTTCTGTGTGGCTGTGAATTGTGAATTGTGAAAAGTGAATTGCTTCAGGGTTTGATAGGTGAGGATTTGGGATATAAGAGCCATCGATCATATCTCGCTGTGGCACAGTTTCGTCTGGGGAAATTGCCAGCATCAGTCAGACGAAGTGAATGAACATGGAGCGGAGCACGCTGTGTTAGTTCACACAAAGTAATATTCCAGCCCCTGCAGTCCAGCTTCTGAATTCATTTCTCTGCCGGCTACTCAGCGAGGATCACAGACTTATGTGGTTATTGTCCTGGGCACAGGGCAGTCCTCTGGGACTTCAAAGCCAACAGATCAGAGGAAAAATGAAAAAGCCCCATAAGCTGTGATGCCGGCAGGTGCAGTGCACTTTTTGAAAGCCTTTTCTTTTGCTGTAAACGTATTGACAGGTTCAAAGTGGGGACTACAACAGCATCTGTACCATGGGTTTAAGCATACATTGCACACACACACACACTGCATGATTTATCATTGTGTCTGACATGCTCTGGTGCTCCGTTGAAATTAAAGTGTTGTCATTCAGAACATACATTATGCAGTGTAGACTAAAATCATCTCCGAAGCAGGAATAATGCTTAACTGCTGTATGGAGATGGCACTGGTTTTTCCCAGCACTGTTTTTATCCCTGCTTTGCCTTAATATTCTCAGCAGAACCTCATATTTCACTGAGACAAACACAGCGTTCAGCATCGAGGGCCACGGAGGAGCAACTAATTAGAGGACGGGGACAATCTGTCTCTCGGTCGTGTTTTCTTCATGATTTTAGAAATAGATCTGAATTTTGTGATCACCTTCATCTGAGTTGTTTCTCCTAAAACCCCCTTAGGAGCAAGGAGGAGATAACATTGTTGTAATTGGCGATGGTAGGTAGTGTGGAGGAGCAGGAGGGTACAGACCAACCAGGACACGGCTTTGTGGGTGAGAGAGATTTATTAAAAACTAACAGAAGGAAATACACAAGCAGCCTCACCAGGTTGCTTGTTCTGGAGTCTTCTGCTTTTACCCCCCCCCGCCCAAAAAAAATATATACAAACAGCTTCACAAAAGAACATTCACAAACTCAGTGACACAAAATAGATACTGCTCTCACATCTCAAACGCTGTCTTTCCACAGCCTTAAATCACCTGCAACCTGCTGTCGGTGGCCATAGTGGAACTTTTCACAGGAAATTCCACTCCTTTCTTTTAAAGGGGCATTTATGACACTTATTTAAGGTCATTTGAGTATCTCTTGTTGTTGTTGTTGTTGTGATCAGAGGTAGATCAACATACGCTTATATATATTATATATATATATATTAAAAGAGCTCATCTGTGTCTGGGAGACATAAAAGGAAATGTGAGATCTCTTCTTGGATTTTGCTTTCCTGTGGGGAAAACCTTTACACTCTTTTGCTCATGAGGCTTTTTTAAAAAAAACTTGCACATCATAGACAAGATGAAAACCTCTAATGGTTGAAAACATCTTCAGTGGTTATTTATTTATTTATTTTTTCAAATGAACTATATCACACATACGCTTTGTTCTAGGATCATTTTGCCTCAGTAGAGTCTCTGTGGGATATATCCCACTCTCTCCCCGATCATTAAAGTTCATGTGGGGTCAGGGAGGTCATTCTTCATCTAACCATATAGAACGCAGGGTCACAGACCCGACAGTTCATCAAGGCAACCACTCTATATCTGTCTATAACTGAGCCTCATTCCTGCACACTCAAATCCCTCCCCTCCTCCCTCCACCCCCAGCCTCTTTCTCTTTCTCCTCCATCCTCTTCCCTCAGTCCTCTGAACAATTCGGGTCCCGGTCCCAGGCCGCTTCGCCTGCTAATGCTACAGACTGCTGAAATATTAATGGTGTGATAATTGAACTGTCATGCATGCTGAAGTGCGGTGAAATTGAGCCAAATCTCAATTAGATAAGGTTATTATTTAATATTGCTCCCACTTCCTAATCTCATTTAGCTTCTTGTTTCTGTTTTTGCTCCCGCTGCTGAAATTTCAATAATAGATGAATTGCATGCCCAAGCTTGTAGAAGATTACTGATAGTGCTTATCTTCTGCAGAGGTCAGAATACAATCTATTTAAAAGTCTGAAGAGCGAGATGGAAAGACAAAATCTCCCAACATAGAGGAAAATGCCTTGAGTTTAAACTCTTGTTTACTTACTGTATCTCAAGTACACAAGTTTTACCACTTGACTTTGAAATGCAGCAGTGTTTTGTTTTTTTCTCAAAGAAAGCTAGACAATCAGCGTGTCAAATGTACAAGCGCAATGCGCCATTGATTGGATCAAGAGAACAAAAGCACAGCAACAAAAAGAAACGTGCAGTCATTCCACACATCAGAAGCAACGCGGGCCAATTACCGCTTAACGTTAATCAGCCCGGCCGTTGTTTTAATTGTTCTTGAGTGATCAAGCGGGAATCAGTGTGGAGGCATTATCAGGAGTGTGAGAGAGGAGTGGGAGCTGCTGTCTTCACGTCGCAGGTCTTTAGTGAAGAGAATATTTTAATCCAGGCTGACAAGACGAGGATCTGCTTAATCCTATTACAGGCTTGCACATTAAACTACAGTAGGCCCACACTTCTCTGCCTGTTGTCTCTGTGGGAGAAAGCAGCAGATGGTGCCGGCTCAAGACCCTACTGAACTTGAAATAGTGGCTCTATAGTGGCTCTTAGTGCATATGTGGGGACCCATGTTGTCGTCTAAAAAGTTGTGTGAACACGTCCACAGGTATCCACATTTTTCTTTTTTTAGAAAACGAGTTGTTTTGGTTATTTCTCCTAAAATACTACTTATATGGTCCCTACAGTATATGATATATTTGCACACTGTACATTTGTGTGTTTGGGTCAAGGTCAAGCTGCTATGCCAGGCCAGATGGCTGAAATGGGAGAATCAAGGAACAGAGAGAGCGTGCCAAGAAGAGAAGCATGCCAGAAATGTCTCCTTAGGATGAAGAAGTTTGGTGGAGGCTGCACAATGATGAGGGAACTCTTAAGTCAACTGAACACAGCAGGAGCCCAGAGAAGACAACGCCTTTCCATCAGTCTGTCAGATACATTTCTACATGTATCAGTCTGCAGTATCTCACTATCACTATTTGCCCTTGTTGGCAAGGAGGAAGTTCATGAGCGAGTGCTCTATATCCGTCACTCAGGGAGTTTTAAAGCATGGAGGCAGATTTCACTTGGCAGCAATTGGTTCATTTCCCTCTGCGGACCCCTTCCACCCCACAGCTTGTGGCCCCGCTGAGCGTTGGCTAAGCAAGGTTAGGGTTCATATTGGCCACCCCACAGTGAGCAGGTTTTAACCTCCTGCCAGCTTCCTCAGCCTCAGGCTGGGGTGATTGCTGCTGAAGGGGGTGGGGATTAAGAACAGCCTGAAGTCTTATACCAGGCTATGTTGAGGGGCCCTCTCATGTGCATCATATAGGCCCAATAGGCCCTATACCCTATGACTTAAATGTAGACATCATAGCTCCCAGCAGTTAAGCCCTGAGTGGACCTCCCTCAACCAGATGGCCAAGTTGGTTCTCAATAAATGCTTAACGAGGGGGAGAACAAATTAAATCAGATGGCAAGTGATCAAGCACAGTTTGAACAAAATGTAATCCATCTAAGTGGTGTTGGGTTGGTAAAGGCTTTTGGCCAACACAATAGGCAACTAGAACACATTGTCTTGTGGGAATTGTAAAGCCCCTTGTCTTAAACCGGCCAATCTTCCCAACAAAGCACGAGCCAATTAGCTCAGAGTCCTTACCTTTTGATTTTAATCTGGTTTCAGCAACATAAATCACAATGTGGGAAAGACTGAAGTGAGACTAACAAAGGAAAGCCTCGGGCGTTTCTTTCTGGACTCATGAATTATAACACTGACACACAAATCTTTAGTTGGAAATAAAGTCAATACACCTATATTGTGATTGAGAGGGGTGGATATATAGCATACTTGGAGTCTGTAGCTTGGTTGGTTATGCTGTGGGTGAGTGGGTCAGGGGTGGGGGAGGGTCACAAACTGGGTCAAAATAGCCAAGATTGAGTCGTAAAGGCCCCAGACAGAGTTAATACCATTAGTATGAGCCATGGTAGAAAAGTGCAGGGTCATGTCTGTCTGAAAACAGACCTGCACCAAAATGAATGAAATCGACTCTTTTGTTCCCTGGTCAATTATTCAATTAGTTGTGGTGAACTGGTGTTTGACCTCTCTGTTTCCTATTGACTTGGTTAAGCCAGCAAGAAGATTAGAAAAGAGGAGCACTGGAGTCTGAATTTGATTTAAGCACCCCTGTGAGCAGCAAGCTGCCAAGTGGTGCCAAGTGGAGCACCAGTTATATCTTGTGTCCGGGCAGCTGAAATAAAGCCATTACATAGGACAAATTCCTTTTCTGACATTAATTGGATGCCCCTTGTGATGATGTGCTCAACTATTTCCGTTTTCACTGAACACCACCAAGACTCCCCGCGGATTCACTTTTCTCCCATTTCCAATGTTTTGCTTTTATTTCCCCCTTTTTTTGTTTTTGTGATGTGTGCTAGTCTGTGTTGAACTAATTAGAGCAGCGTGACCTAATGAGCTGGGTCACAGCCAACACGAGAAAGACTAATGAACTGACACCGCGGAGATTCTGCAGCTGAGGATTGTGGGAAGCAATGCCACGGATACAAAAAAAATTCCTTTGCATTGCTCTTTCGCTTCCCGCCCCCTCCTCCCTCATCCAGCTCTGCACTGTGGCCTGCTCCTGGGCTCATTATGGCCCCAGCCGCTGGTCTATTGGGTGGGAAATGATCTGGGGCACTGAGGACTGCTGCCTGTCAGAGAGTGGACAGGTTGCTCTGTCTAGACTAACTGTGTGTGTTATTTATGCCTGAAACCCCCTCTGGCAGCCATATTTGCCGCTATAATAGATAAATGTGTAGCTGCAATCTTAATCTCTTTGAGTTATTGTTGTTATCAGACCATGCAGGCACCAGCAACAGCAGCACTGTGATAAAATCGCCTGAATTCCATCTTAATTTTGATGTTGATTTTGATGTTGATTTTAATCTTGGCTCCATTTTGATATAGATGGATATTTTTTCACACTTGAATGTTGAACATCTGCCATGCATTATTATACCCACAGGCTGCTTTATTTGCTTATTTATGTATTTCCATTGTTGTTACATCGTGCATGGAAAATACACTTTCTGCTACACGCTCCCACCGACATCAAACTAGAAAACATTTTGAGTCCCAAGGGAAGGGATGATAGCAGGCTTTTAATGTGAATATTTCTTTGTCACCAACATTTGAACTAACACAGAATGTGTTCCCTGTTGATGCGAGTGCCTGCTGTGCTGGAAATCTATGGTGCGCTTGGTTATGCCTGGCTGAGCTCAGACGAGTTGAACTCCCAGTCACGAGGGGATTTGTTATGTGTTGGGGTTTACCTTACTGTCTGCTAGTGCGTGGGTGGATTCACGGGGCTTGTCCCGTCTGTGCTCCTGCAGGTCCTGCATCTTCACTGTGCCATAGACATGAACTGAGGAGTCAGAAGAGAGCAGCGCATCCTGTTTCTTTCTTCAGGAACTCTTGAGCTTGTCGTCTGCCCCGAGGAGCCATGAGGTTGCAGAGGAGCCCAGGATTGGTCGCCCTGCTGGGCATGGTCACCTGTATTTGTGCCTTTCGCCTCACTACTGCCATTGACATCCCACTGGAGGGTGAGTGCCAACTTCTACTATAGGGCATCTGCAAAGAACATACCTTCATTTCAAAGAGTGCAAACCATTTTCCTGCAAAGTCATTGCTAATAACAATATGAATTAGGCTGATGAGGATATTGAATTCTGACTAAATCATGAACACACACCTCATACTCCAAGAACGTCATCCATGAAGCCTCATGAAGTCAGAGGATACAGTGGAGTACGTCAACAGGAAAAGACGTGTTAGGCATTTTAGAACTGTTTATGCTCAGAAAACTTTTCCTTTCATTTCACTTGAATGTGAAGTGTTGAATATTTTAGAGGCAAATAAATCGATCAAGCATGCTCTGAGCAGAATATATTTACAGCCACTATCTTGTTTGCATCATTTCTCTTTTTTGCTGGCGCTATCCCACAGTTTCCTTGGTAACACGTATCATTTTTTTTTTCTCCCACTAAATTATTCCGAATGATCTGGTAAGGGTTTGATAAAGAACAGTTCAAACAGGTTTTTGAAAAAGCAACACATTTCTATGCTGATTGATGTTGAAATAACTTCTAAAATGCAATTCACAACATTCTGTTTTGCTCTAAAAGGTTTTATACAGAAAATGCTTATGACAAAAAGGGATTATTCACAAATTAGTGACTGTGTTTTTGTTTTGTTTATTTTCCCCCCGCTGCTGTGGATTTTCTAGTTTTAGGTCATGTAAACAGTAAGTTTGCTCTGCCATGCTCTAGCTGGTATTAGTGACGTCCTCGGCTCTCTTCTCTTAATCTCCTGACTCAGTGTTGAGCACAGCAGCTTCACTTACAGCCTCATGTGTTGGATCTGCATCTCATGTGTCATCGCTCATGACTCCATAAAACTGACATCTCATGGCATTTGTTTTTCGTGGTCGGTCACAGTGATAGTAGGCTGGACTGTTGTGCTTGTTTCCATTCTCAACACATCACAGTGAGAACTGTGATCGCCTGAGATCATATGAAGAGTTTAATTCCAAAATGAGATGATACCTACTCTTACAAAAAATGTGAAGTTATAGTAACTCAAGGCTGTGTTGATGAAGCGCTAAAGAATGTACAGACTCATCCATATTTTACAGATATTGAATTATAAAGTTATCATGTTTTGGTTTTGGAATCGAACTCTGCATATGGAGATGTAGACGAGGTCGTAGCATCGTGTTAAAAGTGAGACATTTGTGTATAGAGACTTTACACTACGGCCTTTGGGTTTCTCACATTGTCATGTCCCTTGTCTGTGTGTTGCCCAGTTGAGCAGCTGCCCACCATCACAGCTCAGCCGCCCAGCTCTCTCGTCGCCTTCCCCTTCGATGAGAGCTTCCCCATGACGTGCGAAGCCAAAGGGAATCCCGAGCCAGAGTGAGTACTGAGCCTTTACATCTCCAGCAGATGGGAGGAGGATAGCCTGGAGAGCTTATTAGCAGCCAGGCAGACACCACAAATAACAACACTACAACTTTGGCATCAACACTTTGTTTTTAGGTGTTTGCGTCCGTCTTGTACCTTCGCACCAACTTTGGAAAACCGAGCGTAATGCGTTCCTGTCTGAAGGACTTAACCTTTCTATATCGGCTGAACTGTTTCTTTGTGTAGATTCCGATGGACGAAGAATGGACAGGAATTCGACCCCTTCGTGGACCCCCGGCTGATGAAAGAGGAGGATTCTGGGACCTTTGTGATACCCAATAATGGGAACCTCACTGAGTACCAGGGAATCTACCGCTGTTACGCCTCAAACAAACTGGGGACCGCCATATCAGAGGAGATAGAGTTCATTGTGCCCCGTGAGTAACATACATCTTTATGTGTGTGTGAGTGGTGCTCTGTTACAGTGCTTTCAAAGTGATTCAGGGCCTGGAGTCCTCTGTAATGACTGCGCCTCTCCATTGTGAGCTTTTCATTGTATTGGACGTGGCAGAAAGTCATTGAACCTCTTGAGCGCTCCACCCCTTGCTGCTTCTCGTCTATACCTCTGCAGCGGGGAAAGCATTGAGCGTGATCGGGCCTCTCCATCATTTCCCTGGGTACATTTTTCATTTTTGTTCCAAAGCATAGTACATAAATTCTCAAAGAACTTTACTCCAAGGGGGACTGCGACTAAAGTTGGCTGGGCTTCAACCACTCAGCAGTGTTGACATGCCACACAACAGTAGTAGTGATGTCTGTTTCTTCCTGCAAGCCAAGATCTGAAAAATGTGCCATAGAATTCAATTTATTGGATGGTACTGGGCCACAGAAATACAGACGTTGCTTGGCACAGAACTCAACAATGGTATGACCGCCATCTTGTGGAGAAGACCAGAACTACATAGACTATTTTATTGATTTCCATACTTCATTCTCTTACTGTGATTTTTGTCTTTTGCCAGATGTTCCAAAGTTCCCGAAAGAAAAGCTTGATCCTATCGTGGTTGAGGAGGGTGAGCCTTTTCTCCTAGAGTGCAACCCACCAAAAGGAATTCCTCCTCTTCAGATCTATTGGATGACTATCAGTGAGTAATATTCTTTATTTTGCACCAAAGTATGTGTCTGAATCAGGCTGGGGTCAACTGTCATTCAATTCAATTAAACTAAATGTAAATTGAGACATATTGTGAATGATAAAGCCTTCACTCTACCTCCTGATCTGAGGTGAAATGACACAGGTATAAATCACGCCAGAACCACCCAAATTATGCACTAAGATGGATTTTCACTGGAAATGGTCACCTTTCTGTACCCAGGTCTCCAGCATATAGAGCAGGATGAGAGGGTGTCTATGGGTTTGAATGGAGACCTGTACTTCGCTCATGCGGTGGAGAAGGACAGCAGGAGAGACTACTGCTGCTTTGCTGCCTTCCCCAGAATACGAACCATCGTTCAGAAGACTGCCATGTCTGTCATTGTCAAGACCAGTAGGTGTTAGTTTAACTTCTTTTTTGAAACTGTAGTTCTGATTCAGTTCGAACCCGTGTGATGCAAACCCATAGGAGATTTCCACTTTGATTTGTTTTGAAAACATTGATCATTTTCAATATTGTCATTGTTATCCATATTCACAGCAACACGTCAAAAGCCACCCGAGTGTCATGTTGTCTTTTACATCACAGTTGCTCATACAGCAGCATCTTCAGTTTCATTTGGTATGAGTTTGATCTCACCTTCCCCTCATGTTCATCTTTTATTTTCCTATCTCATCCATCTACATTTCAGAAAAATCAAAAAGTGGCACGAGTCCTGAAATTGGTAAGTTTGAACACGGTACCACACCCCTGTCTTGTGCAAATGCCTATTATATTTATATTGTATTTGTATTTAACAGCCATGTGCACAATACAGGGGTATGTATGTGTATTCATGTGTAAAACACATGAAAGTGTGGCCTATGAGAAACTGCATTACACTCTTGGTTTCTAGTAAAAAAAAAAATGCTTTTGTTATCTTCTTTATCTTCCTCTTTTACAAATTCTCCATTATGTTCTCTAAGCTAATGCAATCCTGGAGAGAAAACCCAGTTTACTGGCGCCCTCTGGTGCCAGATCAGAGACACGACTGGTCAAAGGAGAGGACCTGCAACTGGAGTGTATTGCTGAGGGATTGTGAGTGATGCCACTTTTTTTACCAATATCTAACATCTCATATACACCATTGCTGTAAACTAGATTTTAGATTTCCCCCAAAAAGCATAGAAACCCTTCATGTTCTGTAACATATAGACAGCATCTAGCTATCTTTCTACTTACTCTACTTACTTTCTTATTTCTGTCAGTCCAACTCCAAAGATTGAGTGGGTGAAGACAGGTCACAAGCTTCCTGAAAAAGCAAAAGTGGAGAATCATGGGAAATTGCTCATTGTACCAAGAGTTGAAGAGGAGGACGAAGGGAAGTATATATGCAAGGCCAAGAACTCGCACGGAGAGACTGTTCACTACTTCACGGTCACAGTAGAAGGTACATCTGAAGCATTGTGGTGGTGCAAGTGGTGTTATCACATCTACCTTGTTTGAAATCATTGAGTAGTTGTGAACTGAAGAGAAGACCCTTTATTATTATTATCATGTTATCATAGCCGAGATATCAAGTTATTACAATATAAATGTAGTACAGAGCCTATAATAAAATGCAGATTTTTATGGGCCAAGGAGCAGTATCATCATGTACATGTCAGGTATAGCTGTTTAAGAGGATATTACTTGAATAACCACTTTTACTTCTCCACTGAAGTGTAAAATAATAAAGTATCTTTGCCCGAGTCTTACATACAGTAGATACTGCAGCACTCATCGGTTTGATAATGTCATACTGATCTCGCTGGATGTGTTTTCTCAGAGCCTCCAGAGTGGGTGTTTAAGCCTGAGAGTCAGCTCAGTATGATTGGCTCAGACGTGCTCATGAAGTGCATTGCCACTGGGACTCCTCAGCCTACCATAACATGGAGGGTGAATGGAGTACCTCTGGAGGGTAAGTGCCCAACTTATTCATACAGGGATTTATACAGGGCAAACATGCAACATGGAAAGAGATAGGCAGGGTAGCCCATTGCATACTCGGTACAGGTGGTGAAGCAATCCACTGTGAAATGCTTTCTGAATAACCTTCAGCTGTCACAAATTCCATATTCTTCAAAATGAATAAATTCCAGCTACCAGAGTACAACCATGGCATCTCAAAAATATGCACCACCGTACCATGTTGCCGCTCGTATCACTTTGGAAATTGTGAAGTTGCAGGTTTTACACAATCAAAAATCTGTGTTGTATTATTGGTTGGAATTTTTATGTGCACCCGCTGGAACGCTGCAAAATGACCACTAAAAATATGATGTTTCCAGGAATAAAATTAATTGGATCTTATAATACAAGAAAATAAAAAGAATAATAACACATTCTTTTTTGGCCATTTATTGTTAAATTCATGTGTACAGCTACAGGTACATACATGTATACATTATGATATGGAGAATTAGCTAACGAGGTGAAAAAGTCATTTTTCATTTCATTGTGAATCAAAATAAGAGAGCAAAGGTAAAATACACACTTAGTTTACATTACTTGTCTTTAGTCTGAGCACAGTGTTGCAGCTTTAATGACACCAATAGTATTGGTGTTTTACTGAATGAATCTTTGGTTTACTACAGAGGCCCCAGCAGCCAACAGAAAGAAGTTTGATGATACCATAGTCTTGCACAATGCCAAAGAGTCTGACAGTGCAGTCTATCAGTGTGAGGCCTCCAACAGACATGGCACCCTTCTGGCCAATGCGAATGTCATGATTATGAGTAAGTATGACAATTTTCAGTCCTGCCAAATGTTTTCTTTCTTTCTTTCTTTGAGTTCTGTGTGTTGTGATCTTTGTTACAACCTTGTTTGAATATGTGTGTTCTGAACTTTGAAAATCCAATTAAAATTGAATCTGCAAGTTTCTGCTGTAAAAAAGAACTGAAGTGGTTGCTCAGCTATGTCAGTGGGGTGCATCTGTTTGTGAGTAATTGACAGACACGGGCATTAGTCAGTGGGAGATTGTTGAGTGATGCTGTGTCGGGCTGGAGAGCTGGCGCTGATGTTGGCATATACCCATAAAGCACTGAGGAGCACAGAGACGGAGGGCTGTCTGCGAGCCATACTCCCTCATTCAGGCTAGCCGGTCTCCCCATGGAGCAACACGCCAGTTCCCCGCCATTTATATGCTAACAAGTGTCCCCAATTCCATACTGATTTCGGTGCCATAAGACAAACATGTGCTGCTTTTACAAGTGTAGATAAAAAAAAAAGAAAGAAAGAATATTGCTCTCCGTGGCTTTCCACAATTGCGGCTAGTTTGTTCATGGTGACACAGGAGTTAATAAAGCTGGACAGTCTCTGAATGCTAAGTCCCAGCTGCTGCCTTTGTAAACAATTAGAAGAGACAGACCATTTTAATGGGAGGCTTTGGCTACAACTGATAAGGTGCATTCGCCCAGCTAACTCATTATTCCATTGTTTCTTCTTTGATTTCATTTTCACATTTACACATTTTTGACAACCTGACAGCCCAGTCATTCTTTACACAAAGAAGCCTACAATTAACGCGGAGGAAAGCCAATAGTACTGTCACCTCATTTTCCCCACTAGTATCTATCTCATTCCATTCTCATTTAATTTAGTTTTAAAGTGCAAACCTGGTCTTGCTCACTGCTGTCCACATCCAGACTCCTTCGTGACTGGATATCAGCATTAGGGCATCCACCTCTCCATACGTCAAACGTTAGATCACTGACTAGGATGTGCTGCTTCGTCTTCCAGATCTTCCCCCCATGATCTTGACCAAGGAGGGTGAGGAGTACTCTGCCGTGGAGGGGAAGGGGGTGATCATGCACTGCAAGGTGTTCAGCTCTCCTCCCTCCACTATCACCTGGTAAGTGTACAGTCCACCACCAGAGGGCACTAGACCTCAACTAGTCATTACATGCAATCCCCTTGCCGCATGTTTCTTTATCAGTGATTTGCTGTTTCTTTAAAGCAACACTGTCACACAGTATGGCAATGTTCTATTCAGCAACTTTTATTCCTCCTCTCCTGCCTTGGCGTGGTGTTTACTCGTTTAGACTGCTGCAGTGTTCATATTTAATTGGAACTGAGAGGAAGCAGAGACTTTAATGGGTTTCTCTGAATCTTTTACAGGAGCAAGGACGACTCTTCAGGGTCTGTGGAGGGGCGTAGGTTCACTGTTCATGAGAATGGATCGTTGGAGATCTACAGTGTGGAGAAAGAGGACATGGGGCAGTACACATGTTACACTAAAAACACTGAGGGAACGTCCGCCATAGATGCCTTGCTCTACGTGAAAGGTAAACAATTGTACCTGAAAATATGTTTGCAGCGGCTTATGGTCCTTGAAACGTAACCAATGCGGTTCTGTTGTAGATCCCACTAGAATAGTTGTGGCCCCAGAGGATCTGCAGATCTTAATAGGTACCACGGCCCAGCTCTCATGCCTGGCGGAGTACGACAAGTCCTTCAGCAACGACTTTGAGCTCCTGTGGGAAAAAGATGACATGGAGATAGGCCTTAACCACACCGAGAATGCAAGGTAGGAGATAGCTTTTTGTTTTGCTTCATTGCGACCTTAATCCTAAAAAAGTTGCTTTCACTTTTCGGTTGGGTGGGTCAATTATTGTGTCTGCATCCTTCTGCCAACAGGTACTTTGTGGAGGACGGCATCCTTCAGATCATCAACGTAAGCCACAGCGACCAGGGCTTGTACACGTGTGTGGCGAGAACTCCGGTGGACCAAGACAGTGCCTCGGCATTGCTCACGGTGTTGGGTGAGCAAACACATCGGCAACATCGGCCGCTTCTGTCAGACAGAATCCTTGACACCTATTGCTACAGTAATCCATGTCGCGTTCCCGGATGGATCAATATGTCAATAAGCCAAAGAAGAACATGAACACGCAGATGACGACTCCACCAACGTAATGCTGTTTCTGACAACAGACCTTGAACACCTCTACCCAGTACATGGAGAAATAGTTGGCCTGTCCATCACAGTTTATTCCACATTCTCTGACATTCGCTGAAGTACAATTTGACACCTTTTACCACGTGTCCTTTCTGCTGTGTCGTTTGCTTTACCTTTGCTTTGTCAAACCAATGTTGTTGTGGTTTTTCAGATGTCCCCAATGCACCTGAGAACTTGGTGCTATCTGAACACAAGGGCAAAAGTGTGAAACTAAAATGGATCCCTGGGGATGATCACAACAGCTCAACCACTGGTAATAGGAGCATCCGAGTGTGCTCTATCTCTGCATATCAGTCCAGTTCTCGTCTGTAGTATTAATATGGCACAAAGTTTTTTTGGCCGCATATCATCATTCTGCTTGGAAAGTGCCTTAGCTATGTTTGATACTACCTTGTAAAAATTGAGTCTATTATTGATTCAATCCAGGCATAAATTATGATTTGTCTGCTTGAGCAATATGCAAGCCCAAAGCAGGGTCTTAGGGGTTTGCTGCACAGCTGGTGGTTAGATAAGCAATCCTTTGGCAAGAATCATAGCAGTGAGGGACTGCTCTGATTGTCTTCCTGCCTGTCAACAGAGTTCATTATCGAGTATGAGGAAAGCCAGTGGGAGCCAGGAAACTGGAAAGAGCTGCTCAGAGTACCCGGGAACCACGGCTCCGTCACCCTGAAACTTCACGGCCACGTCGACTATCGTTTCCGCCTGTCTGGTGTCAACGCTGTAGGGAGGGGTGGTCCCAGCGAGCCCACCGAGAGATACAAAACCCCCCCGGCAGGTCTGAGGCTTCCTCCTCTCATTGTTTATTCTACTTCTTGATAAGGTCCTCCAGGCCATTTGAGCTGCCAACACCGCCGCTCTCTGAACTTTAAAACACTCAGACCTGCTAGATAATTGATTCCGCTCTTGTTGAAAATCTGGTCTCTGGTGTGTACATTTCACTGGAGATTTCTTCCACTAACAACGCCAATGCTGACAAAATCTATATTTCTTCTTCTCCGCAGCGCCTGACAAGAACCCTGAAAATATCAAAATCGAAGGTCATTTGCCACATGAAATGGATATCAACTGGGAGGTATGAAATAGACTATGAGCCTTTAATATCACTTTACTGCATACTCTGTAATGTGGGCTACCTCAGAATGGTGAATTATTCACATCCACTACAGTTTTTGGAAATCAAAGAATCTTTCTAAGAGAGAACAGAGATGACGTTTTATCAATGTTTCATATGCAATTATCAATACGAATGTATGAAATAGAAATGTCCCTCTTTTGATATTTCATCATGTGGTTCACATCCTCAGAAAAGCTATTTTCTGGGATCAGTCTGAATGAGTTTTCAATGAATGCTGCCCATTGTGCTGCTTTGATTAGAAAGAAAAAAAAAAGAAAAAGATTTTTTTTTTTAAACACGTACAGTTATAAATTCTGCTTTATTGTGTAAAGATGAATCTCTCCCTCGTTTATTATCTGGTTGCCCTGCCATGGTAATGTAGCCCCAAATTCCTGGATTCATGTTCTCTCTCACTGTTAATGATTTGCTTTTGTGGATAATGGTATCTCATTCTATTTCTCATGGTCAGAACTCTGAATAGAGAAATCCTTTCGTCTATGATGTCTTAGCACACCCTGTATCAAAGAAAAGCCTTGTTGCTGGACCAAGTCAATTGTTTCACTAGATAGTAGGATAAAATAGTGCAAGAGTTTCAAGTACAGTTCACTGGGGTCACTTGTCAGAGTAATCCCACAGATACTGTGGCGTTGAGCAGTGAAAAACAGAAAGCTTCTTATGCAGTTGTTCCAACAATCCCTTTAAAACCTACCACATAATTTTTCTTCCCTTTCTGTTGTTTCTTTTCCTTTTTTCCATCATTCAGCCCTTGTCACCCATTGAACACAATGGCCCTGGTCTTGAGTACAAGGTGAGTTATAGGCGACAGGATGTGGAGGAGGACTGGCAGGAACACATGGTGAAGAGACACTCGTTTGTGGTGAAGGATACTCCCACCTTCGTACCCTACGAGATCAAGATCCAAGCCAGGAACCACCAGGGCTGGGGCCCCGAGCCCAAAATAGTAACCGGCTACTCAGGAGAGGACTGTGAGTGGTGATCTTTTGTTGACATGATGATATCACACCCGCCAGTGGTGTGATTCTATTTCAGAGGAGCTAAAAAATGTATTAATAATTCTTTGAAGGTCATTTTGTCTCAATAAAAAGCCGCACTAGACAAGTTTTATATAAAAATCATATCAGCCTAAATCACAGAGTGGGGGCTTCATCAGAGACCCTGTAGATTCAACCAATTCAAATGAAATTGTGCAGGATATGGATACTAGCAGGGAATCTGCTCCACACACAAGAAATAACTAATCCAAACTTAACATAGAAAAGCAAAACTGTCTCCTAAACAGCAGCAACCAAAGAAAGCAGACTGACCAAGTTACGTCATAGGATTTCTGGGTATTGAAGTTCAAGCAGTATTGAAACAGTTACCTGTTACTTTACAACATGCATGTGCTGTTATATAAAAAGGTCTGAATCGGTTCAAATCACATGGCTGTCTTCTAAACTAACGTCTTCAGCTGTATTTAGGTGGACTTGAGGCTTTGTTAAAATAATGCTTTTAGACTTAATGCTGTCAAGGATGCTGTCAAGGTTATGCACCCATTGTATAGCAATTGCTATATGCTATTGTTTCAGTCTGTAGAGATGTTTTACTTTATTTCCTATGTTTAGCTTTCTTTTGGCGTTGCCCCCAGGAGATCACCTCAGGTCATGGCTCATTCCCTCTATTGTCCGCACTCAAATAAAGTGTGGTGATAGAAAATGTGGTTGTTTCATAGTACACCATCACCAGTCAATCACCCCATAGGTGCTGCAAAATGAATGTAGCTAGTCACGTAGTGGTTTTGCGTTTTGTGTTTTTTGTCTCTGTTGTCTGATGTTCATATCATGTGAAGCTGTTGAACAATTAGTGTTGAGTAATTATAGAGATATTAGACAAAATGATGAGTCAAGTGTTGAGTCAAGCAATGAATGACCAGTTTGACTCATCATACTATGTTTTTCCATGACTTTTACCGAAAGCATAGATTGTAATATTGTGTGTGTGTGTGTGTGTGTGTGTGTGTGTGTGTGTGTGTGTGTGCGTGCGTGCGCAGTTCCCTCTGCTGCGCCTGATGATGTAGCTGTGGAGGTGATGAACAACTCAGTGGTCAAGGTCAGCTGGACGCGCGTACACAAGGACAAGTTGCATGGACATCTGGGAGGCTACAGGGTAATACCTCAAAAACAGCCTTTGCTTTTAGACACAGTTTAAAAGGAATGGCCCTGACCTTGCTCTAGCTCTTGGCTTCCCTCGCCCCCACTCCGTCTCCCATCCTTTGGCAGCTCGATGTTCTCCTGCGCAGACCACCAGGAACATAATGCAACGACTCATTCAGCGTTCTGTCCCGTATATACTGTACGATCTGTAGGCTTGAGCTCTGGCCCGCCACTGTTGAGCGTGGCGCTGTGTGTCTCCTGTCTTGATGCAGGTAAACTGGTGGCGTATGCGCAGCCTGACGGATTTGAAGAAAAGCCACGGAGACAAGCATACGCTGACGTTCCCCGGGGACCGGAGCCACGCCATGGTACCGGGATTAACGCCCTTCTCTGAGTACAGCCTCATCGTCATGACCTTCAACGGGCGGGGCAACGGTCCCGGCAGCCATCCCGTCAACTTCAAAACCCCGGAGGGAGGTAGGATTGTGGAAAAACAGCGTGGAGCTTATTGATTCACCAACAATGGCTAAGGAAACTGGGTTGGAGAATTTCAATCCTTAATGTCTACCTTTCTTGCCTCCACAGTCCCTGAGAAAAATCCTGTTTTCAAGGTCACAGACGTACAGAAGCATACTGTCTCTCTGGCCTGGGCCTCTCCACTGGAGCCTAATGGGATTCTCACCGGGTACCTCCTGGAGTATCAGATGAGTATGTATCTGTAGACCTTATGCCTAACTTTAGTAACCAGTATTAAAAAAAAATAAGTGCACAGATTGACTGGTGATGCATCTTGCCACTAGTAGATATCGGTGTCCTGTGTTGGATAATGTTCCTGTTCAGCCTGCACCTCCTCAAGAAAACAACATTGGCCACATTCAAAAAAACACGCAGACCATATAATGAGACTTCAATTTGACAACAGTGACTGCATGACAGGGACGTGAAGGGCCTCACTGTTTTAGATGTACATCCTCTTTTGTTTTATATACCACAGTGTGCAGTAGTTTTGATGTGTCAGCAAAGCAAGAAGATGGATCTGTGGCTCACCGTTGATTGTCTAACCCATGATCCTCAGCAAAGAAAGGAAAATCATTGTGTAGCTCTAATAGGGCTGAGGTCAAAGTGAGGTCAGAGTGTGTGTATAGGAAACATGTCAGGGTGATGTCCAGTGGCCCGTGTGCCATGACCGCGGCTCGGCCCAGTGCTGACCAAGGCCACTGTGTCACAGCCTGTTAAGGTCCTGTGTTACTGACCTGATCCATCCACAGGGGAAATCATCACCACAGCTCACAGTCCCGGGGGAAACCATCACGAAACAAATATCACAGTGTGCATGCTTCGCTGTCCTTAAACAAAAGCCATGATGAGGCTGATGACTAACTTTCAACATTGTCTTTTTGCTGCATTTCCCGGCTAATTGAGTTTGATTTGGCGGCTGCACAAGAGGGACAAATGTCATGCAATATTTCAGGAGAGGACATTTTCATTGTGCCAATGCAATAACGCTGATGGACTCTTTGAAGTGCGACTTTTTTGAAGTCCCCTTGAAGGAAGTCATGTGTGAAATGTTGAGAATAATGCAGCCAGCTGTCAGTACGGCACCGAGGACACTAGTGGAATCTCAACGCTGCAGCACAGCTGTTGCAGGGCTAAGCCTATCTTCACAACAGCCCTTAGTAGCTTCACATCTCACAGGTTTCAGGCCTGCTGTAACATCATCTACCAGACTTAGGGATCCAGGCACTAGGGAGGGCCAGGGTGGTTAAACTAACCTGCACACAAATTACACATATGTAGATTATTTTGAAGAGTCCATCTATCACGACGTCCCCGAGGACAATCAGTGAAACAGTTCTCCTCTCGATTGCTGCTGTGTCAAAGAGGATCCTCCTCCATGCTGGGTAAAGACCCCATTTGCAAAACACTTGCGAGGTGTAAATACACCTCCGGAGGTGATCAGATCTCATCCAGAGTCAACCAGATGTAAATGCAGTCATTATACCTCTCCACCTACTCACCAAAAATGAGATCCAATCACAGTGTGGACAGAATATAGACGGAGAGAAAACATAAATACTAGGTGTAAACGCAAGGGCGTGATCAGATCATTCATTATCCAGAGAGCAGATAGATCTATGACCTTCGTCGACCTCTATCGCTGACCAGTACGATTTGCAACATTATCAGTGGAACGTGTTTGCTCCTACACAAAGCTCCGGCACCCCCCACACCGGTCTCTTGAGATATAATGGGCTGTAATAGGCACAAACAAGGTCACATTTTCACAATAGAGACACGTAAGCTAGCAAATTAGAGCAGGAGTCCAACAGAAACATTTAGTGAAGAGGTAATATATCACAATGCACTTTGTCATTTACTTTTTCGGCTTGAGAATGAGTCTTTAGTTGCGTCTTCAGCCTTTGTAGATGAAATGTCTTGCGAGGCCAATCGGTAGTGTCTTGAAATGCCAGTGGGCGGGGTTTTTGTTCCAAAACAGACCCGGTGAAGTAATTGTTGAGTTATTGGTATGATCAACAACTCTTAAAAGTCTTTAAATATGGCCCCTTTAATTCCAGGTGTAATTTACGTCAACATTTACGGGTCTAATCCCTCTACATTTTTTGTGTTGAAGTCAACGACACCGAGGAGGTGGGGAATCTACAGACGGTAGACATCAGCAACCCCGACACCACCAAGTGGATCCTGCGTGACTTGGAGGCCGTTAGCACATACAAGTTGTACCTGCGCTCCTGCACCACAGTGGGCTGTGGACCCGTCGTCAGCGAGGAGTGCACCACCACGCCAGAAGCACGTGAGTGAAAGAGGGACCCGATTTAAGCTGGCTGAGTGGTGTATGTCTAGATAGGTGTGTGTGTGTGTGTGTGTGTGTGTGTGTGTGTGTGTGTGTGTGTGTGTGTGTGTGTGTGTGTGTGTGTGCTGGTTGCTGGGTGAGATGATAAGAACCCACATGGGGTTTGAGGTGCAGAATTGGGTTGGCAGAATTCAGGTTAAGTGAAGTAGGTGACAAAGCCATTTCAGTATTTCAAGTAGAGGAATATGATATATGCCTGGGCAGCCAAGCTTTTCATATCTCCATGTAAGTAATTTCTGTGGATAAACAATTTCATATGGGCGTAGTGGAGGTTTTCATTTGTCACTGTCATGAGAGAGCAAGTACTTATTGATTGGACGGCGAGTGTGAGCTATGAAACAATCAGCTAAGAAAGAAAATTGCTTTGAGCAGGGGGAAACTGAAGGTTTTGATATTGAATTGTGTAATCATAAGAGAGTTGGTGGGTAAGTAATCATAATGAGCTGGCTTCTAACATGTAATCTTTTCTTTTCAATTACATATACGTTATTTCTGGTGAAGTGTTCATACCATACCTCAACTGGCTCAGACTCAACTCAGATGATTAGACTGAAATGAAATAGGAAACTGTATGTGGAAACTCAACAACAATAATTACCTTGGGTGATCTTAATTGTCACGCCTTTTCCATTCAAATATAATGAACCACAACACATCACTCTCTCAGACAAAGCCAGTATGTAGTTCAAGGCCTGTTACACAAACACAAAATGACCAATATTTGTGTTGCAACATGCAGGTGCTGAGTATGGGGGTGGTTATGTATTGTTTAATGGAAGAATTCTCACAATCACAGAAAGAAACGTAAACTGCTGTTCTGGGGTGTTTGTTTGCATGCTGAACACCCAGAGAAATGATTAGAGGGAGAAGGACCCTCTCGTATGTGTGTGTGTGTGTGTGTGTGTGTTGAACTGCTCTCATTACGTCTGTGGGAGGCTTCAGATTTGAAAATTCATTCATGCCAACTGCGCTTTCACCATTAATGCATGTCAGTGCTTTGCAGTGCTAATTAATAGTCTCTCACCTTCTCCTACAGTACACCAAGCAGTACCTTTGATCATACATATTGTATGTGTGTGTGTGTGTGTGTGTGTGTGTGTGTGTAAATGAGACATTTTGCCATATCTGCTTAGCGATGCATTGCTTTTTCTCTGTCTTTTTTCTTTTCACCAGCCTCCACTTCGGCTTCCACTGTTGATCTCAGTATGTAGACATGTGCTCATAGGGTTAGACATCTAAATGGCAGATACTGTGGCAGGTCATACCAAACACTGGCTATGTGCACCATAAACCTTGAATTCACAATTAAATGCTAAATAAACGCACTATACCGCTTTATTTACCACTTTGACGTGATTTTGGAATGACATATTTCTAATTTTGCTAAACATTATGGTTATGTGTTGGTATGACGTGTTCAACAGTCATAAGTAGATTAGTTAGTTATTGACTGCATGGCTCGATTTTTGAAATGTGGGTTGGGTAGGCCTCAGTAAACTGTAGGGTTTGGAGTCTTAAACAACTAAGACACATTTTATTTTGCAAATGCAGAATTAGACAGTCCGCTCATCTGTGGATAATTGACCTTGTCTGCTGTTTGCCCTTGCCATCAGCAGAGAGCACTCCGATGCCTCCTTTCATTAGAAAGACGTCAACTTCTTCTTAGATAAAGTTTGTGGCTTCCTCTGCAATAGCGATGCTAATGAGTCACCTAATTATAAAGTCATATTAATCTTGGCTCATTAGTGACGGCGTAAACGAATATTGACTTTTATCCTAGAAACAGTAGGCAGAGGAAACAAAATGATGCTTTAAGAGCTACACCCAGGATCCTTCGTCTACTTGATGATGGAATTGTGTACGAAATCAGAATAAAAATAAAGTCAAACTATAAATCACAACCTGCTTTATGAACGAATGTCATGAAATATATTTTTGATGATAGTAGTTTTTGTTGTACTGTTGTAGACGTCTAGTCCTCTTGATGAGTTACTAATTGTAGAGCACTAGCCTCTTAGTTGAAGATAGCACGTGTGCTAACACTAACTCCCTGCTAGAATGTAGAGTCCCACGAATCTGGATTCATAACCACAAGATTTGTTTTGTTTTTTTCAGGCAAGTCAGCTTCTCCCTCACCTCCAAGCACTACAAGGTCCCCAGTGGCCAAACCCACTCGTTCCACCATAGGTAGAGCTGCAGCACATTCAAACACACCAAGACTACAGCATCAAGCCACAAAGAAAAATAAACTAGATATGAAAATATAAATCCATATAAAAATATATGAATGAAATAAACAATTGTGTTAGTGCTTATAGTCCAACGGAGAACAGATCCATTGCATTGTTTGGAATGAGGCAATTGCATACTGATAGAAAACCTTCCATTAATTTCTCTGCCATACCATGGGGAAATCCAGGCTACCAGATCTATAGCCAGGCCCAAAGGTGTGACTCTAGTGTGTAGTCATTTGAATGGGACAAATATGTCTAATTGTCAATGATTGATTTGTTGGGCCTCATTCCCCCCTGTACACGGCAGTGTATTGACCCAACAGTCACCTGACATTTCCATGTAATCTTCTACTGGGTAAACAGCAATACTGCTCTGGGACAAGAGGATGTCCAGAGCAGCATCTGAGCTGAGAGAAAATACTGCGGAGAAACATCCTCCTGGGCCAAGTTAGAGAGGTGTAAACTCTTACTGGGAGGGTGATATTTACAGGACACTGAGATAAGTGGATAAGTGGAAGCTGTTGAAAGCTCCTATATCAGAATATTTTCTGGCTGCTCCTTTTAAAAAGCCTCCTGACTTTGAAGGGGCGTCTTCCAGGGCATCAGCTCCCTGCTGGGTGAGCAGCTGCTTTCTGCAGCATTTAATAGCACGCTGAAGAGCGTGGTGACAAAACACGCCAGCCAGCCTTGGGATATTTTTAGTCTGAGGCCCTAGGTCACATGAAGTCATCGTACAACGGCAATGATGGGAATTACCATAGTTGCAGACTAATCCATCAACATTAGTCAGACGATGTCATTTGCACTGGTTGGTATGGGCGGTGCAGACGCAGGTGTCCTTGTGTACTGAATTATCACCTGAGCAAATAATGCACCTGAGCTGGAGTCACGGTGAAGGATTTGCATGTTTGCCGTGGGGAAATGAAGTGGATTGTGCTTTGTTGACTAGCTCGGACAGCTGCTGTCAAAGTTATTCACTATTATTTTTATTGTTTCTGTTCTGTCAGCGTATCAACGTGCAGAGGCTTCATTGCCTGGTGTGTTCGAGTTCAGATGAAGTTTGGTACAGATGAATTTCACTGAGACTTTTGATGTTTAAGCAAAAAGAAAATACACAGATGATGATTAAAGCCCACTAAAGGATTTGACATGGCCTGCATACACAACGATGAAACTTCAGTGTTTGTGGGGGAAATTGGGTCATTGCAGCAGCACATAGTAATAGAATACAACAAAAAGAGAATATACATTTTGTAATATATATAATATATATAAACATACCCAACCAGCCAGTTTCAACATTAGAGCATGTTAAGTAGAATGGATAAATGAAAAGGATGAGAACAAAAAAAAAAGCATTACAGCATTATGATTCTGATACAGACAAAAACATGAACGCAGAATATACAAAATGAAAATATTCCCAAACCAATATGAAATAAGTGGAAGAACGATGCAAATATAATTCAAAAGGCAGCACACGGTGTTTATGGAAAATGTCCTTTATTGTTTTCACACCTAACTACCTTCAGATCTCACTGGGCTGTTCGTTGATTCGCAGGTGCCACCGACTCCATTTCCATATCCAGATCACTCATGTCATGTGTGTTGTTGAGAGATTCACCTGATGTCTCTTCCGTCAGACATAATTCACGTCGTCTCACAACAGCGTTAGGAAACAATAAGTGCATGCACGCTTTCATCGGGGGGGTGAAGTAGACATTCTTTATTGTATAATGACAACACCCTCAACCCTTAGCTGATGCTTTGATCTGCTGTATCCTTTACTAACCCTTCTCTGCAATTTCTCTTCTTTCTCATCTTCTCTCACTGTCTTGTCAGTACCGGCCCTGTTGAATATTAGCTCATCTGTTAGTGACAACATTGCAAATATCAGCTGGATTCCTGGAAGAGATTACAAGGATTCAGAGTTTTATATTGCATATATGAACAACCGTAAGCTCATATTACTTTTTTCTTCCTGTCAATTTCTGGACTGCTGCTGCTAACATCTGTAACCTTGTGTGTTATGTCTGAAATAGTCCTCCATGTCTTTTTGATTCATATACATAAGTAATACTAGTTGTGTGTGCTGAGTACTAACCCACCCTGATCATTCACCTTCTACATAGGTAAAGGTTACTGGAAGATATCAGAGCCAGTTAACACCTCTAAGACTTTCCACATCATTGAAGGGCTCGAACCTGGGACTGAATACACTGTGCGCCTTATGACTAACAACCGGGTTGATAATTCTAGTATTTTTGAAGATGTTATCAGGACCGGGTCCAAAGGTGAGGAGGGATATGCCCAAGAGCATTCACACCAAAACAAAAAACTTCACAACAACAACCAGAACTAATTGACGTCTCATTGAGTAGAGTGGCAGGAACAGCGGGGAACACAGGGGGCGTCCTTGAAAAAGTGACTCACGTTAACGGTGCACGGCCCTTTTTCCCGGCATCACTAGGCTTTGATTTAGCTGTGTGGACTCAGCGAGGGGAATTGCATTTGTACAGCGTTCCTTACTTGATTAATTAGACAAGGGGATTAGCTGTTTAATATTAATATTGGAACGTTTCCATTGCAGCACACCCTGCCACCTCTGCCTTTGCATCAGATAGGCTTTATCGATGTAAACATTCAATCAAGTGTCCCCGACGAAAAGGCCAAGGCGAGTCAAAGTCACCGGGTATTGTTCTCCTCAGGTCTGGACAGCATCCACGGAGGGATATCCACCCAGGGCTGGTTTATCGGGCTGATGTGTGCCATCGCTCTCCTCACGCTCATTGTGTTGATCGCCTGCTTTGTCAACAGAAATAAAGGAGGGAAGTATTCCGGTAGGTGTTCACTCACAGACACACACACACACACACACACACACACACCGCACCGCACTGCATGCTAACTAATTGCTGCTCCAAGTGCCGTTATAATTCCATATAGGTGTTTGATGCTATGAAAGAAACCACAAATCATTCCGGGAGCCATTACAGGGGGAAATACTTACGCTGATGTGTTATTTTGCACGAGCAGGCATCACACCACGCAGAAAAGAAAAGGTGCATTTGAATTTTGCACATTTGAATTTGACATTATTTAGATAACGCAGTTTTCCAACAACAGCCTAAACTATGTGCAGCCCACACTCGGACAGTACGCAAATGTTTCCCAGGCTGGCTGCGTAGGGAGTGATGACATAAGCTTTGTGGTATCTTAATGTTATTCCTCTTATTGGGGACACGAGAGCCCTCAACAGCTTTATTACTCACGGCTAATGGCCATCAGGTTGTCGCGGCTATCGCTTCACACGTCAGCAGAAAAAGACCAAACAAAGCTCTCGTCCTTTCATTATTTCTTTTTTTCTCTCATCAAGTTCTCATTATCACCGCTACCTCCGCCTACCTTTCCTTTCATTTGTCTTTTCTTGTGTTGGTCTTGTTAAGAATTGCTGACATATGTTAAGCACTGCGTATAAAATTGTCATTACCCTTTAATTTGTGTGAAACAACTTTACTTCAGTCTAACCGTGCAGTTTTATTCTCTTCAACAAGTGCAGGGGAATCGAGACTAGAAATTACTCACACAACTTAATAATCGAGGGACACGGCGGTTGCTCATTGGCAGTCATCTCTTGGGGAAATCACTGATATGGTGTCTTCGTTTTGTGAGCAGTAAAAGAGAAAGAAGACCTTCACCCAGACGTGGAATCCCAGGGCATGAATGACGACACATTTTGTGAATACAGGTAAGCTTAACCCTTGGAGCACAATTTCACCACCTCACTGCAATTCGCGTGCAACACCGAGTCTCGGTGTTGTGCCGCCGGTTGTGCTGCCATGTTATTCTCTCTTCAGTAATTCCGTCTCTGCATTTCTCCCCTCACTGAAAAGACAACCTGGCATCCGTGAGGTTTACACGGACCCTCACAGACATCCCCGTTCAAGACATTTCACGGGCTGAGTAACTCTTAAAAGTATGTGGTGAACAGCAATAGGATCCCCCCCCCCGTGTTGCTGTTCACACGTAGGTGTTGTCAAAGTGATACCCGCTCCCTCTATAGGGCGTTTGTGATCTTAGATGCAGTTGTTGTGTTGGTGTTGGTGGTAGACATCTCATTAAAGAGGAACTGCCTCATTGTTCCGATGTTGCTGTTTTGTGAATCCGAACGGCGCTAAGCGAAGGCTGCCCAGCACACAGCAGGAGGGTAAAACCAATCAGTGTAACTGAAAGCAGCTCATCTCCAGGGCCGCAATATCTGGGCACGTTTCATTAATCCTTTAGTGGTCCAATTCATAACCGTCTCCCGCAGTACGACTCCCAGTGTAATTCACCAATCAGCCAGATCTGCATACCACAACAAATCTTGATGTGATGAAGTCTGAAATGGCTCAGCGCTACAGTATGTATACTCCCTAATGGGGATTCATACGGATTGTTTTTCAAAATAAAGGCGTTATGTAGCCATTAACTCAAAAAGTACCCCATGTGTAAAAACATGGTTATTGTAAGATGTTATAATAAACGTACTGTGTGATTGTTGCCAGCAGGAAGTAACATATGAAGCTAATTATATTCTATTACTGACCATTAAAAGAGCTCACGGTTAAAATGTATTGCAGGACTGCAGCATGTGCAGCTTCAACTTCGGCACTTTAATGTCCCCATTCCTCACAATCATCGATTTGTCAAATGCATTGATGCACAGATAAAGTCAACAATTAAAAACGCCTTGACTTGTGCATCTGTGTGACTAGTTTCTATTGGTCAGCGAGAGGTAAACGCTAATGCCAATCACAAGGCTCATCGTAAAAGGCCCCGATTGCTCAAGCCTGCACCCTGTCCTCGCCAATAAGCCATAGAGTGAAGCCATGGGTGAAATGAGGTGCTTCTAAATCCACTGTGCCTCTGCTGTGTTGTTGCAGCGACAACGACGAGAAGCCGCTGAAGGGCAGCCAGCGCTCTCTGAGCGGAGAGATCAAAGCGGGGGACAGCGGGGACAGCCTGGTGGACTACGGAGACGAGGACGTTCAGTTCAACGAGGACGGCTCCTTTATCGGGGAGTACGCCGGGCGAAAGGAGAAGAGGGTGTCCGCCGAGATCAAAGCCACCGTTCAAGCCCCGGCGTGAGCGGCGGAAACCACCATCCATCCTTCCTGGACACCATTTTCATTAAATCTGCTGGGAGGAACAAACAAAGGAGGAAAAAGACATTATCCATACTGAGCACAATTTTGGTGTCAAATGTAATGTGTCACTGTCAACTGCACTGCCATCCTTGTTTTATCAGGTTGTAACAGAATGACCATTACTAAATACTGTGTGTATATATATACTGTATATTGTACGTGTGGAGTGTTTTTTATTACTGCAAAAAAAATGGAGACATTTGGAGAGCTTGTTTTTTTTTTTTTGTTGTTTCTTTTTGTAAATGCGACTACATTACTGTTTATAAGAATGTTAAAAGAAGTAAAAGAAAAACCGCTCCACTCCCCACTGCACATCGTTTTATGCAGCTTTGCTTCTGATGTCATCTTGTAGCAGACAAACAAATATAATGCGGGGATATCAAGTTGATATTTTTCAATTGAAGCAAATATTATTGACATTTTATATTTGAAATGGAGTCATTAAGTAAGATGTAAGATGTGTACAAAGGTTGTTTATTAACTTATTTTCTCCCAAGGTTTTGTACCTGGCAGAATAAGGCAATTTAGACAGTGGTTAAACATATATCATAAACATGAATATCCTTGTGATGTATAGACAATATTGTTGTAGGTGTCATGCCTTGTTTAAGAGCATGCTCTAGGAAACCATTGGACAGTATACATCACAAGTCCAAGTCAGTGCTTACAGTCAGTGTAACAGCCTGTTTCAGATCACTGGAACATCAGTGACCAGACTTGGAATCAGAATGGTCTGGAGTCATAATTTAATTCATTGGACCACTCAAACAGAGTAACTTTGCCTTCAAATGTAATAGAAAAACAAGTTAAACAGACAATTTATTCCAGTGTATAGACCAAACAGTGTTATTACACTACTGCAAATACTGGCACAATTAACCATTATTTCAAGTTATGACACAAACTATATTTTTGTCTATAATTTCCACCCTAAAACATCTCTGAGTAATACAACAAGTAGCTTTTTTTCTCTCAAAAGTAACTAATCTGATTACAGTGTTTTATAGTAACTGTAATGGATTAAGGACTTTTTTGTAGCCAGATTACTGTAATCTGGTTGCATGTAATGTCATTCCCCAGCCCTTGCTAGTTACAGTATAGCTTAATGTTACATCAGTCTTAACAAGAGAGCCTTACCTCTGCATATCACTGTAACTATACTGGCATTCAGAACATGATAATCATGTTGTCGTTCCATAACGGTAGAGAGCGCCGAGATCAGCTAAATTGCAACTTTTGTATAAATTCAGCTATTGCATGTTAAGAATGTTGATTGGTGTTTTTGATGTCATTAAATTGCTTTACTTTCTTACATCCTGGCAATGGTCTGACTGCCTATTGGGCCACAGGCGTTACGTTTCAACAGCGCTGAAATCTTTTGTTGAATTATCCCAGTAGATTTATACATCACACAGCTAGACACACAGCTAGTCACAGCTAGAGTATAACAGCATATCCCTTTATTTCTGATGAAAACACAACCCTGCTGCAAGACCATATGAGAACAATGACTCAGTAAACCATGAGACATCTTTTATGTGCCTTTTTTTTGGACTATGTTGACCTTAATATGACTAGAGAAAATGCAGCACCCGGTAAAAGCAGCGGTTCCCTCTAAAAGGGATAAAAGGGAAAATGTTTGGTAAATTGTTTCCAGTAGTGAGGTAGGTAGTGAGATAAAGTAGTATGTCTTCGGAAAAAAGTGAGGGTCAGGTCTGGCCCAAGGTTAGTGTCTTGTTTGCCAATACCTTTGCCGCAGGAGAGAATTACGAAAAAATCAAAGAGTGGGTTCAGACAGGCACTGGATAAAGGAGAGCGCTATAATCAGGGCTGATAGCAGATAGCAGGAGAGGACGGAGAGTATCACTGTGAGGGTCCTCGCTGCTTGGGTCACACCGGGCTGTGATATGCTTTTATCACTCAGCCACATATGCTTGTAGTGTGGCTCGACTATTCAGGGGGCTTCAACTTTGATATAGACCAGGTCCTCAGCACTTGGCCAACAACCGTAGGTCTAAGCACACAACTTGTCCTTCTGAACAGAATTGAAAAGACATGGTTGATTTCTGTGCTGTGTTTGACTTTGAACTGATCATTTCATCATTTAGATAAAGTCAGCTTGTTAGCTAGCTAACCACAAGCTAACGTATCTAGTAGAAGCTAGCGTTACTAAACCAGCCTGCTGGCTAGTTAGCGAGCTAACAGTGTGTTCAGGTTAACTGAGCTGAGGGAGTAGAGACTAGGGCAGTATCACAGTAAACAAATCTACCTCATGAGACTATTCACTTTTACTTTAACATTACTGAACTGACCTACACCCCCACCACAACTATCTTTTTCAGGTATCTCTCTTTTTCTAGCCTGGTTATATATTTTGCCACAGCCAATTCTTCAGTGCACCTCCATGATGGCGTGGCACTAAATCCGCCAGCATCGGGGGGATTCCTACTGGGGTCAAATACTAAAAATGTATGCACTGATGGCCCTGTAAGGGACAAAGCATCCAGAGTGCTGGTACTCCTGACAGCAACTTTAGATGATAACGGTGAAATCTGACCAATTTTAGCAATTTAGAAACTTGAACACATTAGACACATTGCTTTGTCACCCCACCCTAAAACACATGAAGTAAAAGCTGTTCTCAGTCAATAATCTGTGCATAAAAAACCCCAGCCATTTTATCAAAGCATTCAGCATTATAGCCTATGAGTGGACTAATTTCACATTGGATGTTTTTTAACTAAAGTTTTTAAGAGCCGGCCTTCAATCTTATGATCAAAGAATGGACCTCTCATATTAGTAGTGGCTTTATCTACCAGACAATAATAGAAAAGTTATTTCTCCAGATGATAAAATAAATAGCCAAATTGATCAAGGTCCTAGAAACACTCATTCTATTCAACTAAATAATTCACTGAATATTTACAAAGGGAACACATTTAGGAATTTGACCATCAACTGCTGCTACATAATGATGGAAGTATCAGCTTTTACCTTCACATGAAGCTTTCATCACAAACAGCCAGTTTAGGAGTAGACACTTACATACCAAAAGGTATGTAAGTATTTTGAAATATCACTATTTGATTTGTTAGTTTGATCAACATAACACTGTAACACTGAGATTACAGAACTGGATATTTCTAATGAGGAATTGTGATCAAGCTTGAACCTGATTTTTCAACTAAACCATGCTACAAGTTAATTTTGGAGTCATTTTTTACAGCATGCATAGATGTGGAAGTAAAAAATCTGGACCCCTTGTAAGTTCAACTCTTGGTCATCAATTATGACGTGTCCTCATAGGCTACTAGTGTATGGCAACATATTTAATTTTTTAGGTTTATTGGGAAAATAAGTTTTAATTGGCTGCTGACTGTCATCCAATATGTTTTGGAAGCATTTATGAATACGTATAACTCAGTGGGTAGAGCATAGACTACCATCTAACAGTGTTTGTCTTTCTGTGCTAAAAATATATTCACCCATGGTAGCATATATAGATTTCTATGCCTTACAGTACCATGAATGCCTTGCCTATATGACTTACAAGACTGTCACTGTTAAAAAAAGACAACGCATTAGTCGCATTTCCCATTTAGTGTAGTGTAACCAATGAAAAAATGAAAAACTTGCTGACATAGAATAGCTCAGAAATGATGTTACAGGGGTTATTGAACATATTGTAATACAGATGACCACAATTAATTTGACAATGATATATTAGGCGAAAATCCTATATGGCACCTGGCAAGCCCCCGTTAGGATGTGGACCTGAGGATTTGCCTATAATGTGGCAGATATCATTTACATCCAACCAGTCTTTTATGCATTAAGCGAGTCTTAAATGTCATTGTACCCAACCCTCGTCCATTACAACAGCGGTATCAAAAGGTTTGAAAAAGTGTTCTATTGTGTTGCCATACCTCTAATGGAATTCACAGCAGGGAATAGACATGACCCTCTCTACAGGCGTTGCCATTTGTTGGGCGATGAATAGAGGAGAGGGAGGGTCAATGACTCTGAGCGCAAGGTGGACTTTTAAGAGCTCCAGTGACACGAGAGAGCCTTTTTCAGACAAAGCACTCCAACAGCGTTTCATCTAAATCACAGAGAGTTATAAATAATACAAGACTCAAATGAACGTCAGTATTGCCTTGAAGGTCTCGCGCTGGGGGAAAGAAATAGCCGGATTGAGTAGAGAGGAAAAATGGGCTGCCCTCCCCATATAAATTTCTTCCTGTGTCACTATAATGCCACAAGGTCTGCAGTCCAGTAGCAAGACTTTCACATAATCCAAGTGTGCAGTTTCTCTGTGGATCCAATTATCATTTCATATGTGACTGCTCAAACGTCTTGTATGCAATGGAACGGCGTCACCCCATGCCTGTTAGCTTCATATTCCTCGATAAAAGCAACACACATTTCCAAGCTGTTTTGTCACTCGGCACCGTTTTAAAGCCACTCATTGGTCTACTGTAGTGCACATCAAACACCGCGTGTGGAAATAACCAGAGACGCCATGTTCCGATTCATATGTTAAGTAATGAGCAGTCCTGCGTTACTGCGGCAGGGAGCGCTCTGTTTTCTAAAGGAGCGATTCATTTGGAGTGCTGCTGCTGAATTTCCAGTGCCAAGCGCACAGGCCTGTGACTCTTTCAAAGCGCTCGGGCTTCTGGGACATCTGAGGGTCTGATCTCAACATATCGCACTTGCGCTGCAAATGAATTGGTCCCCAGGTCTCCGGAGCTGTCAGCAACTCACTTTGTATGAGCGCTTCATTCATCAACACATTTTTCCCTGTGAGCAGCAACTTTTGAAAAAGAAAAAAAAAGTGAAAAGAAATAGAGCAAAAGTTTTTTAAGCCTTGTCCTATTTTTTTTTATGCATACTGAATATCCAACCAGCGCCGGACATTTCTGGGGGAAAAAAATCATCAACTGGTGCCTGTTAGTCCGCTACATTTCTCAGATGCGGTGGGATACATTAATGAAGGAAAAAATGATGTGCATGCTTTTGTCACACTGTGATCATTTTGGAGTAAATCTGTCAGTTAAAGGTGAAGAAAGATGTGTTTGCCTGTGTAGGATGGAGGTGTACATGTGTAACAGCATGCATGACACGGCATCATTGGTAAATATTTAAGCGGTCATCTGATCATCGCAACATCTTGTTCATTGTGCAGCCTGTGGCAAATAGGATGCTTTTCAGTGTGGGCCATAATCATTTATTTTCCCAGACCTGTTTTAAACAAATTTGATCCTATGTAAGAGGACACACAGCAGCAGTAAAGCAAGTTATACATGGGTCTTATATGCACTTTGATATTAAAGCCAAGCAGGTGGCGTCACTCCAGTTTACTCCAAAACTCTACAGCTCAGATAAACGTCCACTCAAATGTACATTTAGCTCACGAGCAGCAGTGTAAACGTTCAAGCATTTGCCAAGCATTTACTGTATGATACTTCAGCACTGACTTGCTTGTGACCCTCCTTCAGAAGCAGTTGTTAGGGTAATGATGATTAAACAGCGATGTCAACTGTTTGGGATCGGCACTCGATGACGTGTAATCCAAACTCTCTGGCAACAGAGCGGTTTCTTCTGGGGAGGTGATTATTTACTGGAGAGATGTGGGAGACAAGGAGTGCAAGAATATCCTTTCAGTATTTGCGGAGAGGGTGTGAGCAGGCCAGCACAGACTGACGTATCTGGTACAGACAGATGCTGAATGCAGGCTTGGTTGGCACCGATTTGGGAATGTAGGCTATGGGGGAACACATGGCGGGTCAAAGGTAGCAGGGGACCCAGGGGAGGCGGACAGATGGGCGTATATCAGACATCTGAGATGGTTCAGGTTCTCCCTGGACGCCACGCAATGCTGCCAGGTCAGAGAGTGAAGCATCAGCCTCTGCAGTTCAGACCCAGGTGGCTCCAAGTTTGACCTCACTTCTACATGAATCTCAAGCCATGTGCTCATGCTTCATCCTGGACTGCATCTACCAGCTTTCTCATCAGCACCGTAGTGGCCTCTAAAGAGGAGAAAACCATGTATTTATATCACTACTGGAAAGCCACCTGATACTTTTTGATTTTCCATATATTCACTTTTCATGATTTTGTTTTAAAAATATACCATGGATAGAATAATGTTTTTTGTTGCATGTTTTGCAAATAAATGTAGTTCAGTGAAAAAAGTATTTATTGAGTGAATTTGAAGACTCAGGCTAAACAGTCACATATTGGATCAACATCAGCTCCTCTAATTCAAATGAGGAAAACCTGCCTTGTAGAGAAGTTCCAGGAGGTGTGTTCAGGCAAGTTCAAATGCTGCAAGCTGGCCTGATTGGAAGGATTGTATTAATTGTTTAGTGCGGGGAGCCAATAAAGACCAAGTCCAGTTGTAATGTATTGACTGAAGCTTATTCAATAAAAGGATGGATTTTTGAAAATGCAATAACTTAAAATTTAACCACTCAAACAGGATCACCGGAGGGTCGTTGGTTCGATCCCCGGCACCACCAGAAGGGTGTGTTCCAGCTGCGAGCTGGTGATTGAAAAAATGGCTGGTGTCACAGTTACGGTGCCCACCAACACTGCCGAAGTGCCCTTGAGCAAGGCACTTTCAAAACTGCTCCAGGCGTGCCATTTGATGGCTGCGCTCTGCCCCCTGACCTGAAAATGCATGTGTGTGGGGTGATATGTTGTGTGTATATCTAGTCAGGGGTGTGCAGAAAAAGAATTTCACTGCATGTATGTGACGATTAAAGTTCATTCATGAACCTTTGATCATATATGTACATAAATAGAGGAACTTTTGAATTTCTAGGTAGGTCACAGGTCCCCTTTAAAGTAACAATCTACAACATTTTCATATAAATAAATATGTGTAACTCTCTGACTGATATAATATATTAGTGATTCCTATACCCAGTCATGAAAGCTTTTACACTGGGTGGGTCTTTTCTGGGAAAAATCCTCACAAGAAGCCTCACAGGAAGTGATGCGTTTTACATTCCCAGCAGCAGCAACAGCGTTTTGTTTGGAATAAACAGAAGAAGAACTGAGTATAGTTAGCAAGAGCTGCAATAGCCAATGTGGCTGAACAGACAAAGAAAAGTGCGCCACCTACAGAAACTCAAACTTCATCAACAGAAAATCCAAGAAAAAAGACGTCACAGTGCTGGACACAACGTTTGATTGTTATGGACAAGTGATCTCTGGGAAGTGCGGTGCAGAAACACCACAGCGATGAGCACCAAAGATGGAGACTAAATATAAAAAAATAAAAACACAAGGATCTTGCAGATTACCACTTTAAAGAATGAACCACTATAAAATGTAATAGATATACATGGAATTCTAAAGACACCACCATTTATCCCACGTAATGGCGAGATTAAAAGATAATTAGAAAAAGTCAAAAGTTCAGATGATGATTAAACCCCATCAAGATACTCTACAGTAAATAGCCCTCATATCTGTGTAATGTGACATGATACACGGGGCAAAAGGGGTATTGTAGGAATTGCCCCAAGCTTGTATTCAATAACAGAGCAATTTCAGAGCCGCCTGTATTATTTAGTGAAGTGCTGTTGAGGGCAGTGAACAAATTTTCTTTATTGTCCAAATGGTGCCTTGCAAATCCTCGCTCAGTGTGTTTGGATTTGACAGTTATTACTCTTGATACAACGTCTTCCACGTGGACAAATAAAGTTTTCAATTTAAATGATGTCTACATTTAACCTGTACAGCAATACGTATGGTAATGTACTGTAATTGTTGTCATAAGCTTTTAAGAGTTTTAGCAGTTGTTCATTTTATGGTACATCTGGGAGAGTATAATGTAGATCCTGAAATGAAAATATGTGGGTGTTTGATACATGCGCTAGCAACCCCGCATCAAATGCAGTTTCATTACACTGCAGGCAGGAATAATGGGGATAATGTATGGTTGAGTATTTCGCCTGGACTGGATTTTATTTTCACAACTGGTCCAGAATGGATGCAAGTCATCCCTTAGTTAAAGACAAAATGTATCAAATGGGCAAAGTAGAGTTGAGAAATGTCGGTATTCAGATTAATAGCGCTAATTGTGCAGAACAGTCTCTGTCTTATTGAACAGCAAATGAACATAACTTCTCCTCCAGTCCAGTTAGCTGCATGCATGCTGATATCAATGCTTTAGTTGACTAACACCATGATCTGTGTGGCGAATTTTAGCTAGCAAATTAATATAGGTTATAGAACGGTTCTCTGAATTTACTGAAAGTATGTTATCTTGCGAAAACTACTGTAGTATAATCAATCAGACAAAGCCTCCTTCTGACATTCTGCTACATACGAGGAGAGATGTTTCCCTTGGGTCTCTGTCTTAGCCCAGGGTAAGACTAATGACTTGCTGGCTTGAGTGGTCTGAGCCTCGCTGTGGCCCTTCCCTCTAGCTTCCAGCTGCTGCAGTGCCGGCTAGTAGACTCCGTCGCTCTGATTCAATCAGGTGAGGACTTCTGCTATCTGCTGTGTTCTGCTATGCTGCCAACCACCTGCACAGGCTGCCTCACCAGGGGCTGTGGCCCGCAGAAGCAGGAACAGGCCTTTCAAAAATGTGGTCCACATTTTTCACACCACCTACTGCAGGATTAAGTTCTCTCTCCCAAAGCTCCTAACACGGCACTTTAGAAATGCCCTCCTACTTTGAGAGGACCAGCCTCGGTGCACTTCAATCAAGACACTCCATTGCTTTGACCTTCAGCAATAAAAGTGGATAAGGATTTTTACCTTTAAAGGGGAAATAAATACGATTTTACTGTCCCAAAGCACATAATGTCTATCATATACCTGCAAGGGAGTTGATAGGGTTGTTGAGCACTATCAATTACTGAATGATTACTTCGCTAGGTGCTGAGATTTCTGGCTTTCAAAACTCACTTTCTGGCCTGTATTCTTTGTTTTGGAACAAAATCTCCACACCCACTGAAAATTCAAGACCCTCCCAATCTCCCCCCCGCCTACTCGCATTGTCAACAGCCCCCACATGCTGCACATGCCACTCCCAATTATTGCTGTGGATGATGATACACAGCATGCGGATGCACCTCCCAGTCCATGCAGTGCTGGAACATGGCAGGGGCTCTGAACAAGCTGAATGGAAGTATAACAAATTGTTGCAGACAGTATGGAGTAGAGAAGGTTGTTTTCTCCTTGGACTCTGGAGACAAGGGAATCTGCCAGTAGCCCTTGGTCAAATCCAGTGTTGTGAAAAAACAGGTGGTGCCCAGCTGATCCAGGAGTTTTGCGACGCAAAGGCATTGGGTAGACATCGAATGTTGACACATCATTCACCTTCCAGTAGTCCACACACACACAACCGTGTTGCCCCATCGGACTGGTTCTCAGCTACACCAGGCACCAGTGGACTCTTCTATCACCCCCATCTCCAGCATAGCCTTCAATTCCGCCTGCATGACTTTGCGCAGCCATGTGCTCTATTTCACTCCTAGTTCCTATTCAGCGATGTAAGAGTGTTGTGTGCTGCCATGTCTGCTCTCTGGCTTGGTGAGAGATGGTCATTAGAAAGGCCAGACTGTCTGGTTTTGGGACCAACCCATCTCCCTCAATCACCCACTTGACCAGGGAGATGGATGGTCAAGGTGTGTCGCTCCACCTCTATCAGTACACTCAACCTCATAATTAACATCCCCATGACCACGAAGGAAGGTTGTCATCGTCCCTGTGGAAGGTTGAGCCATGTGGTAGTAACATGCGTGTTGGCTTGTATGTCACTTTCCCTGATATTTATTTAAAATGTTTAAAATATTTATTTAAAAACAACAAAACTTGTTTAACTTGTTAACATTCCTCAATGTCGCTGACGATCTTTAGAGGTGGTTTGAATGATCAGATCTTCAATGGGTCTTGGGTGCAGTTACACCTGGAGTTTCTGCAGTTTTGTGCCAATCACCCAAGACACATGTTAACGCCAGGTGTAAAGGGAGTCATAGTGATGCTGTGGATGTCGTGGCCACAATGAATTATCATGAGTGTCTTAATGTGGGCAAATAAAATATAAAGATCTGATGACTACTTCCAGATGAAAGCATTATACACTAACACTGCCAGGAGGGGGTTATTTTCCTGTTCACGAATCATGACCTCATCATTGATCTTGTGTTCATGAGAGGAGATGAAACTAGCCAACAGGTGACACTTATCTGTTGTTGGAATAGATTATTTGTTTTCATTGCGTAACTGACCCGAATCCTATTGTTATGCTACCCCAGAGCTCACATGTCTTCGCTTGCTCTCTATCCGTGAATCAATTTGAGGCTTAGTGTTTATTTTTGTGTCTTGAGGATGTTGGATATGGGTACAAAATTGTGTGTACAAATAGGTATAAAATTAGGTATAAAAATGGGTAGTAAAAGACTATTTGACTGATTTCGTTTCATCTTGATCCAACACTTCAATTAGTAATTCTCCTTATTGAAAATACCAACTTGACACAGCTGATGTTTACTCCACTACATGATTAAAAGAACTAGTATGATTAAAAGAACTCATTAATGGAGCTCGATAAAAGGCAACCAAATCAAATGGATATTTATTTATTTACTTGAAATTCTCCTGAAGAGACTCTTAAATATGAGTTGTACAATAAACAGAAAGAGGCCTGTTTACCTGTTGTTCATCATACTCAAAAGAAAAGAAGTGCCATAAGTCAAAAAATGATTAGAAAGGACTGCTTTGTTGTGAAAATCAAATAAAACGCTTTCCTCCAAGAACATTCAAGTTACATCTCATTGATAAGGTAATGATGTATGCCATGGGTCAGGCAGGGAGTGGCGATAATGATGATAGTCATTTAACATATTTACTGGCGTACACTGGATTACCATCTGCAATTTTATGGTTGATTTAGAATCACTTTATCCTCTCTTTTATAGCAGAGATTTCACAATCAAATGTGCATCAGCCGTTCTTTCATCATCTTGTGTCTGCTGAGTCAGCAAAGCTGGGTTTATTGCTATAGAAAAACATATTTCATCACGCACCGATTCAAATGCTTTTTTATCTAAATCTATTTTCAAAGGAAAGCATCCACTTCCTGTTGGCTTCTTGTAGTCTACATCATTGGCAAGCCTTTGAGCCAATATTGCATAGAGTCTACAAGTTATGCATTTGTCAGAGGCATAGGTTTGATGGATGAGGGATTGAAAGATGGATAACTGCCCCATTTATTATTTCTCCCATGACCATAGTCTTCATTCCTGAGCTATTAAGCTATTCAATTGTGTATTCCTGTAGGCTTTAAAGAAAATAGATTAATGCTATTTTTACAATAGATAAACCACTACCACCACCTAAAGTTGTTTTGTTGTGTACATATCCATCAGGCTACAATACTAATAAACTGCTTCTTCCATGCTAACTTCATAAACTTCTCAGTACCTTTTAAATAGGTGGTAGGGTACTCAATTAGGCCCTGGGACTGATGAAGTTCTGGCATGCCTGACTACCTTTTCTACTTCCTACCACTTGGAGGGGCGGGCTAACATCTGTTTGGTGTTTCATTGCTTCAATTGACGGCATATCTTTGGACGGCCCTATGCTCTATGTCTATCTCTATGCGCCTTTTACCGGTGGTCTTCTAGATCCTGCTTTGCTAAAGTTTTGCCAAATTCAAATGGATCCTTGTAAAATGCTATGGTAGCTTGTTCTTTTTTGCATCTGTTTTTCCATAATTTTCTGCTCTACTTAAGATGGCCAATCGACTCGGTTTGTTTGCAATACATTCAATTCCCTCTTTCTCCACTGTTTCCTAAGCTGCCTCCTTGCTTGAATAAGTCTATCAATCTCCTTTTGCTGCCTAGACTTAACTGGTTCTGAAGTTCTTTTCTCATACACCCCAAACCTTTCTACTCCATAATCATAAATAATATCCCCCATTCTCTCTAGCTTCTGCTCTGTTGTCCCTTTAAGCTTATCAAGAAAACTTAGCAGGTCTGAGTTAACCGATTCCCACTCACTTCTCTCAGTAGCTCCAACATGCCTTTCCGGGACAAGGCCACACTGCTTAGACAGCGAGGGGCTCCAAACCATTTTCTAATAAATGAGTTGACCATCCTTTCTAGTTTTTATACCTTCGATAGGGGAACCTCATACACTGACAGCAGCCACATCAGCCGAGGCAACAATCCAAACTGCAGACACCACAATTTTAACTTACTTGGGAGCCCTGACTTGTCTAGTAGTAGTCTATGAAAAAGTTCTTGTCTACTACCTTCCCTTTAACAATCAAAATACTCCAAAACCTACTTGGCTTCACTTTCATCCTAGCCCACTGTAGATTACTATTTAGCTTATCCAGTAACCTGCTAGTACCTGTTGACGTCATAGTCGTCATATCGTCCATGTACGCCCTAATTGGTGGGAGGCGCAGCCCTCCCTGCAGTCTTTCCCCACCCACTACCCATTTTGAAGCTCTAATAATGACCTCCATTGCCATGGTGAAAGCTAATGGGGAAATTAAATTAGTACCATATCAGCCTCTGGTGATGCCTCAGATACAAGGAATTGTGCAGTGGCCACCAGTGTCTTCTACATCTTTTAATTGTGTTGGCTTGACAAGCCATGAGAATTATTTTTCCCATTCCCTTTTGTATGTTTGTAGTCTCTTTCGTTTGACAGGCGGAGGATTTTGTGTGGGGGTCACCATTAGTCTTTGTAAAGTAGCAATCAACATCATCCAACTGCAGCCAATGCAAGATGCTCACACACACACACACACACACACACATGCGTAGAGGTGCACATCGATGAGGCGGAGACAGGGAGAATGCTTGCACACCTGCGTCTCAATTTATTTTCTTCTCTGCCATTTTTATGTTGAAAGTGAAGATTTTTTTCCAAAATTGATTCATTATTGTGTGTTTTTTAAATGATCATCCTAGTGCAAAAATATGGAACAAATGCCGTCTCTTATTGATTCAAAATGGAACACATTTTTCTCTTTGTTAAGTATCCGTATCATAAGGGACAGTTGGCACCTTATAAGGTAATCAATGAATAAATACCATCTCATTCTATGACACGTTTCAGAATCGGAGCAGTATGGTTAGTAATTTCCTTAAGGAATCTGTAATGTATTATAATAGGCAGAAGTGAACCAGAGGCGGGCAGAAGTGACGTCAACTTCGCCTCCCTATCTAAGTTAGCTAGCATTACATTACGTTATATTACATTACAGTCATTTAGCAGACGCTTTTATCCAAAACGACTTACAATAAGTGCATTCAACATAGGTAGGTAGAGAACCACTAGTCATCAGAAATCATAAGCGCATTTCCTTCCTAAACAAGCATCTCAGAGCAGAACCAGTGCTAAGGTAAAAGAGCAATAAGTTAGCTACCTACTTTTTGTTTAAACAAATGCGACAAATAAGTGAAACAAATAAACAAGAGTTGACCTTCAAAGCTTATGAACACCATGGTCATGAATTAATGAAAAAAGAGTGCTCTGAAGAACTGTGGTTCTTCGCTCTGCCTCTGAGAAATGTTTGTAGAACTGAAACTCCACTCTGCCATATCTTATGTGATGTAAATACCCCTGGGACACCTGACTCAAACACACACAATGAAATAAAGTGTTTATAAAATGTTACTGGACAATAACTACAGGTATGCATGAACACAGTGGAGGTGAATTCTGGGGTGGTATGTCACATTTATATTCCAAATAACTGCATGGACTATATGGTTACTCATCTATGTAATTTGGCTTGTCAATGTGAAATTTCTTCTGATGTTACCCTTGACAGCCATCTTGCCAATTAACACGAATGTCTGATAGCTTCCATCTACAGTAACATACAATATTCCACAGACCAATTGGCAGTGATGTATGGCACTCTGCCAACTTCCCACCTCTGCCACCTGTTAAGTAATGAGCAATCTGCAGTGTCATTGTCTTTGAGACTAACAATAAATATGATTTTTAACTTGGGAAAGGCATGTCTGAGTACACAGATGTTCAGCACAAACTCTGTACCCAAGTGACAATCAAACTGACAAAAAAGCCTTTAGCAATAACTAAAGCTATGTTTGTCATGTGATGAAGAACTTTTACTTCAATAATAATAAACAGAAGGATTTCTTTAGTTATCTTCATATTTACTCAGGAACATAAAACCATTTATAACAATGCATTAAAAAATAAATATTGTATTTTATGAGTAAAGTACTGATAATAACTAGAAACCGTAAAGAACAGCATTGAGGTTGGTATAAAGAACCTAACAACATTTTAGGACCTGACAACATTTTAGCGCTATAACAACAGCTGCAGCAACATATCAGTAATGCAAAATTATTGTACACAGAATATCACACTTTGCACTTTTGTATCAAAGAAACTGGATTATCCCTCTGAATTTAGGAAGGTATCTATCTACCTGTCATATAAAAAGTGGGGTTGATTGTGAAAGTCGTAGTTTGCTTGTGGTGTACACTTTAAATACAAAACAAACACTTTACATGAAAGTTATGTAATTTAATAAACGTTTTGTCTAGGGACAACTGAGAAATCTTCATAGGAAAATAATTTCCTGATTCACTGTCCGCTACGGTTGCTCTTCCCAGTCTCTCTTGTACCCCAAGAGAGACTGAGCTGCGCTGAGCCGTAAATTGATGCATCATTTCCTACCCCCAAACGGAAAGAGTCCACTCCGGTCCACTGTGGCCAGCAGCTTCCAACAAAATAAACTTAATCTATGATGAGTGTCTGACTTTTCCTGATACTGTTTCCTCAAAGCATTCGACTAAATTTGGTCTTTTAAATGTAAGGACTTTGTCCAAAAAAAAAATTCCTGACAAGATTTCATAATGCGTAACATCTTTGGCAATAAAGACATCTATTTTATGTTGCCATGGTGGCATGGCTATCTATCTATCTATCTATCTATCTATCTATCTATCTATCTATCTATCTATCTATCTATCTATCTATGCCCTGTCCTCATCCACAGGGTCAAAGTGGTCTGATGAACATGAAACAATATTAACCATATACTACGGCTGTCAGGCGCCAGCTTTCACCCAATTCAACAATTAAGGGAGACGCTGTCGCACCCCACCAGTACACTCCAGACACTTCTAGAATTTATGCCAAGGTAAACTGGAGCTGTTGCGGGGGCTCGTGATGGCCGCACACGCTATTAACTATGGGATCGTTTCATTGATTCATTGCATATTGAGATGCGACCATTTGAGCTGTTCCTAGTCAGAATTGGCCTATTTAAAGGGTCATTAAGTAAGCTATGAATTTTATTGACCTCTATCGGTGACCAAGGAAATGGAATAACATCTGGTGTTTCTCAAATCCAGGACGTCAAGTTGATACTCGTGTCCTTGTGGGGAGCACTCTTCCCAAGTTGTCTTGGGGATAACAAACGTCTCAAGAACTTAAGCACAGAGAATGCACTTTTACATTTTGAGATAAGCTGGGTTTTTTTTTCCGTTTTCATTTTCCCAGCTCATTCAACCGTCTCTGTACTACAGACTATGGAATTGTCTGGATGTGTGATGTATCATTCTCCCAATCAATCTTCTCATTCATTCTCGCCGGCCAAGTCACCATCAGATGCATTCTCGGTTGACAAATAAACGGAGGGGATCTTTATCTGTCCTCTCTCCTGCTTTTTTTGTTTGTACTCTGGCTGTTAGATATTCTGTCAAACATATCATGGAGGACTAAATAATGCACAAGAAGGCATTTTGAGAAAGACACATCAACAGGTCTCTGGCATAGTTTACAGTGGCCTTAAAATGACCAAAATAATAAAGTCACATTTTCACAATATGAATAAAAGTTGTCACATCTCAATGATTGAGGCCCTGACCACGGGGACACACTGGATGCACAGTGTATCTGTTACTCACATTTACATGATTTCTTGGGTTCTTGGGTTGTGGAGAGAATTACCTTTAAATACCATTCCACTGTGCAGAGACCAATCAACAGCGTGGCACCAGCTATCTCATTTCATTTAAAATTTGCATGTTCCATTTTATGTATATGTCATTTATTAACATGCAGATTTCTTTTTCTTTTCGTTTGACATCATGCCACTGATGGGAGCCCCAGGCATGTTGTAGCAACGCAGTCTCATTCCGTGAAATGAGCCCAATCCCTGAAACCCAGGTTACGTCTTGTGAACATGAATTATGTGGACATAATTGGATTATGTGACAATCCACAATGTCACCTAATTGTCATGTGAAAAGGTTAGCTAACGGTTAAGTTTAGGCAACTAAGCCAACTTTAGCTAGGGTTAGGGTTAGGCAACTAAAACAATTTGATTAAGGTTAAATAAGAAAAAGTTAAACTAAAAAATAAAACTGAATTCACAGTAGAAAATGTCTTTGCATGTGTTGGGTATTGAACCCAGGCTGCTGATGTTCAAAACAAGTGTACAGAGCCATCCACAACCCTGACCTCCTTAGTTTCCAGTGTGTTATTTCAATGTCAAACAACTGCCTGTTTGGAACTTTATCAGCAAACTACACTCAGTTGACTCAGTATATGGGCTGAATGAATAGAAATAGTCCCCAGTACTTTCAAATCAAGGTACAACATATAAACGTCATGAAATCATGGCAACCAGAATCCCTGGCGCACGTATGTGAGGTATAGAGAATTATTATTATTAAAACTAGTTGTAGTTGTGTATTAGTAGTAGTAATAAAGTAGTAATAGCAGTAGTAGTAGTAGTGGTAGCAGTAGTAGTTATAGTGGTTGTATTAATAATAGGGTTGGACGCTGTATCAGTTCATGTTACCTTTATATTTATTCACTTAAGACCCGACAGCAGAGGCAGAAAGCTTCAGCTGTATGAACTTTTGATATTCTTTTGCTTGTTTTTTTTTGAGAGTCGGCTCTTTTGAACCGTTCTCTTGAAAGAACAACATTCATCTTCTTGTTGAGTTGCCTAATGCGGCAGGGTATAGGGCAGGGCAGACTGATAGTGCCCTATCACCAGTCACCAAAAATCTGCCCTGCTCTATATAGTCGGTTTGTAAGGAAAGTGAACAGAAGCGGCAAGATGAATTGAAATGTTTGTTACTTCAAGAGAACAATTGAAAAGAGCCAACTCTCAAAAAAGAAAGGCAACTACTTATAGCCTGCAGCTTTCTGTTTCTGCCGTCGGACCTCCTTGTTGTAAATGCACATCAGGTTTACACTGCAAATCCACACCATTGTTATTTAATTAATACAATACATTTAAAAAAGCAATTGTTCGATATGATAAAAAGTTCCTATGCCAAATTTTTCATTAACATTACAATGCCCTCAAACTTTTCAACGTGTCACTCATCGTCTATGAACGCAACCCTAATATTGTTGTTGTTTGCTGTTGTAACATCTTCCTCAGGCTCAAGCCCCTACTGAAACTAAAACACGCTACTATCGGCGTCATGCTAATCTGTTTACATTATGAATTTAGTGAAAAGTGTAATTTTGCTAATTTATTCTTGCTAAATTAGAAGATAAAGATAGCGTTATAAATACATACCTCTTTTTCATTTAAATGCTAATTCTGTAGCGGTATGTGTTTTTCGCTGGGACAGCAATATGGGTCATTTCAAATTAGGCATCTAAATGGCAAACAATACTCATGCTGTGTCAATGCAATGGCTCTATTCAGTTTTGCCTAATTTAAGTCGAAAGTCTTTCATCAGCTTTCGATATGATGAATGAGAGAGCAGCTCGGGCTGTGTACTGTACTGTATGCCGGTGCGCCAACAGTGTGACAAATGGCTCTGGGCCTAGTGACTACAAAGCACAGTAAACAGAGACGGAGCTGCCACTGCTTCAAACGGGCAAGCTTTCCACAGGGCTTACTCAGGCGTCATTCATCTTCTTCGTGTGTTGATGAAACTGTAGAGAACATACAATAAGGATAGCGTAATGGTTTCTCCTGTACACTGTAGGACAGTGAAGGTTTCCACAGATGGTTATTCGCCTCCTCTCTAAAATATGGCCCTCACGCGTGGCAGTTTAATGACTTCAATATGAATTGTCAAGTCATTTAACTGCCAAGATCAATATGAATGGTCTGGTGTTGTATAATGCAGCTGTTTCTGACCAAAAACAAATTTAGAAAAAGTAATTAAAAAAACCTTTCGGAGACATCATCGGGTGTCAAAAGGATTCGATTTGATAAACTATATATAAGGGTGTTTTTGACATCTGGATCCTGCCATTCATGCCTTAATATGAATTAATATATAAGACAACTGTTTTGGATCCTTTTCCATATTTGATCTTGTACTGATTTATCACTGCCATAAGCTTTGTGTGTCTAAAAATGTCCCTTAAGCACCATGAAAACACAAACATCAGACATGACCACATTTTTTTGTGATCTCCAAAGGAGTGCAGGGTGACTCAGAACAAACAAGCGCCCCTGGAGCGGCTAGGGATTCAGTGACTTGCTCAAGGACACTCAAGGATGGTTTCCCTTCTCGCTGCGCCACAGTACTGCCCTATTTGAGGAAAATACAATATTTTCAGTACCTGAAAGAAAGCAACAAAGTCAATTGAAAAGGGTAGATCATGAGAGGGGGCGATTCAACAACAAAAAGAACACATTGGATCAGAAAGGAGGCGAAGCAGATGAGGATGCCCACTGAAACTCTTTCTCCACTAATACAATGTCATGTGTTTTTTTCTCTCTTGATTTTATTTGTATTTGTTTGTATATCCGTGATTGTTCTATATAGCACTCTGGCAAACTTTTGTTAAAAGCACTTTATAAATAAATTTGACTTGACTGCAGTAAGTCAAGCAACGGCCAAGTTGCCAAGCAACGGAAAGGTTTTCTAAGACACCCACCATGCATGTCCACCAAAAGAGACAAACGGAAAGCCAAAAGTACAAGAGAAAGCAAAGAGTTTTACAGAAAAATGAAAAATGAAACTGAAATGTGGGGATGTACTGCTCTCCACCAAAGCAGCTCTCCAAACAAAGCGCTGGTGAGGAGGCTTAAGTCAAATCAGCTGGCAGCACTGACGCTTTCCATTCTCTTTAACATGGTAGCACCAAACCCAAGGTGAAACCAACCTGAAAATGGAGAGCTGCGGTTTGTACTGCTTCTAAGATCCCTCTCTTTATCCTCTTCGGAAAAAGGACCCACATGTTGGAAACAAGGGTATTGTCTTTTATTAATTTTCCATTCCCATAACTTCTGTTTCAGTCTCTCAGATTCACGCCTTAGTCACGAACAACACTATGTATAACATGCAAAATACAATTTATCAAATCTAATGAATGTGAGAGTAACACATAATTGTAAGGATAATTGCATCATTGCCTCAAAATGAGGAATAAACAAAATAATACTTTTATAAAATGCCTATTAAACGGCTGTATTCACCAGATAATCATTGCCTGCAGGTTGAATGAAATGAGGTTAATTGGAAGGCTACTTGAGAGTAGGAATATAATAAAATAATTCTGAAGTTGAGAAAAGTCGTGTTGTTTTATGCAACTTTCAGATAGAAAAGGTTTTGACAAGCATCACATTTTGAAATTAGGTTGAAAGTCACATCTGCTGTTACACAGGAAATGTGATGCAGGTTTAAACTGCCAGTCCAGCAATCAAAACAAATGATTAAAAAGAGTCTCACAACATATCATATTAAAATGTGTATAGTGAAATACGTTGAATGTAGGCTGCAAATTCAGGCCATCAAAAGAATATTATTTGCTTTGAGAGATATCTTCAAGAGCATCGAAGACGTGGCACCATCACAGTGGTTACTGCAATCTTCCTGAGGACAAAAAAGCCTAAATAAACAATGCTTCGAAAAAAGCATGTCTACTTAGTTTTTCAGAACAGCAGTGCTCAGGTTCCCAATGGTGTCATTTTTCATTTTTCTTATCTCCGTACCTTGAAGGCTGCCACAGAGGAGAAGACTGCAGCATTGCTCTCCAGGACGGATTCAGTGGTCTCCTGAGGAAAAAAGTCTTCGTTTAGTATTGAACAGTCCAGTAACCATGTCTTGGAGCTGTGTCTGAGGTCTCCTCTCAAAAGCTATCAATTTGGAGTTTTCTGTTGTAGGGAAATGGCATACCATTTTTACAGATGTCAATGCATTTTTCTGTAGTAAGTGCCTGTGTTTTTTGATGCACAAGAATTGTTTGCCCAAAAATGACAGAGAACTGAAATTCTCAAAGATCTGTTGACAGTTTGTTTGTGAAAATCAAAAAGAGAAGGATTTGTCGCGGCTATTCGCTCCTTTTTTATGAAACTGACACTGGGGAAATAGGAAATGCCTTATTTGCTGTGGGGTGGGATTTTGCTTTTGCTGACAATTTCCACAGTTTGAGTGCTGCACATCTAAGTAAATCTGAGCCACTTATTTGCGGAAAACAGCAATCTTCATTGTCATCTGCAAAATGAGATTCAAAATATATAATCAGCTATTTCTTATTTCTTATTTCTGTCTCTTTTTAAGTCTCTTATGTCTAACAGCACAATTTAGGTGGATTGGAGAGTCTAAATTACCCTTGTGAGGGTGATTATCTGTGTTTCTCTCTTCGCCCTGTGATGGACCCGCAACCTGTCCAGGGTGTTTTTCTGCCTTGCGTCCAATGCATGCTGGGATAGACTCTAGCCCCCCATGACCCTCAATGTTAACAAACAGGTAAAGATAATGAATAAAGAAATGATTATGGATGGGTCATTTTCATCTGCAGTATGTGAGAAATAGAGTTAAAAGTCAAAGTAGTAACGCTTTTTTTTATTATTAAGCTTGAAAATACAGAGAGACAGGAACGATTGGGTGATGGACATCACAGCCACATGGCTTGTGCCCTGGCTAACCAAGCCACCAGAATGCCCCAATTCATTTTGCTTTCATTTTGTCTCCATCTTTGGTGCTAAGTGGTCATTGCTGGTATTTCTGCACTTCCCAGAAATCACTTGTCAATCACTTGTCCGGCACTGTGGCGTCTTTTTCCATTGATTTTTTTTGTTGATGAAGTTTGAGTTTCTGTGGGTGGTGTTCTTTTCTTTGTCTGTTCAGCCATGATGGCTATCACTCCTTATACATTCCAAAATGTATTCCAAATTGCTGTTGCTGCTTCCAGTAACATAAAAATGCATCACTTCCTGTGCGCCAGAGGATTTTTCCCGGCAAATATGTACAACACATGAAGCGTCCTGGTGGCTCAGGGGTCTAGGGCGCATCATCTGTATTTGGTAGGTTTTGATTTGACTGTTTCAGTAGCAGTATTGACAAGGCTGAACAGCATTTTATTCAAAGATGACGTGCATCAATACACCATATTGTCTGAAAAGCAAATATTATTTAATTAAGCGAGAGAGTGATGATTCACTGTCACCAATTAAATAACACCACAGTAGCTGATTTTGTAATGCGGTTGACAGCAATGCCTGTGTCTGTCTTGATGGATTACAATCTTAAAAAAGTAATTATCCCATCTATGGATCTCAGTCTGCCTCATCTCAGTCTGCCTCATCTCAGTCTGAGAATTTAGAAAAGGCAGAGCCTGATGCCAAGCGGGCATGTCTGGGGAGCTGGTGTTTGGTGGACTTCACAAGGCTAGCCTGCTTAGCCAAAGCTCAAATGTGTGGGGTGGTTGTCACTCATAGTCTTTAAGGGAAGCCAACAGTGAAAAATAGTTACCTTTGAGAAAATCTTTCAGTTATGAGGTGAGAACAAACAGGGGAATTGCACTAGTTTTGGATTAGAGTACTGCTCTTTCCAGCTCTCCAACACAGTGATTTTCCCCAGTGATCCCCCGCTGACCATGAGCCAGATCGGTACATTAACAACTCGGAAGAGTCTTGACATGTGAGCAGGGAACTTACATTCTCATTTGCTAAAATTGTATCTCTTATATGTTTGACAACCTATTTTATGGGAGGTTTTTAAAGGTGCTTTGTGTCGCATTTTTAAACATCAATATAGCATCGTCAAATGAATTGTGCTAATTACTCTAAAGAAACGAGATCACAGTCAAGACGGTTAGTGACCTCTCTAGTCTCTAGACGGTGCTAGTGCTTTGCAAAATGAACAACACCACATTTCCCATAAACCCAATTGCTTCTTGTCACAAGGACGGTCTTTGCTTCTTCTGTGAAAGGTTTTCTCTTTTGCTTTCCTGAAAAGGATAATCATGTTGTGCTTAATTTTTCCATCGACCTTTCACTCCTTCGACTGTCACCGTTTGCACTCGGTCAGCAGCGCCCTCTTCCTGTTTTGTGCCGTAAAGCAATCCTTCAGATATCCCGCCAAATCCAACCTGGTGGCACACAATGTAAAATGCAGCGTAGAGGCTGGTAGAGGCTGCCAATCGTGTGGCTTATGGTCTCGTTTGTTTATGGTATTTATACTAATGTCTTAAAATAATTAAGTGATGATACATGTAGCATCTTTAAAGACCAGGGCTGATTCAGTCATGGGTAGTCTTTCGTTAAAGCCGTGTTGTTATTATTGGTTTAATCAATTCAGATTATTGAAGTGATGCTGATACAACATAGAAGTGTGCTAAGGACAATATGATCCTGCAGTGCTTTCTAATTCATTGTGACTGTAACTCAATATACTTTCATCATATTGAAAATCATTTGAGATTTGATTTCTGTCTTTCTGTTTCTTTTTATTTGGATAGAAATTTGAGCTACTTCATTAGCATACTTTAGCATACTTTTCTCATTAAGTCATGTGAAGTCATCCATTTAAGTTAATTGGCCTAATGGGTTGCTGGGCACTAAAAAATATTTGGAATTAGAGTTGAATGAAATACAATATCACTCTTCCAAGACTATGGCAAATTACAAAGGCAAACTAAATCAGATCTAATTATCGAATCACTTTTGAGTATAATATATTGTAATATAAATCATTACAGAAGTTGTCAGAGTTGTTATATTATTATAATTTGGTTTACCAGCAGGAGCCAAAGCAAGGTCCCTGGCCTCTGGCAGCATTTAGAAATCCAGAACCAGTTACTGAGAGGAACGGACTGTACCAGACAGAAATCACGCTGCCACATTGTCATCTAGTCACCAGTACAGCCTAATTGCCTAATATGATTACATTGAGTGAGTTTGAGCAGAATGAAGTGCCTTTCTCAAATGGAGCTGGATCAGTCCCAAAAGAATAAGATAGATTGCTATTAACTTATCATTATCTTGTTTGTCATTTTCCTGAATATGAAAATCATTCACTTCAATATCTTTTACCCACCATATTCTACACTGCAACCCATAATCAACCAGTGACTTGTGGGCCTTCTACAAATAGACTTTAATGTTTTGAAAAGTAATATTTTTCATCTTGTTGATACTGTCAAATTCACACTTTCAATGGTTGTGGCCAGTGGTGTAGTCTATTTTTTTGTAGTGGGTATACTGTCTATACTCATACTCACCCGTCTCAGAACAACAGCCATCTTGGAGCAACACCTCATAAGCACCATCACCACCTTGTGTCTGATGCTGCCTCCTAACATGTTGATAACATAACCAGTCTTTAAGAATGCTCTCAAGATGTATACTGTAGGCTGGGCATTAGTGAATGGGATTCAGATTCAAAGGTTTTTTATTCATGTACTGAGAAAACCTCTGAATCTGTTATTTAAAAGATAAAAGAAAGTTTTAAAAGATAATTTTGTGACAGCTTTCACACGTTGGTTAATTCATTAAATTAACCCAGTCTGTGTTCACATGACTTTTGGACCTCTGAGGCTTCCGTCGCCTGTGACGAACAACAACAGATTTCTTCCGCGGGAATTCTCGGCACAAAGGTAAAAATCAGAAAGTTAATTACAAAGAGATGAAGCGAAAACAACGCCAGAAACACTTTTTCAGTGTTTTCCAAAGCGTGCCACTGCACCCACAGCCGCTTCGGGTGACGCTGCTTACGAGAATAAAACTGTGTAACGTATCCTCGCGCATCAAGTGGGTATATGGAAATCATAAACATTTTCTAGTGAGTATAGGGCGTATACCTGCGTATCACGTAGACTACACCAGTGGGTATACGCAAATCATTGACCTTTTCTAGTGGGTATACGGCGTATACCTGCGTATCACGTAGACTACACCACTGGTTGTGGCAACACTGGAGCCACCTGGGACCGCTGGTTTTGGAAATGGCTCAGGGTTTTTAGCTGAGAGTGTGTACAGGGACTGGCTGTCAAAACATTATCTTTTCTATCACATCATGTAGACTAAACTTGCACAATGCATAAAAAAGGATATGAAGTAATGAAATTGGTAGCGTGACCCCTTGGTTTCATGTTTTGCTTAGCTTGATGCTGCTATTCTTTTTTTAAATTAATACCTTAGTATGAGGGAGTTTGAGGGAGGCCATCAATGTTAGGTTAGCAGATTAGCAACCACCAAGCGTGTTGCTGCTGGTTACTTCCTTGAACTTGACTTTACATACAGCTCAAAAGACTTGGCAACTAAATACAGAGCTAGCTGGTCTTTAGTCTGTTGTCCTGACTCTAACACCGCATACAACGCCAACAATAAGGCGTCTTCAGGCCATACAGCATAATAATAACTGTCACTGAGTCAAATTCTCATAATTTCTGCACCTATTCACATGATTTTGCAAAATTTGCTTTGAAAATATATCATGTTTATATGTTTATAGATTGGCATACACATGATAGGAGTATAGAACGGTTGACTGGGGTATTACTTGCACATAAGCACTTTGAAATGTGACTGCAGTATCTCCTATGATATATTCTGAAATTCCTTTTATTCTATAAATTTGTAATGAAGACAAAAGGAGTGACTATGTTGTCACTACAGTCCACCAGTAACAATACTGTATCCAGGGTCTGAACTTCACTGTAGCAGTCACTTCCATTCTTGGGATCACAAAATGACAAATCCTGCCATTTAAAAATATATTGAATTTAGTCATTGCACCATGTAAAAAAAATAGTAAAGAAAACACCAAGCAACATTTCAATAAACACTTAAAGCATCATTAGCACCCTCATTACACAACACACAGCACACTCAACTCAAAGCCCCATCTAGTTTTCTATGACTGAACTTCTCATGTCATCATCAGCTATGCATGCACAGTGCAGCGAGATCCAAAATCCATATTCCATATATCATAACATATGTGAACCTGTACACATATCATAACCGTTTAATCGATCTTCATCATAGTGCATTTGCAAATCGTCTGCAAGATGATGCTGCCAATGCTCTTCTTTCATGGGGCTGCAAGACCACAACGCCAAGGTGAGTTGTCACAGGTTGAGTCCGACCCCCATCCATGATTTGTGGCTGTTATACAGGCCGCCATCTCCCTTCTTTACCGCCTGCTTCGTTTAGAGCCCTTGGACCGGCGGGGGGTGGCTGGAGAATCTTACTAGGTGGTGACAGCAGGAGTAGTGGGCCACTCGGCCATGACGGGAATTAATGAGACATGCATGGGTAATGAGATTACAAAGCTGGAGCAGGGAAGCCAGAAAGGAAGATTACCAGGTACATGCTGTCACAGACTCACCTCCGCAGAGCAGAGCAGGGACACACCTGCATGCGCAGCCCAACTAGCGTTCACAACAGTGCCAGCGTGGATGGATACATGGCAGCCGTGTGATCTCATTTGTGGTGTCTAGGTCTCCCACTACTCCCAGTGGCATCAAGTTTATGGCGAGGCAAGACATCTGCCACAGCTGGTGTTTCATTTCCTCTGGCTTGTCAGGGAAAAGACAAGAATGGCCTGGAGGAAGATTGTTAAAGATATCAGAATCGGTTATCAATGGAAACTATGTAGAGTTTGTGTTTATTAACTTTCAGTTACGTGTACATTGAAAGCGTATTGCACAAGTTGCTCTGGATGAGGGGGTCTGCTAAATGTCTCACCTATATGATGTCTAACCATGTAGAAAGACGTGATGAATGACTATGCTGAGAGACAACAGCATGCCATGACCTTTACATATTGCATCATCAATGCATTAATAATGCATTCTCCAGCACTTTGCACAGTGCCATTGCTATGTTTCATATTGTGAGCAGAAAAACAACAACAGTTCATTCCCCTGCTTTGCTTGCCAGCTTTGTCTGTCACCCAGACCTTAAGGGCCTGTTTAAAAATTAATGAGCAGTGGTTACACTGTAAATAACTGCTGGTAATGCACCGTGGGTTATTTGAAATGTAAAACCTACTGTCATGCTTTGATTATCTATGTATCTGCCCTAAGCGCGGATCCAAGCACGGAAGCACTGTTCCATGCAATCTGGTTGCTGGCTGAGTTATTAAGGCTCACTGTCACTTGTGAGCATGTTGAACCGTTCCCTTGAGTTGAGGAGCAATGGGGTTATTGCTACAGTATACAGAGGGCGCTTCATGTATATACATAGTGTGATGTAATTCTGAAGAGGTAATTATTTCTCTGGCTCAAGAGATTTATTCAGTCAAACATGTACCGCTGGAAAGATGTCAGAAGATTGGACTGCTCACCACCGCTGCATACTATCCAGGCATCGGGGAATCACAAATACGCACTCCTTAATTTTGTTGAAAAGCCTCATTTTATACAGACTGCGGTCACATGCATTCATTCTCCCTGTACAGCTAATACTGCAGGAGCCTAATCCAGCCAGATTTCTGCAGAAAACGATGCAGAGCCAGGCAGAGGGCAAACAAATTGCTTCAGGATTCTGCAATCAATCAGCGTGTCAGTCCTCATTAGTTTTGTTCTGGATACACCCTTAAACAAGCCCAACCTTCTTGTCTTTGTAATTGTGTGGTGCCGGTACTGATACAAGGCTCCTGCCTGGTGAATAATTAATTTGGGTAAATTGTGCTGCTATAATTTGGATTCCTGCTGGTCTCTTGGTCACCCTTACTCCATATCTGACTGGAAGTCTATTTTCTGCCCCATATCAATTTTTCATATGCAGCCATTTGTCCTTAGGGGACGGATGTCATCTCAAGACTGGATACTGAGTTTTCACCTGTCCCGATGGCATTCGACTGACATTTCCTGGACACTGAACTACAAGAGGGAAAAGGCCTTGGCTATAGTCTTACTTAGAACTTGTCCAGCTTCTCTCTGATTCCTGAGTCCTGCTGCTTTGAACAATTGTGCTGCTTTTAGTTCATGAAAGTATTTCCACTACCAGCTGAGCACGCCCATCCTGCCCTGTGATAATATTTCATGCAAAAGCTTTTTTCTCATTCTCATTGTGTCCAGTGGCAGCAATTGACCAGCGGCAACAATTGACCCTATGCAGAATGACATGAATGAGTTTCAGTGGCTCCTGATTATCAACCTGCCTGATGAGTCTGGACTCGGCCGCCCACCCATACATGGCTTAGAAAAAAAAAAAGAGTGAGGCTGGCTCCAGATGGTCATGCCCTTTAGAAGTCCCTCTCTACCCAGTAATGCGAGTTGGCTCTTACTCCCCTGACTTAGTAGCGGGATCATTCCAGGCGGCTGCTGTTAATGAGCTTCGTTCGTCCCTCCTCTGTCATGCTGGTGTTTCTGGCTCGGTGTGTAACCCCACTTGCCTCACTTTTTTTTATCGGTGCATATCATATCAGCACAGGATCAAACAAGGGCAAGCAGGAGGCAGGTTTACACCCCAAAGCCAGTCGCATTGGCCGGTCCCATGCATGCCATAGCAACTGTTGACACGTTAACCTAATTGTGCACCACCAGGAGGGATCATAGTTCTCTTGAAGAGCATGTCTGCTTAATGAAACCAATCTGCAAATTACATTGAGAATACACACAGTGCAAAAGTTTCAAAAAACATCACTTTTAAAGCCACGAGTATTGCCTTGTAGCCTGCAGACAGACATATGGGCAAGCACACATGCATTGATATCTGTTAGACGTGTGGCTGCAGATGCAACAATGTTCCTCCAAACCTATCGGCCTCTTCTAGTATCAGATTTGTAGTTTTAGTTCCCGAAAGGTAATGCACTGTAATTTCATATGATAGTCTGCAAATCGAAGCAGGAGGCATGAGGCTGAAACAGGTAGTAGTGTGACATTGAAGCAGCATGGTGGAAAGTAAGGGCATGTAGGTGAGGGAGGTGGAAGGAGCGTTCCACTCAGCCATGCTCGGTTTCATTCTCAACTCCTAAACGCTTTTCTTCTGTACTTCATTTGTTTTAGCTGCCTAACTTTAGCACAGTGATACACAGTGACTACTACTACTACTACTACTGTTACTACTACAACTACTACTACTACTACTGTTACTACTACAACTGCTACTACTACTACTGTTACTACTACTACAATTACCACTACTATTACTACTACTGTTACTACTACTACTACTACTACTACTATTACTATAACTATTACTACTACTACTACTACTATTACAACTATTACTGCTACTACTACCACTAATACTACTGCTACTACTACTACTACTACCACTAATACTACTGCTACTATTACTAATACCACTAATACTACTGCTACTACTACTAATACCACTAATACTACTGCTACTAATACTACTGCTACTATTACTAATACCACTAATACTACTGCTACTGCTACTATTACTAATACCACTAATACTACTACCACTACTACTAATACCACTAATACTATTACTAATACCACTAATCCTGCTGCTGCTACTACTACTACCACTAATACTACTGCTACTACTACTAATACCACTAATACTGCTACTACTACTAATACCACTACTACTACTACTAATACCACTAATACTGCTACTACTACTAATACCACTAATACTGCTACTACTACTAATACCACTAATACTGCTACTACTACTAATACCACTAATACTGCTACTAATACCACTACTACTACTACTACTAATACCACTAATACTGCTACTACTACTAATACCACTAATACTGCTACTACTACTAATACCACTAATACTGCTACTACTACTAATACCACTAATACTACTGCTACTGCTATGACTATTCTAATAATGAAAAGTATCTAAAGGTCTAAAGTTACAAAGTGCTGTAAGATGAGAAGAACAAAGCAAATACATCACCTATAAAACCATCACTCATAATAATAAGCGGTCCCCATTAGGGACCACTTAGTATACCAGAAATGGCACAAAACTAAGTAACAGTAATATTATCATTACATATTTCCATAGAAATAAAACCATTATAGGCTTGAAAGTTAACTTAATACGTCTGAAGAGCGACTGTAAGTATGCTGTCGAACGGAAGCCACCATGACGATTGATACCGCTGGCTTGTAACGGCCCATTCAGCAAAATTCAGAAATGACACTGGACATTATCAACATTACTATTGCATTGTGAAAGCAATCACATGCTATCAGCTAAATTCAAGTTTTTTTAAATGTGCTTCCAGTTGTTACTAATCATATTTCCCTACTAAATTGTTTCAGTGCCATGATTGCAAATGCTGGATTGCCGTTTGTCTTTAGACAGTCAAAGAGCTCTGTCTGTGCTTCAGGAGGCACACCTCTCCCAGTGTGCTTTTTCTCCTGGCCAGAGATGCTTCATAGATACTCTGGGGGTGGCAAGTCAGACAAGATAGCAGAGACACTGTCACAATGATAGCATTTCATGAAAAAATGATGCATTATCCTTCACCTTTGAATCTGGAACAGCACATGCTGCAGATTCCCACAAACGCAAGGACTACATATTGTGTCCCACTTGACACTGCCTTCCACCGCTTGGTTCACATACAAAGAACAGGCGGGTTACTGACGTTGTCCTGGAAACTGAGATGAAAAAGCAAATACATTTTACCTTTACTCTCACGTTGATTAACAGTGTGTCTGAATTTTTCGGCAGATTGTGATTTGATCAGGCGCTGGCCAAGCTTTTGAGATCCAACCCTTTAGTTGTATGAACAAGAATTCATCATCACAGCTATATACTGAAATAAACTCTCTAGAGGTTTTTTCTATAGGGTATTCACTTCATAACATATCAGTATTTCAACCAAACATGTAGCTAGCTGCCACCTGGCCAAAACGAAGGTGAATTATTTATTATTCTCACACTCTACTCCAGTCAGGAGTAAAAAAAAAAGGAGTTAATTGTTTTTTCACACAATTAAAACACATCTTTGCAAACACTGTTTTGGTAATATAAAGAATACAAAATCAAATGTTTTGCCCAGACAACCTATTCAAGGTACTTCAAGGTACATCAATAGTTTCCATAATACTGCTCCAATATCAGAGCTGACCATTCCAGCAGGAAGGGCTTTGCTGCTGGAAGTCACAAGGTTTTTCCTGTGGCCAGATAAAAAGTGTGTCAAAAACCCATGTTTGCTCTTTTTCCTTCACACATGAAGACCTTCTCCCCGAAGAGACAATTAGAGGGGAAAAACCTGTGTTTCTTCAGCAGGCAAATAAAATTTCCAGAGACGTAATAAGACACAAGTGTGACTTAAGGCAATAGCGGAAACCAGCGCAGACACATTTCTGATTAAAGCCACAGCAGCAGTGATGATATGAGAAGGGGTGGGGGGGGTTTCCATACATTCAGATAATTAGAGTCATTAAGCTGCTTCGGGGTGGGGATGCACCGCTATTTAGAGATTAAGCATTCATCTGCTCAGCCGCTAATGTATTTTCTTTTTTCTTTTTTTTTAGATTTGGGTGAAGTGGAGTAAAGGAACAGCTTGATGTTGAAGCAGCACAGTGCGGGGAGGCTCTGTCTCCACGGGTTTCGTCTGCCAGAGAGGTTCTCCTCTGGTCCCTTGTGAAGCAATTTGTTGAGGCAGCTCATAAATTACACAGCCAGACTTGGATGTCACTTATTAGAGACAGGTCAGATTCTGATTGAAAGGTCTGGATATAAAAAGCATCTCTGATTTGTCTCTTTCCGCTGAAATGTTACTCACTCTAAGTGGGGGGAATTGCTATGAATTATTATTCACAGCGACTCCATATACAGGAATTTGAAGATGCGTGTGTGTGTGTTTGGAATGAGACAGTCCAGCAACAGTGTGTATTATTGAAATAAATGTAAGATCTACAATAATAGCTCTAGGAAAATGACTATTTTTCACAGGGATGCTGTATGTGTTTTCCTCAAACAATATTTACATCAGAGTTAGGTTAAATTAATCAACAGGAGCTAAATGTCGACCTAATAGTGTCCAGGAGGCTTGTAGTGATGTTGTGGCAACCTCAATTACTGTAATAAGTTATTTCAATGATGGAAAAAGCAGGGAGTACATTTCTTAATAAATAAGCACTCTGGATTTCACGCACATTCTCCTCCAAGCGATAATTCATGTTGATTAAGGTTACCGTGCTTTCAAACTGGGCTATGTCAGGAGTGAGGTGCAGTCGTTCTCATAAATAGTGACTGTCCTACTGCATCATCGCAAGGGGTGTTATATTATTAGGCCAGCTAACAAGACATTGACCTTTCAGTTATTTCACTGACTTCTTGATTCTACAGAAATTGACAAATTATGGCTTCCTATGCTTCTGTGGGTGGAAACGGTTAGAAATGATAGATGATGATTGCAGTAAACAAATTACAATTTATGCTTGACAGTTTTCATATACTTACACGATAATTCGTCATGTTTGTAATAAAAATATCAGAATCTCTTCAATCACCAACTGTGATAAATACACATGAATACGTCTCGATGACATTGGTGCGGAGACATACAGGCAGCTTGTATCTCAATACCTACTGGTGAGCAAGGACAGCAGGACCTCAGTGAAAAGGAACGGTGAAAGAGATACTATAAAAAGCACACCTGACATTATTCAGCAGATTATATACCGTCTGGATGAATAAATGGATAAATGAATGCATGAATACTGACATTTCCTGACGTACAGTGATTTCTCTGTAAACGTCTGAGACCACAATTTGATTTCTTTGCACCTGCGATGAAACAGCGGGAGCTTGCATCCTCATCCGAAGTCAACACGAGCTGTCATCAGCCTTCATCTTTTCAATTTAACCCTTGTTGAACTAATGTGATTATGCTCTCGTTGTTTCTTCACAGTCGATCAAAAGTCGATTCCCCCCCCCCCCAACTTCAGAACCAAACCGTCCTCAAAAGGCATCATAACACCGTGCCTCTTGAGTATAAGCTGTGTTGGTTGATGGGTCGCTCTGCTCTGAAAGACTGTGGGCGGTGCGAGAGGCTCTGATTGCGCCTATGTAGCGGTCTGCAAGTTTTTCAGGCGCCAAATCGTGCACCTTTTTGCTGCCTTGGTATTGCCTTTCATGACGTTATGTTGTTTCAGCTGGCAGGCGCTCAGGTAACAATCGAAAATAAACTCAATAAAATGACTGCAGAGCTTTAGTCCTGTGGTGTTTCAAATCAAAGGTGTAGCGAATTGGGAAGCTTTGAATGGCTGTAATCAACGTCTTGTCCATTTTACACAGGGGGAGCTGTTCATGCAACAATATCACATTGGTAGGGAAACAGGGAAGCATGCGCATCTGATTGGCTGTTGTTTGATCAGTTGTGGTTGAGTGTTGACCAGTGACTTGTTGATGGCGTGGCTCGCTGTGTGAATGCACTGTAAGAGAGTCGCTGAACAAAATATTTAACTCATGCATTGATTTAGTCACTGCTGTTAGAAAATCACCGAGATACATCCTGGTATGTGAATGTACTCAGTGTTCCTTTCATTTATACACACATACTGCTCACACTCCCATATACACATCCTTATGTTGGTACCCCAGGGCGGTTTAAGGGCTTTGCTCATTGGCACTAGTTGTGTAACATCTTAGGTCACATTCACACCCAGCATGTCTGGTTTATTTGAACTCTGGAGCATTTACTCCTCCAGGTTTGCTTGGGCTGGTGAGGACAACGCCATATGAAGCCTAATAACTACACTTGTGAGCGAACTGCGGTGAGGTTTGCTAGGCGTGAGAATGTATGGGTATAATGAGATGGATGTTGACATTTGATAGCCAGCAGTTCCTCATGCTTGGAAAGCACTAGCATAACAAAATCAACCCGAGGGCAAACCGCAGTCTGGACTGATGCTCATATTCAGCTTTTTCCTCCATGTGTTCTTTACTGGTGTGAACACCACAGAAGGTGTATTACAAAGAACGCAGACAGGTCCATCATGCTTATAAGTTAAGAATCAGACTGGAATCAGATTTTCTTGACTCCCGCCCTGCCATAAAAATGTCAAAGCTGGCGGGGTGACAGTTTACCGAAAAAAAATAAACAAGATATTTGTGAGTCCATGTGACTTTTGTTTACAATCCGTGGTTTGCTTGTAATTGGGCTGCGTGGACCTAAGCAAACCAAATACAAAAATGCCACAAAGTCAACATTTCTACGACGGTCCAGACCCAAGAGAAGGAAATGTAACGTGATTGCATGTGATTTGTCTGAAGACAGCAAATTGAACTTGCTGTACGGGAAACCATAACTGACAGGCAACGGCAAACAGTGAGTTTAAAAGTCCCTTCCTCAGCCAACCCATCTGACTGAAACCATCTAATATTACCGAGCTTCGCAACACTCTCCCAGGTTGTTCAATATCAGGAAGTTCCTAATGTAACACTTCTCCATCTCCGTCCCACTGGATTATGCAGTAATTACATGAAATGAATCCTTTAATTATGTAGACGCTTCTGATAACAGTATATTTGTCCTTGGTGTAGTTTGTATTCCTGGATCCTGAGCACATTCTCCACAGATCATGAAACTGAGATCTACCCTTGCCATTTCCTTTCTATTTCGGTCGGTGGGATTTCACAGGGGAGTTGACTGTATTGATAATGACGTGCAAACTGCAGGCATGAAAGCTACCCTCCACTGGGACTTGTCTTTACATGACTGGCCCCTGGAGTTATTACCTATAATGATAATGACTTCTACAGGCCAAGGTCCTTCAAATGAGGCCGCAAACCAAATTCCCTGGCAAAACTTTGTAACATCGTACATTTTTAGAGCTGTCCTTTTCAACGGAAAGCAGGGAATCCTAAAAAAAACTGGTGACACCGGTGGGTGATGGAGGACAGGGCTTTCATTTGGCAGTGGATCCAAGTGTGGCCACTGGATGTTGAAATGGAAATACGATTTTTTTCAATGTGTGCCCAGTAACAGAGACAGCTTATGGGGAGAGATTTATTTGGTAAGGTTGGAGAAGGGAGGTTTGAAGCCAAGTGTTGACGAAGCGGTAGATGGACATGAACCTGAACCTGAGTGAAGACAACATCCCTTGTCTCACCCATGTGTTGAAGGCATCCAATGGACACACTTTGTTGAAGCTTTTGCAGATTATTCACACAATCTTTACTTCTGAAACCTCTGGAGCACAATGGACTGTTTAACATGGCACAGCAAATAGTCAACACCAAAATAACCAGTTGTATCAAAATAAATACTGAATTTGATGATTGCACGTGACGAGGAAACTGTTGGAAATAGTTTGATCTGTAAGGGGGGAGTGGTCTGTGGCTCGCCGTCTTTTATTGGCGTGGAGAAAAAAGAAAAGCCAGACGCACTTTGGAGTTAACTGTTGGGACGTCAAGCACTCCTTTCATCAGCGTGGGAACAAGCTCCCCGGTCGTCCTGCCCGACATCTGCCCGTCTGCCGCGTCTCTTTTCCTCCCGAGCAGGTAAGGAATGCATTAAAGTTTTCGTGCCGAGCAATAATCTCACCGTGTTTACGGTTCACGCTCTCACATTTCTGCGCTCCAGGTAATTCAGTGCCGTGTTTGCACAGGGACCGGTTAACGGTATGAGGTTGTGACTCCTATCTGATGTGCCATTACCTTTCCATCTTTCCATTACCATTTTTGTTTTGGCATTTTCGATAAAGGAAAAAAAAAAAAAAGAAGAAAAGTTAACGCTCACCCAATCACGCGCTAACATCGCGCTCCTTTCATTTTGCACATTCCACGATTACGCGCAGATTTCAGAGCGTTGCTGCGTTTTGGCGCGTCGTGGTGACATGAATTCCAAGAACGTGTCCTTTCGGCAGATGCACTAAAGTGTAACGACGTGTTTTCACGGTTGTATGGGGGTGCTGGTAGGTGAAGCGCGTGTCCTTTCCCCACATTCCCACACCATTTGGGTTGTGAGGTTTCAGCGCAAGACGCACCCGCAACGTTTTCAGTGAAGGGATGCTGGCACTGTGTCTCTCTCATTCTTCACCCAGTGTGTGTTTTGTGTTTGTGTATGTGTGCGCGCGCCCCCTGCTCGCAATTCCCCGTTGGCTCTCACTGATATTGAGCAATTTGGCCAATTCATATCGTATTGATTGACTGATGGTGAGATATTTACGTTTGCTCGTCTAACTTTTGATCGGATATACAAGTGTAATTTAAAAAACTCCCCTCTAGGAAGGTAAAGCATAATATCTCATTAGCCATTTTCATTCAAATGCAATCCCCCCAAATTGTATTCAGTGAGCACTCTCCTCTGTCACTTAGTCTGGTGAAATGATGATTAATATGCCACTTTGTAGCTTAATTTTTAAGCAGTGACTTAATAAACCTGCCACGTTCCTGCAGCCCCGTCGATTAGTCTCAGGAGGGCCATCAAGACAATACATATGGGCCCCTTCAGATCCTCATTGCCACATAATGACAGAGGCAGACTTCGGCCACCAGGTTCCCTTCATTCAGAAAACTGTGGCTATGTCAGATATTGCCTACTGTTCCCCGCCATTCATAAATAATTCATTTTAATCATAAAAGAATGATATATTTTTATTCTTGCTCTACAAATGGAAATAATAAGCACGCTGACACGTAGCGCAGTCTGTAGACGCAAGATGCAGCTGATATAACATGAAGTTCAATCACTCAGCTGCTGTTTATATTCCAAGGGTTTGCAATATCATCATGTAGCCACGCGGGTAGGGGGTAGGCTATGATGCAATATTTTCCAAAGTGGGAGTCCTTCAGGGTGTTGGAGGGGGTCCCCAGCAGAATGAGAGCTCAGCAGGACTAGATCTTATAAAATGGGGCTGTGTGGTCTAATGTGTGTCTGTTTTGCCGAGCCCTGTTATTATATAAGGCATACCAATAATGTAGCAGCATTCCTACAGCAGCATTCCTGCATCTGAGAATAGAAACCCTCCTTTGAGGTTATTGTGCTCACTGAATTTTGCTCAACAGCGGTAAGCTCTGAACAGGTAGGTAGCAGGCTGAAGCCTAATCTTCACAGGGGTGATAGAGATAACAGTGATATATGGAGCGGATGGGGTGGTTTAACACCCAGAGCTGACTGTTGTCTGGTGGGGTCGGGTGTGTGATACCGGAGTGTTGCCTCAGCCAGCTCCACTCAGGTCCTCTTATGCTTGGGATTTGGCAGTCTTAATAGCTGCAGGTGTATACGAGCAGAGACGCCTTCTGTGTTCCTCGCCGCAGATGCCTTGATGAATGCTGTGTTGCTGCTCAGGCATCTGTCAGTCGCTCCCGCTCTCCAAGTGAAACGCTTTCCTGGCCACCAGCCAGGCCGTGGGTATTGTGACATGGCTATATTGTTTTTTACAGTTAAGTTTCACAGTTAAAATGTCTGCGGTATTTTGTGAAGGAAAGGATAAACATCGATATTAGAATGATGGGAAATTATTTTGATGGCAATCCCACTCCTCTACATACAGAGCTCACAGTCCATGGAATGGTAATTCCGTGACTGCCTTGTAAATAAGTAATTTATGGTCTTATGTGCAAATAAAAAACATATAAAAGTATGGCAATGAAATTACATTCCAATTTATTTTTCTGACACTGGCTATAAATTAGGCGGTGATGTACAAGAAGATAGCCGACATCAGCAATCTCCGACCAACAATAATAAAGTAGCGCTGGCATTGCAGGTGCAGCTTTGAGTATGAATCAGGTGTCCATGCTAATGTTTGTATGCTAACTGATTCTATCAGTGAATAACGTGGCTAGCAGTATGTGAAACCATTTGACCAGAACGATTACCTCTGCCTGAGTATTTAGACAATCTGATCTGATCTGAAATTCCTGAGAAAATAGTGTGATCAATACAAATTGGATGGGTGTGACACTCTTTCCATTGAGACAGTCCTACAGGAGGAGTCATGGAAACACACTGATCAAGACCAAGAGGGCTAGGGGAGGACAGTTGTCATCAGATTGGTCAGAGCAGCCAGGTGAGCTGTTTTATAGTTTTTTATAGTATAGTTTTTATAGTTTTAACATTTTTTATTGATATTTTGATGGATGCATAACATGTCATTCAATTGTGATGTCACATATACATTGTTACTATTTGGAGCCAACATTCCAGAGGCTCTGAGGTAGCCATCTTAAAAGTAACATGGACATTGGATATTACAACGTGTAATGGAGTGAATTCTGGTCACAAGTCGGAACCATGAACATGTTAAAGTAGACTTAGACTGACATATCAGCAAAGTGGCCTTTTATTAAATATCAGATATTGGCCAATCAGTGTGATGATGGAGTTACAGAAATACAGTCTCTAAAACCTGCAATTGCATTTTCTTTTCACATTTTATTAATTCATTCAATTGTTCAACATGTTTTGTAAATGAATTCCTCATTTAAAGTCAGTAATGTATCCCAGAGTTTCCCTGTGATTGAAGAGGTGTGGTGGGTCACCCTGCCTTAAGGAGCATTAAGTCTGGGTTTCAGTGGAGAGCTTTAGTGTCCCATGATGGTCTTAAAGGCCTTTCTACCATGACAATCCTGGGGGAAACACTGAATACTTGTACTTTATTGGATTTTGGTGTCAGTCCCTCAGAATCTAAGAGCAAAAGTGGATACACCAAAAAAGTAAATCGCAACATTTCATCACAAAATAACTTACAGAGAGTCATAGAGTCAGAGTATCTGAGGATGGATTGTTTTCCTTTAGAGATATTGAATATTTGCACAAAATATGAGCTAATTGCAGCTTCAAACCAAAAATATCAATATTGGTGTCAGCCTTCAAAAACCGGTATCGGCTGGTTCCAATGTTAAAACTAACCATTTATCAGCAGCCTCTTCATACTTACATAAATCCCACATTTCCCGTCAGCCTCTCGGTTGTGGTGAGATTCAGAGGGCACCTGAAGGTGCAGCGTGAGGACACGTGGTCGGTCTGCAGTAGGCCAGGTAAGCAGGACAGAGTGGTGACCTTCACTCGCTGATGGAGACTGATGGAAGCCTGATGGAGGCTGTGCGGCCAGAATCACGCTGAATTATTTCTGACATGGTGCTGCCGCAAGACTTACAGCTAGGGCTCAGCATCTCACACTGGGTTAGTAAGAATTCACTGAATCACATTTTGGGTGGCGAAAGCGGCCAATCAGCAGCAGTCTCAATTTCACTCCCTCCCCTCCAAGCTTGGCGAAGAGCTGTAATTGTCTGTGTTGAGTCAAACAGCCACTGTGTCTTCGTAAAAGTCAAATTGGACAGTGCGAGAGGTAAATCGTGCAGTTTAGGTTTGATTTGCTTTGTTTTGTAATCTTCCTTTCTCAGCAGAATTGTTACTTTGCTGTGATCTGCCTTGTTTAATGCTCCTTGGCAGAAGAAGCGTGGCTTATGAATAAGTCAGAGTCCTCAACGTCAACGCTTTGAGGGATAGGAAATGGAATTACCGTGTACTGTACCAGTCTGAACTGGGAAGTACTTTCATCTTTTCTTTGTTTTTGCTCCACCTGTGCCCCCCCCCCCCTCCCCTGCAAAGTGCTGTCTATACATTGCATATGTGAAATTTAGCTTGTACGCAAATTCATAAATAATTTCTTTGTGTTGTTGTGTTCCACAATAATAGTTTTCACAATCAATAATTCATCCCGACCTGACTGTGAACCCATGAAGCCCCGTGTCAGGATTGATCACAAATAGACTTTAATTGCCTATCTCTTACGTAAGATGGCTACCTTCACTTCATGGTCACCCGTGATGTAGGCCTAATCCTCTAACCCGTGCACCGTGTTTGTGTTTAAAAAGCGCAGATTATTTTCACCTCACGTATTTCCCATTTCATCATTTATGAGATCGATGCCGTTTTGAGTAATGTTTGTTGGAAAGCAAATCGAGGTTTACGGCTACAGTCGAGTACACGGTTTGCGCCAAAGCTACAGTATATTCAAAGCAAACAACCGCACGCAGGACAAAATAATTCTGGGGGAAAGAATCTCCACAGCTTCAATTCAGAAACAGATGCACGGTTTAGGTCCAACATCTGCTCGATCCGCCAAAATGGAATTTGGAAATTTACAAGCGGGGTTTTCACTGTGAGGTGCAAGGGAAAAACGACTGGGGATAATACCCTAGGAATAAGGTGGCAGCTGAGCTTAGCTTCGTCGAACAAATCCTCTGTTGCACAGCATCACTAACACATTAGTGGTAGTGAAGGAAGCGGTGCACATATTGAAAACAGAGTCTACGTTAAGTTGGGCAACACCTGCTCAACACTGATAGAAAGCCTGTCACACAAACCTCTCACGCAGACAGGCACTTACACAAACTCTTAAATACACGACATAACAGGTGGAGTATCAGGGAATCATTAAAATGAAAATACAAAAATGGGTTTGCGGAGAGAGTTTATGTCTTCTGTCTGAAAAAAAAGCATTATTTATAAGATGAGTGATGTTTTTCTTTTGGCAGGTACTAGACTGAGACGGGCTGACACTAAAACGTTGAATGTCAAAGTGCTACTTTATCTTAACCAAGAATGGCTTTGCAGTCAGAGGAATCTTTGGGCTTTAGTATCTGGAAGGGGAGCTTCCATCCAACGATGGCCGTTTGCATTTTAATCTAACGCCCTCACATCAATTTCTCAGGGGTACATATGGAGGAATAGGCGCCACTTCTGAAAATGATTGTAACTGCAATTGCGGTTGCACAAGAGGTGAGTATCAGCCATTGAACTTCTTATCTTTCACACAAACTCACTTACATAGCTGTCAGAGTGGTTACTGGAGAGATATCTTGTGTATTTTCTCCCAGACTCACTAAACCAGGAGCTTCTTCCTGACTCTACAGTGACTCTAAGAACGCTCTTGAAAATTAAAATCATCATTTATTATCTTTATCTCATGGTTTTTCATTATCTTTTTCATTTATTATATCAGTTATCTATTAAATCTTATGATTGTCATTCAAAATGGAACATGGAGCATGATGGGTTACCCAATAATAATGTTTCATAACGTGAGGTCAAACCTTCCTAGAAATAATTGAAATTCTCTGCTTTTTAAAAAGAAATGTTACTTGTCATTGTGTTGTGCGAGCAAGGTAGCAGTGGCTTTGCTTTGTTGCTGCTCTGCACCCCCGATGTACTACTGAGGGTCACACCATAGACTCATTAATGTTTCACGCCGCTGTCTCTGGCAGCCTGTCTCCACTTGCTTACATGCAATTTGCCATTATCCAAATTTACCATGCAGTTACGTGTGGATAACAAGCCTTGACCTCCTGCCCCGGTACTGGATACCTGTACTGCAAGTTCTGATCCTACAAGCCCCGCAGCACCACATTACAACAGTATTCAAATTACTGCGCCCCGTGCCCATTCTTATTCACTACAGGTGGAGTAAGTTAGTGAAAATTACTTTCCCTGTGGCACCTTCATCCATCAAATCCTGTCTTAAGCCGTATCTTACGGTGACGAACAATGTGAGTGTGATGGTTCATGAATCTGTGTGCTTCTCTCAGGCTTGACGCTTACGGCAGAGCCATTTCTAATAAACACGTATCCGCCACTTCTCCTTCTAAGGCTCGGCGCTGGCTAAATGATTGTGATAGCTTTTGACAATCAGATGCTTTCTTTGTATATTTACTAGGATGAGATTGCTAATCAAGTGTGTAGGTTTGTTGTGCTGCGTGTGCGTACGTGTGCTATTTTTATGTGTGGGTTAATTCACATAACCTTTCTTGGAATGCAGCCTCACTCTGTGATGTGGTAACATCACATTAGTCAGTGGATATAATGTCAGAGACCTACTCAGTGCAGTTCTGCAAGAATGTAATTGAGAGAGAGCCCATGGGAGTTCGATGGGGAGATTGAGAATCTCATAATGATATATATATATATATATATATCTACAGTAGGCTATTTTCACAAATGGCCTGGTAATATACCTTTAAACTTGGTGAATGTGGGATGCTTACCTTGCACTGTATTGTGTACCGGCGTGAGATGATATCTTCTCTGTAGATACCAGTATCATTCATTGCAGATACCAGTAAATCTCCAGTTGCATCTGGGCCTGTTACCTCCGTGCTGAGCATGTGTGTAACAAAATAAGGAAACAATGGATGATGCAGTGGATATAATCAGAGCTTCCTTACTATTAAGCAGAATTTCCACCACTCCTCTCTTGGAACATACAGACTAGCATAAATAGCGAACCGTGGCAGTCTGCAGGATGATTAATGCACTGCACACTAAATGGATTTGCAATGAACCAATCGTGTGATGAGCTGCTTACACTTGCAATAAACCGGTACATGCCTTTAGAGTGGCTCCTCTTGCTCTTTTATCTGGGAATTTGCAAGGCAAATGGCCACGGTAGGTGCATGCATGTGAATATGTGTGGCCAGAGTGAGTCATCCGTCACAAACAATGGCCTTGGCTTGGTATCTCGCTCCTGTGTTCAGGCCATGTGGCGCAGGCCAGTGTGTACTCCTAACTCTCTGGAGCAGGTCGTCTGGTCAAAGGCCTATTTGTCTGTTGCTGTGCGTCTGTCCCTGTAGTTTGACTCTGGTGATTTTGTCTGCCTGTGTCAGTGTCAGTCATCTTGCCCTGTGACCTGTGCCATTTCCCCCTGCCTCAGCGAGGCGACAGTAGGCTCTGCCCCAGCCCATCCGTCAACAGAGCTCCACCAGACATCATATTTCCAGGACAACTTATATCCTTGTGCAGTGAAAAATAGCTCCTGACATCAGTGATTATTCTAAACCTTTAAACTGTCTTTTTCCATTACACTTACTGGGTTGTGATAGATTTAGCTTTATCTTCAGGGCCACATTGCACCTCCTTTTTCTTTGCTCTGGATTGTTTATGTTTGTGTCTGTCTGGAAAATCCTTAGCAGTCTTAGCAGGGGCTCATCAATACGCTTTGTCCAAATATTGGAGCAGCATGAACGCAGCATAAAAATGGCTGTGAGCCTGTAAGGTCTAATAGATTAAGACCACTGCCATCCTTCAAACCCTACCGCTGATTGTGCGCTGTGATTTCATTACCTACAGAGTTGCTCTCACACCTTTTGTCTCAAAGCAAAATTGTGTTTAACAGAAATAGTCATTTCCTCCTTAATAGAAAACATGTCCTGGAGATAGAAGGGGAAGGGTATTGTATTATCTACCGTGCTGACATACCTATATCAACAAATATAGATCGTTACCTGACCATACAATGACTGGACTATGGCTGCAACAATTTGTGGTCGGAATTTAAGCCTCGAGTGAGTGAGCATCCAAGATGGGAAAAGTCATAATATTTCTTGTAGAAATGCTGTTACCTGGATTTGACCTGTATTGGCTATGATTTGATTAGATGTGGGGTCCCTGTCAGATGCCTTTTGTGGGGGTTGGGCAGTGCCTGTGATGAGTGAAGCCACTGGCCTATGTGGTGGAGGATGGATGGCCTCAGAGTACAAGGTCCAGGAGAAATGTGCCCACCGTGCCATTGGGGGATAGGGAGGAGATGATTCATTTTCAGCCTCACTTCACCCAGGATGATCTCATTACTTGCGCAAGTGGCCAGTCCCGCCGATGAGAACTCCCGGGTCCACCCTGAAAGGCATGGCGTGTCTCAGGCATTGCACGCCGCTCTGCTGTCTGTGTATTGATTATAGAATATAATAGAAAGATACAGAAGGCACAAATGGATTCATTGTGTCCTTTCAGATTATTTTATACAGGTGCGTTGAAAGTTTTTTAGCCGCACAAGTTTTTCTTATTTCCATTTAAAAAATATGTTTTATGTTTTTATTTTATCTTCCTATGGTCCTTGCTTAGCATGCAGGTGGCATTTTGTAGAAATGAATAAAAAGCTCCGTTCATAAATATGGAATGGATATTACTTACAAGTTACAACAGGCTTTTGATGTAATGCATCAATTATGCATTGAAAAAGTGACACTCCCATATGTTCAGGGATCTCAGGTAATGTAAACTGTTGGTGTTGACCATCACAGTAATACTGATATACTGTGTTTTCTTGATGAACAATGCATCTTCTGCTTGACCTGCCTGAACTCTTCTGTGATCCTGGTGAGTGACGACTTGCAGTGTTATGATAGTACGTTTAGTAGATGAAATAATTATCAGGAAATCTTGGACACGTCAGTCAGTTTTGAAGCTTTGAGCACCTAGAATGAAGCCCATCGTACCTGCGTGTGTGCACTAATTAAAACGAGGAAGAACCTCATATCTCCGTTGTACAGGACCATGTCTCGTCTTTTAACAATGTGCAGCGGAGCAAGAGAAGAGAATTTCTCTATGCCTTGTCAGATGAAAAGAGCAAGATTAAACATGGATGTTACTAAGCATTTTCCCATACCTACACTATAGGCTATTGAAACTTAAGGTGAGGAGAAAAAGGCTGCTTGCTTTAACAGGCTTACACGTGTTTCGTTAGGGTGCTGGTCACAGCAGCCCTCCCAACCGTAGCATGGAACAAGACTACCTGCACCAGACATAGAGGTGTTTAATAGCTCAGTTCAGATTATTATTATATTATTTGGGATTCAAGACGTGGTGGGCTGTTTTCAGCTGTTTGACTGGATTCAATTTGCGCCTATCTATTCCTATTCTTCTTCTTTTACCGACTCCATGATGCTAATTTGCGCCCTCTAGAGGGGACGTCGAATTTGAATTTCATCTTGCGGGAAACATTTGGTGACAGTATCAAACGTTTATAAGATTCAATAACAAATTTGATGTTTCTCACAATGAAGTATAGATATGTCCAATTTTGACAACGCTAGTGCAGCAGTTGGAGGGAAGAGAAATAAGGTGTGCATTTAATTTCTATTAGACATTTAACTCGGCAGTGGTCTGAAACGGGTTTGTCTTGTTTGTGTTTGCCTGGCTGTGCAGAGTGTGCCCGTATGTACTGAATAATGTTTTGTGACATAAAGCTTTGTGGCATTTTGTGCAAAGCTGGACCTGTACTTGACCTGTACTCAGCCCCGAGGGTTTGTGTATTTCCAGTAAACCGTCAAATGTCGACTTCTCTTTACTCGTATTCATGATCATCAGGTACACAGGACACGGCGAGTATCAGCGTCTGGAAAAAAAAACTGATTAACAACTTCATTGCTCCTTGACCCGCTGTCATTTTTTTTAGGGTTAGATCACAAACTTGTCACAAAAGAGATTTTCACATGCATTGAAATGAGAGGAGGAGAAGGAGACTGAACGGGCATGAAAAGTGACCTTGTTGGTTTGGAGCAGCCAGATGGTTAACTGAAATAAACACACAGGGTCAGAGCAGTTTTAGACCTTGGCCACATGGTGCTGTAGGTGCAGCAGCACAGCAATGATGTGTGAAAGGACAGAGTATTTTTTAATCAACAACAAACAAATACCCCGAAATGACCTCTTTGTTTATTGGGAATGACTTTTAAAATCAGTGTATCGTCACGTACGTACACGTGCCCAGAAGGGACCGACCCCCGTTTACTTTCTGCAGAGTTTCAGGTGCTGCAAAGTTATTTTTTTCTGGGATTTGCTTCTAAGATCTACGCAGAATAGAAATGAAATTGCATGACCTCTCAATACATCTCAATGGGAGGTTAGATTGTAGTGTATTGCTACATATGAGCACAGCGTGGAATACATGCTTCACTCCTGGATAGCGTTTGAGTCCAGTCAGTCGATCGATGAATAGATTTTATATTTTGTTCCATGATTGCCTCCGCGGTGAAATAATTATCGGGTGGGATGATTTTCCGTGTCAATGTGTTCGTATTGCACGTGGTTCATTCCACAGTGAGTAATGTGAGCGGGTCCGGATGTCACTCAGTCAGCCAATATTTGCAGCTTTGTTCAGTTCCAAGGAGATGAAGGATGAGGACTTTGTCAAGATTGACCTTAATGTATGTACGCCTTGACAGGGATGACTCGCTCTCGCTCTTACACCGCCTTTGATTTCTGTGAAGTGACATGGACTGGAAAGGCAGCACTGATTCTCATGTGTAAGGGCTGTCTCCTTTTAGGTGCACACGCTGAAGACGTTTCTTGACTGACGTTCTCCCATTTTTCAACCTGCGACAACTTGATATTAAACTTGATATTACATTACAACTTGATATTACATCGCTTGCTCATCTATGTATTTGAAGTTCTTTTGTATTGGACTAGACCAGTGATGGTATTTCCATATGTGGGTGTTTAAGGACAGCGCATTCGGTTGCACGTTATTCAGTTAGATGTGATATCACTGACCCGTGGTGGGTTTCCCGATAGCGAAAGATGTTGAAAATTCACAACACACTTCATTCACAGTTTCACAGCAGTTCTTGAAAAATTCATGTGCGTTTCTCAAAGGATATCGGGAAGCGAACATTTCAAAGAGCTACTTGAAGAGATACTACCACCGTCAGTCTGAGATCCAAGCATCATAGTTTGACAGAGATTTGCTATTTTCAATCTCATCTACACAGCAGTGTACTGTTGCGTGTAGGTTTCGAATGTAGACATACTGTATATTTAAATAGTAAGTAAGATGTTTGATTTGATTTTGTTCAATCTGATTTCATTATGTGCCTCTGAAGTGTGTAGGTAAGAAAACATGTATGTGTAGCGTAATGGACAACACAGCGCTACTGTCATCAGCAGAATATGTGTGTAAAGAATATGTGTAAATATTGTATGCACATAAAATAAATAATCCATTTAACATTTGTGTGCAGTGTTTTAGGACAGGAGTTGTAGAAACATGCTGCTAAAAGGTCAACTGATAATATACTTGATTACATGATTCAGGGGCTCAGCGGGACACAACTGATTTTGATTGCTTTTATCTAAAGAAAAATGTCATGGCAACATGATTGAACCTCAACCATGACTCGCTCATCAACCAAAGAAACCCTGCCACATAATTATCCAATTAGACAGGCAGGGTCCTGCAGCCTATAAAAAGATGTTCCCCTGAAGTTTAGTTGCTTGCTTACATTATCATGACAGAAGATATTAAAAATATAGTTTTATATAGCGTTGTAGAAAAGACATAGCATTCGCTCTTTTTTTCCAAAGTATGGAATGCTGGGGTCGAAAGGTAATGCAGATGATGCTTCCATGTTGTGGACTGCAGGTTAGACAGCGATGTGTGCTGCAGTAAAGGATCCTGCCTACACGCCACCGGCAAAGAGATACTTGAAACCTGACGACCAGCACCAGGTCATCGTGAACGAACTAGAGATACTACATGAGTGACGACACATTTCGGGAAACATTCGGGAAATATCTTCGAATTACTTCAACACATACTTGATGCCTTTTGGGAAACCCACCTCAGTACAGTGAGAGAGTTTGAGAGAGGAGAGCTGCTCTTTAAAAGCCCCCCCCCCCCCACCTCCTCCATCTCGGGCTCCTTGTTGGTGAAGAGACAGCAGCAGAGTGAAAGGCGCCCCCCCCCCCGAGCGCAGGTTGAGATAGAGAGGTGTGTGTGTGTTTGTGTGTGTGTCGAGAGAGCTGTGTGTACGCCCATCAAGCATTTGCCACCCAAGGCGATTGCCTAAATAACTTATGCCAGAAACCGTCTGGACTAGACCACGGAGAGCATCTCTGGCTTCGGTTGCCTGTATTTTTTTTTCTGGTGCAATCCTTTTTATTCCAGCCTCAAAATGTACAGATATGTCAACCTCTCACAGCAGGTTGTTTTCTGGCTGCTCTTTGCTCGTGCTGCACACATGAATCTAAGATTAGGACTAGTTTTGGGAAGAGACAGTTAACAGTGGCCTCGATATTCTTTCTTCTTAATATTGCGATTAACCTTTAACCCACGTTGGACAGTATCGTATTTCGAATTCCTCCGTCCAACATCATTTCAACAAAGTACAACTCCAGCTGAATAGGTAAACTAATGCCTCACTTCAAAGGTGGCGGGAGGGGGGGAGGGGAGGGAAGGTTCAAGCTAAATCCAGTAAACAAGCGGCGTTATTGCAAATATCCGAGGGCCAGCTCAAATTTGCACACACACTTATTGGTTTGACTGTGTGAGCCAGACGGAATGAGGCGAGATAACATCAGATGAGAAAGTGGTGAACCAGCTCAGCTTCCCTACAAGGTTGTTAGCTGTTTTCTAATTGCTGTCGGCTACCAGTTCAGCACATGGAAATTAATTTAAATCCACCAAACATGTTAAAAAAAAAAAAAAAAAAGGTAAACCAATACGTTTTTTTATCATTTCACAGTGATTGCAATGAGCCTCGCCTGCTCTTCAAATGAAATGCTCCCTCCCGCCACAGGAATGGGCTGACATATTGCATTTGCTATTTGGTCCACGGTGCAGCAGTCTTCTGCCCGTCTCCCCCCGATGTCAGACATTCCTCTCATTCCTCTCGGTAAGCTGCATCACTCCCTCTTGTGTTGCTTAGAAATATGCGGCCTTTTTTCTGTGAATGTGAGAGACAATGTGGTATTTATTCAAGAGAAGTTACCGGTGCACAAGCTCCCAAGCAATTTTGAAAACAGTTCTTTTGAAATGTGTTGCTCTTGATTCACGTAAGAGCAATCGATCACTAGAACAATATTCTTTAAATTGGTAATCTGCTAGATCCGTCTTTCCTCACTGCAGTGTCAATCAAAAAGTGTGTCCAGTACCGTGACGTCTTTCTCCTTCATGTTTGAGTTTCTGTAGGTGGCGCTCTTTTCTTTGTCTGTTCAGTCACGGTGGCTATCGCTGCTCATGCTAACAACCCAGTTCCTCTTCTGTTTATTCCAAAGAAACCGGAAACGTAAAATGCATCACAGGAAAGACCTAAACCAGCAAATGGAGAAGCTTTCATGACCAGACAGCTTGGATCACTATTAGAGAGTAGCAACACAGACATGTATTTGTATGAAAATGTCACTGATTAATACTTGTACCTTTTCTCTTATTGGCTGGTGGTTGTGAGCCTGAGCTCCTACCCAGGTGAAGCGAGGAGGCCGTCTCACCATTTATTTGTGGTCACAGGCTTAGATGAACCTCTCTGGGCTGAAGCAGGCAGCGAATGCGAGCTGTGATAGCACAGGCAACTTTGAGTGGTAGCCTATCAGAGGCGGACTGGCTGCGGGAGCTGGATGGGATTTGAAGACCTGGCCCTCCATTAATCAAATTCAAATCAGCATCCCACTGAATGCCTCCCCTAAGCTCCCCACTCCTCACTCCCCACTCCCTGCTTATCTTAATGTGGACAGATGAAGCCACAGTCATGTTTGTCATTTCTACAGTCGCTGTAATCACGCTTCCATCGCTCATAACTGATGGTGTCAATAATCTCGATCATTAACAGACGCGTAGCCGGCGTGTTGTCAAACAATGCATCAAATTGCGCAATTAAGCAATTAATTTTGTCGGCTTCACACTGATTTCTGTCACGTAGGATTTTTGAGACGAATGGTGCTAGTTATACTAACAAGTCTCTGAGTAAATTTTTGTTTTCAGATTGTTTTTGTATCAAATTTTGTATGCTGTTCCTGCTTCAACATTGTTCGGTTCACCGCGGGACGTCGGGCGAGGGGCGTCCAATGAGATTTAATTCTCGTGGTTAAAGATGACAGGCATTTTCTGATATATCTATCTCAGATATCCAGCCGGCAAAAAGAACTCTCTTACTTCGACCGAGCGAGTACTGAGAGCTATGCATGTTGAGAAAGATAAGAATTTCATTATGCTTTGAAAGACTATAGATGTCAAAAGGGAAATTGTCTCAAATGATTTGCCTCAGTCTGGGTCTGAATGATATTCGCAGGAACGCTCAGCTTTAAGAGAAGTATGGATCAATTGTTCCTATTTGAACACTTGACTTGTATAGAAAATAATATTCAATATGCCACTGCAGCCTATCTGCAAAATATCTACTGTTCAGTACATCCAATATGGAGAAAGGTACCTCTGCTGGCATTTGTAATAAGCTTACATACATAATAGTTACGTGTGATGAATCCTTGTTGTTTCAGGGAATCCTTTGCACATGTTCCGGAGGACGTACTAATAATATGTGTTACATGTTGTATCATGCCACACTGAATACAGAGCTGCTGACATAATCTTGACACTCAGCCTTCAAATTCCATTAATTATGTTTAACAGGGACACATTAATGCAATTATTGTTCTTGCTCTGATGATGAAAGTGATTTCATTAAACTGATTACATTCGTACCAGAAAAAGAATGTTCTTTTAATGTTCTCATTTTTAATGCACGCTGTAATTATTGATAATAGATTGATCTCTCCTTCACCTACACTGCAGGCTAAAAACAACATCTGTAATTTCCCTCCCCACATTACTCTGATGGTATTTCATTTGCTTCCATGCAAGGAATCAAATGCTGGATTAAAAAGATCCACCTGCAAATATTAGCAACATGTTGCATGTTGGGAAAAGGTCAGGAAAAGGCTTTTGGATTATGGGGTACACCTGTCCAACCAATCCGCTGATAATTTGACTTAATTTATACATGTTTATATTTATACAACATGTTTTAATCACAGTATATAACATAACTTAATTGGAGTATTCTTATTGGCACATGAAAGCTGCACTACTTGAAAAATGTCAACGTCAATGCCCAGAAATAATGACGTCAGTAAACTGCACACAGCTCCATGTTTACCAGCTGTGATGCTTTATACCAAAAGGACACCAAAGGGATGAGAGAGGCAGAAGATCTAATGCTGGTAATGCTGTTGTCTTTAGAGTCTTACTTTTTGTGTCCATACCCGACACCAGAATTTATTTGGGCAAATAGGGTGAATCTCTGTATCTATTTATTCTGTTGCATAAGGTTTATTTTATTTTACAAACCTCGCCTAGTGTCCCTGTCGCTTTAAGATCTGAGCGTTTGATCGTGTGCTATAGCGGCGAATGTCAGGGCAGCTGATATCAGGGACCGTTGGGGATTGATGTCTGATCAATCAATTAACTGAATTAACTGGATAACTGAAAAGCGACCTGCTGCCGGATCAAGAAGCTTGACTTCCGAGCATTTGGCTGACACCCCGAACCGAAGTGAAGTGTGACTCCTGTAATAACGTCAAAGAAACAAGGGCTCAGAGCGCGGACACACAAACCAGAGCAGGCCTCGTGGCTTCGAGATCTCCGCTGCCAGGTGATGTTCAAGCCCTGCAGGGCGGTTAACCTTTCGAAAAGGGTACGGCGGGTTTATAACCTTCCGAAACATTTAAACGTTCACGCGGTGGCCATTAACTCTGATGCATGTTAAACCCTCCTGAGCGGTGAGAGATTTGCCGGTCGTATTTGAAGCAGGTTGAAAAATAATTTTTGGTAATTCATTTAGATAATAGCCCCGGAAAGTCCCGTATAAATATTCAACTTCTTGTGCAGAAACCTCGCCGGATGTTTGATTTCCTAAATTCCCAACTTTGCACGATGAATAAAATATGACTGATCAGACGTAACACACAGAGGGAATAGTAAACAGAAAATATCTTGATGATTCAGATTTTGCTGGTGATTAGAGTTTTTTTCATCTACTCATGTTTTTTTGTGAACTTTTTTTTTCACATTGTACTTTGATAATGGCAAAACCTTGGAACCAGCGTAACCCAGTTTTTTGCTTTTGCACAACTTTTAGGATCACTTCCACATGAATTTGGTGTTTTATTTGTCATATACAAAGTGCACTGGGGAAAAGCAACCATCCTGAACGATCAGTCAGTAATGTGTTGCTTGGAAGTATTTTTATTAATGTAACGTCGGTCCTATAGCTTCTATAGAGACAGTTCTTCAACTTTGGTTCACAAATTACTGCTCTATCCTTTGAGGTCAGTTGGCCTTTGTCTATCCGTTGTGGCTTTTTACCCATCATCTGACAGTTTCAGGCTTAAAGATGGCAAGGGTTACAAGATCTCCAGTTAAAACAAGCCGGCTCACCCTTACGGCAAAGGTCATAGACACCTCAGTGCTTCCAAAACCAATTACAGGGCTAGACTAGCATAGGAATTTGCAGTACCCTTGCACCTGCTTTCAAAAATAATGCCTGCAAGCAAATAATCTAGCTTGGAATGAATAGGAGAATTACCATGGGAGTTTTTTACATGCTTGGTAAATATAAACAGTGTTAGAAATTAATGGAATGGTTTGATTTCTAAACGTTTAATGAAGAAATGCATCTGTCTGCCTTTCATTTATGTAATGTAATGTCATTGTGTGAGTCCATTTCAATTGTAATGTCTAGATTATTGTGAGGAGCATGATGGATAGCACATACTCAATTTTACTGTAGCTTGCAAATTAATTATTGTTTCTCTATATCTCTATATATAATATATACCTATATTATTTATATTGAAGGTAATCCTGCCACTGGCACCATCTCATGTGTTCACATCTTATAATAACAATATTATTTTATTATTATGATTTCACTTGAGACATGTGAGCCTGTCTGTAACGTTCAAAAGATTCTAGTCTTTTCAGGTATTACTCTGGACCAAGACACCTTTTAAATACCTCATGGTTGGAATATCTTTACACTGTGCACTAAGTCGCAGGCTTATTGTAATTGGCAGCATATTGCATCACCAGCAGACTGCACAGAAGGATACCATTTAGCGGTAAAGCAGACCGAGCAATACCATGATGAGGCAGCGGCGTGAATCAACCTTGTTTCATTTCTTTCTAGACATTGTGCGACATGTGTTTGATTGACAGTCCTTTTTACCCAGAAATGCTCTGGCCCTTGTTCTGCATCGCGGCGGTTCCATTCCAATACGTTCTGCCACCGAACTAATTGGCCTTGGTGTGAAACCTCAAATTGTTCAACAGGCTCTGACAGGCAAGAGAAAACACTGATTGGTAGAGTTGCATGTGCTTTAAAAGAAAATGCGTATGGAGCTCGCCACCACAGACAGACTGTCACATATTTAATTTGAAGACATTTTGAGAGCCTGATCCCACGACTGCCTTGATGTTTGCACGGAACAAGTTCACTGAGGGCATCGTGTAATGTTTTCTATCAGATGTTACATATTGCAACACATACTGCAGAGTTTATTATTGTAAATAACACAAAATAATGTAATATTACCACTTTATAGGGCCATCAAAGCCAGGATTTGTGAAACATGCAATTATACTTTTGGCATTTACACTTAAAATGATGTATTGGGTGATTTTATAACGTTGCTCTTGTGTCTACTTGATGTCGTATCTGTTTGATGGCTTCCCTCTTTGATTTTTGCTGCACTTGGTTTTTCTACGACAAACCACCCATAACTACCACAGACCCCCTTCATCCTGGCTCCTGTGTCTTAGCACCGAGGACCTTTTATATTGTGGATCATATCTCGTTTTCTCTGCTGTGCAATTGATCTTACCGTGCGAAAAGGAAACTTGCCAGCTTTACATAATTGGATTGCGAAAGATTGCTTCTCTCCTCGAGGCCCGCATCAATCTCTGTACCTATTAGAATGAATGAAGTAAATCTTATTGTCATTTCAATTGTCTTTTATTGAAGGTATGCATCAAGAGGTGTGCATCCTATATGTCACGTTGCCTGCTATTATGGTCTCTTCCTGAAAGAGCAGCTAGATTCAACAGAATATCGAAGGGAAACTGATCAACTGAACAAAGCGCCTGCAGGGTAGAGGCAGGAGATGCCCTGTAATTACTTTTCATATTTTTAGAATGTTTTATTTCACACTTGGAGGAACATCCTAATACACTTTTGTTAGATTTTTTCATAGCTTTAATTGAGATTTAGAGATTGAGAGGTGGGTGGTACTTGGGTCATTTGAAATAGTACCGCATGAGGATGACAAACTAAACAGCTTAAACCAGTGGCAGAACATTCAGGGAACGATTGACAGGTGGATGGGAGTTTTTGGATACATTGGATACAATACATTGTTTTGTAGTCTTATTGCTAAGATTACAACACAAAAGCAATGATTTTGCTGCTCTAAGCCTCTTTCACCGGCAATAATTTCACCTCAATTCCGGTCACAACGGACTGTTGTACTGTGATCGTTCCCAGTTTCTGAGGGGTTGATAAGGCGCTGCTCAGTTCATTACAGTTTGTCACAGGCTGCAAACACCATGTTCAATGGACAAAAGCTCTGCATACTAATCTCTAGTCTCAGTACATTTCCATGCAGCAGCAACCAGGTGTGGTGGAGTCCTGGAGCCTAAGCCCCTCAGCCTTCGGGAGTGTTTTACCACAGCACTGCAACAGACCCCGTAGTTCTTCCTCCACTTACCGCAGCTTCCTTTTCCAGGTACACGTCTCACACATCTCCCATCATAAATGTTAAATGTTTCTCCCCACATGGAAGTGAAGCAAACCATGTAATTGTCTGCTATGATCAAACATCACAGCTTGAATGAAAGTACACGAGCAGGTGGCAGCGGCCCACTTCTGATCTGTCTCATAGAGGGGCATTTGTGTGGAAAAATAGAACCATTCGTCCAGTCTTTGTCTTTGCCCGGTTATTCCTATTCACAGTCATGGGGGGGATGGAGCCTGTCCCAGCATGCATTGGGATGGCAAGGAAACACCCTGGACAAGTCACCAGTCCATCACAAACAATGTGCCACCCTAAAAATTAGATCTGTATATCAAATAAAAACTCATTAGAGGTTAATTTAGTGATAGAGAGAGCATTTTAAAATATAGTTAATATTGTTGGATAGCAATTGGATAGCAAGTCATCACGAACAGCAAATTCATAATACCTGAACAAGCGCATCATAACAAGTAGGTGGCACATTCATGATTACCGCTCAATGTGTTCCTTCAGTACTGCAGACATGTACTTTGTGATATAGCAGTGGAACAGTGCTTCAATTATTGAGCAAAGGTTGACAAAAAAATCTTCTCTTTTCTTAACCGGGAAAAGCTATTTCAGCTATTTCTTCATGCAACAAATCGCTTGTTCTGAAGACATGGAGCTGACGGCCTGTGACTGGCCACCAGTCGCCGGCTATTTTAATGTAAGGGTGAAACAGATATTTGCTCAAAATACATTAAAGCACCTTTCATAATAGAGTATCACAATCAAGCATATTTGCTTTCAAGCTGCATTTTTCACCCCCGCTGGATTTTCTTGCTTCGTGCTTTGCTGCTGAGCTGCTGGAAATCCTGTGTGTGTGCTTATGTTTTTGCTTGTGTCATTGGCAGTCCTGTGCCTCTCACAAAAGGTGTCAGTGAAATGATGCCATACACAATGATGTGTACTCTGGAGTAGTTCTTGGTAGACTTGGTGGTACTTTGGCTACTCTGCGGTACGCTTTGAAGTACTGTAGAATAGTTCTGTTACGCTTTTGAGGACTTTATGGTTTTTGTGTAACATTTTGCGGTCTGCTTTGGAGTACTTTGCGGTCCTTTGTGTACGTGTTAGGTATTTTAGTTTTTCTTTCTTTCTTTGTAGAATACTTCGGGGTACATTTTGTGGTACATTTTGGGTGCTTTGTATTTGGGTTGGGGTTGTTGGGGTAATTTGCAACACACTTTATAGGACTAAGATGTATTTTGTGGTACACAAAATTGTTCCCTTTGTAGCAGTTCTTGAGCTCAATTTGCCATGACATCTTTGAAATTGTTTCTAACCGACTGGTAAGTTATGCAGTAAAAGCGCTAGGGAGGAGAAATTCTTCTTCACTCATTTCGTCATTTCACCACCAAAAGCTACTCATCTAAGTGAGTTTTAATTGACCTAGCAAGTATTATGACCCTTATTATGGATGTGGCTTTACAAACACACTAATCATATTCACCCAGACATTGTGAAAGGTACACTAATACCAATGTCACTTCATTTATGCTTTGTGGACTGGAGTTGATGTTTCAGAATGCAGAGGGAATTTTAAATGCTCTCGTTGTTATGAAACTGAAAAACTGCAAATGGAACATTTTGTCCAGGCAGGAAAAAGTACTTTTTGATTGGTTGGGGTATTTTTGCTTCCCTTACTCTGTTGCAGAGAAAGACTTAGCCAACTCTGACACGTCTGGCTGAGGCTGATTTGCAGTTGGAAGAACACCATTGCTTTGAAGCTGATGCCTCGGAGAGCCATGAGGCCTGTGTGACATGCCACTTGCCTACCTGTCGACCTGGCTGGAACATTTGATGTTATTGCCCCCCTTAACAGTAGGTTAAAATCTGCAGATCGATCATCCTCCTGGAAAAATGCGAGCATCTGCCTCATGAAGCCAGCCCTTCCTGTAGTTCCTGTTTCTTTTACTGCTGACTGGAAGAAGTTTTTTTTTTTTTGTTGAGAAGACTGATTGTATCAGATCTAAGATCATTCCTCCTGTTTCGTTTGCTGAAATGCCCTGCCCCTGCCCGGAATTGTTGAGCCACTTTGCACCAATTTCACTGCCAGACTTTATAGATGATGTATCACATATGAGACTATTCTCCAATCCCCTTGATATTATCCCACTGAATTCCTCAAAGAGACCATGGAAGCTGTAGGCTCAAGATTATTCCCTTTTGTGAATAGCTCTCTTTCCATAGGGTGCATGTAAACCTTGAGCTACATACTAAAAAGCTGGTTCAGACATGTTTTTGGAAGGAGGAACACTGTAAAGATACGTTCATATGATGATACATATTTTATTTTTTATATCAACTCACCTTGATAAGTATAGGCTCTCCTGTTTCAATCAACAAGCTGTGGCTTTGCTCCAGACTGTTTGCCAGGTTATTGACTAAACACATGTCATAGGATCAGATTACTGCTATTTTTGCTCCTCTATACTGGCTAACTGTTTGTTTTAGAAATGATTTTATGCTGAAGGCTTGGCCAGGTCTGGCTCCTAGCTACATCTCAGACCTTTTAACCCTCTATGAGCTGGAGTGCAACTTCAGATCATCATGCAGGAGCCAGTGTCATCAGTGGCAATCAAAATCACTTTTAAATCTTTTCAGTTTTTACAAACAGGCTTCCAGCTATTACATGTGATGAGGGTGATGGTGATCTTGATGGATGGATTCATCTAATTATTTTAAGTATTAGTATTATTACTCTTATTCTTGCCCCAGTGATTGATATCACAATTAATGATACATTTAGAGAAAATCCTGCATGCATTGGCATTAATGAGGTAAGAAGATTAACCTCAAAGGAAAAGTTCACTGGATGACAAACGAGTTGAATCCTCTCAACACAGAGACACAGTCAGAAGGGCTCCACATTGTTAATGATCACCATGGGCAATTTTGCCATCAATTAAAGTGACAAGAGGATGTTAGAGGTGTTTCCAGAAGATGTCTCTCTTCTACGTGCTAAAGCACAGACAGGGAAGTGAAAATGAGCCTTGTGGACTGCTGACTGCAGCATCACCATTCTCCTGAACATGCCAGATAGTGCTGCTGCAATTAAGCAAGGGGGCTTGTCTAATGGGGCAGCAACATGAAGAATATGCGGAGGCCACCAGTGTGAAGGGCTCGGCACTCTTAAGCTGTGAAAGCTTGTGCACAGCTTCAGGCCTCAAATAGACTTAGTCAGAGTAAACCTTGTCTTCAGTGATGGCTAGCAGTCACAGGACTTTAGCATGGGTAAAGAGCACCGCCGTTCAGGGGAGTTCAGGGGAGAAGCCTATAGGAGTGTCAAACATTTCAACTTTCAGTCTATGGCCGTTTGCCACAGAAACAATCCCTCTGTCACACCAACACTCAATCTCCATGCTGAACAGCACTACAGGCCCAGGAGCGGCACTGATTCACTTAGCCAGTTTCAAATTATGATGTATGATGCAATGTGTTGCATGATTTAAGTCTTTGCTCTTATGCTCACAACCTGCATTGCTCCACTGTACGCTATTGTGTTGACCACTGAGAACTGTTTTCTCTATATCGTCGCTGTCGGGCGAAAACCTTGTATCTCCATATTTCGTCATTTTTATTTTTCTTCATAAATCAATGCTATTGGTCACTCTTTACGTCTGTGTGTGGGTTTCATACATTTTTAACCAATGAAAAGTATTAAAACAAGCTTGTGACTAAATCTCGTAACTCCATTGGATCCTCACAATATCGACAAAACCTCATAGCTCCACCTCGTCTCCATTTTGAATTGTGCTGCAAGCGCCGCAAACAGCTGAGCTGAATGTAAACAGTGCCGCAAACAGCTGAGCTGAAAGTAAACAGTGACAACTTTACGAGGCGATTTCGTTTTTTTTCATTTCCTGAAAAATTACGGTTTTGGACATAGAAGGTTTGCGCCCGACAGCGACGATATGTTCCTCAAAATACCCTTACTTTTTCAGCAATGCATGAGCTTAAACCTATCAAAACAAATTTGAAATGTAAAGTTAGACTCACACTTGCTAATGTTCTAAGTTAACTAGCTAGCTAACGTTGCCAAATGTCATGGGCATAGCATTAGATGTTGCATGGGGAACAGTAGTTTACATTGGGCAAATCTTGCAGGTGTCTATGTTTCTCCTGTTTTTTTTCTGAGTTGAATCACTGGAATACAGAGGTTGTGAAAATGACGGTCGACACAAAATCTGAGGATCTTGTAGTGTGTGAGGGATGAGTACTTGAGTACTCTTGCCTCCCACTTCAATCACGATATCACGCTTATTTCAAATGTTTTTGCGAGATGACATTACATTACATGCTTTTATCCAAAGCAACTTACAATAAGTGCATTCAACATAGGTAGGCAAGAGAACTACTTGTCACCAGAAATTGTAAGTGCGTTTCCTTCCTAAACAAGCATCTAAGAACATAACCAGTGCTGAGGTAAAAGAGCAATAAACAAGAGCTAAGAGGAAGGGTCAGGGTAGTGTTTCTTGAAGAGGAAGGGTCAGGTAGGGCCCTATGAAATCCAGTTTCTCGGATTTAATGTTTTTTCCTTCGGATTTAACAAAAAAAAACAATACAAAATTATGTTTTTAACTAACTTTAATAACAGTACATCTGTACAACAGTGCCAGTGCAGTTCAATGCAGCTTTTTTTTTATTTGTTCAATTCAGTTCAATGCAGTTCAGTGCAGTGCAATAACGAAATAATAATTCAATAGTTAAATAATAAAAAATAATAATTTGTTTAAAATAAATCAGTAAAACTGTAAAAAAACAAACAAACTGTAATTTCTTTCAAAGGGATGTCCTTTAAAAGTTCATGCTTATCCCCATCTCTGGCTGACATCACCATTGTGATACATGATGGTTAGGCGCTTTGTGTTTTCCTCAGTGAGGGATTCTCTTTTGTCGGTCAGCAGCATTTTGTACTTGCTGAAGCTTCTCTCTGTATCGACAGAGCTAACAGGGAAGAAGAGGTATGGCACAGCAACCTCTGCCACTTTAGGAAATCTTCCCCGGACACCCTCCCAGAAGCCACGAAGGTCAAGATCTGCTGGGGGCTTCTCATTTCTCACACACTGCTGGTACACCAGCCACTGCTCACTAAGCTCAGCTGAAGGATGAGCAAGAGGTTGCAGCTTTGCATAGTGCTTGATTTGCTTCTCCATGGCAGGGGCTTGTCTGGGGTCAAACAATCTGAGTAGCCCGTACACCTCCTTGGCTGGATGGACATCCCAGTGTTTGGAGAACTTGTTGAAGGCTAGATGGAAAGCTTCATGGAGATTGTCCAGAATCTCCCTCTTCACCCTCATGCCAAGCTGGTCAAGGATGCTGTCAGTGTTGATGCCGAACCCGCATACCTTTGCTGTTCCATTACCCAGGTAGGACTCTAGGTCCTCCATGATGTTGAATGCTGAAACTGCTGTGGGGCGGTGTGTGCCTTCGAGGATGGTCAGTGCTGTGATGAGCTTGGAGCAGGATTCAGAAATGAAGGTCAACTTCACCTTGATCGTGTCCTTCTTCTCCTCAGTAGAGAGCAGGTCAAGGATGTTGGTCATAGCCATGGCAGATGACTTTTCAGCTTGAAAGAACTCATGGTAGAGATCAATGTGGTCTGCATGGTATTGCACAGTTTGAAACCAGCTGCTCCATCTTGTGTTTCCTGGTTCTGGGGGCACCTATGTGTGTACACGCTCCTTCATTTTCAAGAAGGCGATCCATCTTCTTTTCCTGGCAGGTTTTTTGACGAATGCTGATCTGACCCACGTCACCAACGATGCTACTTCACCGAAGTATTTGTGCTGCCAGGTCTCCCCCACCAAGTTGATCACATGACGCAGACAGCCCACCTGAACACTGTGAGGCATCACACCTTTCAGTACTTCTCTGTAGGCCTTCAAGCAGTAGGATGCATTGTCTGTCACGACTGCCCAGACATCATTCAGGTCCAGCTTGTTCCTATGCATGGACTCCAAGATTGCTTGCGAGAAAGTGGAGTAATTGCAGGCATCCATGAAGATTACATCTGTAAGGAAGTATTGATCTTCAACACCTGAAATACATGTAAAATTGTGTCATTATTCTGGCAGACAGATCAAAGAACTTTATTATGAATTGTACTGCAAACAGCTAATAATAATAATAATAATAATACCACTAATAATAGTAGTATTAGTAAGCCTATTATTAAATCACGTGATACTATAGCCTACACGTGTGATGCTACATTACTATAATAATAATAATAATAATAATACTACCACAACTAATAATAAGTATTAATTGATCATGTGATACTATACACAGTGACTGCAGTCTCTGTTGTCTGTGACGGACATTCGTTTGCCTCTGATTTTAAGCAGCACCTGCTCCATGTGTTGCTCGAACACCCTGGGTAAATGAATCTGCCGTAGTGAGGATTCATTTTCGGGCAACGCTCCCCCCTGCCGACAGTACTTCACCATAAACGGCCGTATTTTTCACAGTTTCTGTAATGGGATGTTGGCCTCTGCGAATTCTCTCCTTACATCAGATGATTTCAGGCTACTGGTGAGTGTTGTCTGCACTGAAGTTTGGCTTATTTTGTCTTTGTTCCTTTTGTGAGCCAAGGATTTGATGTGGTCGCTGCACATATCTTTTCTGGTCCAGTCTACCAAATGCTGGCAGTATTTGCAAAATAAAATTCCACCTGATTCATAGTAATCTCCCGGATACTGCTCTGCCCTGAATTTAGCGCTCAAATTGCTGTTTCGAAGCTTTCTTGACAGCTGTGTTTTGGACATTTTCTCCTCAGCTAGCTACGGTAACATCTCACTGATTTCTGATTTCACGTGGCTGTATTAGAGCCGGCAGGCCACCGTAGTTAAACGTGCGTTGTAGCGTCACAAAACGTGCTAACATTATGGCAAGATATTTTTAGGCCTATGTTATGTTAATGTCTGTGTTTTTAAAGTCGTAGTGGAGATTGTTTTACATGAAAACCGATTTATGTATAATTAAAACATTTTTGAAGCAAAAAAAAAATTGGAAGGCAAATTCCGCGATACTTCAGAATTCCGTGTTAATGTCTCAATTCCGTGAACTCCTCCGAGATTCTGCGATCGCGGATTCCATAGGGCCCTAATCAGGGTAGTGTTTCTTGAAGAGGAAGGGTCAGGGTAGTGTTTCTGGAAGAGGAAGGGTCAGGGTAGTGTTTCTTGAAGAGGAAGGGTCAGGGTAGTGTTTCTGGAAGAGGAAGAATCAGGGTGGTGTTTCTTGAAGAGGAAGGGTCAGGGTGGTGTTTCTGGAAGAGGAAGGGTCAGGTTAGTGTTTCTTGAGGAGTTGGGTTGTCAGCCTGCGGCGAAAGATGGGCAGCGACTCTGCTGTCCTGACATCAGTGTGGAGTTCATTCCACCACTGTGGGGCCAGGCAGGAGATGACAAGAGCCTGGATGAGCACCTGCGCTGCCTTGTCAGTGAGGAAGGGGTGAATCCTCCTGATGTTGTAGAGGAGGAATCTGCAGGAGCGTGTCACTGATGCGATGTTTGCCGAGAACGACAGTTGGTCGTCCAGGGTCACACCCAGATTCCTCGCAGTCCGAGTTGACGTCACCACAGCATTATCAATGGTGATGGCCAGGTCTCGGTGGGGACAACCCTTCCCCGGGAGGAACACCTGGCTCAGTCTTAGATGAATGTGAACATGTGAGCTGGTCAACTGCTCAAATCTGAACAGAGACTGGCCGGCCAATGAGAGTTGAGCACGTGTGAAGGGAAACAAAAACAGGAAGTGTGGCAAGAAAAATGGTAGTAGTGTGTCTCCACCTTAACAGTGCAAGACTGGTTGTGCTATCCAGCACACAGGTGCAACACAGGTGCAACCACCTGTATGTGATCTTCCCCCTCCCTGCAAGTACTCCTGCAGTACATTGATGTAAAGCATTGTGTTAGGTATCAGGTAGTCAGGTAGTAGGTGGCAATTTTTTTTTAAATTACACTAAATCATTTCATAATTTATTTTTTCTGACACATTGCATAAATGTTATAAATGTTCTGGGGTTCTGCAGAAAACAGGCTCTTCTCACCTAACCTACAAGCTACATGAATTTCTTACCTCATGAAACCTTGGCAAATTCCATTCTGCCTATTGTCTTTTTTGTTGCATTGTTTACATCTACTGTTTTTTCCAGTGCAAACCACACTTTCACCTTCATTTCCACAGCCTGGCAGAGTCATAACATGCCCCTCGGTTAATTGACAGGTAGTTAGCTTGTTAGATTCTGAGGAAGAATCCAGGTGGCTCCCTGACCAAATATAGACCAATCAAGCAGAAGTGCAAGGACACTCTCATACAACCTTCAACACACCTCCATGCTTACGGTGTGCTCATGCATCTAATATGCTGGAAAAACACACGATGCACAACTCTCAGTGACCCGTCTTTTCCTTGCTGTGCTCCCTAGTTCCAATTTTCCAACTATCTCCAATGACAAATGTCATTGTACATCTTTAATAATGAACACAACTTCTACACCACTCTCACTCCAGATGTAGAGAATGATTTTATTTTCCTGGTATTGTCCTCCGTTTCCTTCCTCAGCCATCGTCTAGACCTGAAGCTGAACACCTGGCAGTAATGGGGATCTTGTCTCTTAGGTTCCATGTTCCTCGATATTCTCCTGCCGAGACTCACTGAGAGCCAAATTAATTGAAAGCACCGAGACTGGGGGGCATGTGAGTTTAGGGTGCATGAGGGGGAAAGAGGTAAAAGAGTCTTGGGGATAGGAATACTGGAAAATTGTTTGTAGCTACTGATTTTAACATTTGCACTATTAGTGTTTGATTAACCCAGGCCTTTTTGGTTATTGAAGGAATTGTTGTGCAGAGATGAGCATCTGATCGGGGCTTAGATTGGTTACAGAAGGGTGTATATTTATGCATGTACAGTATGTTTTAATCAGGCATGTACTCCACAATTCAGCACCACTGTAATGAAAACGGAGAATACCGCACACCAATACCTCATTTCGTTACGTAAATGTGACCATAGGGATTAATCTATCAAACAAAGTTTAATCTGCTCTGTTTCATCTCCTCATCGCGAACAATGATGATGACATGCACATACACAGAGAGAGCTGTGGGTGTTTTACAACATTCTGGCAAGCTTCAAAGCGCACATTTTTACACAAACAGTGCATGAAGAAGAGGATCAGCCAGTGTGATGTTTTCCTGCAGATGGCAGAGAGAGAGCTGTGTGCAAACTACATGGCATTCAAGGGAAGCTCTAACCCCAAGGAGCCCTCTCTCTCTGCTTCTCTGTTTATTTCCTTGCATTTGAAAATTGACTATTCCAGCACTTACTAGGCTACATACTCTCGCTAGCATGTAGTGTTTTAATTCCTTGCAGTTTTCAAATAATATAAAATAAATCCTCAAACACAGATCTGTAGTTATTTTTGTTTGTTTTTCGTTCATGCATCAGCAAATACACTTTAGCCACGGTGTAATTTGTCACCTTTTCATTCGTTTGTTTTGGAAAGTGAACATGGCCAACAATGGACACATAGTAATAAACAATATTTATTTTTGTGACATTTATTTCAAATGGAGAGGGAACAAAAAATGTTAGCGTGGTTGTTGCCAATTGTCCACAGGCACCCAGACAGGCTTTTGTGTGGGAAATGGATTGCCATCAGTCATACTTTGATGTTGGCGCTCTCTTAGACCCCCAAAATGTATTGGCCTTTCTAGTGTTAAGCTTTGCACCCCTCTTTATCCTCACAAATTACTTTTAGACTTCAGCGTTTTGCACAGGTAGAGGGCCATATCCTTCTACGTTGTCACATATTTTCTCTAACAAATTAATAGATGTGCTGCAATATTTTGATGCTGGCAAATTCTAATGCAGTAAAAACATATAATGCACATGAATGGGCCACTGTTAAAAACTCCACAACAGCAGAAATACAGATAATCTAGGCGATATCGGGTTATCCAAGCTGAAATCCACAGAGTTGTGGCCTTGCCCCCAGCAGGCTTTTACTGAGACTGACATTTGTAATCTAAGCAGACCTGAGAACAGTCTTCTCTCTTCATCAAGCTTCTTCCTAGAAGCTGCCGCTGGAACCTCTGAGATTCATCCGTGGAAGCAACAAAATGGCATGAATTTTTTATCTCGTAGCTGTGTTGTGGGATGTTTCTTCTTATGTGTTGTTGCATTCCCTCTTGAAGTCCTATGAGCCTTCCAGCCTGAGCAAGCCGTGGGGGAATACCTGTCTTTACAGATGGTAATACTCAGTCAGAGCCCTGTCAAGAAGAGCAGTCATTTATACCCCCACCTTTACTAAAATTAGTCATTTTCTCTGTGACCTACTGGAGTAAAGATGATAAAATGTTTCTCCCGACTCTTGAAATACCACTGCTGTCTCCCACATTATTCAGGTGAGTGACAGATACAATTGCCCAGCCAGCAAGACAACCAGGCTGTGTCAACAGAAGCCTGAGTAGCTGTGATGATATTGTATGATATGATGATGTGTGTGTTACAGCATCAGCAATTTATGATTGAATCTTTTTTGAAATGTATTTGGGTGTTTTTATGATCACATATAGAGCTGTCATTGCATTGCATTGAAAAGGGTAATATTTGGTCATCTGTTTCTCTTTCCAAGGCTACCTCTGCTTTTTTTCCACAGATGAGGTACGCCAGAGTCTCACCAGAACACCCTTTGAATTATTTTTGTAGTGTGCCTGGTTTAGAAGGTAAAGAATGGTTGATTTGTTTTGGTACTGCAGTTCCACTTCCTGTGGATGTACGACATTTCAAAACTCTAAGATTAACTTCCCAAAGCAGTACTCAAATTGAAATATTAATACAGACATCCTTGAATTACTGCACCAATGTAATTCCATATAAGTCAGTCAATGTTTTTACCTCAATAGGCTATATGATTGTTAGCTGAATTTTGCATGTTATAATTGAAGCCCTTCAGATGAAACCGAGAAGTTTGAGAGCGAGTGGCCCAAGCCACAAACCACAACCCTAACCTACAATTAACGGCAGACACACATTATTTTGTCAAGTAGAAGTGTTCAGTATAGAAATGTTGTGTGGAAGCAAAGAAAAACCCGGTCCTGGCTTGCTCCTTCTCTTCAGACTCTATTGCCAAATAATATGAATTAAACCATCTATTGCTGCGAGCATCTCTTTGTTTTTTCTTTCAAAGATGCCAAATAGCATAAGTGTGTCTCTTTGGCAGACAGTGTTTATTCAACTCATGTGTTTCAACATAAAAGCCCCCCTCCTCTGGAGTGACAGCTGACTTCTACCAATCAAAAAAAGCACTGGAGGAGGGCTTTAACATAACAATGTTTGTCAGGCCCAAAGTGCAAATTACATATAAATGATGTTATTTTGAAAAAAGGTGTTATTAACCTTATAACAACTAACTGTAATATTGTTACTTAAATTGAAATTGAATTTGAGTGAAATGGAATTGATGCTAATGCATTATACTATACATTACTGAGACATTTAATAAGATTACTGCATCAATTTACGGAGTAACGCTTTCCAGCCAACAGTGTTGATTTATTTATATCATAAGTAAAAGCAAAACACAAACACGCTGAGCCACATGGGGGATTTGTTTGTGCAGATAATGCAGGAAAAGGTTTGCATGCCACGTAGCTGCAGACCAGGGGTGAAAAGTCAGGAGGATAACGATTCTACTGTCTGTTACGACTACCTCAAGGTACGAAACCAAGTGAAATATTTTCTTGTGGGTGGTATATTCCTGGACAATCTGTCTAGTGAGTACATGTTTGAAATACAGTTTAGTTTTTATAACAAACTGACTATACTGAGTACATTTCTCTTTTTACAAAAGGTTCTATTCATCTGGAGATTAAAAATAAAATGTTTTCTACTGATAAATTTGTCCATTCATTTCTTAATTGGCTTCTTCATTTTTATACTTCCTGCTAATGTTCCCCACCCCAGGGATGGAGCTTTTTCCTGTCAGGGTAGTGAACAGGCTGCAGATCCCTGACCGCAAAATACATCACTTGTATTAGAAGTGATCAATTGGAGAGGAAAGGCACTGATACAACACAGTTGAATATTTTGAGGCCTGTAATTTGATCCCATGAATTATTCATTTGTGGCACTTAAATGAATGTGAAGAGTGAAGAGAGTTTCCCTATCATTCATAATCTCCACGGCTGCAGTAATGTGACTCTCTTGCTAGGGGCACTTAGTGGGGTTTCCAACAGGCCATGCGATACCTGAGCATATAAAGAAGGGGTTGGAAGTGATCATTTTTCACTGTGTGCTGAGACAGACCTGAAATACTAGCAACATATTTGATAATATTTCACGCTTGATTTCAAAGAAGCCAAAGCTTAGGGCAAGAACTTTAAACGAAAAAATATCTGCTGCAGACAAAACTGTCAAGTCTGCTGTATGGCTGCAAAAATCTGTCTGACATTAAGACAGTCGAATAGTTTACTATCTGACTCCCCCAAAAAGAGAGTAATATATATCAGTAGCCTGTAGAGAAACGTTACTTTAGCTAACAGCGTTCTGCAGCACACTGCCTCCGAGCTCGGGAACAGGGAATGGTGTAGATGAGATTGTTTGCAGGTAATGCTAGGCACAGCTTAACATATACATTCCCTACTGGAGGCTAGAAAGGACATTGATGCATGACGGTGCAGGCAGAATAATGCATCATGATCGGCAATCTGAATTTGTGCTAAATCGTACTAATTTAATAAAGAGTGACAGCCCCCTCCCCACAGACACACAGACACGCATACAGAAATGTATTGCACATTTTCATTCATTTATTTTGTTGTGACATCTTTGGTGCTCAGCGCTTCGGTGTTTCTGTACTGCACTTCCCAGAGATCACCTGTCAATCAAACAGTGTGTCCAGTACTGTGACGAGTTTGAGTTTATGTAGGTGGCGCTCTTTTCTTTGTCCGTTCAGCCATGGTGGCTATCGCTGCTCATGCTAACTACACAGTTCTTCTATTTATTCTAAACAAATCGTTGCTGCTGCTGCTTTATTTCCTTCCCATATCTCCCTCCCCCTCTCCCACTTTACTCACCCTCTATATTGTTCTCTCACGATGTTCGTATAAAAACTGAAGCTCATTCAGTTGAATCTTGCATTCCTGAACTGACTATTCTGCTAAAGGGTTGTAATGTGCTAAAACCGTACACAATGTATGCAACAATAGTCTGTCATTTTTTTAATTTCACTGAGTAATGCAACTAACAGCATTTGAACATCATATTATATTGTACAAAGCGTTTCAGAATATGTGTCTATCCATTGTTCATATTTTGAAGCTTTGTCCTGAATTCAGTACGTCTCAGTGCTCAGGAAGTTTCTATTTTCTCGTACTTTTAAGTACTCTATTCTCTCAAGAATAGCTCTTGGATAATATAGCACACTGCCTTGTACCTGTTACCCACTTTTCCAAGAATATTTGCTTCTTTAAAGGAAGGAGACACCTTTCTCTGATGTTTACGCTGTAAATTATGTAGAGTAGTTTTTATTAAGGCCAGTGCAAGCAGGGCTCTATCCACCTGCAGAAACAATCAATCTTTTTGTGATAGCTCTGCTGGAGTCTGCCTTGCTGGAAACCAAATTACACCGAGTAAATGGCCTCTGTGGTGCCAGTGCTGACATTCAGGTCATTATGATGGGTTTTTGTGTGTCTGCAAGTACGTGTTTATGATGTCTGACTTTTGTCTCCTAAAATATGTCATCTCTTGTACAGAAACTTCATTCTTAAGAAAGTAATGTTAGTTCCTATATGGGTAAACTTCTGAATATTCTGAAGCTTAGCACTCTTGCTAGTAACTGATAAAACGCAATCTAGACATAGTAAGTTATCTAGGTTAGCTAGTTAGCCTAGCTGACCTTCCAAGGTCAAACTAGCGATACAAGCCTGTACCTATCTAGGTAAGCTAGCTAGCTATCCTGTTGACCTTCCAAGATCCTGAAAGCTATGGTCATGAATTTTAAAAAAGGAGTCATTGGCATTTATATTTTTTTAATTTATTTTTTGACCAGAGTTCCTGCTTTGCCATTGAAGTTTGTCATTGAGCTAACTTACGTTCCTCTGTCTCCATAAATGTTTGTATAACTAAAACTCCAATCTTAATTGTATGGAGTGTCATACAAATCGCGCCAACTAAACTGACCATTTTAGTCCCTCCTGTCTTCAGATTATGTTTACCCTGTCTCCTCCCTCTTTCTCTGTCTCTCTCCGAGCAGGCCAAGGGGCTGATCGTTGCTGGGCTGCTGAGGAAGGAGCCAGCTGACTCCACTTACTCTGTGAGTACTCAATCAGTGGGAAACATGCTTGTCTGTTGGGCTTTGTGATTTATTACATGCTATAAATGAGTGCGACCATAGCTGTTTTTCCAGGTAGAAGAGCTGTGGTAGCATACAGTAATCTCCTATTTCTTGAGGTGTGTGTTTGTGCGTGCGTGTGCCCCCTAAAATGCGCTAGTCGCTAAAAAAAATAGCCACTAGCATGTTTTAGTTACTAGTCTCTATTCTGCCAGCTACTAGTTGCTATTGTAATTTTACTAGTTGCTATATAATAGATACTAGTTCTAATTTAATAGGTGCTGGTGACTAATTTGGTTTTAACCTAGACAGTTTTCTCTTTTTACTAGTAACACTTTAAAGTACCACTATTTATTTTATAGACTAGTTACATTTTTACTATTCCCTAAAAGGCACTAGTCACTAAAAATGACCTATTAAATTAGAACTAGTATAGCAACTAGTACAATTAAAAAGTAAAACTACTAGCAGAATATTGACTAGTGACTAAAAATAAGTATTAGTGGCAGATTTTTTGTGACTTTTTATACCTCAAAATAGAGAAGGTGCACTGCAACACTGTGCTGTGCAGAAATGAGCCCTAAAGAGGAAGCAATTTCAGGCGAGGGCTTGCAGCAACTAAAAGTTTAGGGCCCCAAAAAATCTGCGACTATCCCTGTTTGCCAGTGTGCTGAAAACATGTACATATCTGTTTCTGAAAATTGAAAAATAAATGAACAATATGCAATATGCAAAAATATATGTAGGCAGGGGAATTATTATGAACCTGATCATAATAATTTAATGAAACATGTTACAATGCCATAGCCTATGGTGAGGATATGGGCTGCAGATGGTGGACTTAGCTGTAATAGGCAATGTGTTCATGCATGCTGTGAAAATGGGCTCTTTGGCATTCGATTTTTGACAGCAATGTGAACTCAAATCAGCAAGACCCAATTAAATGCTATGAATGGAAGACCTAATTCACTCCCGTTAAAAGCAAAAGCTCACAAAAGACAGCTTGGACGTTTTGCATCTCATTTCTTTGAGCATTTGTCTGTATTAGTTTCTCATTTGAGGTCTTCCCCACTCTGATGACTCTCACCTTTATGTATGGTATCGCTTTTTGAGTTTGAATGGAAGAGACAAGATGTTCGGTATCAGTATTCTCCCGCTTCTCTTCATCAATGTGTAATATGCCCTCACACACTGAGTGACCTTCTGCCACCGCAGCTACAGCACTACTCATGTTCCCTTGTGACTGACTGGATTTGGATGATTTGGTGATTTGACAGTAATCTGAGTAGTTATGAGTTCTGTTATCAATAAGGCTAAAGACAAGACATATTTCAACTTGTTTCATAGATATTTAGATATTTAACTGACCAATTACTAAAATGTTTGATGTGATGCTCTGTATGGTTCCTGTATGGTAGAATAAAACTTTCAGAGGATATATGTTGTTTGGCTTTTGATGCCCTGCAGCATGATAGAGGCCAATAAAAAGCATCACGTTGTAGCCCTTGAGAGCCCTTCGCAGTGCTCGAGTGTCATTGCTTACGTAGAATGCTCCAAACAACAAAAAAACACGCCTTAATTACCTCTCACAAGGCTGCTAATGTTAATTTCTGTAGTCACGTGTTTATCCAATTACTCAGGACCTAATGAAGTGGAACATGGCTCACCAGAGTTCATAGAAACACCCCAGCCCCCCCCCCCCCTCTGTTCCCCCTCCTCAGCCTAGTTTGGCTAATCCACAGTGGGAAGCTAATCATTGCCAAACATTAAACCGGGCAATGCTTCAGTCCAGATACATACATTTAGCCTTGTCAATATCCATACCCCGTTTAATCATTTCTCTACAGCTATCTCAATATCACGGGCTACTGAGAGAGGGGGGGAAGCGCATTATCTATGCCACGGTGTTATTAGGGATTATCCCTGACAGATAGTTTCCCTTGCAGGCACCATTAGCTTGGCTTCATCCCATTTGGTATTTCCAACACCTGCGACCACCATCCGCTGGGCACAAGAATTATTACCATTGTATTTTTTCTAGGGTATATAAATTAATCATGGGGATCACAAGCAACTACTTTAAATTTCTGGACTGTGACCAAGAAACACATCCTCCCCAAGGATCCCGAGGACCTATGCATCATTAAAACAGAGTTGTGCTATCTGACAGAGGAACAGTGCCAGCTCCCTCACTTGTACCTTATGGGACTCTGGCCTCTGCATTTCCGCACTATGCATAATACCTGCTATCTACGGGGCAACTGCAATCAGGGTCCGCGAGTTTGACTTTGAATGCCGAGGGAAAAAGGACACTTCTTTGCCAATGTGAGCAGACAAAATAAAGTTGATCAGCTTGAAAGTGGAGCTGGACAGCTGACGACGGCGAACATAAATTAGCATCGATCATTGGGCAGAGCGAGGACGCTAATGACTCAAGGCTTCAGGGGCTTGTTAGACAACCTCGGCAATGGACTGTAATGGTTCCCATATCCTCACAAGCCACTAAATACCCGTGGCTTTAATTTGTCATTGAGTATCCTTGCATGTATTGGCAATTGTTCTCTCTTCGAATCACAAATGCCTGAGTGAAATATATGGGTGTCAATGTAATACGGCAGTAGTGCAATGAGATCAACCCCTCCACCACTTGTTGTCGTGAGTTATTTCTCATTTCTCATTAGAAGAAAATGATTGAAACCAAAATCCAGTTCTCACAGAATATGATTAATTATGATTTTACTTGTATTATTATAATGTGTTCAATATGAAGAATGCCACCCTTTTGTGATATATAGTACTATAGCCTACAGCCACAGCTAGTCTCAGTTGTCATCCAAAATCATGACACTATTTGCAAGAGTAGGTTATGATGGTGCTTGGCAGGTTTGTCTGAATGTTGAGATATTGATTTGGAATTACTTACAGGTGCTGACCTATAACAGTATTGATTACAGATAGGCATTTTGACAAAACGTCTGGAAAACATTAAGTATTGATTACAATTTTCGTAGAACAACAACAAAATATGGCTTTGCATCTAATTGCTACGTCTATTGAGTTTGTATATCATTCGTCTGGCACCAATTCATCCAGCACAAATATCAACATGTGATTGCAACGGACTCTAAAGTAGACTGAGAAAAAGCAGTTCATTGAAAAAAGAAAACTCTCACACCTCAGAGTCCCAAGTAGGTCAAAAGAAAGGTGCTGCTATTGTTAGATGGATATAGTTGCTCCATTGGTTTTCTCTATAAGAGGCAACTATAGCAACCCAGTGAGTCTCAACCAAATCTGCTATTATTGACCAACTCTTCCATATCTGATTGAGACTTACGGCAACACTGAGCATGATGACAAACAAAAAGGCAGGAGGTTAAAAAAATGGAAACCAAATCAATAATGATGGCTAAAAAGATGATGATGGTCACAATTCTCAAACTCTCAGAGTAGATAATAGAGTAGAATAAATCTACTTTACTCCATATTCTCATCCAGGGATCTTCGCTCCGTTTTGTTGCATCCGTCGTCAACAATTCAATTTGCTTCAGGAATTGAGACAGCAAAGGACAAAACATTAGATATATTTTTTTTTTCAATTATGTAAAGGTTGTATTTGTTTATACTTTCTATTTAGATCAAATCTTTAGATTAACGCTGTATGATTGTGATTGATTGTTTTCATAATTACAAAAAGTAATTAAACAGGTAAACAGGAACTTTCTCTCTCATTTCTGATATGTTTCAACAAGTCTGACACATTATGCAACAATTTACAGAGCTTGTCTCACATTTCTTTTCAGCAAATATACACATGCACATTTAATAAACTGTTTAAAAGAGATAAATAAATGTTGATGCATCATTTTCATGCCGTTGTAGAATCAAATTCCCACACTGGCTTCAAACATTGTGCCTGATCTCACTACCCCCGCTAAGGTGCGACAGTCGCTACAACTCTCTCTACCCCCCGGGCCGTGACAGACTGAGACACAGGCCGGATGAGGAGAGTTCACGGGCTGGCAGGGACGCTTTATTTGTATCACAACAACTCAAGACGACCCGATCTTGACTGCCGCTTTCCAGCTCGTCTCTCTCGGCCGCCAGACCTTCTGTCCTTCCCCCCCCCACCACTATTTTTTATTTATTTTTTTCGCCTCACTTTTCTGAAAAACAAATCCATTAAACAGTTCATTAACACTTGACGTTGAAAAGCAATGTCCCAAAAATACTGCAGCTTTTGTTTAAAGGGTGCACCAATCCTGGAGCAGAAATGTATTACCCATGTTCTCATATCCATTACCCCATGAAGGTTTTTGACAAAGTTGGCAAAATCTTTATGTCTAAATCCATAGCAGTAGCTCTTGCCTATCATGATCCATGGAAGATCAGCTGTCTGACACGTTTTGAAGTGGATTGAACGCTTTGCCCGCAGATGCGTTACTCTTTCTGCTACACTTAAAAGAGAACCAGGTGAACTTAATATGTCAAACCATGCTCCGCTCTTTAAAAAAGACTGTTTCACATCACATTTTCTCTTAATGTATTAGCCTTTCCTGTGAAATATAACATTAAAGTAAATACATCACACAATTTCCCAGAGTAAATATGTTGAACCAACAGTTTTTAGAGAAAGCTTAACGTTGCTGTTGGCAGGAGGCCGTGTTCATCTGTTGCTGCTGTAAGCCTCAAAATCTGATTTTTGCACCTCTCTCCCCCCGACTTGCTCCCGGGAGATAGTGTAGCTGCAGAATGTATACACTAAATATCAGCTCCCGTGGATCAGCTGCTAGCTGGCCCTCAGGCATGGGATCTTGGCTGTACTTATTTGGATGAATGCATTATTAATGGCTCACCAATTTTCCTCGAGTCTCAGCCTAGTCTTCCAAAAGGCTCAGTGTAGACGGAGCATCTCCATATTTCTCATTTGCCTTCCCTTTCTTACAGAGCCAAAGGTAGAAGAGTTTGCCCAGGAAATATTCTCCACTCTCTCTGGCAACTGGATGGGAAGAAGGAAAATCTTTGACCTTGGAAAATGAAGATGTTGTTGCCATGGGAACTGTTAATCCTTCTGTCACTCAAAGAGTGCCTGGCTGGTAAGACGTCCCTCAGGTCGCCTTTGATGACACACCTGATCTGCATACATCTCTCTCAGGGAGTGTTCGCCTCTTTTCCCATGCATGTCTGAGTTATCATGTCCTCATCTCTTCAAAAGGAATCATCATTTTAGTGGCTTTAATATCTTAAGAGAAAATCATGGACAAAAACTTAACCCAACCTCAGGCAAAACTCCCTGACAGTAGATTTACACGTCAAAAAAACGATGTTGCTTTACACAACGCAGCATCATGGAGCCAGATAACTGAATTTAGAAGTCATTTCTACTTTCTCTTATTTTAAAGGCTGTAATTGTAACAGGGCAAAATGCTCTCTTGTCGTTCTAAATAAAACATTGGACATTTTGCCCCGCCACACCTGACCCACCCTCTTACACTGGCCCCCAAAATGATGAAAAATGTGACATTTTTATCTGAATTGTTTTAATGTCAACCAGAGGAGTGCTCACTTTTGCATCGCAGATCATTTCTGGTGAACGTGACTCGCCGTTAGATTTATATCTGAAGTGAGAATAAAGTTGTACCAGTCGAAGAGAGTAATCACTCTCCCTGGTCTTTTTATGCCTTCTCATTTTATTACGCAATTTTCTTTCTTTATATCCAACCATCATCACTTACAAGAAATGTGGCAGCCACTATAAAAAGTCACACTAATTATATTCTCAACACTGCTCTATTCTCCACTTTGTTCTCATCAACATAAAGCCGTGGTATGCCGGCCGGCTCCTTCCTGTGCTAACCAGAATAACATCCAGTTACCAAATATCTGTATGAGCTACAGATGAGGAGCATCTGAGGAGCTACAATTTCACAAAGTGCTCTTACTTTATGTCCGGATATTGTAACCAGTGCAGCCTAGACTAGGAAGTGAGATTTAACATTGACAGGCCCGGTTGACAGATATAAATCTGAAGTCAAGCCAACAGGTTACAAGTCATCAGACAAATGCATTTAAATTTATACAGTATATGGAGTGGAGGGGGTCTATTGTATTTTTATTTGTGCTTCTATTTCCATTGATTTAGCATCTCATCTCAAGTCAGCAGTTTCACTGGGGGTATATCTATGCAGCAAACAGTGGAAGAATGAAAGGTGGTGCATACCCCCAGCAGCGTCCGTGAGCTCACATTTGTAGGCATCCACATGAAACTATAACTAAGTGCAATTTGCGTGTGTGCATCTGTGTCAGTGGGCAGTCCAGTTGGTTATGTTTAGGTTTACGGGGCAGGCCCCTTCTCAATCACACGCTCGCTCAGACCACCCAAGCATTTCCCAGGTGAAATAGCCCGGCTATAAAAGGTTCATTAATTTGTTTAATTTAAAGGACAGAGCAACCGGGGTAAAAATGAAGCACCTCCCTCCGAGGCTAGGGGAGAAAAAGGCCCTTACCTGAGGCAAAGATCTCTCCCACTCTCATTAGGATGATGATGATGAGGATGCGGGAGGGAGCCCTCTTTGTCCTAGTCAAGGTTACAGACTTAATAAAAAAAAAAAAGCATCTCATCCTCAAAGTGAAAAAAAAAAAAAGAATAATGGCTAATTTTCAAAAGAGCAACATAAGAGTGAGAGAGTGTAAGCTGCAGAGAGCCACTGGCATGATGTCCGAGGAGAGGGTGTGTGGGCGCAAACGTGTGTGTGAGTGTGTGTGTGTGTGTGTGTGTGGGCATCTATCGAAGAAGCGTTAGATTTCACAGGAGTAATTAGTGCAACATTGGTTAATTACTCTCGTGTATTGATACTTCGGCTGGCGCTAACCAAAACAACAGGCTTGACTGAGCGGTCGCACTCGCCAAAAAAACAGCCTGCGCGCAGACAAGACGAGGGCAGAGGAATAAAAGACAAGCTCACGATTTGTGTATTTGTTGTCGGCGGGTATAGGATGTGCCGCAGTTATTTGTGTGAAAAGCGACGGGGTTGTAATCAGTTAATTGCTCTCTCATGTCAGTGCATTATCTGCTCTGTGACATGTACACAAGACGCTTTATTAAATACAGCATCCACTCAAAGAAGCACGCTGGCAGCTAATTATATGGGTGTAGGGGTTTGTGTGCACTTTTCTGAGCAGTGAGTGATTTGTTTTGTTGTTAATTCAGCGCCTTGTTACAAGTGAGGTGCTTTGTTTTCTTTTTCTTTTTGAGAAAACAAAAGTGTACAATATTGGAATAACATGACCATTATGTATCCCCCGACCGCTCACCCACTACCATCCCTGCTCCCAACACACATGCAACTAAATAAAATAAATAGAACAGGAAAGGAGAAGCAAACGACAAAGCAAGCAAAGGAATGTATCAAGCCGGGCCTGTATTAATCATTGAGTTGCTGCTGGATTGCATCAATGACTTTAAAGTCACCCGAGAGACAGTTCGGCACATGAACGCAGTGTAGCCTCAAGTGCATGCGTCTTGCAGACGAATGCACCGCTGTATCTCAATGGGACGATGTGCTCCTTCACACAGAGAACACACGCCACGGTCCCGTCTTCACCCAGGAGCCCAGTGACAGCACATTCCCGTTGAGCTCTGATGATAACCAGGCGTTCATCAATTGCAAAGCAAAGGGAAATCCGCCTCCGCATTATAGGTAAGTGTTTGTTCTCATCTTTGATTGCGTGTGAGGTAGGGTGGCGGCGAGTCCTAACCTGTCAGCAACCCGCATGACGGCGTAGCGACGGGGCGTTGATGGCTGCTGTCAAGACAGTTTGTGGTAAATTCAAAATTTATATTTGATTTTGATTTGAAGTCATTTATCAGAATGAAAAGAAGATGGGGCTCCCTATGTGGAATGATTCCCATTTCTTTCTAGTCATTCACTAGAAAGTATTGAAATAACGAACAGGATGACACTTCAATTACACTTGCTCGACCGACTTGAGAAGACGTGAATGGTAGCTGTAGGTGGAAGTGGCCAATCAACTTGGAAGTGATTGAAACATATTGAATCGGGCCAAAACAATGACGACGATGTTTTTCTGTTGTTATCGTTATCTGCTCCGTGTACAGGTGGAAAGTGGATGGGAGACAAATTAATACGACGCTGGATCAAAACTACAGCCTGGTAGAAGGGAACCTGTTGATCAATAACCCTCATGCCATCAACCATGGAGGAGTGTACCAGTGCATCGCCACAAACACATTTGGGACCATTGTCAGCAGGGAGGCTAAAGTCCAGTTTGCATGTGAGTGTATGAAAGCAGATTTTTGGATGTTTTGTTGGATGCATGGATTTTTGTGTTTTCCCTGAAAGGATACTAAAGCATTATCAGGAAACCAGACTGTATTTTGCACTCGTTTTAGGGCAATCTTAGCAGGGTTAGTGTCATTCTGTCATGAAGTAAGCCTGCAGCTCTCTTAACGATAACCCTTACTTAACCCTCTGAACCCCACGCACCTGCAGGCATTGTTTTTACCCGCATTATGTAAAAAAACATCAAAATTAAACCATTTGTCACGGCTAGATCCTGATCCTTAGCTCAACAGGAGATCACTGAATGCTTCCTGTTCCGGTATCAGTCCCAGCTATTGTTCAGTTGCTGTGTCAGAAATCGAAATCATGACTGTATCATGTAGCTGTCACCAAGCTTTTATTCAGGTGTTAATGAACGTGTTAAAAACTGTTGAATGTCACCAATTCATGCAGTTGTTCAGCACAAGACTGCATGAATGGATGAGTTCCAATTTATCTCTTGATTAGGTGTTTTCTGTTTTTTAATCTACTGAGTTCCAATTTTGATCCCTGCTGATATTTGCCTGAGCCCTCTGGGGATGCGGTTGGTATTTCCAAGTGTTTGGGGTTGGTATTTCTTAGCGCTGTTTATTATCTCCCATAACGCAGCGGCATTTAATCAAAAAGCAAAAAAATGATCTCCCGTGCTAGATTGGAGAGGGGCTGGATTTTTTTTTGTCCACGTCCTCCCCGATCTCTCGCCTAGCCATGTGACATTAACAGGGCACACCAGGGTTTCACTTCTAAGCTATGTGGACAGACAGGGAAATATTCCCGCTGAATGAAATGCCACCCCCGCAGGATTTCATCTGAAATGAAAAGGATTTTAGCTGTTGGCTCTTGAAAGTTGACGGTTTTTTTTTTGTTTTATGTCGGCGCAGTTCTGCAGAACTTCAGCAGGAAGTCGAGGAGCACGGTGTCGGTGAGGGAGGGCCAGGCTGTGGTTCTGCTCTGCGGACCGCCGCCCCGTAATGGAGGTACACGTCTCTGTCCTAACTGCATTGTCTCCGCTGTAGATTCACACTCTTGCTTGCCTCAGCAATCTTTATTGTTCCTCACTCTGCCTGCTGACTATCTCCCCGTAACACTGCTGTGCTTCTTTTTGTTTTTACACCTGCCTTTTTCTTTTTCGCCGCTCGTGTTTCCAAACTCTCATACGCTGTTTTCCACTCACGTCTCCTTATCTGTCAGACAGGCAACTTTTATGATCAGCCACTACTCTTATACCGGAAACCTGTCCAAGCCCCGTGGCTTCACATCTATAGTTCATAGCCTCACACTTCTTAACCTTGAGCTCACTTTTCTCGCCCATATGATCTGTGACCGTGCTGTCATCTATAAAGTCTCCAGTGCTCCACTTCCCAACTGTCATTTCTCTCGGTGTGGGCAGGTTATCTGTGGGTAATAAAGGCTTCTGTGGCCGGGGGAGCGTTTATCCCGTGGCACAGCTGTGAGTCGGCTCATGTGTCTGTGTGCTGCTGATTAGCAGACCCTCAAAGTGGTCTGCACTCCTGCAGCCATTCGGTGCCCACCAGCACAATTTCACGCCAGCGCACCAGCCTTTCTCCACTCTCTGTTTCCAACTGAAGCCTATAGCCACAAGGGATTCCACACTTTAGCAATTTGCCCTTTCAGCCAACCACCCCACCCCACACACACACACACCCTCTTCTCCCTTTAAAAGCATCTATAGCTTCATTTTGCAATCCAAACATTTTTTTTGTCTTTTTTTTTTTTTTGCATTTACACACATTTGACTTTTAATACACGATAATACTGGCTTGAGGTGTACTTCACTGAAAAAACAGCAAAACAGTAGGTGTGTTTTTTTGCCGTGAGGTGTAAACTACCTTTGGTGCTTGTCGATGCACCACATGAGAAATACAGTGACGCACTGCATTAAAAGAGGAATCATTTGAAGCTTCTTTGTGCAATCAATAGGTAAATGGTCTAAAAGGAGCTGTGCTGAGAGTTGAACTCTGTCAGAGGACATAAGATTATGTGCCTGCAAGTCCTCTGTTGCTGTGAGACTGCAGCTCTTAAACAGACCCAGTCTCTCACAGTCCCTAATCATGAAAGGTCTGTCAGTTTCTGCCCTGACTTTCCCTGTAATGATTTTAATTCACTGTTTTCCCTCAAGGAAGCAAGCAGGACTTTTTACTGTCTGCCCAGTCAAAAGGGCTGACTGCAGGATGTCATGTGTCTGATATGGGAGGATTGCTCTAATAGCCAAGTTCTTTCTGCACTCCCTTAGCAGGCCCGTTTAACAAGCATCTCTCTCTCTCTCTCTTTCTCTCTCTCTCTCACTCTCTCACTCTCCTGCTGTCTTGCTCTCCTCTCTAAATCCACTACTTTGACACCATTCCCTCTTGTTAATCCGTGTGACCGTGGAGTTTTCTAGCTAAACAGATATTTCCTTAAAAATCCATGACTCTATTGTTGACAGCAGTTGTGTTAGAACTGGAAGCCGCATGCACTCCCCTTGTCTACATCCTCTCCCCTTTGTTTGATTTCCCTCTGATGCCAGACTCTGCTGCTGCTGTGAAGTCTCCTTATATGTATATTTATCAGCAGAGAAACAGAATATCTTATCCTTTCTTTCTATTAATATCTGTTCCCACATATCTATTCCTAGTCTCACCGTGCTGGTAGATTTGGGAATGTCATTGGAAGGAGTATCTTTTTTATATCTGAATAGCCACATTTCTCTGTGGTCATTGTCTTTTTTCCTTTTTTTTGTTTTTTTGTTTTTTTGTTGCAGAGATCAAATATTCGTGGGTTTTCAACGGACAGCCCAGTTTCCTGCAACAGGACACGCGTCGCTTTATCTCCCAGAGAACGGGCAACTTGTACATCGCCAAAGTTGAGGCCTCCGATGTGGGGAACTACACGTGTGTGGTGAGAAACATGATGACCAACGCCACCGTGTTCAGCTCTCCAACCCCCGTGGTGCTGCGGAAGGACGGTAAGCCGCCTCCATTGGCCTCCGCTGCCTTCTGGTTATCTTATTCAGTGAACTGACAAGGTACGGTACGGAGGGAGGGCAAGCCTGGGAGATAAATCGCTTGTCTTGAGCATGACACTGTTTGTTTTCGCTTTTGCTTAAGAGCGAGGTTTTGCAGTATTCCCAATCTCAGCACTATGCAGGGCCATGTGTGTGAAAAACCCTCTCTATCTGCATGAAGGCACACATTTGCATATCCAGAAATGCAGTCTGCACACACACACACATACAGAGATACACACATAGCACGAGGCTTGCCACACATAAACCCCATCATCACAACCGGTTATGTGAACCACTTAAGATTTAAGCTGAGGGAGATATGTAATCCAAACTCATCCATCCGCTAAACCAAAATGCTGTTGTAAATGGCATCAACATGCAGGTTCCCTCTCCGCCCGTGTCAGTCTCACCACAGCTCTCACGTCTAATGTGAGTTACAGAAAACGGCATGTTTGCGTTTTGGCTGTGATGTGATTTGCTTTTTTATCCCTCACGCAGCGGTGATGGGTGAATACGAACCGAAGATTGAGGTTCAGTTTCCCGAAACCCTTCACGTCTCCAAAGGATCATCAGTGAAGCTGGAATGCTTTGCCTTAGGAAAGTAAGTGTCAACAACATTAGCATGGTGCAGAATGTCACATTTGCAAAGGGGGCAGGGCAACTTCAGTTACTCTGACGAGGTTGAGAAACATGGCAGCCCAACCTCTCGCTAAGTGTGAGCGGGAGCTTGTGGCCGATGTGACCTTTTGTGCCTGACCTCTGCAGCCCGGTGCCCTCCATCTCATGGAGAAGAGCTGATGGAAATCCACTCCCTGGCAAGATCAAAATCAACCACTCCAACGGGGTTCTGGAAATTCCATATTTCCGCCCAGAGGATGCGGGCGTGTACGAGTGTGTAGCCGAAAACACCAGAGGGAGAAATGTTGCCAGAGGACAACTCATATTCCACAGTAAGAAGCAACCATCTTTTGCTTCCTTTCCCATGTTGATGGCTGCTATTCTTTTTCACCCCAACAAATCGTCCACATCCACTGCTTTCTACTGTGTATATGAAAGTGCAGCTTTTCAAAATAAATTATGTTTACTTAGAATTCATGCCACTATAGTGGATGATATGTTATCTGCTCTATGAAATACACTAGACTGGACTAGAATAGACTAGACTAGACTAGACTAGACTAGACTAGAATAGAATAGAATAGACTAGAATAGAATACACTAGAATAGACTAGACTAGAACAGAATAGAATACACTAGACTAGAATAGACTAGACTAGAACAGAATAGAAAACACTAGAATAGACTAGAGTAGAATAGAATACACTAGAATAGAACAGACTAGACTAGAACAGAATAGAATACACTAGACTAGAATAGACTAGACTAGAACAGAATACAATACAATAGACTAGAGTAGAATAGAATAGAATAATAGCATTGTTCATTTAGCGTTTGTCTTTGGTGGAAACCGAAGTGCTTTTGTAACTTGATGTAATTTCAGTACGAGTGGCCCCGATGGGAATGGAACCTCTAACCCTCACAGTGTTCGTGTCGGGCTTTAACCACTGAACTGCACAGCACCGCATCATTAGAAGTTCAAACGTTCTCCCCACAGCGTGAAACAGCCTTATAATTCCAGGATAATCTGGCATTCATTTGTACCAATTACCCTCTCCGTTTTGTGATTGTGAAGTTTGTGAGCGCTCCCTTGCCATCTCGGGGTAACGCTGGAGTAAAATAAAAAATAAGGTCATTCAGAAATTAGGATGGGTCTAGCACCTCCATAGAACCAAAAGGAGAAACCAAGCAATCTCAGTTTGGGAATGAGGTATTTGTATGTCCTAGGAAAGCACTGTCTTGATCAGTGGATTTCCACAACTGTCTTTTATAGCCAGAAATATGAGTGAGAAGCTGACCTGTCCCTGACCTGCTCTTTGGAAAAGGAACTGAAAAAGATGGATGTCAGTTACAGTTATCAGGATACTTTTCTATCTGGTTTGGAACAAATGCCACTGTGATGTTATGATTCTCTTTTAGATGATAACATTCAGCCAAAGGTTGTATGAGTCCACAAAGTAAAAGTAATTATCCCATTCATTGTCAATGGAGCAGCTTGTGGGTGTATGAAATCACAATTGAGAGTATTGGTTGTCTGGTTGTGAACGTCTGGAGAGACCTGTTCAGACTATCCAAGGTCACCACAACAACATTCTTAAATTAAATGCTGCACACAACATTTTGTTAGTAAATATTCAGACATTTATTGCCAAAGTAATGTTTTTGTGCATTTCATTTCCCAGATGTTGAACATCTGCACTGGGTCCAGACACTGAAAGATGCTCATATGGCTATTGAGGCTAATCTGCAGTGGGAATGCAGAGCCAGTGGTAAGCCTAAGCCCACATACAGATGGCTGAAGAATGGCCAGCCACTCGCGGCGGAGGTAAGACTCGCCAACGCTGAGATAAAATAACACTCGATATCTTGAAAATTCCAGACAATCGTGATTTTTTTTCTCCACAAAGAGCCGCTGTGCTCGTCCCAAGCCACTTTTTATCCCAAACACACTACATCACTAATTACTATTTTGATTAAAATCAAATCTCCAACTGAAATAACATCCACCTTACCGGGGCTTAGCTAATACTGATTGATTTAAGCTATGGTTAAATAGATGAACAAACAATAAAACAAAAGAAAATACACTAATTTGTATTCAAAGTGATTCCCTGTAAACAAATTAAACCAATCAATGAAAGATGTTGTCAAACATTAATCAAAACTGGACCGGTTTGCAGGGGAGGGTGCACGTGGAAGGGGGTGGACTGGCCATATCCAGGATTAGTCTGTTGGACTCCGGGATGTATCAGTGCGTAGCGGAGAATGAACATGGAGCCATCTATGCCAGCGCTGAGCTCAAGGTTGTGGGTAAGCAATTTGTTTGCTCTGTACTGTTTACAAAGAGCCGAGCCAGAGGCAAGGCTGGGATATATGTGCATCTTGCTGTCAGTGGAATGAAAGTGCTTCCTATCAGTAAAAAAATAAAAATACAGGCAAAGGTAACTCATCGCTGAGCCCTGGCCTTGGTTTTCATCTCCATAATTATTTCCTAAAATAAGCCAGTCGGGCATTCGTGATGAAATCCAATTTTTCTAATTGCTGGTGATGTGCTTGACATTTTGGCTGATGCACAGCTGTTGGCGCGCCGCAAAGCGGGACAAATGGGTTTAACGAGGGTCTGTTCTTCAGCCTCCCCACCTGACTTCACCCGGCGCCCCGTGAAGAAGTCCACACTTATCCAGAGAGGGGGCGAGGTGGTCATGGAGTGCCGTCCCCATGCTTCCCCCAGGGCCACCATCTCCTGGCGGAGAGGGGGCGAGCTCCTGAAGGACAGCAAGAGGTAGGGTATTGTATGCATCGCTGCTCATGCCATTGATGGCATCTGTTAAAGGGTCTTCCTCTTGTGGTCATGTTCATCTCTAGGGCTCATTGTTATTTATGTCTCTGCTCAAGGGGACTTTGGAAGTCATTGTTGCATAAACTGCCTCTCTAGCTCCAAGTTAAACAGATTTTTTTAGATAGAAACCATGTGAAACCTTTCTCACATGGCTGGAAATGTAGGTTTTCTGTTGTCATATTTTTGTCCAGTGATTCAGACCATGGCCCCAAGACTGTCAGTCTTGCATGGAACAAGTTAAAGGGCAAAATATAAAGCTTCACAGCATCTGATGTCCCACAGTTTCACAGCTCTTCGAGGTGTTCAAAGAGCTGGATGTAGTACAGAGATCCTATAGGGACGTTCTCTGTTGAAAACCTCAGAGAGAAAGAATGTGACTATATCCTTCAGTGCAGCACTCTACCTCAGGCTAGATGACAGGCCACGGTGTGTCATGATTTAAGGTTTGAAGCAACAACTATGAGCTGGCAGAAAGTATGTTTGTGTGTTTTGTGTTATGCCTTGCCTTAGAAGAGCCTAACAGACACAAGGACAGAGTTCAGTAAGGTCAGTATGAAAGCTGTTTTCAAAAAATGAGTAGGGGGAGTAACTAAAACTAAGGTTCTTCCTAATTCATGTGGGTTCAGAAAGAAAGAGAAAGATAGTAGAGGTCCCAGAACATCTACGACAGTATACTAGCTGCCAACAGAGCAAACGCTCACTGTCCAGCATGACGCCACTTGAAGGCAGGTCTGACCTGTTGATAGTCCCAGCAAACTCTGAGGCTCCTCCGCTGGTTCTCCTGCTCATAAAGAGATAGAATTAGGTCAGTGGAAATTAGGGAGCAGGCAGAGCAGATCATCGGGGCAAAAACCTGCCATCAGTTACCCTCCCCAGTGGCCAACGCTGGGAGAATAAGCGCTGTCCCTGGTGCTGACAGCATTCCCTGGCCTAATGGCATGATATTGGGGTGCTACAGTGTGTGTGTGTGTGTGTGTGTGTGTGTGTGTGTGTGTGTGTGTGTGGGTGTGGGTGTGGGTGTGGGTGTGGGTGTGGGTGTACATGCATCCATGCTGCAAGTACAAAAGTAGTTTCTGAAGTAGAGGGCAGTATATTACTCAGTAGAAAAATTCTGGTGCTGCCCACTTAAATCATTGTTCAACCAGTATGTCATCAGACATCTAATTTAAAGCTGCACTTTTTATATGAAACACCCTCAATTATCCTTCTGAAATCACTGGCAGTCTCAACTTAATTGCATCAATTTCCTGCAAGAACATAGTCTCCTCTTCAGGCAGTAACTTTGATAACTGGGAACAACTTACCAGAGATCTGAAATGAAGTGGGCGGCAGGAACAGAAGTCTGTATTTGTGAGTGATAGCTAATAACAATTTTACATATACTGTCTGTCACACCGCTCCGTGTGTCTAAAAACAGTCTAGTACCTGCTGGCCAGCCAGCTGTTTCAGAATGGGTAATTTAAAACGGTTTTGAAGGCAATTCTTTTGCTCCAATATTGTACCGTTTGCTGAGTTAAAACTTAAAACACTACCGCACCAAGAAAATGTGTTAAAGACAACTGTACTGCTGCCCTTGCAAATAGCCCCCCATAAAAGCCTTTACAATATACACAAGCAAATAAATGTAATAGGATTTATCCAGTTGCATTTGTTGAGCACTAGCAGTAACATTGTTGGATACTAGACAGTAACGGCTGTAGCCCATTGACACTGTGCAAAAGGTGTGTGCAAAGTCATTAGCCTTAAATCTCCGTGAGTTTGCCAGCAGTGAGCATGAGACGGCCTCCACACACTTTCTGCAGAAAATTCATAGGACAGTTGTATGCAAAACAAAAAATCTCTCTCAGATGAATCACTTCCAGAACCATGTGTTATCCCCAGTACAAAACTACCCACATGACTGATGGTGAAATGTGAAAAACGATGAGGTGACACTTCCTTCTTGAAATGTTGTTATTCATATACTGCATATAGACGTGCTAGAGTAGCCAGCAAAATCAGCAGTGGTGTGATATGTACCGAACAGTTAAGCCCAATTCACACAGGACTAATATGAACCTACTTGTCCAGTGATAGTCTAGTGAGATAGTCACTCATTTTAGTCCTGTGTGAATCTGCCATGTCTGTAATTTGTAAAGTTAAAATTCTTAACCTAATGTATTCTGGTGAAGACCGAGGTTCCCTAATAAAACTAATCGAACTCTTGGTAATGTCAGCCACAATTCGTCTTTGGCACATGATTTCTTTTTCTTCTACTTCTAAAAAGATTTCTCCTGTCATGAAAAATGGAGACAGTAGTGGAATCTATAGAGGAACGTTTTGAATGCATTTGAACGTACAAGTTTGGCGTTTAGTAGGAAGTGACAAATTGTAAAATCTTGACCTTATACGATTGTACCCATGTCAGTGAAATTCATCATTCAATGCAAATTAATTTCACAAAATGTGGAGTTGGAGGATAATTCATTAATTACATGGGGTCCCCACATAATACTAGTCCTGTGAAAACAGGGCTTAAATCTGGGAGCAAGCCTAAATAGTGCACCTGAGGTTTCTGGCAAGGGACTGAAGCTAGGTGTGTTATAATAATCTTGGTTGACACTTCTGAACAACACACCCGACTACAAATGCTCCTAGGCCTTGTAATGGCTAACAGCTGTCCATTAGGACACAAGACTCTGTCCCCTTTGGTTTTGCATGTCTGTCTTGTTTCTGTCTGCTGCCTGCTGATCTCTGATGTACTGTAATCAGCAATTGAGCTCCAATTAAAGGGCCTGCCTCAGATCAGAAAAACAAAGACAAAAAAAAGGTCATGTAGGAGAAAAAACATTTTTTTATTCAATCAAGACAACGTGAATACAAAAAAAAGTGGGAAAGTGGGAGAGACACGTGGCTTCCTTCCACCAAGGTGCTGTTTAATGTACTCATTTAACACCGTGGCATATGCTGACTCTAATTTAGTATTTTTAATCAGCCTGGTGTTTTTGTGTCATGTGAAGTGTGAACTGGGACTGCACAGCTGCTGCCATGCTGTTCTCCATATTCTCCTGTTTGTGGTTGTGTCTCAAATCAATATGTGCTGCCACATCTCCATAGACTTTCCGTAACTCACTGGACCTGCCTCAACATATGACCAGCGGGATTGATTAGTTATCATATTTTCCATGGGTTGATCATGGGGAAAAGAAGAAAAAAGTGATTACCCAGTGCATTGAGACAAGAATAGAAATTCACAGCATGGAACGGAGTTTGTCTGCAAAGCAGATAGTTCTTTACGTTTCTATTTGTTTTGCAGCTCATTGCCCCTCAGGTCATGTTCTCAGCGTGCCTCCATCACTCAGCGTTTGATATTTTTGTCAATAAATCAGCGCAAAGCACCCTGTGTCAGACATGCTCTCTGGGCCTCAGCTCAGGCCGAGTAAATACATATTTATTCTTAGGAGCCAAAATGAAATTGTTTGATTTCTGAGCTGGCTGCACATGGCGTTTGTTTGATTTACTGAAACCAAAGGTCACAGCGGCGAAGCATTATCTACCTCATTTACGTATATGTTGACATGCTTTCCAACTTGTTCGTTTGGAGACATCGCACCGGAATGAGCATAACATCTGTGGAACGTGGAGTAGAATTCACTCACGTCTTTCGCACTACAAAATATCTCATTTATTTGCCCACATTATTTCCACTGCAGGAATCACTTGACACGGGGAAATACGTAAAGGTAATTCAATGTGCAACATCCGTACCACAGGGAGGTCAATCCTTACTGTATTTGGCATTTTAGTTGTGTGTCTTTCAGGCATTGTCTCATGAGATTCGCAGCTTTTTTTTCTCCCCCCGGAAACCAGACGGACGTTTTTTCAAATGAAACGGTTCTATATGCATATCTCCTATTTATTACTTTTCAGAAATATTGTGTTGATAGTATCGCCACGTGTTGTAGAGCGATAAGGCTGCAGGTAAAGATACCATTCAAATTGCCTCTCTGCAGTGTTGCTCTGCTCTTCCTATCGCTGTCGTGCCTGGCCCTAGTGGCCTGTTGTGTATCCAATTAATATGTACATTTAAGCCGTTGTGCTGCCAATACCACGCTGACCCCACCGCAATATCTGTTATGCTTGAACCAAGATACTCGTTATCGTCTGAGGCGTGCAAACGGTCTTCAAGAATAGAATTCAGAATCCTTCGTTCTAAATGAAAAGTTCAAATGGCTCAAAAAACGAGGAGGTTCTGAGGAAGTATTTAATTTGATCCTTATCCTCCTTCCTTCTTCAATTAAAGAACAAAGACTGTGTGATTGATAACTGGAAATGGGTGATATGGGATGGTGATGGGTTGTGTCAGTTTTCTCAATCTCCTCAGACAGACTATCATGGAGGACGGCACTCTGCGTATCACCAATGTCAGCAAGTCTGACGGCGGCAGGTATACCTGTGTGGCCAGAAACCCTTTTGGATCAGCGAGCAGCACGGGAACGCTGGTGGTGAAAGGTACTTTTTCCTGTCCACAGGATTTTTACTACCTTTTAAGCAGAGGGTCTAAACCTTTGTTAAGAAAAAAAAAATACTATCTCAAGCGTGAAATTGATAATGAAATATATAGCCGTTTTATGCTCCTGCCAGTTTGACAGAAGTATAAGTCATCCGTGGTTTTGTCAGCTGTGAGTTATTGTTCACGTAGCAGAGTGGGGCAAACCACTGGCATCTATAGTGAAGAATATTTTGTCACCAACATTTAATTTAAAAAGAGCTTGCTGTAGCATTTCTGGATTTGGATGTTTAAATAACTGGTGATTATACGGAGAGAGTTCATTTTTTTTCTTTTAAGTTGACATTGTGATCGCAGTGTGTTTAATTATTCACTGCCGAGTTGAGGGAGGCCTTCGCTTCCCAAGTGAAGTTATTCAAGGTCACTTCATTACACTGATAGAGCAGGATCTGTCTTACTGGGCAAATTAAGCTTTATTACTTTCTTCATTTGGCTTCTTTTCTGCAGGAATACAGCGCTGCACACAGTAACAAATGATGTCTATGTCTTTTTTTCTCCATTATGTAACAGAGCCAACAAAGATCATCGTTCCACCCTTGAGTCTAGATGCCACCGTGGGACAGAGCATTGTGTTGCCCTGCCAAGTGTCCAGCGATTCCTCCCTGAATCCCATCTTCAAGTGGTTTTTTAATGGGAAACCTATCGATTTCAGCAAGCAGGACCATTTTGAGATGATTGGAGGGGTATGTATAGTGTAGGACAGTGAAGTCGCTTGTGCTTTGAGATTTCAAGCAAATGCTAAGAAAATCAATACCAAACAAGAATATTAGGCGGTTTTTGAAGGCTGATACTGATATATTTGTATTGAAGCTGCCAAGAGATGATATTTTGTGCCGATCTTTAAATTTGAGCATATCCATACAAAAAAAAAATCCAACTCATTCCCCCAAAGAGCCTCTAAAACAGCATTTAGACCATCATGCCAAACTAAAACCCAGACGAATGGAATTCTCTTAGGGTTAGTAGGGAGCCACCACACATATCCACTGGTAGGGGACAATCTGGGCTACAAGGTCTGGGAGAGTGCCTTTAAGTAAAGAATTAATTGACAAAAACATTATTGAATAATCAAATGAATAAATCAAATGTGCAAAGAAAATTAATTGCAGGCTTACACTGTTTTCAGGGGAGGAACATCCATCTTATTGGCGGTGGACACTGACTGGACGATATCCGTTATTTAAAACAAAGAAATATATATATATAAAAACATAAAATAATATATAATAAAAATAGATATCGGCAAAGGAATATGTCGGGCTAACCCTAAAAGAAATTACGTATTATTTTCATTGTAATCCATTTTAACGAGCATGCGTGTGGGTGTATGGGTGTTAAAGCTCAAACAAACTATCGATGAGTCCACAAACTCAGCCTTCCATTCACTGTCACTGTTGTAGCTTCCTTAAAGTCTGGTGGAGTTATAAATAATAATAAATATGGATTGAACTGTCATAGATCATCAGAGCAATGCGGGAACTCTCCTTTAGGATGGACTTTGCCTTTTAAAGCCAGGATGCATGAAAACCTGATACAAACATGCCAGCATCCCAAACAAAGGAGCACAAATCTGTCTGATTACAGGATTTATGCTCCCTCTGGTTGAGCATGTAAAAGCCCACTAAAGTAGCTTGTATAACACTGACATTTTCACAGTGAGTGTCATGTGTTTATTTCCACGCAAAGGGCTAAAAAAAAAAATCAGAAATACGCTTGCGTGATGTCTCATTCGTAATCTCGCCATTTTGCTAAAAAAAAAAAAAAAAAAAACCTGAAAATCTGATCTATATCGCCAGATGCCCACTGTATTTGCTTCAAAGTGTCCAATCACTGCAGAGCGGTGATGTGTCCTCCTTATCATCAGGGATCTGCAGGTGACCTGATGGTGAGGAACATCCAGCTGAAGCATTCTGGGAAGTATGTGTGTATGGTACACACTGCAGTTGACACTGTTTCAGCAGCAGCAGACCTGATTGTCAGAGGTATGCCCTTCCTCCTTCCTCCTCCTTCCTTTAGCTTGTATCATTTTGTAGCACTCTCCTATGGAGCCTTTCCATTTCTGTTTATTTTTCTTGGTGTGTTTCAGAAGATTATGACACACATCTCACTGCTGTCAGATAAAAACTGTATCTCCAAGAAGTCAGGGATTGAGAAAAACAGCTTTAATGTATTTTCAGATTGACAAACAGGGATTTTTGAAATTATAAAAATGATGTTTTAAGGTGCCTCATGGGCTCCATGATGATGGAGTTACAGGTAAGTCACCCTGAAAGCTTCAGTGACTGTCCAAGAGATCAGACACAAGCTTCACGCATGAATAAAATACTCACTTGAACAAGACTGACGCTTCAGCGTCGTCGACTCTGAGGAAGACCTCTTGATGTTGAAACTTCAGTCTTTTAAGTCATTTAATCGGCATACATGAAGTTGGTGTCCTCTGCGTTCATGTGCAAGCTAGCAAGCAGCACCCTCTGTTACTAATAAGCAGTGGTGGACTTGCTACTGAAAAAAAAAAAGTAATATGATCACTCATTACTCCCTGAAAGCAGAAATTCATTGTACTAATCGTATTATTTTTCCGTTACACCTTCAAAACTGGCTATTGCATCCTCTCTTAGCTCTTAGATCGGCAACAAAACAGTGCTACTACTTCGACTTCAACTTTATGATTTATCAGCTACGCCATCTCATTGTGCGCCCACGTCAACTGCGAGAGCAACTAATTATGACTAATTATGAGGAAAGTGTGTCAGAGGATGGAGGTGGGATATAATTTTTGGATCATTCAACTCCATTCTGGCATGTAGAGGCGGTGATGACAAAAGTAACATGTTTTTGTATTGTTTACTGTGACATTACTGAAATGGAATAGTGATCTGTGACACTACTCAATAATACTACATGTTATTAGGGTGCAATCCATCCATCCATCCATCCATTTTCAAGCCGCTTATCCGGGGCCGGGTCGCGGAGGCAGTAGGCTCAGCAGGGATCTCCAGACGCCCTGCACCCCGGCCACGCCCTCCAGCTCTCCCTGGGGGATCCCGAGGCGTTCCCAGGCCAGAAGGGAAATATAATCCCTCCAACGGGCTCTAGGTCTGCCCCGAGGTCTCCTCCCAGTTGGCCGTGCCCGGAACACCTCCAAAGGGAGGCGCCCGGGGGACATCCTAATCAGATGTCCGAACCACCTCAGCTGGCTCCTTTCGACGTGAAGGAGCAGCGGCTCTACTCCGAGCCCCTCCCGGATGTCCGTGCTCCTCACCCTATCTCTAAGGGTGAGGCCAGCCACCCTACGGAGGAAGCTCATTTCGGCCGCTTGTATCCGCGATCTTGTTCTTTCGGTCACTACCCAGAGCTCGTGACCATAGGTGAGGGTTGGGACGTAGATGGACCAGTAAATCGAGAGCTTCGCCTTACGGCTCAGCTCCCTCTTCACCACAACGGACCGGTACAACGTCCGCATTACTGCAGACGCCGCACCTATCCGTCTGTCCATCTCCCGCCCCATTCTACCCTCGCTCGTGAACAAGACCCCGAGATACTTGAACTCCTTCACTTGAGGAAGCACTTCCTCCCCAACCCGAAGGGAGCACTCCACCGTTTTCCGTGAGAGTACCATGGCCTCAGACTTGGAGGTGCTGACTCTCATCCCAACCGCTTCACACTCAGCCACAAACCGCCCCAGCACATGCTGGAGGTCTCGGTCTGACGGAGCCATCAGAACCACATCGTCTGCAAAAAGCAGAGATGCGACCCTGAGGTCCCCAAACCGTACACTCTCCTCACCTCGACTGCGCCTTGAAATCCTGTCCATGAAAACCACGAACAGGACTGGTGACAACGGGCAGCCTTGGCGTAGCCCAACACGCACCGGAAACGGGTCTGACCTTGTGCCGAGAATGCGGACACAGCTCTCACTTTGGTTGTATAGGGACCGGATAGCCCGCAACAGCGACCACGGTACCCCATACTCCCTCAGTACCCCCCACAAGACACCTCGGGGGACACGGTCATAAGCCTTCTCCAAGTCTACAAAACACATGTAGACTGGTTGGGCGAACTCCCATGCCCCCTCCAGTAGCCCTGCAAGGGTGAAGAGCTGGTCCGCCGTCCCACGGCCAGGACGAAAGCCGCATTGCTCCTCCTGTATCTGAGGTTCGACAATCGGCCGGAGCCTCCTTTCCAGCACCCTGGAGTAGACCTTCCCGGGGAGGCTGAGTAGTGTGATCCCCCGATAGTTGGAACACACCCTCCGGTCCCCCTTTTTAAAAATGGGGACCACCACCCCGGTCTGCCACTCCAGAGGCACTGACCCCGTCCTCCACGCAACACTGCATAGGCGTGTCAGCCACGACAGCCCAACAGTGTCCAGAGCCTTCAGCATCTCAGGGCGAATCTCATCCACACCTGGCGCCTTGCCACCGAAGAAGGGTGCAATCCATATGGATATTGTTTTATGATAGCTGATATATTGTGCCGATATTCAGCATCTTTAAATGTGACCACTTTCATGTCAAAACAAAGATTCAGTCTTTCCTCCAGATTTTCATTCATGGCTGGATGGAAAAGCCTCTGAAATCATGACACTAAATCGTGACACTAGTCCGACCCAACGCGTTACTACCAAACTCTGATAATCAGTGTATTCATTTGGCTGTTTTTCCCAATATAACCCATGACATCTCCACCGGCCCTCACTTTTTTTGACTGCCGATGAAGCTGATTGATGTGTCTGTCCTTGGGGGTGGGTTGGGGGACAGGGCCTCCCGGTGCCCCGGAGGGCCTGGTTGTGAGCGAGATTACCGACACCACCGCCCAGCTGTCCTGGGGCTCTGGACACGACAACCACAGCCCCGTCACCATGTACACGGTGCAGGCCAGGACGCCCTTCTCCATAGGCTGGCAGACTGTCAGAACAGGTAGCGCACCAACACCACCATCAAATATTTACCGCTGACTGTAACTCGTTATGACACTCAGTTGTCATAATAATTTACTGCAACTATGATAGTATGTTTTTGGGGCGATGATGTGAAGAGGAGGTTGCTGCTATTAACATTAAATATCCTGGCAATAGAGAGGGCAGCAGCTGTACATCAGTCTCATTGCTACGCGGCCATATAATTAGCATTAGCTCGCTAAACTGAAGTAGCAAAGGCGATAACTTTGTTGCCCTTAAAGAAGAGGATGAGGAGCCCATTCTAAAACAGGATGAGGAGAAACCATAAGAGGCTGCTTACCTCCCTCCGGGTGCTGCTAACTTTTTCTCAGTTTGACACAGTTAAAGTTGAGACTAGGAGTGCCCAGGGCAGCACCCCAAGACACACCGCCGTCAAAATGCTTGTCACGTACCTGTCACGACCAGAAAACATTGACTATAAGTGAAAAGGTTCTATGTGAACATGGCCTTAGGATGGACACCTGTCACCCAGCATTTCAAAGTGACTTATTACATTGTTATTCTCTGCTGGTAACACTGACTAGTAGTTCTCTACCTATGTTGAATGCACTTTGGATGAAAGCGTCTGCTAAATGCCTGTAATGTAATGTAGTTAAATTTGTGTTTCGGGCGCTTGGGCTCCTATTGCAGCTAATTAAAGTAGCCAGAGTCTTTATGGTCGATTTCCTTTGATCTGTCTCTTCCTTTAAACAAACAGATTAAGGTCCTGACGGTGTTCAGCCATGAACTGCTCTCCAGGTCCATTATTTACTGATGTAGGTCATTCAGCCTATAATGTAAATGACAGCAAATACACATTTGTCATACTGAACTTTGTTATATAAGCTCAATAATAAAATGATGAGTTAACATAATTAATAAGCCTACTGAGCAGTTCATAGTTGCATTCATTTAACGAATAACCATTATCAACCGTTATTTGCCGCCCAAGATATCATCCTTCCATTAACTTATTAAATATTTACCATAAATATTCCTTAAATAGATATTCAGTGAAAAGCCTCTTTTTTCCTCTAGACCTAAATCAACTGCATCTCTCTCTGGTTTGTTTCACATTAAACGAAGCTTATTGATGCTCTTTATGAGAAATCTAGTATGGTTACATACAGGCTGTGCAGTATCCATAATAACTGAACATAATAAGAATAGAAAATTGACATGTTTGATCTGTAGAGCTGGAATGGTGTTAGAAATAAAATAAATAATCTCCAACGTCACCATGTTCAGTTCGACGCACTTTAGTTCCTTGAGAAATGTTTCTGTTTTTTGTTGTATTAAGAAAAGAAATGTGAAATAAAACGTATCTCAATTCTAAATTCTTTAATCCTAGTTCCTGATTCTGTGCCTGGACAGATGTTGTATGCAACGGTGAAAGGTTTGAACCCCTGGGTGGATTATGAATTCAGGGTGGTGGCAATCAACAGTGTGGGTGTAGGAGAACCCGGCACGCCATCACAACAGATCCGAACCAAAGCAGCAGGTACCAGTTCTTTGTTTCCCTTCATGACCAATTAATCAGTCCCACTGGAGAAATGTAATTAAACTGATTAGTTTCACTTTCCTTCAGTGCTCCCCGTGATGGCGCGCATTATTTAACATGCACGCCAAGCCACTGCATACTGTGCATTCCTCATCACAGCTTAATGAAGAAAACATCAACTTAAGTTGTCTGATTGACACATGGACAGATGTTAATGATTTAGCCAACAAGACAAACAAGACGGGGGAGCTGCTGTAATTTCTCCATCCGTTTGGCTGACAGGGGCTCTGAAGCAATATTTTGACACTTAACTATTTTCATTTGTAATGTGAAAATCAAAAGTGGAGGGGGAATTATAAGTTGGAGCATTCAAGTATTCACACTAAGGATGTGTATGTCAGCACTCTGGAACTTGGTGTAGAGCAATTAATGGTTTCATCAACAGAAAAACGTGAAACGCCAACGCATGTCACGTCAATGCCTATTTTGAGCGAATTAGCCGCGTGGTTCCATCCTGCTGGGTGAATCACGAGGGAACAAGCTTCCCGTCGTGCCTCACACGTGGAGGTGACATACTGTAGTCAGTTGCTAACAGCCGTGTACGCGGGTGGTCATGACACTGTCAACTCAGAGGTGATCCCTCTGCTGTGTGATTAACCTGGAAGCCTGTATGTGCGTGAAGCTCGACAGAGTTTGCTGCCATCACCTTGTTGATGATAGTTTTATTTAAAGCTGTCTGCCTTAAGAGATTCCTTTGCATGTGCCTTAAGACATTACAGTCCAACGCAAGTGAGGATTAAGTTTTCCTTTTCTTGCCCATCCAGTTCCCGAGGTTGCACCAGTCAAAGTGAGTGGCGGTGGGGGAAGTCGAGGAGAACTTGTTATCGTATGGGAGGTAAGAGGATCATGGACGTGTCTGAGTAGGCATTCATTGTGACAGACCATTCGCCAAATCTGTAGACAAGAATGGGATTTTGGCAAGAATTATCTGCAGTGGTACAGCTTCAGTTAATTGGGTTAAAGACAGAACTGTCCTGATTTGCTGCCTTGCTGATCCCCCCCCCGCCCCGATGTGTAAATCAAAATGAAGATACGGAGCTGGTGCAAATTTCATGTGCATCAATCAGAATTAAGTGACAATTTCATGACATTGTTGTGATGTGGTTCAACATGCACAACACAACAAAATGCTTTGTCAGTACCTCAATATTTATACCTCTTTAGTTTACAACAAGTACTATAGACTAGTCAATTATTTGCAATGTGAAAGGCCCAACATGTCTGTCCATAGCCAATTCCAGAGGAGCAGCAGAACGGAGAGGACTTTGGCTATGTGGTGGCTTTCCGACCGCTTGGCAGCAGCACCTGGATCCAGACAGTGCTGGCATCACCCGATGCATCCAGATACATTTACAGAAACGACAGCATCGCCCCGCTGTCCCAGTTTGAAGTGAAAGTTGGCGTCTACAACAACATTGGAGAAGGGCCATTCAGCCGCGCCGTCAGAGTGTACTCTGCAGAGGAAGGTGAGAGCGTTCAGCCTGTACAGACGTTAATAAAGTTTATAACGTCAAAGTAAATCAGTGCTTTCACTTTTAATTGCAGTACAGTATTTATAATTCATGATCTGTGTGCGTGCTCAGAGCCCTCGGAGGCGCCGTCAAGAGTGTGGGCCCGCGCCTTGTCAGCCTCTGAGATGGAGGTGTACTGGGAGCCGGTTCCCCCTGGGTCAAGCAGTGGGAGGATCATTGCATATGAGGTATGAAAAAGAAAAACTTAAAATAACCAAATAATAACGCTGGAAGGAAAGTTCAAACAATGGAGTAGGCATTAGTCCCTGAATGATTGACAGTACAATAACCTGCCGTTCATTTGAATATGACTGCCGGTGTATTTTCACGTTAAAAAAAAAAAGTCTTCTGTGTGGCAGATTTTTCACAGGCTAATCTAGGGGATGAAGAGGTCTGTTCACAGCTGTTCCAGCCTCCAAAAGAGCCCAGTACCTTGGGCTGCCTGAGTGCTGTTATAAAAAAAGAAAAAAAAGACAAGAAGTGTGAACATCATACATCACTATCCTCCATGACAACAAACACTGTCATGGGATTTGGATGTGGAAAAATAACTTTCCTGAACCCATGGTGTTGTGAATGGTTTGGAAGGTTTTACAATATGAAAAATCTGACCACAAACTTAATATCCACATAAATGTGAGATTCTTGGAAAGAAGAATGTACTGATACAACCACATGTTGCCGTTTTAGGAATGTAGTTTTGGCTAATATGAGGGGAAAAAAGACAAAAACTACACAATACAGTTCTACAGTCATGCGAAATTCCTGTGCAGATCGCCACATGTTGTCTAACTTTTTTACGTGGATGACAAGAAGAAGAAGAAGAGTGAGCTTTAGACAAGCAAATTCTGCCTTTTATTTCACTGTTGCAAAACCATTTTTAACCAAAACATTGAACAAACAAGACAATCAAACCACCACTGCAAGCAAGCTGGGTTATTTATTAACACACTGAAAATGTGCAAATATCAAGAAGAATTCATCCATAGATTGTGACAAATGTTTCCTAGATTTTAGGGGATCCCAAGATTTCCTTAAACAACACTGGGTTTTGGATGGGCAACATCAACTTTCATAGTTTGATTGAACTGCTTTAAGATTAAATTGTCTGAAGGCCACCCACTCAAATCGTGTTTGTATCATATAGTAGGGGTTGCTTGTAATGCCAGTGAATGGACAATACTGTTACAGCACCCAGCCAGTCATTGTTTTTCTCTTTGGTTTCTAATTTGAGTAAAAGATTACCTCGTAACTTATCAATTGACGACTGGAAAATATAAAATAACCTTGGTCCCATATGAACATTAAAAACTGAGATTAACTGTAGATTTTAGATTTGGGATGCATGGATACCGATACTGCTCTCAGATATCAGACGATACCGGATTAAATTAGGTATCAGTAATATCTTGAATGGACTTGAATGCCTTTTTCACACATAGAGGATATTAGATCTCTGATGGTAAAAAAATACATCATGTCACAATCATTTTTGTCTAATGAGTCTGAACAAACGGTTTAGTTGGACGGATCAGAGCAGTTGGTGGTGCATCCCAAGTTTAGATGAATAGATGTTGTAGTATAAAATATGTCAGAGTAGATGCAAAATGTAGGAGGCCCGGGGAAATGCATGTACGTTTGAATGCTGAAAAAGCTACTAAGTGTCTCTACCAGTGTATCTGAAGTAAGGATAAAATATGAACATTTCAAAAGGTCAAAATGGCAGCAAAATTAGCATCAGCAACTTTGATCAGCTCTCTATAAAGACTGGTGTATAAAAGGCAGAGCGCTGGAAGCAGAGCTGCCACTGTTGCTTCAGCCAGAATGGAGCCTTGAATATATTTGCTTTACGTGTCAAATGTAGCTGAAACAAATTAAAACAAGTGCTGTCTCTGTACTTAACATTTTTAAAAGCAAACGCATTTCCAACTATGACAGAAAACTGTCAAAGTTTGTTTTGTTCTCTTTTCAAAATGTATATGAATTGGGCAATTTAATTTTATATGTAATTTAACCAAGGGAGAGTGACGTACAAGTACCACAGTGTGACACTTCAGAGGGAATAATGTTGCAGAGTTGTGACTCTCTATTTCAAAACACTTTTTTTTATTTCAGCGGACTTGATGGTGTTCTGGGGCCTCATTACAGAAACTTCCTAAGTCTGAAATCCTGTCTTATCTCAGTTTAGGATGACATTTAGGATTTTTGGTATTACAGAAACATGTTTCCTAACTGCATTTAGGAAAAAATCCTATCTTATCTTAGGATAGGAATTTAGCTATTACAGAACCGTCCTAACTGAAGAATTTCCTAAGTTAGGAATCCTAAATTAGGATGGCATAGACCCTGTCCTAAATTCAAAATAACTGCCAAAAATGGCAGCACCACTGTTGTTAGGTCTGTATGGCAATGACAATGAAGATGGGGAACAACATGAACACTAAAATATTATGTATTTTTAATAAATAATATTTAGAATATAATATATTATTATTATTATTGTTATTTTATAATATGAATATTATTATAATATATTATTTTAATCTTTATCCTGGGCCGATAATGAAAACTTCCCAAAAAGGTGGGGTTTCCTCTCCTCCCCCGACACGATTAAAATTGAACACCCATCTTTTCTTGTCCATTATATCTAGCCAGTGACAGCTGAAGTGAGACAGCCGTTGATATTACATTCTAATCAAGGATACTGGCAGTCTCGTGTACATTCTAAACACAGATACAGACATGACAGGACGAGTGCCGATTGAAGAATCGAGTTTACACTTCTAGTTAGGATTTCTTAAGTTAAGATAAGATATGAGGTCTGAGATAGGATAGGACACAGCCATGAGTTTAGGAATTGCTTCTGTAATAGGAAGATAGGATTTTTCCTATCTTTGAAACTTAAGTTAAGATAGGACAAGCAGTTAGGAAATTATTCTGTAATGAGGCCCCTGGAGACTATTTAATTTGATGTACCATTTAGGGCTAGGGCATTCAAACTTTCCTTAAATCCAGTACACCATCACACCACCTCAGGAAGAGATCACCTGTCAATCAAACAGTGTGTTCCAGTACTGTGACATCTTCTTCCTTGCTTTTTCTCTTGATGAAGTTTGAGTTTCTGTAGGTGGCGCTGTTTTCTTTGTCTGTTCAGCCACGGTGGCTATTTTTTACCTGACACTGGGTGTTTAGAACAGGAAATGCAAAAGCTTTCATGATCTGGCTAGAGGTTGAATCACTGTTGTGTTAGATCAGTGAACAATAGAAAAGCACCAAAACAGACATTTATTAATATGTAATGTAATGTGTCTGTGGTTTATGAACACATGCAATGTCACAGTTTTGACGCCCTTTACTTGGTAACGCCTCAGTTGCCACCACTTTCTAAACTCTTCCTGTTAAAATGCTGCTCCAGCATTAAATCAACAAAAAGCAGTACATGGCGGTATGGCTGGAGGTCCACAGTAACCCTCGTGTCTTTGGTCTAGGTTGTCTTTTGGGAGGAGGGGACTCAGGAGAGCGAAGCAGAGAGAGTGCGAGTTGTGGACACAGCAGCTCTGCTCTCGGGCCTGAAGGGCAGCACATCCTATCTGATCTCAGTCAGGGCCCAAAACAGCGCCGGGCTTGGACCCACCAGCCCAGCTTTTAGCATCACCACCAAGAAGCCGCGTGAGTTTACTCTTAATGAAGTTTCAGAAGCAATTCCAAAGTAGGCATCTAACCAAACCCAAACTACTAATGTTACATATAAAGATGATAGGCCAGAGATTGCATTATATCCTCCTTTGATCTGCTTGAGGGTGAATTTCATCCTCATTAGCTGTATTTACACACACATGAATGAAAAGATGCTTCAAAAAGATGCATTTTCCATTTTTGTTGACCTCTGCTTTTCTACCGTGTGTTCTTCAAGGTTACGTGCCGTGAAGTGCTAGCATTCTCCCCGCAGCAACCTGGATGATTAAATCCAGAGTGATTGCAGAGTTAGCGCAGACAATTTTGAAGTCTTGATGGTATTCATTTGTGTACTCTTTTGTGTAAACGCGTGTCTACACAATTACATATCTTGCAGCTCCAAGTCAGCCGCCGGGGAATATTGAGTGGAACTTGACCAACTCCAAGATCTTTCTAAATTGGGAACACGTCAAGGCGATGGAAAATGAGTCTGAGGTGACAGGATACAAGGTGAGTTTGTCAGAGTAATAGCAGAAAATCTAGAACTGGGGAAACAAATACAGCCTCAGCAGCTGTCATCTCAATAAATGGCTTTCTCATTGCAGTGGAAAGATAGGCCTCAGCACTCCAGTGTCACATTATGGATTGGCCCTGTCTGGCCTTTCAAAATTAAAAGATCTGTCCCAGGTGATAAAATGAAAAGCATCGTGCCACAAAGGGAATTCGGCTTCCTCCGGCCGGTACCACAATGAACCGTATTTTCCACCACTTTGCATAGAGAAAAATCGCAGGTTTGAAGATGCTATTCACGTATTGTTTTGCTTCTTTTTTTTTATTTATTCTCCAGAGATGCTCATTTCTTCAGACCTGTTTAATGAACAGTCTTTTGCAAAAACACTGTTTCGTGCAGCGCATGTAGACGAGAAGGATTTAATAAGTCGCCAGAGGTATTACTGTGAATTAAAACGTATTTCCTCATGTATTTTACTTTAAACTAAATGTACTGCTTCGGATCTCGGCCGTCTGTGCCGTATGTTTTCCGTCGAGCTGCTACGAAAGGGAACCGCTTGATTTCACCCTGTATTTTGATGAAGCTGAAATGACATGACTTGAGGTATGAAGATGTGTGAAGTCCTATCTTGAAGTGCCTACCTGCTTCCCTGTGCTGAGCCACTGGGACCAAACCGCCACCTCCCGTGGCATTTGGAATTCATAACCGCCTCTGGAGACGAACTGTATAAATGTATAATCCAATTCACACCATATTTGGTTGCACACGCTGCTCTCCGGGGTTGTTTTTTTTTCTAAAATGTGACTTATCGTTTAGTTGAAGGCATGAGTCGCCGCTAGGAGTTCATTTTACCGAAGGTTCATTAATTTTTGACTGTTGCTATTGAGGTGTTCGCCCTAAGACCCTCGCTGTGCCTCCACCCACCAGGTTGTGTATCGTCAGAAGTGGCATGGCAGGACTAGTGTGCTGGAGACCAATAAGACCAGTGTGGAGCTGCAAATCCCGTCTGGAGAGGACTACCTCATTGAGATCAAAGCTCTTTCTGAGGGGGGCGACGGCAGCAGCAGTGGCCCCATCCGGATACCAAAGATGTCCAGTGAGTTTTCAATATTTGGCACCTTGCAAATAATTGGAATTGGAATAGATGAAGAAGCAAGGTGTCACTGAGGTGTCACTTTTTGTCTTCACAGGTCTTAACTCAAAAGGATATGTCAGTCCAGATCCCAGCAAGATTTGTTGTTTTGTGTTTTTTCTATTTTCAGTGTTGACTTTATAGTTCTAATGCCTTTATATTTAGCTTCTGCTATTAGAGCAATATATTTTATGAGTCTCTTCTACATGTCAAGATTGTGGAATAAATAGCTATTTAGAGCAGCGTTTCTCAACCAATGGTTTGCAAGCCAACATGGGTGATGGGACCATTCTGACTTTCAGTCATATGCCCACAAGATCTGTGGCTTGACTATTACTACTAGCCACCAGCACTGTTGCAATGCTTTCATCTGTACTTACAGCACCATTGTGATCCTGCAGGATGCATGTATTTGATAAAGATTAATTTCTCATTTTGAATTTCAGCGTATTTACATTTCTGTCAAATGAACCAGAACACATGTTCATGCCTCCAATGTCCTCATTCCCTACGTCTGTTTTCTCCTGTTTCCTGAACTTCTTTTTTTCTGGGCTTGCTGTGACTTCTCTGAATGTTAGACCAAAATATACAACATTTCATATCAGGTGTGAGAGGCAATATAATTTAATTTTCACTACGTACCAGCCTCAAGTCATCCATAGACTTGGCTTGATTCAACCACTACATGTTTTCTTTGTAGATTTAATGCATAAAGGAACACTTGGATAATATGATGCTAACTATTCAACTGTTTAGTAGAGCTGCTTTGCCTTACAAAGTCCATATGCTTCTATTAATTTGTCAGGCAGTCTGCACAACACATTGTAGATTTGTTTTTCAAGGGCAGGCTTATTGATTGTAAAATGTTATTTTGATATCTGTATTCATTTATTTTCTGAATAAATAAATGAATTAGGGGGGGGGGGGGGGGTAAATAGTTGTCAAGGTGAAGTGATAAAAAAAACTAAATTTGAAGTCAATTTCCCCCAGAAAATGCATTTAGACCAAATTGAAAGGATCTGAAAAGGATTTGTTTTCATTTCTTTAGAGAATTGAACTTGCAAGTGTGACATTGTTAAGTCTGTACATAGTAGTAAATACAGTAAGAGTACCTCATTTGAAGTTTGTCTCAAAATACATGTATTCTGCATCAATGAAAACAGCAATATTTCTTGATCTGTTTGCAGTTGCTGTTGTCAGCTTGGTAAGAAATGGTACTAATGGATAAAAGGAAAAGTTGTCCTGATGATAAATGAGTTATGGGAAGTTATGAGGTGCCACCATAACTTCTCGTTTTTCTTTGAACTTCTAAGATAAATTGATGCCTTTTTACAATTCTATATGTAATTGTTGGTCCCTCATGCCTGTTTTATGTTTGTGCTGTATGACTTTGATGACTGAAGTGCTACAAATGATTTCAGAGATATTCTTTCATTCCTATATTCATTTTGTGAATGTTACTGTGAACAAACTGCTGAATCATTACAGCTAACATGCAATCTACTTCAGTCCAACCTCAATACTTTCTCACGGAAGTCTTTATCTGTGGTTCTCCATCACCTAAGACCTTAACTCACCTTTAAAATTTCAGCCAAATTGTTTCTTTTTGTGATGTACATTTGTATTGTTGAAAATCCTTCTCCCTTTTATTCATGATAAATGTACTTTCCTTAACTAGCTTAATATGTTGTTGCTTTAGTATCTTAATACCATTGTATTAATAAGCAAAATATCTCTGTGAGATGTCATTAGACTCAATAAAGTTTCACATTGAAACCCTTCAATCGATCATGGTTTGCTTGTTTGTTTGTCACCTTACTAGAAGACTGAATCACTGGGAATAGATTTCTACATCTCAAGATTGTTTTACTAACATTTCTGCTTCATTAAATATTGCACAGTGGATAATGACAGTAAATATGGTTCGGATGTGAGCGGGTAAGTGTATCGCCGATCCACAAGCGTGTGGGATTGCAACAGGGTGGACTAGCAGTTAGAGATGATCCTATAACGGAAAGGTCCCAGCTCCTTGAGCAAAACACTGACTCCCTATCAGCTCCAGGGGTGCTGCTGGGCGGCTGACCGTGAACTCTGACCTCCCTGTGGAAGGGAGTAGTCAAGAAGATAAATTTCCCCTGCAGCATCAAAAAGTAAACAAACACTGGTGGAAAAAAAAAAGCATGCAATTTTTTTCCATGTGGGAAGACATTTTTGTAATGGACATACATTAATTACCACTGGAATATGGGATTGTGAGGATTTGAAAGCAATTAAAAGCCCTCATACCCATGCTCTAACTGCTGACCTAAAAATGAAAATCTATCTTATATTGTGCCAATTAATGATTTGAGTGATGGCCAATCAGATACTGTAAATTAAAGCAATGGTGACTAAACAGGGATCATTTCCTCACAACACTTAAAGAGCTTTGAGATGGAGATAAGGTATTTCAAAATGGATTGGATTAAAGTGTCCCTCCTAAGGCGACGTCATGGATCTTATGCATGACAATGTTTGGCCCAGATTCATGTGTTGCCTGACTTGAACAACCGGTGATTTGACTGGCTGGCCTCAAGATTTCATTAGATTTGTTTTTTAAGACCGACCCGACAGAACCAGGCAACTAAGATCCAGCGGTTGGAGCGCTCTTAATCTGCAAAGAAGCACCTTGAGCTACCTGGCCTGTAAAATCGCTAAAAATAGTCACAGTACTGTGCTGATAGAGCCGTTCTCCGGACTGAGCTGTGGCAGATGCATAATCTTTCAAGTAAACAGGATTATTTTTCATAAGTAAACCATCATCTTATTGAACGCAGGTATTTGAAGATACTGCTGTCCGACTTCAGTCCCGTAATGTGTCACAGTATTTAGAGAGTTGGCACCTTTAATCAAAGTTATGTGCACACTCAGAAAGTTGATATCAGTAGGGAGGATCCTCGGCCGAGCCAATTACATTATGATGGATTAGGCGGTTTATCCTGGGAAGATATAATCAGGTGAGATACGACTTTCCTCAGAACTCACTGGAGCCTTTCTGATCTGGGCTCATAATCACTATGTCAAAAAGAAATTGACGTAATGTAATGTAAAGTTCAACACTGCAGTATGTGCAGCTGAGGCTTTTGAAAACTACAATGAATTCACACGGAGGGACTCGAAGACACATATCCATGCTATAAATACCTCAGTGAGTTGGCTTAGCGTGTAGAAGCAGATCTGGACCCTGGGTTCACATTTTGGAGTAATAACAAAAACGAAGGTACATTTTATATTAGCTTTCAAATTGATTGAAATGAGTTAATTTTGCAAACATGCATGCAATTGGCATGTAATCCAGCCACAGCCCACCTTGTTTGTCCTGCCATTTCAAGTGAGGACAAGATATGGCTGTTAAGAGTTTCAGCAACTAACATCAATAAAGTCTTGCAAGAGTCATTCCCACTTTACCAAACTGCTGCACAATCTCCTTTGACTTTAAGCTGGCTGTTCTGGTAATGCAAAACTCAGACTAAAATATGTAAAGCAATTGGAAGAACCAGAGCTTGACTCAGGGCTTTTAGCTAATCCTTTATTCAAGGAGAGCGCCTGAGAACGGTATCGTTCAAGGAATGGCTTCTTTACCTTCGCAGGGCTTGTGCATGTCGTGCTGCTTTGAATTCACCTCTGCTCATAATCATCGCATGACACCTTACGCGGGACAATCCTAAGAAACTACTCCGGTCACCTGATAAGAGCACGATGATCTATGGTGAACTAAACCCAGAGCTCTTTTCTTGTGCACTGTATTATGGTTTCATCCACATTACCATGCAAACTGCAAAGCAACATTAAATACAGTGGTAAAAAAAAACGGGTTCCTACATTTCAGTTTGAAAATATGGTTTGTTGTTCATATTGAAGTGGAGCTGGGGGAGTTGGGGGGGTGACTGACAATATTTTTTCCGGTATTGTTGAGGTGTAGGCTGCGAGATATGTCGAAAAAGTGACAGTGTGTGGACCTGAGCTGCGCTATAAAGCAGGGATAAAGTGGTATGATGGACAGAAGATTGGCTGAGAATTAAAAAGACCATGAGCCCTCTCCAAGCACCACGGGACAGCTGACAGGCAGCCTGTAGAGCTCTCCTCTCAGGTTCACAGGGAAAAGGCTCTCTGTGGAGGACCGCTCCTGAAGGCTCGGACTGACAAATATTGCAGTCGTCACTCCCGTTCCTTCTGGATGTGAACACAGGCTCCGGCGTTTCTGTAGGGAATCTCCATATTTCAATGGCTGTTTTTTTTTGCTGTTGACAGACATTTTCCATGTGCCTACCAAGAAGCACTGCAGTGTGTAATGGTTTAGTGAGTGTAAAGCACGCAGCAGCGTCTGGAGGACGACAGCGTTTTTTAATTCAACTCTAGTTTATTAGTTCCTCGTAAAATGTTAATATCTCCTAAATCATATGGAAACCGTGGGAAAAAAACTGCCAATTTCCAAAGATGTGGGAGATTACAGAGTCAGCTTTATGGAAATTATACATGGAGACTTTTTAGGACCCTGCCTGGAAATACAAGCTTTAAGAAGCCTTGCCGATTCTAATATTAACCCATGATCGTTGTCATTGATTTTAGTCATCAATATCTCTGCCGTCTCAGACTTTAACAGATTAAATGATCAAACCTGCTCAAATGGCTTTAAAGTCCATACTTTATAAAGGTACCGGCTAACATGTAGAAAGGTTCATCTCTCTGCTTTGTTGCAGCTTTCCCCTCTCCTCTCTGCACGTCACGCTGGATTTCATTTTTCATGTGTAACATTGAAGGTCCTTCTTGAGCCAGAACATTTTTCAAAATAAAAATAATACCATATAACTCAATCCATGATGAAATTATGAGGCTAATGGCTAAATCTCAGCCGCCTGACAGTGCTGGATCTAAACTGAATTACTGTCTGGCTGTGTTTGCAGGTCTCCTCTGCGGTGCAACTGTGTGATGCACGAGTGGTGTGAACTGTATTATTGATGTTCACAACATCGTCAACACACACACGGTTAGCTTACTTTATAAATGAAAAGGTTGTTAGAATTAGCCTAATAGTTTCATTCCTAGCTCCATTCAAATCACAAATGCCACCAAGATGGCTAACAACCAACTGCTGTTTACACACAGTGCAAAGACATCCATCTGATAAGTCATTTAGTCACATTTAGGTGAAAAGAATCTACTCTCGAGGGAGATGATTTACCCTTTTTTCCAAAGCAGCTTCACCAGTTCTCTTTCAAAACAAGTGAGAGCATCCTGGGATGAAGCAGATCAACATAATGTCACTTGATTCAGGAAATTCTTCACACAAAGTGGTTTGAATTGGAAACCTTTGTTACGTGACTTGTTAACATGATACCAGAGCAAGGAAAAGAGGGAAGAAGATTGCTGCAGAACCAAGCAACCACCTGTTTGACATCCTACCCTCTGCAGCCTCCCGACCCTGGGAAAGCTTCTCCCCGATGGCAATCAACCTCCTCAACCCTGCCACCACCACCACCCTCTTATGTTCTCACACGTATACACACACACACACACACACACACACACACACACACTCTAGACTGACAAACTAGTTGCCCCGCTGTATGGCAAAGTTCACACTGTTGCATGTGTTCGGTTGTGATCTGGACCGCACGGTGCAAAATTGGCTTACATGCGGCTTGTGTTTGAACACTCAGCGTTTCCATGACAATAAGCAAAACCTTACGCCATTCATCTGAGACAACTGTCATCATTTTGCCGTTAGCATGGATGACAATGAGACAGAACAATGGAAAGCGAGCCGAAGTAGCCGACTTTGATTGATTTTTTTCGGGGAGACGCCTCAATTCAGTGGTGCAACACTCAAAGGCACATATGGTAGCTTTGAATGTGAACAAAAGTCGAGTCTTTTCAGTATCCCTGTTGGTTTGTAGTGGTATCGGATACGGGTTACTTCCTAGAATATATATGACCAGTCAGTTTTGCATCGCTTTGCCATCGCTGCTACCAACTACGGCAACGCTTCAGACACCAATACAGTTCTTAGGCTTTGAATTCAGTCACCGAGTGTGTTTGTGTCTGGTCATGAAGTATGTCTTGTTTGCACTATGCCGTGCACCGTGTGTGTGTTGGTCTTGTATTATATATTGTCTATTTATGTGAGTATAGAGCGATAGCGCTACCCGGTTTGCACTTGCGAAGAACTGACATTTATCTTGTTTAGTGACCTTCATCAAGTTAGTGTAGTGACGGCACGTTGCTCGCGTTCAGTTCTTCAGTATCTACAGAACAATAATGCCCTATTATCTGTTGTACCCTGTCAAGCACCCTCTAGCATTTCAGCCCATTAATGCATGTATGCCATTAACCTTGCAATCCCCGGGGGTCCGGATGCTGCCTTGTCGATCAGGAGCATTCGCTCCATTGTAAATTATTGATCAGTGGGGAAACATGAGTTCATATCCCAGTTGCCTACGTTTTATAAGGCGTCTACTGCACAGGAGCTTACGAAGCAGGCGCGCTGCGAGAGCAGATGGAAATAATAAAGGATTCGTTCTAATTTGGGATTTCTGAATCCACTAACACTTGGTTCTGCTCCGTGTCTTATGATGTTCATGTTACTGGTTACACAAGAATACGCCATTTAGGTTGTTTATTATCACGTGTGCTTGTGTTTGTGTGGATGTCGTGTGATTACTTCATCAATATTGTTAAACGGAAAACAAAAAATATGAATAAATAAATATAAATACATAAAAAACTATTAATAGCTATTCAGGAAATGTCAAAATGCCTGGTGTAACTGGTGTTGTTGCACCGCGCAGCTAGACACCAACGAGGAAAGCGGTTAAAGATTATTTTTATCAGTGAAAGAGCAGCGATAGCCTGCTCTGACCTCGACAATATCATTTGAAATGTTCGGTTCTACATATCTGCTGAGAGCCGGGCTGCCTCTAAACATGTGAGTTTGTGTGTAGAGGTCTTGTGTGAAGGTAACCCCATTCACACGTCCCTCCTGAAAAGACGCAACCAGCCATATGGTGAACATAAACAAGCGAAATATCTTCTTAAACCTGGGGGAGCGGGTGGCTCCTATGAGCTGTGTTCATTAGCCCCAAATGAACTTTGAAGGTGAGGGGGAACAGTGTGATACAGAGCATGCTAACAGCAGTTTGACATTGCAGACTTCCAGAGAGGGAGGGATCCACGTGTTACGGAGCGATACATCCTGAAATATCAAGGAATTGAATAATTGTTTTTCTAATTATGGATGTGAAACCACATTTAAGGCCCCCAGTCTGCTCTTCACTCCTTGGAGGAAATGGAGTAATTGAGTGGAACACACAACAGATTAATGACATGGTTTTTGGGACTTGGCAACTAGTCCTTATTATTGTTGGCAAACGCAGGCTCGGTACATACTGTGTGTAAACACCGATCGGATTTGATGAAATGATCCCGGTTTTCCCAATTCGCGGTTAACTCTCTAAAGAGAAATGGGCTCGTTTGTTCCAATTTTCCCAGCGATCCTGTGGGCAAACCGCGTTCCAAAGAAAATTATGCTGAAAGGAGAGTAGGTCCCAGTGGTACGACCTCAATTAGCGTTGTCTGAACAGTGCTGAACCTTTGGTGACCGCAAACATCCTAAAATCTGTTGTGTGTCTTGTCCTGGCTTTCTTCAGGGGACTCTGTTGCTCAGTGATTTTCTCTTTCTCTGTTGTTTCAAGGACTTACTCCATCTAACTTTTTTAGCTAGACGACTTAAAACAGACTGGTATTAGTATTTAGATTGATTAGCCTTCAAAGCCATTGAAAAATTAAATGCCATTTTCACACCTACAAGGGATAGAAGTAGAGAGAGGTTAGAGAGGCCGACCCACCGGAGGGTCGCTGGTTTGATCCTCGGCACCACCACTGGAAAAAATGACTAGTGTCACAACTATGGTGCCCACCAACACTGCCGAAGTGCCCTTGAGCAAGGCACTTAACCCCAAAACTGCTCTAGGTGCGCTGTCCAGTGTATCTAGTCAGGGGTGTGCGAAAAAATAATTTCACTGCACATCCTGTATGTGTATGTGACAAATAAAGTTCATTACATTACATTCATTCTCCATACTTGTTTATTCCTATTCTGTGTCACGGGGGGCTGGAGCCTATCCCAGCAGGATAGGTTGGTTGCCAGGTTGCCAGTCCATCACAGGGAAACCAGAGCACCTGGAGGAAACACACGGGGACACGGGGACCGGGCGGGCATCGAACCCACGAGCTGCTTGCTGTGAGGTGACGGTAGTAACCACAGTGACTATTAGCTTACAAACCTTTTGAAAGTAGATTTTTGGAAGATGCTATTATATTTTATAGTTCTCTCAACTGAATCACCGCTGACAAACACACACACACACACACACGCACACAGGTGCCAACACTAAGTAGAATTAATGTTTACACTGCTGGCTTTAAGACAGTCTCTTCCAAGAGGCTCAATTTCCAAACTTGGCTCAGAGCTGCAGTTTAGAAAACCTGGCAAAGAAATCACATCTGTGACTCGCATGTGAAATCCATTATATGGATAACTAGAATGACAAGGAAGAACTTGCCGTTCTAATAAGGCCTAGAGCCATAAATACATATTGTGTGTGGATGTATGTAGGTGTGTACAGGTGTGTGTGTGTGTGTGTGTGTGTGTGTGTGTGTGCCATTACGCCTCGCATCTAGGCACATAAATGCCATATGTGCATGCATGCGTGTACAAGCAGCAGTATTGGTATATGGTACTTCATAAGATTCATGAATTTCATCGCGGTTGATTGAAGATGGAAATGCAGCGAGGCCTCCACGCGTCTTTGATTGACAGATGTTCTTTGGAGGCATTCGTCTCCAGAGAGTGACTGCTCAGTGGTCAGGAGAGCCCGGTAGCCTGACTTGATGATGATAGATGATGCCAATGGGACAAGCTTACCTCATGGATCACACATAAAGAAATGTGACACTGAAAAATAGCTTGACCAAAAAGTTTCATTTGATTGAATAGTTCTGGATAATCGGCTCATCATCTCACTCAAGTGCAAGACAGTCGCTACATCCTAGAAATAGGGGAGCATAGATCTGAGATGCAAGCCAGTGAAAATAGTATTTCATGTCTTATAGTTGGGAAGAACATGAACAGGCTGTTATTATGCAGTGAATTTGAATGCATTTTCCCTTTTGCATTGAGCTTTGATTTCTCAAGTGAGAGCACTCTGTCTTTCCGATCTTGAAATAAGAACTTTGCGAGACTTTTCTCTGAGATATTTGTAATAATTGACTGACTTGAACTTACTGGGTTACAATTAGAAGCAGCTCCGGACTTGATTATGTTCCTCCGGGCTATAGGAGAGCAGCCATCTGTGAGGGCAGTAAATGCTATTGAAGCATCACTGAGCAAATACATCCAACCAAGTCACGGCAATTTTATTCAAGGAAATACAATCTGCGCTCCACCGACAAGCCAGAGAAATGGTTGACTAAAATTGATTTTGTGTTACGTCCTTTGTCTCTCAATAGAATTGGGGACCAATTTATTTTCATAGAAATAGTTTAAACAAACATGAGGCAGACTGTTGCTGTTGTCCCATCTTAGTGTACTCCATGAGTGATCATTCAGAATGGAGGTGAGCCTGTCAGACTCCTTTAAAAGTTTCACTCAAGAAACCGGCGTCATTTCAGGACAGGTCTGGACGAGGTGGAGCGCCTGTGGAGAGTCTCTTGCTTTAGCAATCGTGATGAATTTCAAAACAAATTTCAAAAAATATGTTTGATGATGCTTTTTTCATAATACTACATAGTTTCCCTACACATACATGGTGGATCTGTAAAATAACAGCAGTAATTGTGCTCTGTATGTGTTCCTCATACATTAGTCATCGCTTTCCTCCTTCCTTTCCTTCCTTTCCTTCCTCTAACATACAAAGACAATGGGGGGTTACACCCATGCTGTGAGGTGACAGTGCTAACCACAGTGCCGCCCTATTAGTTTACAAACCTTCTGAAAGTAGATTTATGGAAGATGCTATTATATCTTCTAGTACTCCTCTCGACTGAATCACCCGTAGCGTATAGCTAACCTACCCTAGACTGACAGGGGAGGCAGCCATGCGATCAATGCACTATTTCAATTTGTAATTCAACCCAAGTAGCTGTGATTGGTCAGACACTTTTGATAGCTCACCGATAGATGGACACTTGAAGGTGAAGCGGTTGGCAGGGTCACCAAGCGATTCGATTAGAATTGTTCATATAAAACACGTTTTCTCTTTTGAAGAAAATCATTTTCATAGTACATGACCTTTTTATTTAAGAGTAATTGTAATATGGCTGGAGAAAAATGAAAAGGTTAGTTAGACCAATAGTTAAAACAAGTAGGCTAAGGACCAATTCAACAAACCTGCAGCTTTGTGTATCTGCAGTGTATCGAGTCAGTATAGTTCAGTATATCCAGGTTACGTACTGAAACTGGAAATCCCGAATGAACGACTTGTGCCATACAACACCCCACTTCCTCAAAGAGAGGGTTTGAAAGTGAGTGACTGTGAAGCTATAATGCAATAGATTGATTTGACATGCCGATCATTGCCAGTGGTTCTGTGGCTCACTCGTTCAGAATGATTTGTTCGTCCTTTCTTGCCCGGCAGTAATGATTGGTGAAACGGTCACAGAAAGATAACAGATTAGGGTACAGTATCATTGAGACACATTTACAAATTTTGTTCTGCTCTTGCGACCCCATTTTTCAAGATCTCAAAAATCGGTATGGATCGGTTGTGTACGAGGGGCTGAAGATATACTACACAACGTTTGATGCATATTTGTCAAAAAATGAAATAATGTATATTATATTATTGTTGTTTGTTATATGTTATATTAAAGTGAAAGTAGCAAAAAATACACCCAATGGGACACTAACAGCCCTTGAAACGATGTTGTAGTGTAGTTTGACTTGTGTACAACATGTCCTGACATCAGTGTTGCCAACTCCTCAGTAAGGAAAGTAGCTATTGGCTGTCCTAAAAGTCGCTAGAAGTCGCTAAATGACGTCATCACCTAATTTGCATAATTTACCATGTGCATGTAATTGTAATGGACGCTGTAGGAGAGAGGAATAACGCCGTGGGAGCGACAAAAAGTGAATAAAAAACACCATAAATATGTTTAGAACTACAAATGAACTTTCTTCTATCGATTCTTTACATTTACATCCCGGGATCAGCCTGCGGCGGCTTCGCGCATGCGCGATTCATTTGCAGTCTGGACGCGGAGGGGTGAACATCTCCTGCTCTGACTGCAGCTGGGAGGGACTGGGCCGCCTGTGAGTGCTTTGGGACGGGGGAGGGGCCCACGGCAGCACCCGCTGCTCGTTGAGAAGAGTAAGAACGATACGTGCTTTCACGTCAGAGTCTCCAAAAGTCGCCAATAACAGAAGAAAAAGTCGCTAGATTTGTCGCTAGTCGCTTTTTTGAAAAAAAGTCGCTAGAGGGGTCTGAAAACTCGCTAAATATAGCGACAAAGTCGCTAAGTTGGCAACACTGCCTGACATGCCATTTAGTTATGGCGCTTAAAAGTTTTGACCTTTGACCTCTGTAGCACCCCCTTGTGGAAAATTGACTCCATAATGCAAGCAAACAAATTAATACGAAAAATAAATAAGCACCTAAAGATGGGAAAAAGTGTCCAAAATACTATTAAAGAAGCAAACAAAGAAATAGCATGAAACAAGAAACTGCTTATATGCTAGAGTGAAAAAATTTGTTTTTAACATGGTCTTAAAATACAATACAGAACTTGATAAACTTATTGCTTCAGGTAATTGGTTCCAAAGTTTAGGCGCTTTGATAGAAAAGGCACGATCACCTGTCGTCATAAATCTGACTTTGGAACAGTCAAATACATCCTGTCTGCTGATGTAAGGCTAAATAAATCAATTAATAACAAATCAATTCTAAAACTCAAGGCAAGCCAGTGCAAGGTGGCTAAAATGGGACTAATATGAGCTCTTCTTTTAGTTCTGGTTAAGAGCCTGGCTGCAGACGAACTAGAACTTGGTGTGAGAAAAAGCATGGGTAACTTTCTTCACGTCAGACAAGCAAGGAAAATTGTGGAGATGTTTCTTAGCTGATAGAAGCAGGACTCAACAACTGTTTGGTTTTGCTTCTCAAATTTCAGAGCAGAGTCAAAGACTACCAGGTTTCTGTCAGCTGGTTTGATATTAGCACATTGTTGCGTATGATCAATGGAGGGCAGATCTCGATAAAAAATAAAGATAGGAAAACCTATCAACAAAGGCAGACATGGGACTGAAAAAATATAAGAGAAAGTTTACTTGTTGATACTCATTATAGTGCTAGCAGAAGGAACCGTCAGCAGCCTTGCCTTTTCATTCCATCCATTTTTCTTTTCCTGAAAGCTTTGACTTGATTACCTGCTGACTCTCTGAAAGGTCTTCCTGTACTCTGCTGCTTTATGTTACGTACATGGTTCTGTATGTTGCGATCAGGCTGGTTACATGTGAACTGATGGTTTTCAAGGAACATGGTCCTCGTGCAGCTGAGGTTTAAATGGCATTTAGAAGCCCATTTATTCAAATCGTGGCCACAGTGTAAACCTCAAAGGTTACATCAAAATGATGGAGACCCTCCAGCCAATCAGAACTGAGTATTCACGCGGGGCATAGTTTAACATTTTTCAGAAATTAATCTTTTGACACACGAGGCATGAGAGCAGAACAACTCCGGTTGCGTAGGTTAAAACAAGGTACCGCTGGGAATCGTGCGGTTGAAAACTACAACGGATGCAAACGAGTTTAGAAAAACATCCCCTCTGCAGAACGTCTTGCTTTCAGTATGACTATCACGCGTTACATTTCCTTCTTCTCTTATAAAGTGAATCTGCAAATTAATAGCAAATGCATGCGACTGTCCTCGTTCTGTCACAGGAATCCCACAGCCTGAGTGTTCCTCTGGCGTTCTCCAGGGCATCTGCTTTATCAGGGCCTCTCTCTTTGCACTCCCCGCACAAGGGAGCCATCATTTGGGCTTGTGAGTATCAGAGCCTGTTGTCAGCGAGCCCAGACTTACAGAACAGGGACTCATCACGTCCTCCACAACCTCAATGCCTGTCGCGCGACTGGCGACGAATGGCCAAAGGAAACAGCGGGTAATTTCTGGGATAAGGCTCCCCGAAGAAATGCACACTTTTTTTATGCCATGGGATGTACCGAGGCATTTTATTCACCTTAACACCCTGAATTGTGTTGTGTTGCGCCGGTGCTGAGGCATGTGTTTCTTTGCCCAGTGATTGCATTAAGTGCTGTTGTGAGCCATGTTTACCCCCTTGCCTTTGAGGATGCCTAGTAGGTGGTGTCTGCATCTCTCATGGCAGTATATGTGGGAGGTGGATGAAGGGGGGTGGGGGGGGGGGGGGGGGGGGTTGGGGCGGGGTAGGTAGTGCGCCTGTCTGAATGAAAGACTAGGCCAGGGAGGTTTATAAATAAAATTGACAGCAGGCACCTTACTGAACCATGACTTGAATGTTTAAAGGGTGGCAGCATTTTTGTGCGAGGCCAGGGAAATCTCTCGCTCAAAAGTGCAGCCAAGTACACCATCTCCTCACTAGGTATAAATATGAAATAGGGTAGTCCCTTTGGAGGGGCACTCTGTGGAATTACATGATGTTGTTGTAGTTTGTGTCAAAGGTGTGAGGCGGGGAGAGGGGGAGAGGGGGGAGGGGGGGGGGGGGGGGTGCAGACGCAATTGTCAGAGACATGCTGGATTTAAGAATTAATTTTGTTACCTCAAGCGGGAACTCGGCTTCAGCAGAGATGGAGACAATGGTGATGAGGGGGAAACTTCACACGACTGCCGGGACTCCAAAAAAGGGAGGAATTACACAGGAATCAAAGTGGGATGATTCGCACAACAGGCTTGACGAGATAACAGCATTCATTAATTTTATTTTATTTTTTTAAATCTCCGTCGGGTCTTTTCAGCATTCCGTTTCTGGTGTCCCGTGATGGATAACCTCGTCCCAAACAAATAACACTGATGTCAAATACTTTTGATGTACAGTGGGAGGGGTGAAAATGACTTGGGTGAATCAATACTTATCAAATTCTTTTATCACCTTGAGACCCCATATGAAATGTTTGTGTGTGTTTCATTAAATGCAGAGCGAAGCTGCTGCTGGTGCACATTTCAACACAGGAACTATATTCAGGGGGCAGATATGGCTGCCTCGTTTCAACAATGCCTGGAGTCATGTGTTCGCTGTATGTAGGGGTCACGTTGGGAGGAAATACCTCTGCCCTTGGATGCAATAAGTGCAAAACAACACCAATTTACCCTTGATTTTAAACATCAACATCGTCTTTTTCTGCCCTGCTGCGACATCTGAAGACAAGCTCTCCATCAGGTCTGCTCTTTAACGAGCGATTACCTTGAATACGCCTCTAAAAATGTACATGCAATGGTGGGGCTAAAAATACAGGCACTCATTTATTCTTGGGTTTAGAACACAACGTATACCGTCGGTCGTCGTTTCATACATCACAGAGATCACAGTATTGGCAGCACACGAACAAGCTCAGTGCCCTCCCGACTCCCCACAATTAGCGATAAATGGTTGTTCAGGTGAAAGTGAATTTCCCCAAAACGGAGACTTGGTCGGTAAAATTGGCTCTGAGCCTGGAGAGAACAGTGTATGATTTGGAGGCAGTAGTTTTGGCATTATCATAGGAAGTCTTTGAAATGATGGCAGCAGTAATAAAGTATGGAGGAGTCAAATTCTCTCGCCTAAATCTGCCGTCGTCTTCCAACAGTGTCAGATTTAACACAACACAATGACAGTGATTTCAGTCGTGCCACAAATGTTCATTGTTGTTTAGTTGATATTTCTCTATATTCAACTCTTTATAACACGGGTTTCGATGAATGAGATACCTACAAAAAAAAAAAACCAGCACTACATGCATGGAGTTCATGTGAAAGTGCAGCAGGACTGGCATGTGAAAATCAATTCTCCAAATCAATTTCATAGCTCACTTCGTTTTAGACAATTCAATGAAAAACCTGCATGAAGACACACAATACCAACACACCAGCATGCATTTCTATTTTTAGGCCTACAGTGCTGTGAAGAGACATATAGAGCAAGTGCAGAAGAGACGTACAGGTATCCAGTTTGTCATTTTTTTTTAAATCAAATCATTTTTTTCATCAGTCCCTTGTCTTTTTTCTACACACTGAGCTGGAAGGAGTTTCACAAATTCAGCCAGTACAGAGACGTCCAGACATAATAGCCTTATTCTCCCACCACACAAGTCGCCCCTTTTCCTCGGGACTCCGGAGGTCAAAGCAGTCCTTTTTCTTTGCAAATTTCCTCTTTCCCTTTTTTTTTTTTTTTTTTTTCATTCAGGCTCACTGTCAACTGATTAGTACACAGTGTCCCAGCCCACTTATTACACTGCCAGCCACAGGGATACGCTCCAATAATTCCTCGGTAGAAAAATGGGCAGTTCTTCTGCATTCTAACCACCTCCGCTTACTTTCTTAGCGTGTCTTTCTGTGTTAAAAAAAGGACACGCTAATTTGGAAACGCGAGCTCGCTGCATCCACTCGGGATTCTGCATCAAGGCAATTGAAAACCTAAAAATGGATCTAAAACCTCAGGTCATTTATTTGATTGACGCAACGCAGAGCCATAAAAAGTATACGCTTTCAACAAAAAATGAAATTTCATCCATTTTTCTAAGTTAAAGAATAATAGTTCCAGGGTACATAAGTACAGGGAGAGGGCACTTTTGTTAAAACACAGTCAATAACTTGCACAACTGCTATGGCACCTTAGGGTAATATCACACCACTTGAAAAAACATAAGTAGATATTTATTGAATTACTGTCACTAGCTCCTCGTTCTATTGAAGGTATAATGGACAGAGCATAAGAAAACACTTTGTTCTTTGTCCAAAACTGTCTGTTTTTTTACTCACTTTAATTAGACAAATAACTTGGTTTGACCTCAGTAAATGAACATGAAGTGGGAACCTGAATATCGGCCATACAACAGCGTCAACTCTTCAGAGGCCTGATCTCTCGAGGGACCTGATTAGGTGAGAGTTGAGAGAAGAGTTGCTCACCAGGTGTGAGGACACTTACGCTGGCCATAATGAATAGGACTGGACAGGATATTTGAATGTCATCCCTACCTCCAGAGACACTTCCAATTTGGCACTGTGTGATAATAATGTCGGGGAAGAGCTGTGAACCCGGGGTGTGTTATCACAGCACAGGGTTATTATCCATCTCAGGGGCACAAAAAAAAGAAAAGAAAGAAAGACAGAGAAAACCAAAGACACTATGTGACTTACTTTTTGTCAGTTTGAGCAGATATATTTGAAAACATATCTTGCTAAGAGTATGTATTTCTATGAAAAACGTACAGAGTGGTGTGAAACTATGTTTTATTTAGATCCGAACAGATGACAGAGTATTCTAAGAGACCATACGCTCATATGGACTCTGATCTTACCATGCTTAACAACCTCCCGTTTTTCTTCCTTCAGTAGGAATTCAGGGTGTGAATAACACCTGCACGGTATCTCTTTTGGATGTGCTCCACTGACAGGCGGAGGCTCATTGGCTGTCAGACACTCTATTGTCAGGGGCATCATTATGAACCCCCTTTTCAGTCCTGACAAGTCCTCCATCATGGATTCCAGCCCCCTGCTGCTGGGAGGGATCTGGCCCTGTCACCTGGGGCGAATCTCCTGGGCATTCTACTTTTTATTCCTTGTCACGGAGCAGCATTGACCTGTTAGTGGCTTTACAACTCGTATGAGGAATGTGGAAAAGCACCGTTGTGACAACTTGATGGCCTTTTTTTCCCTTTTTTTTGGTAATAATAACACCTTTATTAGGTGGCTGCTTCCTGATCTTGAGCCTTGAGGATTATACGGAAGTTGAAAGTGAACCAACCCTGAGATTACACCGTCTGAAGCCGGACAGACGTATTATTAGTATATAGAATGCATCGGCCAATGAAAGCGTGGCGCAAAGCGGGCTTGGGATGTGATGTGAATATAGCTGTACGTGGAATAAGTTATTCTATCTTTAACCTGCACACAAGCAAAAAAAATGTCCAGCCTGTGACTGCCTCAGCCTCTTACAGCACATGTCTCACCAATGCTGGATGGCAGGCAGGGGCAGAATGATTTATAGTCCTTTTGTCTCAAGGAAAGCCCTTCCAGGACCATCACAGTGTTATTTTACAAGTATGTTGAAAAAAGAAACAACACTTCATTTACAGAGTGCATAATGCTGCACATACCGTATCTGTTACCTCTTCGGGTGGGATGGTTATTATGGGGGGAAATTATTTTATTTTATCAAGGAGAATAGATGATGCTGCTTCTACACACAGATCACTTCTAAAATTATATCATCAGAAAAAAATCAATATTAATATTATTGATGATTGATTTTAATAGTGTTTCTTATCAGCGTTACAGTGCTTTCAATAGGCAGATATTTCAATAAAATAACACTAAATAGAAAGCCAACCAATATTCTTATATTCTATTTTAGATAGTAAGTGTTATATCTATAATACATTAACCCAATATTGCAAGTGCAAGCCCCTAAACTCTCACTTTACTGCTATTTTTGTGTAGTTATTTTACACATAGTACACATGAGACTATCGCATACAGCGGGTGACAAGGCAGCCATACGTTTAATAGATAGAGTCCGCCATTATAAGATAGCGTGCTTTCACCACTAAATTTACAACACAAGTTTATTTGGACATTTTCACCTCCTGGTGAGAATGTTACTTCATTCTGGGCTGGTAAGTGTGTCGTTCTTCTGAAAGATACATGGAGCCGCGTCACTTTAAAAGTATATGTTTTTTAGACCACAGCATTCCTGCCCACCTACCCGAGGAGTAAATCATCCACATTACACAGTCTGAGCCACTGTGAGATCTCAGCTGTAGCCCTGCTAGCCTACCTGTTAGCTTCACCTAGTGAAATATCTTAATCTATTCCAATTAAATACACCATGTTTCCACGGTAACCATGTTGGTTTAATACTGCAGCAGGGGCCTGGGGCATCTCTTTCCCACTTAACTGTTGCCCTCATCTGGCAGTGCTGTATATTTTACCAGACAAAATTGTAAGTTGACACATGTTGTTGGCTGTCAGTAGTGGTTATTAGTAAGCTAACACTGATTAATATATCTTGCACTCTGGAACTATCACTTATATAAATATGTGCATGCACTCACACTCACACAAAGACGTGCTGCAGCGTCAGCAGCTGTACCAACTAGTAACTTGGCCGTGTCCTCGCAACTTACCGAAGATCCACTTTTAAAACTCCACTGACCTTTTAAATATAAGTGTTTTTTTATTGTCTCTCATATTGACTATGGCTTGAAGCATTATTGGTATCTCAGTTATTTTATAGTTATTCAATCACACAGTGCATCTTCTCAAATGTTACTGATGCTGCTGTTGCTATGAGATGTTCTCACCCTGCAGCCTCCTTGCAGACTGTCTGTATTGTTACAAAATGTTTGTTGACCAGAGCATGTTCTTATTCACATTCTCATTGTTGTATACGCAAAAGCATAAGGAGTTTTATTCAGTATGTTCAATTTAAAAGATGAAATTATCCAACCGTGGAAACCGTGATGGATTAGCCAACATTTGCAATTTTTTGACAAACACATTTTTCACATCTGCACATAATGCACATTTAACATCACTTCTGCTATTCTATGGTTTTATTGATCTTATCCTGCTTTTACTCTGCTTTTATCGCTCTTAACATTTGGTGGGTTAGGGTTGGAGGGGAGGAGAGCATACTAAGGAGAGAGCGTCACTCTGTCTGAACCCGCCGTCCGAACCAAAGCTTCTGCATGACCGCACAGCCATGCGATGGCTTCAAGTTCACCTGGAACTCAAAAAACGCAGGTAAGTCCATTTCTCTCTGCCGTTGATTTTTCACATATAGAAAAACACATCAGAATGAAAAAATAAAAAATAAAATGAACTAATTTTTAATGCCTGTGTTTTATTTAAGTGTTTCAATGCCAATATTTCCTTTTTCAGTTCAGGTTTTGTTTTCAATGACAATCTTTTTTTTTTCTGATGCCAAAATTTAAAGTCATTGTTCTACCTCCATACCTCAGCAGATGGCAGATACCTTGGAAGTTGACTTCTGAATTTTAATTTTGTTTGGTGTCATTTTCATTTTAATCAATGTCTGTCATGTAGACAGTGGAGATAATTCTGACTTCAAACCCAACAGGTATGGATGCCATCAAAGAACACAAGCCTGAAATATCCTACCAGGCGGCTAATGGGGAACATCATAGTTGGTCACGTGATGGCGAGGGAAGTGTTAGGATACTTCCTGCCTTAAATACATAACATCTTGAAGGTGAGACAAACAATGTCACAAAATAAATTGATGTGTTACAGAAGAGCTGTATGTAAGGCGACAAAGGAAATCCATGCCCTTGGGATTGTGACGTTATTCCCTGCCCTGAAGGACTCATACTCTAAAAAGGGTTATTACTGTAAGGGTATGCTGATAAAGCTGTACATCCACCAGGTTGTTCCATCGCTAGTTGGCATAACCTCTGCATCAAATGCATCAAATACCAGCTACTATAAATCTGCAGAAACACTCAAAAGATGTTTTTTGTTTGTTCGTTTTCCCTCTTTTCCTTCTCTTAGGAACATTTCTATGATATCCAGAGTAACAAGGGATTCCTGAAGCTCCAGCTCTTCAGCAGGACAGAGGACAATGGAGGTCCCACATCGACAAGAAATGTCAGCTTTGAGGACAATCAGATGATCTCTCTCTCTCCCTCTCCCTCTTCCTGTCTCTCTCTCTCTCTCTGTAGAATTTAAGAATTTGACAGTATCACTTGCAAAGAAACACCAGTGTGCTGGTCTCTGCATGACTTTCATGCTTTTCAAGTTAGTGCAGAAATTAAGATTGTTGGATGTGACTCACTATTTTATGTTATTACAGAGGCCTGTATAATTAGATTTCTTTTTTGGGACAATGCTATTATGCTATAAACGTCTGCCTGATGGTACGGTAGATTTATGATGGCATAGCCTGATGTCCTCTGCAGTAACAATCTACAGATACATCTCCAAGTACATTGTTCTCCCCTTTTAGCAGCTGGACTGGGATTCTATATAATGGTAGCCTTGGATCATCGCCTGAGAGACTGTATTGTGTTATATGTGTTATAGATTCCCCTGCTGTACAACAAGCGACCTCATGGTAAAGAAAAAGGAGACAGGCTGCCTGTTGTATGAGTTGTTCTGTCTTTTGTTTATGCTGTTGACCACGTTACGTTCAGGACGTAATCCATTACAGATTACCTGCTGAGAACTACATTAGTATTGTAATCCATTGGAATACTTAAATTCATTAATGTGGTTAGTTTCACTTCATTTGAGGTATATAGTACTTGCAGACTGTAATTTGATTAGTATTATCAGCAACTCTGATGTGTATCAATCTATCGATATTTAAAGGCACAATCCGCAATCCAGGGTAGACCCACCAGGGGCACAGGATTGGAGATCATTTACAGATTGACTGACACATTGGACAACAATTAAAATGAGTTTTTTATTTTTTCTGATCCTGTGAAAAGTCCAGGTTGGACTTTTAAAGAAATGTTGAAATATATTGCTCAAAATGTTTTTTCATAATTCGACAAGTAATCACCTGCCTATTTACAGGTCATCTGTAATGAGATATCTGTATTGTTACAGATATTTCTGTCCTGGGAAAATGAAAAATAAAAATAACTTTTGTCAATGAATTTATTTCCTGATGAGTATATAAGTGTATATATCTTAATTTACATTATCAAAGTGTTAATTTCATGCATATAATCCATTCTGTTAATTCTGACACCTTCAACACCACGAGTGTTAATGAGAGCACTATAAAAGAGTTCATATCAAAATAAACTCTCTAGTTGTCTAAGTGTAGAGTTTCCCACTAACACTCTGGCAGTATGTCAGCACTCAAACAAAGGTGAGTTCAACTCAAGTTAAGAGTTCATTCAGTGGTCCTACGTACACTCAAATTGAATTGATTTTTACTCCCACAGAGTTTATTCCAAGGACCACATTTTTCTGTGCACAGACTGTGGAGCTGATAAACAATCTTAACAGTACCGCCTACCTATCCTGGTCAAAACTAGCGAGACAAAACCTGCTAGGGCTGAATGAACATATTCAATCCAGTTGTAAAGAACGGTGGTGCTGGAGACACATGACACAATCATTTGAGCAAATATGTAACTTCTGATATTGAAGGTGTTGATCATGGCACATCCTGTGTGACTTCAGTGCCTGGACCCCTAGAGCAGTTGATTGTGACCCTGTTCCATTTTTTCATGTTCTTCTTAGTTCTATCTCCTATAACTTCTTTTTCTTAACTGTTCCTGTTTAGCTTACTCTTATGAAAAGAGCAAAAGTCTAGCGTATGTACGTATGTATGCTGTACTGCAGCCAACAACCTTCTTGTCGTACGCCTTAGTACAATTAGTTTAGCTCTAAAGGCCTGAACACACAGTCTGCAACAATAGATGAGTAATTTGATGTTAACACTTTAACTTAACACTTCTACGGCACATTGACACTTGAAACATCAGCAGCACTTGCACCTCTGCACTGTGACAGGCACCTTCAAAATGTCTTCAGTCTGCTACTTCTATTTGGAGACCAGCTCGACTATATAGAAAGGTTTATCTGTTTATCTGTCCATGTATCTGATGTATGCTACTAGATAAATTAACCGCCTAGTTTTCAGTCATACAGAGTTCTGTTAATTAGCCTTTACTCATCCATGCCTTGACTGCTCGTCAACTCAATAAGTTGATTAAAAGTTTTATCATGCTCAGACGCCAATCACTGCCTGTAGCCTAATACTCACCGAGAATACCCTGATTAAAAGTTTTAATTGCAATATGGATATATCAAGATAATTGACAACTAGAAATGTAACTATAAGAGAAAAAAACAACACCTTTTAATTCCCTTTTCCTTGAAATAGATTGCTCATAACTGTGGCTCTGAAAACAGATGTTTCCATCTCCTGTTGATGCTTCACAACGGAAGTTCAAAGCAGATGTTGGTTTACCATGCTTGACACTTTCGGTGAGTGTTGGGTATCTGAACATACAGTTGCATTTGAAGCACATCTTGTACTATTGGTTAGTTTCCACCCTATGCCTTGACACACAAGATTAAGCGATTTTCTTCATTCGATTTCGATTCTGGTCAAATTTACACTGTATTGTCTTTAACCAGCAAGTTCAAGTTTGATACTGAGTCTGGTTGTCTGTCAAAGCAATCTAGGTCATCTTGTTAATTAAACTAGAGCGCTACATTTCCCCCTGATGAATTTTCATGAAGGCTCGATTTCCCTGTAGACGCAACACCAATCAATAAGTACAAAGCTGTAATGGTTTCAGTAAATATTTTGTCCGTCCAGGGAGACAGGCTCTAATTCAGTCAAGTGTTTCTTGATTGAAAGATTTGTCACATTATCCTCTTGCTTCTGTGCACATTGTTCATGTTTTTAGTAAACAGGTGAGTCATTAAAGTTATTAAAGCTCTTAATTTTGTATTTTCCACAATTTCTCAAGCACTTTCATAACGCGAAGGGTAATAAATTCAAAGGCAACAATGGCAAGTTTTTCCAGTTCCACAGTGATGCTGCTTTCATGTTCAGCATGGAAAATAACAAAGCCATAGCTGATGTTCAGCGGTGGGGAAAACAGTGCTACTTACAATGTGAAGCAGAAGTTGAACTGGAGCTAGTGAGGCAAATATCGCATGGGGAGTTGTCAGTGACGCAGAGAGGCGCTGGCTTCAAGATACGCCACCCCATCGGATCCACCTCACAGACCGTGCTGCTTCCTGTCAACATATTCAAAATAAGATAAGAGCCTATCTCCACACAGCAGATACACAGGTAATTTAACCTACACGGAAGGAGGTAAAAGAGATTTCTTGTCTGCTGTATCATTGAGGTGGGGGGAAAAATGGAGATTCGGTGTTTGTTTTTCTAGAGCCATGTATTCTAAATGTGGGTATATCTTCTTTGATACGCCTCAACACAGTCACAATCAAAACATCCATTAGCAGGGTTTACGCCGGCTAGCGGCCGCATGACCTCAAGATCAGCACTGACCCATCGCTTTTAGCAGAAGAGCACTCTGAGCGTAATGCAACTGATGAACCCGAAATGTTTAATAAAAGGTGGCAGAGCTCCAATTCAGCGCCTCCACGGGTTTGAACAGCAACAAAACTATATTCAGTTATAAACACGTCGCCGTATCATTCAGCAGGTTTAGCAGACTTTAGTTACTCGCGCCTTGTGTTGGTGCAAGGCGCTGAACTCGTTCATTAGTGTTGTATAGTTTAGCATGGCTGACACTGCATTTCTGAGTTTGGCATCAAAGAAAGAAAAAAGGAAAATGCGGCAAACAAACATATTCAGTCAATCAACTTGAAAAGAGCATTTGTTCAATATCTCTTACAAGTAACTGTTTTAACATTTTGTTGTCAGATGTAATGATATCAGAAGTCCCGCTTTTGCCACATGCCTGCCAAGCTACTGCTACACTTTTGCTTCAGAGGAATTGTTTGTTAAAATCAGGTTTGCCCTCTTTTCAACTGCCAGACGTTACAAGGAATGGTTTAATTATTTTGGAAACAGTTTTGTTTCACAATTTCACAAACGAAAACGGAGCATTAATGGAGGACGGATGCAGGATAAATGCAAGAAGAGAGGACTTCTACAACAGCTGGCACTGTACGGCGAGCTGTGCAATTTCTCAGACAGCACAACCTCCTTAAAGGGTAGCACAGCATAAATCTGTTATTGGCTCACTGCCACCATCGGTTTGCACTAGCAGATAAAACACGGTGGGTTTTTACATATGCATTTACAGTTTACTGCAGTCATATGTGTTCCCAGACTCCCGTTCTGTTACTAGCGGCATCAAAAGAATATTTCATATTGCTTGAGGGGAGTAATCCATCATGGCAAATAACAACCAGAGAATAAATATATGAAACATTAACTGGCTGCTTGTGTTTGTTTCCTTGAAGTAGTAATCCTATGTTTTGGGAGGGGAGGTGTTTGGTGGGTGTTTGGTGTTAAGCGTTCATTACTGTGGTGTTTCTGCACTGCCCTTCCCAGAGTTCACTTGTCAATCAAAAAGTAGTTTCTGTAGGTGGCGCTCTTTTTTTTGTCTGTTCATGGTGCACTTAAGTTCCCCAACATCATGACTGCACCGTATTCAGCCTAATCAAAGTTAAGTGTAGTCTAAAATGTGTTTTCCTGATACAAATAAAATGTGTTCATGTGTGATGGTTAAAACGTTTTTATTATGGAAACTACATACTAGGTGATAATCTTCAAAAACATCAACTACTTACTACCTTCATATTGGTAAGTCTACTTGCAACCAAATAGTACATGTCAATCATGTCAATCCAACCATAATGTATAACACATAACAGCATAAACAACACAAAGCACGTTCTTGTCTGTGTGTGTCAGTGGATGTGAGCATGACTGAATGAGAGAAACGACGCCGGTACAAGATCCCTTTCCTCTCTACCATCATGGGCCTCGTCAATATTGGTCAAAGACAAACACCAAGATTTGTCAATATTACTGTTAAAATGTTGCAATAAGGTCAAGATGATAAGGATGACAAAGCCATTGATTAAAGCCTCATGATGCAATTATTATGTTCCTATATTTATATTTTGATACTCAAGTTGAGGGGCTGCTTTAACGTTCATGAAAAATGAAAATGTTTCTGTTGCAATATTTACATTTAAATGAGAGTAGAAATCTTTTAAATACATGTTTGCATGTGTAGGTTTTCTGACCATGCAGCCTTTTGAAGTACATGTGTGTATGTATGATTACATTGCAATCTCATTTCTCTCCCATTGAAGTGTTCTGTGTAGCATTTCCCATTACCTAAATGCATTAGCTGAACTGTAAGAAAAAACCTCATCCATTAACCTTGCAGCAGAACAGCCCCGTCTCACCAAGCAAACTCAACACAGAGTTTCTTCTTTGCGATAGCAGGCTTCACAAAACCATACAATGGCAATCCTGACTAACAGGCCTCATGGAGCTGGTTATCAACTTGCTCTGTTAACCCAGGGTTTTCCAATACAGCTATGAGCGCACTCACGTACAAAGGGGCGGGGTTTGTAACAAATAGCCAATCACATGTGTATTTAACATAAAATGAAATTAAATGAATTGGGTAGCAGCAAAATTAATAGGAGTTAGTGGGGGAAAGAAAATAGAAGCACACAACAAAATAAGAAAAATACAAGCAAAAACCTAAATTAAATAATACTAGAACAATAAAAGCAATAAAGTAGACTATAAATAATTATGGGGAAATGTAAACATATGCTGCCAATTTCATCATGTTAAGTAGACCGCAAAAGTGGGAAGTGTGGGAAAGAAATGGATCTCTAACATTTATGTTCCTCTCAAGTTATAATGAATACATATGAGCAGTACAGTAACAGTAACACTGTTGTTGCCACCAACTAGAGGGGATTGCTCGAGGAAAATCTCAGAGTAAATATATAAGCACATAGGCTTATCACTGCCCCGCAACTAGAGCCCAGTGGGCACAGTTCTTATTGATAAAGTGTTATGTCGTCACATTGAGGCTGTGAAAAGATTTTCTATTCACCAAGCCTGCCATCTTCATCTTCCCCCATGGCTGTGGTGATGGGAAGATGGGTGCAATCTATTGCACCAGTCACTCTAATAATTTCAGTGCACTTAATATGCAACAGTAAATTTCATTCATTTTTGCTAACTGTAGCCACCGGGTAAGCTACCACTATTTGTGAGAAGCCCTCTTTTGTAGCCAAAGTTGGCAAATGTCTTGGAAACATTTATTGCACCTCTAATAAATCATCACAGCCCTGCAAAGAGCCCTTCTTACTCTCTGTTAATGCAATAGAAGCCACCAGTACAGTTCTTTTTATTACTTGTCGCAATGTTTTTGTTCATATCTGGTTTTCTAAATGGAATTTGTGCAATACAGGTTAATAAAAAAAATCCACAGGATTCTGTAGGACAGGTGATGACATTTTTCCAGAGAGCTGATTGCTGAGGAGGCTGGCTTTTTATTTGTTTTAATCCAATAGCCTGAACATAACCTGGACATAACCTGCTCCAGAGCAGGTTAGGTGTGCAGTTTAAGTTACCATGGCAATGTGTTTAAAATGCTGAAAGAGTGAGCCGCCGTCATGAGACCAAAGGTCCAGTCCTCACTAACACACTAATCCTGTTTCGTGAGACAGGCTTCTTAAATGTGTAAACCCCATTTGATGGTCAAACAAAGAACTAATCTAACAGTAACAGCACAGTGCTGAAAACAGTCCCCATAAGACCCAATATTAAGCAGTATATGATGTATTTCCAGCATACTGCTTTTACAGTGATAGATCAACACCATTCAACACAATTTTCAAACCACCACTTCAAGAAATGGCTATGAGGCGAAATATGATAAAAATGTTCCATCAAAAATGCCAAAAATCCTCGGAAAGATGATCCAAAGTATATTCAAGGTCAAGTTGAGGATTTTTGCCACTGGCCAATGCGCCCCCTGAAACATACAGTGAGTATTCACACTGCTATTTTAGAGAAATAGCAGGCTGCTGTTGGCAGATGCGTGACTTGACTGCATGGGCTTTGAGAAATGTCTTGTTATACTTTTGAATTGCATCATTTTCACCACAAACTACATGACCAGTGCATATAACGGGTCTTATTTATTGAAGAGCAAGACAGGAATCTAAAAATCTTCTTTACACTCTTTAATGATATGGTGTAGTCTCTGATTGGTACTCCTCTGAAACTGACACCTAACCAAAATGGTGACAGACACTGGAGAGCAGAAACTAGGTTAACAGCACCTGTAGCAGCAGAGTTTGGGTGATAAGATGAGGGAGAGGACAAATGGGATTCTCATCAGAATAGCAGGTAGAGAGCAAAAACTTGAGATAGCAAAGCACCAAGTTATTTTTAGACATAACAGACAAGTGTTCTCACTATAGGCCAAATGCCCACAGGAGCAGATCCTCCCACCTTCGCTCTTTTGGTAAAACAAAGACTATTTGAGTTGACTAATGCACAATAATATTCAGAAGTTCTCAATCAAATCTTCTTCTTCACATTGCCCTGATGGCATCCTTGCAAAAGAAAAGATGAGATTAGCATCTGAATGAAAATCAACATGTGGAAGCCTAATCACACCGAAGGCTCTAGTTCATTTAAAGAACTGGAGTGTAAGTACATTACAACGTTGTGATGCAAGCTGTTGGTAAAATGTTACACATCTTGGATTAAAACAATTTCTCCTAGTATAATTTACCAGGACTAGTCTACCTGACATCAGACAGTTAAATGACACTACAGGGCATTACAAATCTAAACATGAACAGTACATTTTTATAAAATAAGATTTGAATTCATTCATAAATGCCTGAGTTATTTGAATTTTGACTGAGACTGCTTGGTCTCCGTTCTGTAGTCCTAAATAAGCATGGGCTTGTCCATGTTATACATATCAAGTAATGGCTACGCCTCCAATTCCCCTGTATATTGTTACATTTGGTTGTTGTTTCTATTCCAAAGAAGAATGTTAACAGCATGGCGCTTTATTTCCTTTGTACATTAGGTTATTATATTGCTGTGGATGCCGACATCAGCCTATTGGCGTCTTCGCTTGGCTGAAGGGGTTCAAAAGTCTAGAGATGAAAGTGAGCTGACTCTGAAAAATTGATTATTTTCCGTAATCCTTTTGGTTTCAATTATACATATTCATCATGGACTAACTTTTAATTGCATTCCTGTGTTGGCTTTCATTTTTTCTATACAGAGCTAACTGTGAGAATTAACTGAAAAAGCGATTCCCTAACTAAAAGAAAAAATTAATTGTATGAATGGTAGTCTATGCAACTCTCTGTGCCTTGTTCAAAACAATCTTTTTGCTGGTAATATATTTACCAATTACAGCACAATGTGCCAAACATTTTGAAAGTTCGCCAAGCTTTCTGCAGCACCAACTAGCGCCATCTACTGGTTGAAATATGCACTTAGACCAGTGAAAGCATTTGGAAATTTTGTCCACAGTCCACAGAATGAATTTCCATCCACAAAATGAATTTCGTACCACAAAAATACAGTAATAAATCTACATCAATCAATAATTTAATTTAAATATGAGCTTATTTCATCCACAAAATGAAAATAGTGTTTTAAATTCTGTCTAAAAAATTTAAAGTCACACACTCAATTTCGTGCACGAAAAGAAGTGTTGTTTCTGCATTCTGCGAACAAATTCAAAAAAAGGTGTTTTACAATTTCATTTGAAGAAAATGCCACAAATTAAATTCACGGCGCCCCGTACTAATCTGCATTGCCAAAGAGCTCGAATTTTGTTTCATTGGTCCACAGAACATTTTTAGATTTGGATTTAGGTTTGTCCAAGTGGGTCTTGACGAAGATTAATTGGACCTTCTTGTGTTTCTCTTTCAGCAGTGGGGTCTTCCATGGCCTCCCTAAAGCCTTTCTTGGTTCAGTGTCCAGTGTATGGTGTGGGCTGAAACCATTACCCCAGACCTCTCCAGGTCAGCCTTAAAATCGTTGGATGTCATGCAAGGTGTTTTTTCAATGGCTCACACCAACCTTCGATGACATCTGAGATCAGTTTTCCTTTTACCACCACGTCCAGAGATTCACAATTCCATTAAACTTTCACCAAACATTTTAATAACATTGTGAACTGTGGGAACAGGAATACCAAGGTCTCTAGAGGTGGCCTTACAGCCTTGAACTCCTATGTTTGGTGATAATAGTCTTCTGACATCCTCAGGCTGATCTTTTCTCTCAGTTTGACAAACAACCAGAGCAGCACAACAGACTGTTTTATCACTTTAAGATGGATAATTGGTTCATTTATACCATGTGGGCACCTGCAACCTGACACAGGTGAGTTGAAATACACTGCAAATGAGAATCTATTTCCTCCAACAAAATGGATTTGAATTGTCCTAAAGGGAGCCAATAATCATGGCCATGACCACTTTTCAATTTGGAAACCAGAATTATTATTTTTTTATTTTTATCCTAATTGTTTGATCATGTGCTGTTGTAAATCGATAGACGAATGTGTGAAGACCAAAAGTTGTTTTAATTTAACACGATATTGTACTATTGTATTATCTATTATCTATTATCTATCTATCTATTATCTATTATCTGTACTATTACTATTGTTTTTAAGATTAAGATTGACTTTTATTCGCAACATCGCACACAACACACACATGCAGGGGAAGTGGCCGCCGACACAACACACACACACGCATGCAGGGTAAGTGTCCGAGTTGCATTATCTGCATAAAATGGAAAGGTACCAATAATCTTGGCCAGAACTGTAGCTCCTCATGTAATCAGTGTTAGCAGTGGCCCAACTCTATATCTTGGTGTTTCAATCTGAACAGGGACCTAGGACAATGAGGACAGGGGCAACCAACCCGGAGGCTTGCTGTATTGCTGCTTCTGTTCTGCTTTCTTGCTACCCTGTGGAGATCCGAGGACAACAAGGCAGGAAAAGAGCAACATCTGTCTCCTATTCTCTATTATCATGAACTTTATCTAAATTAATGGACACCCTCCAGGTTATCAAGATTTTCATGGGCCAGTTATTGTAGGACTGTCCAGTGGGGAAGAAATTGTGTGATCAGCAGTTCATCAGCAACAGTTCAAACTAGTTAACAAACAACACATAATGAGATATGCCTTTTACATATTTACATCTTTTTACTGTTGATACATACGTGCATCAACAGTGAAAAGATTAATCAAGACAATGTGTCAAGGGCACACGCCCTAGTCTATTGTAGACTTCAGGTCTTGGTGTGTGGATGATTTGTACTCTAAATTGTCTCTATGGAGTATTCACTGGCATGTGCTTAATGGACCATGATGAAATCACTTATCACCCTCAGTAGTCACATCTGATATGTTTAAAATAGGGATCCAGTGATCCAGAGAGTTTGTGTCTCTTTTGAATGGCACACAATGCTTACATTTACATGCACAGAGAAACCAGCCTGTGGGCATGCTCCGGTTAAAGGACTACACCGACTCTTTGGAAATTTGGCCCATTACGTAAGAAAAAGTGCTGTGCACAGGTTTTGTAGCTATGGCAACATGCAGTAGTATGTTGAGACTGTTGCCTAAAACAAATAATATCCCACGTTGTTGTTAACATTATTTATGAATGTATCATTTTCAACATGAGATCAGTCAACTGGAGGATGCCCCAAGTTGTGCTTGCATATCCTAGAGGTGGGATTGATCCCGCTGTCACAGCTCAGTTTGACAACTGTGTTTACAATAATACAAAGCCCAAACAGTCTGGAAGGCTTGCAATAACAGTGCATAAAGTTCAGGGGAAAGAGTTAGGCTAGGGTCAGGGTGTTGGACAACGATGAGAGACAGATCGAAGCCACTGTGTTTCTCAAGCAGTCCATCTACCTTTACAGATGGAGGGCTGTGATTCAGCCAAGCCAATTCAGGCAAGCGATCAGTGTGCCTGAAAGTCCAACCCACCTGCATGTTTAATTGTTACTTTCCCCTTTAAAATAGCTGCAATATCCTCGTGCACAAATTCTACTGGGAATCCACATTTTAATATGCATGTTCCTTTAATTAATTGAATGTTTTTAATTTTAACCTCCAGGTTTCTGCCAGGGGAGCGAGCCCCCGGGCTCCCCTACATAGGTGGGTTCCCCCAATGAACTCTGGCCACTGCCACCACTGTTTTAGGATAATGCTAATCATATGGTTACTTAACAAACTGTATTCTTAGCATGTGAATAGCAACAGAGCTTTCTACCGGACTCACAGACATAATTTTGGTGTCAATCTTGTCACCAGATATTGAGTGAGGTGACCAATGGGCCTAACTCCCAAGGTCAGTGTAACCCTTGAAACTGTGTACATTTGCTACAATTGAGCATCCCTGCCATGAGTAAACTAATAAACTGAATATTCCTGTCCACAGAGAGAACAGTAAGTAAATAGTTACTTGAGTAGAGCAGAATTCTCCATGTATGTCAACATGAGCAATGATGTATTTGGATGCTGAAATGCCAAATAACTTCAACCAAAAAGCATAGATTCAGAAGGCCTGTTATGCTTCAACGTACCACTTATTTTATATTGTTTTGTCTAGATGTTTTCTTTACAGTGCAAAATGCAAAAGTGTTGGGGAACAATATCTGAAAGGAGTCATTTGTAAATGATATGGCATTATTAGCAGATACTTTATGTACTGTTCTTGTGTTGTCTCACACAAGATCCTTCATGAGAATATGTCATACGAGATAGCAAAGTTTTGACATAATAATTACTTGAATATTCCTCGGTCCAAACATAAATTTCACTTCCCTTTAATGCTTGTGACATAATGGATCTAAGAGACCTATAGTATTTCATCCAAGATGCGTTTCATCTTTCTCAACAAAGCCTGCAGACAGTTCCTCTCTTCCTTGTAATGTATTGCCGCATCACTCATCTCTCACAAACATGTGCCAACGCTCCATAGAGTTGAAAGCAGGAACTTCTTACTGTAAAACTTCTTAATTCTAACTTTGTTCCCATTAGACCGAGAGAGATATGGCGTGACATTTCTCATTAACACTTTCTTTCCGAAGGCGTGTACGTAGCACAGCCATAATAGGACACTGATGGTAAGAGCATTGATGGTAATATTAATCAGAACACACTCGCAAATGAACAGTAAAAAAAAGTAAATTTATAACAGATGTATATGTACACCATATGTATAATGATGACATTGTTTTGCCTATCAAATGTCATATTTGGATTTTTCACACAAAGCCTGTTCACAATTTTCTGACAAGACATCACACACTGTGGGATTACACACACTATGGCACAAAATGTCTCCCACCACTTCAGACTATGTAGGTACAACGGAGGTACATTTTTAAATACAGCGACAACTTACAGTAGTGATGAAGGAGCACAAAATGACTCCCAAACAAAGACTGCAATGACATGGAACTGAGTATAATAATCAATAATAAATATTGATGTTATCCCTTAAGATGAAAATTCCTTTTCTGTTTGATTAATTTATCTAAGGAAATATTTTTCAATTGCATGTAAGAGCAATAAATATATATAGACTAAAATATTAACATTTGTAGTTTTACCTGTTTAAGATGATACCAACAATCCCAATCAGTGTAAACACAAGTGGAATGGCAAAGGCGAGCCTCAATCAAACAGCCACCACTCAACACCAAGCAGATATTCCATTAACCTTGGCTGCATTGATGTTTCAGAAAGAACTTTTATTAAAAAAAAAAAAGTGCTTATGATTCTTTTTACAGTTTGTGCTTCCACTGCCCATTTGACACTCTTCAGTCCAACATACAAAGAGAACAAAAATCAATAGACTTGAGGAGTGGTTGGAGGGCCTTTATCTTTTGTGGCTGATGATTTGACTGTGAATTATTCATCAGCAGAAAGCTATGGCCTGCGCTGTGAGCACTGAGGATAAGAATAACAGCTTTACCTTATCACTCTTAATCTTAGAAGCTGCAGTAATGCAATTCCTAACATTTAGCACTTAATGGTGTGTCAGAGAGGGAACATGATCTAAGACCATTAGAGCTGTTTTGTGCTGAGGTTCAAAACAGGCTTTCCCCCTCTTATCGTGCCACTGAGCCGACTGAGGAAGCAGAAAGCCATAAAAGGTGTGGACAGTCTGAAGTTTTTGGGTACGATCAGGACACCGAAGGGGGTAAGTTCCGCAGCCTCTTTTTTTTCCCTGCTTGTAAATCTTGCATGCAGCGCTGCAATGTGTTGTAAATACCATCAACCTTTTCAACCCGAATGTTAAAGGTTACTCGAAAGCAAAACTGTTCAAACGTCAAGTGATTAGGTTTTGCTGAATTAATAGAGGAGAAAGAGGAGTGTTTTGTTATTGTGAGAGGTTGGCTTGAGCCCTTGGATGTACCTCTGGTTGGAAATTGATGACTTCAGATTGTTGGGGGGGGTGTTTCTCCTGACAAATAAACAGCACTGAGTGGCTGAGTGCAGTGGTTGATTACAAGTGTAACCATCATGTTTGCATCTCCACAAGCTGAATTGAGTTAAAGGGGCAATGAGTAGGATTTTTACTGCCCGTGTGGATCACCCGCACACTGTTTTGGAACAAAAACTCTCCGCCCATTGAAATTTCAAGACACTCCCAATCCCCCTCTCACCTATTTACATTTTCAATTGCTCAACAACGGATGACGGTGCAAGCAACCAGAATCCCAAGAAGAGCACAGTCACTGCGTCTTGACTCAAGCTCCGGCCCGGACAACTGTGATTGGTTTTAAGAAAGAGAAACAGCGTTTTTTTCCTCTATGCCATAACCATAACCGAACAAAGTGAGAGAAACTATAGAGGTTGTAATTCCCCTTTAAAGAAAAATAAAGTCATATATAGAGTCAACAATAGTGCATTGTTTGGTTAGAAAACAAATTAGTGGTGCTGTAAATCTTCTCCTTTAGACTCACTCCTACTCTTTTTACATTTCAAACCTGGACTCGACCTCGATGTTTGGGCCAATTTACATTGAGCTGAACATATCTCATGGCCAAGTCCAGGGGCTGTCTTAATACACAGTAACATTAATCTAAAATACATGCAGGTGTTAAGTATTACCACAGGCGACAGTCTTTTACAGCATCTGTGATTTTTATTCTTAGTTCTTGTTTTCCTTGAATGGAAGCAAAATTGTATTTATAATTTTAACTAATTGTAGTATTTAGCCAACTCTCCAGTAATTACATATAATTTTGTTTTTTTTCTTGCTTGTTTGTGCACTTGCCACGTTACTGGGCATTTTAATGTCCCACTGCTGCATCGTAAACAAAGCCAAGGTCAGTCAGCCCTCATCACAACTTCACCATTAATCCCATTACACCCCTGACCAGGTTAATCAATTTACCTCAGCCACATACCCAAGATGGGGCATTAGTGAACCTACTGTAATGTAAATTGTAGAAATATCAATTTAGACTAAAATACAGTGTGAATGTGACGTGTATGTCCTTCCACTTTTACTGTATATAGCAGAAAACAAACTTAATGAACTTAACAATGAAGCTGAAAACCAAGGCCTGGATGTATTTATTAAGAGATTTCTGAGAAATATCTCTTAGTAATTCTGCAGTGAGACGTCTTGTAAATAAGGAAATACTTCCCACTAAAATGCCACATTGCTGCAACCCTTATAAGTTCATGACATACCATTTCCTTAAGTGTTTAGTTTCTCCACTATTACAGAAAAAAATGATTACTTATTGTGATTCTTTGGTGAAAGGTCAAATTGTTGCTTTCAGTAATTGCCAACAGTTCAAGGTAAAACAAATGTGTAGGATAACAAACTGAACTTTTTGTTGTGCTGTACAAGAGGAGCACAACTAGTCTTGCATAACCTCACCCTAAAGAAAGAAGACGGACCCCCTCGGGTAAAGCTAACTGAACACTTATATTTTAATTGTGTTTATAGCAATAATAACAAAAAAATATCTTTTGTTGTTGAGTGTGACAGGATGTGAGGATCAATGGGCATTCTCTTGTGTGGCGGCTGTATATATCCTATGCTACGTGCCCATTACAATGAGTTAGACTAGTAACTGTTACTGCAAGAAACCTACCTTAACGACCTGAATGAGGAGGTTCCCTGAAGACTGATTACGGAGGTTCAGAAGGTGGTTCTGCATATGCCCAATTACGTTTTAATGAAGACTAGTGGTGCACAGCCAAATAATGCACTTGTGTTTTGCTAGCGTCTGCCTGTTCACCGGTAAGCTGCTCGTTCATCAAGCGGATGAGTGAAATTTTTTTATTTTTCAGCAGTGTCCAGTGGTTTTTAATTTAGCATGTTGCTGTTTGAACCACCCTCACAACAAAGGAAGGATACTATACATGTACTGCATCAAGGCAAAAAGTTCCTATAGGAATAAGGTCACTATAAACTTCAATGGAAGTGGTTGAGCCTATGTTTATCTTAAGTTTAACCAGGTCCCTCGTTATTACATGTCCCCGATGTGTGCTCTGAGCATTGCGGCAACACGCTACCCTCCACGTATCCTTGTTAGCATGTCCTCCAGCAGCTCGGCAGGCCCAGCTGACACCGGGGAGCTGCTCAAAAGGCTGCACCTGGAAAGGTGTGATGAGATGAGATGTGCTACAATGAGCAGGGAAATGAAGATCAGTGCGTCACTCGAGGGTGATGGGGTGGCACGCCTTAACACACTACACTTTTCCCCCCCTACCTCCTTACTCTCTGCCGCTGTTTATGATCTTTCCCTGATCTGGAAAAAAAAGGAAAGTGGGGGCGGGGGGGGGGGAAACACACACACACAAAAAAACACATCACTGTAGTCACTGGAGCAACAACGGTTTATCCAGGATAGATGCTGCTGTCTTTCCCCCCTGCTCCCCAGCTCGGAGGCTTTAATCCAAAGAAAAGAGCACGTTCCTGTTGTTTTTTTTGTCTCAAAAATGGCTTGTGAGCGATTACACGGCATCCTTTGCTAGTGTACTGCCTCTTGCAATTCATTTCCATTTTTATTCGCACACGTGGCAGAGGTAATTATCTGCTGCACTTTCGACCTGTGCAGCCTCTGTATGAGCACCCCTCTAATGGTTTGTCTGTTATACCTCTGTGTATTCCTGCACCGTTCATTAAGAGTTAATGAACAACAGTCTTCGGCAGCGCAAGAGCTTTACAGGTAGTCGCCTCCATTTAGATGTGTTTACAGTGGAGGGAGGAGGAAGTGATTAGCCTATACCATGGCTGATCAACAGAGCACTCCTCTCTTGGAAAAAATGCATCAAGACAGACCAGTTATTATGGACTCCACCTCTGCTTCCTCCTTATCAGAGATGAAGTGTTCCATTTACTGGGGTCGATAGGGATGGGATGTGAATCTGATATATCAAATCAGTGCTTTTCTTATTTTTGTATATACATGTATACACAGTGCACATTACAAAGCTTCTTCTTAACAGTATTCTGCAGACCCAGAGGCTTCAAGACTTCTGAAGATGTCATGTCTTCATCGACGTATTGACAAACAACTGCCGGTCTGTATGTTAAGGAGATACCCTGACATTCAGATTTTTTGTTTTTTTATTGCCTTCCCAGGCACATATCAGTGTGAAAAAAGGTCTCTACATTTGTCCTCTCAGTGTCCCTAACATACAGTATCATGTTGCCTTTGTTAGCATTGCTCATTGAAAACCAAGAGCCACTGTTATGCTGCATTCAGGTCATATCAGACGCAGCAGAAGAACAGCATTACGCCTAAAAACTTGGAAGCGTTCGCGCATGCCCTGCTAAAACAAAGTTACGTTGGGACTGTTAACTACAAGATTTGTATTTTGAACTTTAAACTGCAATAAAATGATGAAAGATCAATATTTTTCCCCATTTTTTTCATGAAGGGGTTCTTGTTTAATTTATATCATGATTTAATTAATCAAAATTAAAAATTAACCCTTTAGATGCCAGTTTTGATCATATACCACTAACCGCTTTTTTGAAAAATACACTAAAATACACTATAATTCAATATTCTAAAAGCAAATTTGACTTTGATTATTATTAGTATCACCGGCTGACCCATCTGAATAATAAGTGAGAAGATTGATTTTGGTGCATTATTACTATGTACAAAAAGTCTATGGTATGGTCTATGGTATGGTCTATGGTATGGTCTTATTTTGTCATGAACATGCAGGTAGCAGTCTTTACTATACATCAAAACCATTTTAGTTGAAAAAAAATTTTTTGGAACTGGTTTGCAGCCATGGGTGCCAATTTGTTGGTCAGGGGGGAGGGGCTACAATGGGGGGGGGGGGGGGCTAAAATGGGGTAATTTTGTGATTGACTTTATTTTTACAAAACTTCATGAAGTTTGCTGCAGAGAAAAGGGAAATTACAGACAAAATCATTTTACACTTTAATTTGAAGGGGGGGGGGGGGGGGGGGTCAAAAAATGTGGTTACAATGGAAGTCTATGGTACAAATCTTGTAGTTAACAGTCCCAACGTAACAAAAACATCTCACACAGTCAAAATACAGTGGATATGGATGAAACTCAAAAAATCCAAAATTCATTGAAAAACACACTTTCCTTACCAATTTCATGGCTAGGGAACAATCACAGCCAAAATTACCTCAATAAATGCACCTCACAACTACACAAATTTCCCTTAACAAGGCATAAGGGTTAAGTTGTTGGAACGCATTTATGAATTTAAAATCCACCGTGAATGAACTGCAGTGCATATCGTTCACTTTTCATAAGTACAGTTGATCTGAAACTTTTATTTGGATTCCCTTGGACTAAGGGGTGGGCGATTATCGTGTTTATAATCGTAATCGCGATTTAATTATGTAATCGTGGCAAATTTTCAAAATTGTTCATTTCAATTGTTATTTAGGCTACAATAAAGTCTAGAAGCGCCAGTTAGCAAAGCAACCAGTGTGAGTGTCTGTGTGTGTGCGCGCATCAGACGTAACATCACTTTCCCGCGAATGAATGGGCCAAATACTTTCCCCAATACTGCGTTCATGAACTGTCCCCTTAAAAAAATACTACGTGGTATTCAGTCACGTCCCTCCGGCCCGTCCAATAACGCCGTGTTCAGACAGGTTTTGGCCGTTCGTTTTTTGCGAGCCGAGCGTATGTGTCAAGCCAGGCAGGAAGTCAGACACAGGAACGGCATAGAGCATCCGGTCAATTTCAAAATAAAACAAATTTCAAAATAAAACAAAACAAATGAAATAATCGTTCATTAATCGTAATCAAGGTAAAAGTTTGAAATAATCACAATATTGATTTTTAGTCGTATCGCCCACCCCTACCTGGACTGCATACCTCCACAATACGTAACCCCAAGTGAGACATATGTATTGGAGCTAACGAAAATTTCCCACTTGTCCTACTTGTAATTCACCACTAGGACGCTGACGTGAACGATTCTTTCCCAGTCCCAGGCGGCTCGTATCCGATGAACATGAAATTAGCAGCATGTTTGAGGCTTGTGGTCGTGTGCTAACAATGCTAATGTTCCATGCAACAACACAACAATGTTAGTCATGTTAACATGACATGTTAATACTCCAGTTATTCCCATACTGATACTGACTTGTCAATGGATTTTAGTTAAATGTCAAATAATGCAGCTTTCAGAAAAACTGAAAGTAAAAGACACTGAAGAGAAAAAAATAAATGCCAATATAGAATAGAGAGAAAACACTGGAAATGACTAGGTGTATCTTATAGGGCCTGTAATACATCTATTTTCATGCAGCCAGATGCTCAGTTAGTGGATTAACAATTTCACCCAGCACAAACAGATTCATTTAATGTATAGAAGTGTCTGTAAGTATATTCCACCCAGACTCTGTGTTTAAGTGTCTGACAAGGAGAGGCTTCTACACAGAAAAGCGCATGGTATTGGTCACAAGAGGGCATGTCACCCTATAAAGCAAGCAAGTGGCTAATGACTTTTTCAGGAACTAATTTTCTGCTTTGTGGCACAGCCCATAAAGCAAGGTTATTTTCCTCCATCAAGGGATGAATAGAGATTTAACTGTCTTTTCTGTTTATTGTCTCACGGCAGCATTTATGCGTTGCTTATGCCACAAATTGAAGAGGGCCTCTGTTGACTTTGTGACTTGTGTCCCCTTTTTTTTGTGTTCTTCTTCTATTAAGAGCAAGGGTAAATGCACTGATGCATTCTGTGTGTGTTTGACAACAACTCCAAGTACTTGTACCAAAGATGTTTAACAAGAACCCATAAAGTTGCTTGTCTTTAACATTTCACCTCCCCAAGACAAGTACAGTGAGAGTGTTTGCACAGCACAGTGCTGCAGCAAAAAAAAAAGACACCAAAGTGACAGTAATGCAGAGTAGACAAAAATTATCTTTAAAATGCTGAGCTCTTCGTGGCATTATACACATCCACACACCCCATGCACGGTAATTCCCCCCACCCGCTAACACTACCATAGCTCTGATGCAAAACCCTGGGAGTTGGATACGAGACGACTCGGGTGCACCGGATGACAACATGATTTCAATATATCTGCACGTTTATATCTGCACAAATTCGCATAGCGGCGTGCAGGCCACTCACGCTGGAGCAAAACGACTTCCTCCGTCAAGACATCATCAAGAAGATTAAAGGGGAGCTTTTGATCTAGTAATTCAACCCCGTTTACATTAGGGAAGAAGCTTGCCGTAAGGGTGTTTTCCAGATTTATCAGTCATATTTATAACCTTACTGATGTATGACTGCAGCACCGTGACTTAATTATGACCAAACAGGAAATACCGTCCATCCCTAGTAATGACCCTGATGGCCATCGATGAAATGGCTTGATAAACGCAGACTTCCTGAGCGTGGATGGATAAATACAGCCTGACTAATGAGACCCCGGGCAGCCGAGGATGACGGCTCTGCTCTATATCATGTCCTGCTCTCTGGCTTTCAAACACAATGGACAGAAAATAACCTGAGATATCGCTATACAAGCCGCCAGTAATGAGAGATTACGTTTTCAGTCGCCCACTTAAGTGGGATCACACAGATCTCGTGCATGCAGTATATCGGGGTGGATTTTTTTTTAGTGCGATTCACACATCAAAATAACGAGTTACGTGTCATATTAAGCTCATTCCTCACTGATAACACATAGTAACACAGAGATGTCATCGACTGCCCATGTTGTGAGGGGAAGAAAAAAGAATCCACTCGTTGTTTCAGTACAACTGGCTCTATTTCATGGCTGAGAGGCTTTACTGTGCTTTAGTGAGGAGACAGATTGCGGAGGTGAGCAAAGCAGTCATTAGCAGACTCAGAATGAAAGTGGACTAAGACAACTCATGACTCGATGGAATACAGCAGTGCCACCAGAAAGCAAATTGAAGTGTTTTCTCAGTGGCTCTTCTGCTTCATCAGATCGCCCAATTAAGTAGAGTGACAGAAAAGAAAAGGTTGGAGAGAGACGAGGAACCAGATTCAGACCCTTGGTGCTTTCAGTACATGGTAGATGGTAGATGTTGTGCAGCGACCAGGACGTCCCTGGATGGAGTGGCCTTCGTTTCCTTATTGACCCTCTGGTGTGGTGAGATTTCCCAAGATTAATACCGCTGTTTCCTCCACTTAGTAAATTGTCTCTTTGCTCCTCTGCTCCTCGCAGGTCAACTGGGTATATCCTCTATACATTCTTACTAATTATTCTTCTCCTCGCGTATTGAATTGACTTTTCTAAAACGAGTAGATTTTCTTAAATCCTACTTACTATAATTAAGGCTTATGTCGGGATAATGGGGAAAATTGTGGATCAAAGGTTGAATTAATTGGGTGAAACAGATTTCGGCATGTAGAGTAATTCAGTTAGTAAAAAGTTAGATAAAGATGGGAGCTGACAAGTACAGATATACTAAATACAGGTATAGATATACTATCAAATCCTCACGATTTTTTTAATCTGGCAACTTTCTTGAGGCTTATTGCCACCTAGTGGATTCTCTCCCAAAGAGAAAAACATTTTGGCAGATATTGGTCTATCTCTCTCTCACACAAAAAATATACTGTACATGTATGTGTGTGTGTGTGTGTGTGTGTGTGTGTATGTGACCTGTAATTGTCGTCGACAGTATGTGACCTGTAACTCCCATAGTTATATACACAGATAATAATGCCTACCTTTACGGGCCTATGTACCTCAAATACATGAACGTAACCTCCCAGGTGTCAGTCCTCGCTACTCTTTTCATCACGAAGCAATTTCAACAACAGTTGACGTTAAACATTAATAACTCGGGCAATTTTGATGCTAGATTGCACCATAAGAAACCTATCTGGTAGTACCACATACACATCTATATGATGTGGGACACAGGGTCTGGGTTCGGGTGTGGTCAGAGAAAGAGTATCACAGACACATCAGATATAGAGATTTCAGAAACACCAAAAGGGTCAGATGTTCATGTAACCCCGTGTTAATCAGGCCTCTTGGTCCCTTCGGGATTTTGACGAATGTCTTTTTTTTTCAGGAGCGGCTCAAATATTTCCGGACAGGGTTAGATTATAAGAACATTTTCCGAGGGATGTGGAATCTTTGCAGGATATTCTAAAAATTTCACGACCGTTTTTTCACTCGCCTAAAAATGTCTTCAACGGTGGTTGAGGATGCTGTGGCCAATCAGCCTGAAACTGAGCTTAACCATTTTAAATACCCAGTGGATTAAGCACAGGCTCTTCCAGGGCTGGGACACAGATAAATATATATATATATATATATATATATATATATAACTTGTCCCTCTCTATTCAATATTTGGATTGATGAGGCTGCAAATACCTGTATATAAGGCCTTAAAAGATCTGAATCTGCAGTAGCCGCAATTCTGCCCTTTTAAAGCCATACTCTCTCTGGTCTTTGAAACCTTGCAAGTTATTCCCTCTAACAAGGTATGGCGTGGTGTGGTGCCTAAACCCCAGCCCCGTACACAAGGAATTAATATGTTTATTACAGGATTAATAAAGGAGGCAGAACCAAAATTGGGCGAAATCCTTGCAATACACTTTCCTTGGGGGATATATTATGGCATAATGGGACAACTTCCTAGAAAATTCACACCTCTGAAATGAGCAAGGAGCTGTCTAGCTGTCTGCAACTCTGTGGTTTTACAGTTGTTTTTCCTGGGTAGAGAGAGAGAGAGAGATTGTTAGGTGGGCATTTGAGGTGTTTAAGGTACATTTCCGAATACACTGGAGCCCCATGGCAGTTATGAATCAGCACTAAATAGATATATACCAAATATCTCCATCGTGGGGGGGATGATGATTGTTGGAGCTATCAACCCTACAGTACGAGACCCGTGCGTCAAAACCGGCTCTATCATCCGTTAAAGTTTCTGACACATTTTAAACCGAACTTCATGGAGACTCCTTCGCAGATTGATGTGCCGCTGATACGCCGCAGTTCTTCAGGTTTGACAGTCTGTGTGATTGTGTAAATCCACTCGGTTCAACTACACATGAGGCCAGTCTCCCTGCATACCGCTGGGAGTCACAGGTGTCAGTAGAATCAGCTCATTGATTAAGATGGAGATGCAGAGGGGAGCTGCCCCCGCCCCCAACCCCGCCCCGCCCCCCATCCTCACACTGGTCAATGGCAAATATTGATCCCTTAGACCAATCCTGCTTAATTGAAGAGACTCCTGTTGCCTATTGAATGGTAAGAGCAACAGATGAATGATGTGGTGATTTCACTCAATGTTTGATCAAATTATGTATGGACATAAATCCACCTATGGCCTTCATCATAATGTTGGACTGTATTGATAATGGTATTCCTATATGAATTCATAGCATATTTGTGGTACTCAATAGTGCCCATATAATACTTTATATTTCCTGTGATATCACTATATATATCTATATCTATCTATATCTATAACAATCCTAATTTTCCTATTGGCACAGCATCGTTGTAACATGTATTATAGGACTACTTTAGTTCTTTTTCATAGGGGAAACTTCAAACCAGCATATATGCAAACTGTTCTCGTAGTCCTGTGGGTGGTCCCCAAGTTTCTCAAAAATCCAAGCATGAGCAAGTTACTTGAATGACTCCTGCTGGGAGAGGCACGCTCCTGAATCCAAATTGATGTGAGAGCAGGGATTTTTTAAAGGAGAAACTCTCGCTACTGGAGTGTGGTTAGACTCAGGTTCCCAAACTTTTTCATTTCAAGGACCCTTTAGCTGATACACATCATGCTATACGGACCCCCCTCGTGATAAGATTACCCCCCTATCCGTGAGGATGTTTGTTGTTAGATGTGACCTAGAAAAGAAATGTTGATACATAACTGCAAATCAGCTTGTTCCAACAATTGTCATTTTTTGGATACTTGTGAAGTCATCTGCCTCATTCTGCCCTGTTTCAAGATATTGCCACTTGTTTCTAGACAATTCAGGTGAAAACAGGTGAAACTGAATGGGAAACAAGTGGAATTATCTTGCCCTTCACTGGCAGAATTTTGTTTTTTAGAAAAATAAGATTCAAGGACTGCAGTTTTCCAGGACCCCCTATGGTCACCTAAGAGGACCCCCACTAAGGGAGGCACTGTTAAAAGATATTGCCATATCACTGTAAAAAATGTCAATCTTCAGTCAGCCTTTAAACAAGTGATGAAATCTGCCAATGAGGGGAAGTTATTCCACTTGCTTTTCACCTGTTTTGAGAATTATCAAGTGACAATATCACTGGAAATGTCACTTGATTCAAGTTTTCCACTTGTTACCAGAAAAATAAGATCTTGAGATGATCGAGCGTGCAAATGACACGTTAAGTAAAAAAAAATCCTTGAAGCACAGATACTTTCAAAAATAATGAAGTAAAGTTTCTAAATGTCAAAAAATACTGTAAAGAGCAGTAAGGTGAAACACAACTGCAGAAAACAAAAAAATAAACATCTAAGACCAAAAAAACGACTTTTGCACAGTAGTTTGTTTGTTTTTTGTAGTGCATTTTGGGACCCACTGGTCTAAGGTATTGATTGCCCTAGGTGGTTTAGAAGAAAAGTCCAGCTATCACCATCCAAGACTGCTTGAAGAAGAAGAAGAAGAAGAAGAAGAAGAAGAAGAAGAAGAGGAAGAGGAGGAAGAGGAGGAAGAGGAAGAGGGGGGTATGTTCCGCTTTGACAGCCGGAGCGGTGAGAGGCTAGTCGGTGGGGAGACAAGCCAGCTATCTCTCACTCTCTCCATCTTTCTCTCTCTCTCTCTCTCTCTCTCTCTCTCTCTCTCTCTCTCTCTCTCTCTCTCTCCCTCTCTCTCTCTATCTCTCTCGCTCTCTCTCTACTGGCCGTGCGTCCTGCTCTGCTCCGGCGCGGTTCACGGGAGGGAGGGAGACTGACGCAGCGCAGTAAGTACACCGAGCCTCATCTCAGTTCCCAGTATGCAACCTGCGAGCGAAACGCCACGCCGTCGTCTACTTCTTCTTCTTCTTCTTCTCCTGCTGACAGCGAGACGGGGCACGGAGATGGCGGTGCCGCACAGCAGCTCGTGAATGTCGCGCGCGGCGTCTTTTGCGCACAGGTGTAGGCTGTAGGGACGGACGTCTGGCCAGCGGTGATGTCTGTGTGTGGACAATTTTGTTTAGTGTCAAAATACGGATTAATCTAAGGCTTTAAAATCCTCGGAGACATAGCAGACGACGGTAAGGATACTATTATTATTATTATTATTAGTAGTAGTAATAGTAGTAGTAGTATTTCTGTATTATAGCTGGATGTCTACCCCATTCTCCTTTTGCAGCCTAATAACTTAATGACCACCTCTTTTATGTAGACTCCAAATTCTAGATAGACTTGAAGTTGGTTCCCTACCAGTCCAGTAGCCCGTCCAGCAGCTCAGAAACACACGTAGTAAGCTTCACTTTCTAACTTGTCACAGATTTAGACGAAAGATTAACATCTATATCGGCTGTAGTAAGAGACGAGGGGGGTGAGCAGGGGATGAGGGAGTGGGTGGGTGTAGGGGGCTTGCCTTCTCTGAATTTCACTTGGTGATGTGAATTGCCTGAGAGCGTCGATTTTGTTGTGGGACTATCATGGTGGTGAAGTGAAGTAATCTGCGAGTCAGCGCAACTATGAGAGTCTCTCCCGATCAGAGTGCAGATGTTCGGTAATCCCCCGGCGTTGACCCTCCCTAGAATAATCCCTGTGGATTTTACTGATTATGCTGCTGACCACCTAACACGGGGGATCCGTCTGGTCTAGTCCAGTGCGCCGCTGGATTAAACGAGAGAGGCGGCAGTGAAAGCTTCCACCTCCCTCACTGATGATTCAAGATGAGCACACAGCAGCCCTAGTGTTAACTAGGGGAGGGAGAGTACACCCACCTCAACTCAGTTCCCCCATGTTGTTAGGTTGGCACACATCAGTGAGGAAAATTCACAGTCAAGTGGCTTCAAACTGATGTGAGTTATATGAGGAGAAAATTTTAAATAATATATATTTCAATTGTATTTGTATATCATGGTTGGTTGCCTTATGATGGAGGTTATAATTGACCAACCTTTTACATCACTGCTGTAATGGTATTAATCAGTGCATCTGTCCATCACTGGAAAGCTGTCAGATGGTTATTCTATTTGTCCTGTGTTGGGTTCTTATGGGTCAAATGTCATAAGCCTATTTTAATATGTTTAATAGAAATGTGATCATCTGTCTGGTTTTAGCTTTTTGTGCTCTTAAGGGATAGGCCTAGTTATTATGGCGTATCTGATTGGTCAAAATTGTGCACAAATGCTGATTGAATGTGGTTCATGTGGGTTTTTTTTTTTTTTGCTTTTGAAAGAGAGAATGCGGCTCATAATAACACAAGCGTGCTCAAAGTGGAGCGTGTGTGTAGCACGATATGCCAGTATAGGCCAGTTCTGGATGTCGCATATGAGATTCATATGAGATTTTCTTCAAACAAGTAAATTCCCCATCTGCCGCTGTTCATTTGTAGTTGAGTTGAAAATATCCCTTCATTGTTCCTTCTTCAAGATGGTAGGTCTATGGCAGCCACGGAGGAGCAGTTACAGTAACTTTACAGTATGTGGTCTGTTGCATCGCTCCAGTCTCCTCACCTAAACTTCACGAGAGCTGCCTGTAAGCGACTCTAAAGGTTAGCAGCCTCAAAGGGGAAAATTCACCCTAAAAAAAAAAGAGTTCAGTAAAGGTATTCCACAGCTCAAGTCTTGATTTTTGAACATGAACATACCCCGCACACACCCCATGATATCTAAATATAAAATTAAACTAACCGCTGTGGAGGCTTGGTTCATTTGCACTGCCACAACCCAGGACCAATATACTCTAAATTGTGATGACTGGAATGTTCCATATGAAGGCGTAAGATAAAGACACCGCAGAGCCTAACTGAAGCAATCACACATCTTGGCCGCTGTTAATTCACCTCTAGGTGTACAAACATTAATGATAATTGCTGTGACATCTCTAAGTGACATTTTGCTTTGACAAGCACATAATGAGCGATATCTGGTGCTTTCCACCGCGTACTGGAGGCTGCCCAGACGCAACCTAACAGGAAAACAGCCCGTTAACGGTTGACGTGCTGGAACCCAGCTGCCTGTCAGAGGTGATGGACCATGGAAGTGACTGGGAAAGATTCTGGGATAAGTGCATTTATGGCATAAAAACTTCATTGCATGGTTTCAGCTTGAGGTGTCGAAGAAATGTGTCATCAAGGTCATTTTTATTTCATGCGCCTGTAGGAAAGCTAGCTCAAGGAAGGGAGAAGAGAGGGAATTCTGTATTTCTATACAATGCTTTTGCATCTGTGTGAGACATGTTGGAAAAAGTTTTAATGAAGTCGTCACTGGCATTCTGCTGCTGCCGCACAGAGATGCACGTTGCATCCGTTTTCACAGACGTTTTGGCAGGGCAGCTGAAATCTTAATGGTTAAACTTCACTGATTGATTTTGATTAATAAAGAAAACTGCTGTTTGTCCTGCAAAACGTGCATTAATTCCTTGGGAATTTTGCTGTGTTAAGTGAGCTACATTTAGAAAGAAGTAGTATTGGTCACTGCTTTTGGTATTTTCTTTTCATACTGTCCTCGGTAGCCTCCTCTGGCTTTGAACACATCTTACAGGCCTCCCACACTGACAAGCGAAACTGAAAAGAATGCAACCTTTGAAAATGCTTTGGCTTCCACATTGACAGACAATGTGACAACCTGAGCCTGATACGGATCAGCCGAAGGTTTTGAACAGAAGGGTATTTTGCGACTTAGATCCTAGTGGTGTGAGGACCTTGCTGATTAGGTTGCCCTCACTAGAGCACAGCGTAGGCATATGGGGTAAACAGCAGCAAATACAAACAAATGCTTGGTGTCAGTTGTTTAGCACGGCTGCTTTTTTTGCTTCACTCTGCTGGTTTTTCAAAGTAAACAGCGCTGTGAGATTTTTCAGAAACACCATTATGGATGAGGAAGCTGGAGGCCCCTGATACTGCATTACCAGGGTGCAGTGTGGTTTATGCTTTCCTTGCCATGCATTACTTGTTTGAATCTGACATAATAGAGTTGCTCCACAAGCTGAATTTACAGTGGTGAAGGATGCTTGTCTGTCAACTAGGACAGCACAGGCAAATTGATATGACTGTTTGACGTGTTTATTCCTTAGCTCAACTTAAAATAGAAATGATAGTCACGATTAGGTTGTTTACTATGTATGTAAGTGAGCACACAATAGCACTAGACAGCATTTAAGGTTTGTGGATCCCATTCTTCTAAGTCTTTTTGAATCTCTACTATTTTGCAGTGAAGATAGAGCGGATAGATAAAAGTTTCAATTTGTTTGCACTGTATCAAAGTGAGTGATTGTCGTTTCCACATAGAGTAAGCCCAAAGAGAAAGTAAACAAGGGTAGGTGTCCCTAGTGACTGCCGGGCCAATCTGGTGTATCGTTAATGGATTCGTTTTTTTGTTATTCTCACAGCAGACATAGTTTAGTAGTGGGAAGTGCTACACAGAGCACTTGAGATCAGTGGGAGAGAAATGAGATTGCATAAGAAAATATATTATATTGTCCTGTTATTTACTTTATTTTGCAGAGTAATGCCAAGACAAGAATGTTACTTTTTGTTTTTTATGTTATTATGTGTTTGTATTATACAGTATGATTGGATCGACATTTGGTTGCAAGCAGACTTACCAATATGAAGGTACTAAATAGTTAGTTTTCACCTAGTATGTGATAATCACACATGAATGAAAATCAAAGCACTTATTTGTATGAGGAAATACATTTTAGACTGCACTTAACTTTAAGTTGTTAAGTTGCTACCATGTTTTGCAGGTTCTATTGTCACACGAACAGCATATTTGTTATGACGTTACATTTCAGCATTGTTGGTAATATTGACAAAGTAATCAAAACTACACACATCGAACAGCAAGAGCGCCTAAAGGAAAGATTGACAATTTTGACAACGGAAGGTAAAACACACTAAAACACAAACCACTGTGTCAGCATTGTTGGTAATATCAATTTAATCAAAATATACACCGAGAACAAACAACCGTACTTGATGCTGAGCTAAGTTAGCTAGCATTATTTCTTTGTGGTGTTTCCACTAACAAACCATTTGTTCAGAGATTGCTAACGGACATGGATAATACAATGTGATTATGATGAATGCCTTGTAAAATATCATTGACTATTTGTTATAAATTCAGGCATTGTTGGACATATAGATTTAGTAATCAAACAGAGCGACCATCTAGCATTAGTGGCTCACTGCCCACTTACTGGTAACAACAGGGGTTCATACAAAGAATAGCGGTTTTCAAAGTGCTTAAACCCAACGAAAAACTTCAAATGCCAAGGCAAACAAAAACATTTAATGTTTTCATCATTATAGCATGTTTACCCCAGAAGCTTTTCTTTATGCTAAGCTTGCAATCGCCAACTGAAGCTAACGTTAGCCATAACACTATGCTGCTAGCAAGGCCCAATCCAAAGATAACATTAGCTACAATGCCTAGGTTATTCTTTTTTTATTCATTGTGTTGTTGTTATTGTCTCTGTGTGTAATGCTGCTGCTGCACTGCAATTTCCCAGCTTGGGATTAATAAAGTACATCTATCTATCTATCTATCCTCTAGCAACCAAATAGTGATAGTCATCAAAAGTCATCAAATGGCAATAAAGTCACCTTCTGTTTATGGCAAGCTAACATTAGCCTTGATCATACCAATCTCGCTAGCAAGCCCACTCAAAAGAGTTATATACAAACTCTGTATCAACCATAAAATCATCACACAGAATCCAAAATAGTATATATATAAATAACAAATCAAATAGTAAACTCTGTAATGATGAGCCACTTGATCATAAAAAAACACCACAAATGTAAATCTTCAACTGCTGAATACAAATAACCAACACCGCAACTTTCCCCAGTGTAGCAATCAAACATATCTGTTCAGAAATAGTACCAGAAAGAAAGAAGCCCTGAACTGCTTTATCTCCTGTTCATGTACACTACACCGACACTCTCCCCTGTCAGTCAGTCCTCTAGACGAGTCACACCTCCGGGCATGTGTATCTCAAAATGTTAAACCTCAACATGTTACACCCGGGGCTATTGTATTGGAGCTGCGCCCATGGCATAGGGCCCTCACTGGATGGCCACTGCTTGATACAATCTTAGAGGTTACTGTGTAAATTTTTTAGAAAATGCTTAGCCAAAAAAAAAAAGGGCAGTTAGTGAGCTCAGATCGAGTTGTCCCCAGTTTGATGTTGGCCTCTACACCGTCGACTGGATTTCAGTGAAACAAATGCAAAAATCCTCCACCCACTACTTCAGTCCTATGGGGATGATGGAGTGTTATCTAATTCAGTCAAACTAAGGTCATGGATAAGTATAATTCTCATAAAAATGTGTCCCACCTTCACCAGCAAAAAGGATGGCATACGCACTGCTGTGCATTGGGGGCCCACAATTATTAGAAATAAGCACACTGGATCATAACATAGCTTTTCAGGGTTGTCTACCGAGTCCCATTTCTCAGTTCATTTTTATTATTTAAACGAAAAAGTATATAAGACAGCTCTATCTCCTGCTCCATTTATCTAGTCTCACTGGTTCTGTAAATGCCCCATTTGTAATCCAATCATATTAGCATCATTTCTCTATTTTAACGATGCTTTGTACTACACTGTCACTTTTAGGCTTTTGGTTTCAAGGCACAACAATCCTTGGGGTAGTCTTTGCAGACTGTCTGCGACTGCAGCGTTTTCTAATTCAAACATTGTTGCACACAGCCTCTCCTTGGGAATGGTTTTAATTGAGTGCTTAATAAGAGCAGGGCCACACAGCAACCAACTTCAGGGGAGATCTGAGCTTTGGGACTGCTGCATTATTAAATATACTTATATAAAGACGGCAAACGTCTTCATTCCAAGCAATCTCAGGATGAGGTCAGGTTTGTGATTCTTCTTGGTTGTAGAATTGTTTTTGATCTTTCAATATTTTCTTACTGAGGATCCACAAGATTTTTTTTAATAGTATTTTGGAGAGGTATACGGTGGTCCATTGGGTGTTGGGCTGACTTGTGTGCATGAGCCAGCCCCAAGATTTATATCTAAGACAGAGTGTTAGGTTAGATCTCTGATTTCTAGCATTGGAGGAGATTTTTTTTAATGCTTACAAATATTGAATGGGCTGCCTTAGACCTCAGGAGTGACCTATAGAAGTTCCCCTTTAAAGATTGTGTGTGAATATTCTTCTACATGTGTCTTGAATTTGTCCTGGAGAAGAATGAGGATGAGAAAGCAAAGGGAGATTCATGAAATCTTTATAGCATGAGATTTGTTGTTATATTAGCTTATACATTACGCCTGGTGAATGACATAACATAGAGCCCAGAGTTTTTACATTAATAGTTATAAAAAAATCCATCAAGACAGTTTTTAGAGTTGTAACAATTCAACAATGTGGTATATGACATATATATATATGTTAATGAAGGGCAATTAGGAGCGCCATTGTAAACTTCACAACTTGACTGTATTAATTGAAAGGATTATTTATTAGTGAAAATGATAATTGCGGACAAGAGAAGGAAATTGAGGTAAAGCACTGAGGTCATCTTATGCATGTTAGGCGAGTTAATGAGTTATTTTCATGTGACACAAATCAACAACTTATTGTTATTGTTAAAACTGATATTACAGTTTTGGACTTTTAAGTACTCCTGACAATACTGACAATGAAAATATTAAAATAATTTATTTTAGTTCAAATGGCATTTCGATATTCCGATTGTAATGGCGTATTTTCAAAATAGCTTCTTGCCGATGTAGGAAAATAATAATAAACAAATGGTATCATGAGTCTACTTGCTTGGCTATCAAGGAACAATGCACAGATTACTGATAATTTTGAAATGTGTATTTCTCAACTCAAACATACAAACTTAAACTAGCATAAAAAATACAAAAACAAAAAAAATTGTACAGTACTGTTTTTAAAATAAAGGCATTTCTGCAAAGTTGTTAGGTTTTCTCAACTAAATAAATAGAACTATAAATGAGAAATACTAATTTTCATTAAAATAAGACATTTTGAATACCCAAACAAACAAGGACATTTAAGCAGCTTGTAACATAAAAATTAGTGATTAAGTTACAAAATTGGGCATACTTTGTACAACCTCTTCTAAAAATGAAACTGGATTCAGGCTACATCCACACTAATAGGTTTTCGTTTTAAAACGTAGTTTTGAAACTAAAAGGATCTCCGTCCACAGAAGCGTTTTAGCACCACTTCAGAAATTATCTCCACCCATGCTAATACGCCTGAAAACGCATATCACGGAACCATTCACCCACAATGGGCATGCGCGTGCCGATGTAAACAGGAAGCAGATTGTCTGCTCTGCTGTTGCTTAAGAGCAGGTCCTGACAGTTGAGTAGAATTTTTTGCTCAATGCAGTTCACTCATACGACACAGTACGTCTTTCTGCTCAATGTCGCCTGAGCTTGAATCCAAAATATCACCATATAACATTTGTTGCGTTTTTTTGCCGACCAGTTCAGCGTCAACCTGCTCGTTGTTATCCATTTTCCACCTGGTCTGACTCTACACCACACTTGATAGTCATGTGACCATGCACACACGCTTCACTGCCTGAACAGAGACTGATTGGTCATATCTTTATTATGGGCGTAGCAGACTGCACACAAACAGAGAATAGGTTGTCACGTTCACACACACACATTTTTTATTTAATTAAATCGCAGCCTTTAGCGGTTATATAATTGCACAGGTTGACATCGCGATTGCGATTGTGTGCTTGCTATTTTTCAGCAATGCTCTGCTTCACACATATACGGTTCCACCTGGGAGCTGCCCAGTACATCCACAGTCTTCTACTGCTGGCCTCTGAACAGCTCCACTGAAGCAACAGGAGGTCAAGTGTCTTGCTCAAGGGCACTTCAGTGGTACCGAGAGCCTCTGGAAACACTTCTATAATGCAGTCCTACAGGGACAACCCATAGGTGCTCGTAAGTTCAATTTTTAGGTGTGTTTTAACTTTAAGATGACCAGTTCTAGTAAAAGCCTATCGATCAAGGTTATATACTGCAGCTCTTTTATACACATTTCCAAGTTTGTGCATTAAATCAAGAAGTTTTTGCTACAAAATAGATTTTGAAGATGAATTTGGTAATATGCTGGCTAGTTAATGCATTGTAGTTATGACACATTATGCAGCTGCATACTAAGTGATTTTGTACAATGAGCAGATTATGATTTGTTGCCATTATCATTATCAGTTATCGTTTGTTGTTGTTCAAAGTACCTTGGAGATTTTGGTTCATGTAGTGATACATATCGTATTGATGCAAGGTAATAACATACATTTTCAGGGAATTGCAGATGCAAGGTGCAGCTATTCAAAATCTCATCTATTTCTCAAATGAAATAATCAAGCATTTGAGGAAAGCACTGTTTGTTTAACTGGTAATTTCAGATGTCTGTGGCTCAAATAAATGGGACTCTGTAGTCATTGTATGAAATTGCAATTAGTTGGTTCATCCATTTAAACCAAGGGCAAACAATAACAAAACAAAACAATAATGTTTTATTTGAGTAGAAACCAATTCATTTTTGATAATACAAGAAATACAGAAGTATTCAACCACCAAAGTTTGTTAATTTGTGCAAGACAATCATAGAGTGCAAATCAGGCCTATATCTAGAAGGAAGCTCCTTAGCCTTGCTGTAGAGGGTAGAGGACATCGTGCCATCAAATGCTTACAATTTCAAATGAGACAGTATCAATATCATTGGGCTGGAAATGTCAAATGTCACTATCTAAAGTGGATATTCTATAATTGTATGATAGAACTGGGTCCTTATCTGGCATCAGCTTTTCTTTTCTGAAAGGAAATGAATGCATCCATGTCAATTATGTCTGCAAAGAGGAATATTGGAGAGCTAAAGGGTGAGGACGTGAACAAGTGAACAAGGCTTTGGCAGTTCCTCCCAGACATTAACAAATGATGTAGCCTGAAAAAAAAAAAAAAAAAACTGATTGTGCTTTCTTTAACCTCATATTGATGTTGATGTTATAGCTTGACCTCAGATAAAGCCTGATTGTATTATGTGGAGTTGAATTACTGCACGTGGCTCAAATTGCAGAGTCAACAGGGTTTTGTAACAAGGAGACATTTAAGAAATATTATATTATAGGGAGAGGTGTACTATGGTTATTGGAACAGTTAGGAACAAAGCTATAGGCCAAATGCTTTTATAGGGAGTGCCTTTAATTTAGTTATGAATAGATTTTTGACTCATCCTCCACATCATGTATCCCCACAGTAGCACGTACGCAGTCATTTTTTGAAAACACCCCAGCCATGAGTGAAAATTGTCACTTTTGGTGGTGCAGCTATAATTGATCCTAAAAGTGCATGTTTTATTTGAGACCTTGTGAACAGCTGCTTCTGTCTGTCATAGTCTGAACTGGGAAACACAACACAGTTGTCTTTTTGCATTTGCATGATTAGTAGTTGGTATAAGGTGAAGAAATGGATTTGTTTGCTGCGGTTTAGTTTTAAGCTGTCTGCCATAGTGGAAACACAATGAAAGGGCTTTCATGGTGTGGAAGGCATCCAAATTAGTCTGCGACAGACACAACTGCTTTTTTGAGTGTGAAAACTACAGATTCCTCTGGTTGGTAAGCAAGAAATATGCAACACAATCCATGTACCCAGTCAAGCCCTCACAGAAAGCTGCCATGCTCACCACACATTGACATGAATAAAGGAAGAAAAAAAACATAACATAACATAACATCCAGTGCGTGTTGTTGGCGACCAGATGATAATACTGAGTGAATAATACAGAACAAGAATTCTTTGGGTGGATCTGTACGGGTCTTTGTATGAATATAAGCCACATGTCAAGGTAAGATGACTTCACCGACTCCAGACATTCTAATAGGATTTCCAAAGAAAGGGCATGTTTCATCTACCAAGGTTATACTCGATACAAAGGGTGAGGTTACAGAAAGGAGAACACTGAGCTTTGACCTTGTAAGCCATATGAAAAGATTCCCCTTCTTACACCCACTGCATGCAGTTCCCTGAACGGCTTTTTAATGTTTGGGTTCCCATTTAGGGATGTAGTCTTTTTTTAGAAGGGCTGCTTGTAATTCTGCTTAGGGGCTGTGTACTTCACTACAAACAGTCGGCAAAGTGTTTGGTTGCAATAACTCTTTCAAATGAGTCCTACTCATCGGTGATCAAAGGCAAAGTGATGACTGATCTACTAGGATCTACTAGGATATCAGTTAATACTTCTTTGAATTGTTGTTTTCAATTACAGCTACTGTAGCTGATAGAATTGTTAATTGTTAATGTTAATTTTTGTAGCAATTTGTGATTTTGTGATTCATCCAATGAGAAGCTGTCAAAATTTAGTCCAATTTTTTACAAATTATTTTTCTTCCTTTATTCCTTTTATCCTTTGATTTCCCCTTTAGTTAACATATACCTGTGCAAAATGTTGCAACCATAATGGCAAAAAAGCAATTTCATAATTTCTTTGCTCATAACACCAAAGTGGTTCGGTGCTAGCAACTACTATTTTGTAACTACATGTTGTTGAGGAAAAACTCTCTTCTTTCGTCTTCTTATTGGTCTAAAATCACCTCGGCTTCCACAATGTCCAAAATGATCAGTGATTATTGTCATAATTCTTCATGAGAATAATTCAGTTAAGCTGTTTACTTTACAGTGTAATGGGGGGGATCTATCCATACTCCCATTTTCATCCAATTTGCAGTTACTGATTAAATACATTGATTGTCCCCCCCCCCCCTTTATAGCCTAGAAGCATCATCAGTCATTTCCCCTTCCACCAACTACAGCTATATTACTCCAATGGCATTTATGTTGCTCCTAAGATATCCAATGCTTGAGTGGCAGCCAAATGTAAGTCAAGAAAGTAGATTTTAAGATTAACAAGTCAAAAAGTTGAAGACATATTGGACAAATGTCAGTACTCATGAAAACACCAATGGATGACTTATTCAGACTATTATACAACAACCATGTAATAATAATAATAATGTAACCAGTATTGCAGTGTTCCACGTGTTATTATCATTATTATTATACTTGTAGTAGTAGTAGTAGTAGTAGTAGCACTACTCTTAGTAGTTGTAGTAATAGTACTACTAGTAGTGGTAGTAGTAGTAGTAGTATTAGTAGTAGTAGTAGTAGCAGTATTACTACTAGTAGTAACAGCAGTAGTAGTAGCAGTATTAGTATTATTATTAGTAGTAGTAATAATATTATTAGTAGTAGTATTACAGTAGTATTATACTAATACTGTGACATCGTTATTGAGGTAGATTGCTGGTCCCTTGGTGAGTCTGAATCCATCTGCACTCCATGCACTAATTCTTACTGTGATATGAATACTATGATTATGACCTTCAAAGGTCAAAGTATCATGAGAGTGAAATGTGTTCTCATAGCAGTAAGAGGACTGGTGCTGCTTGTACTTGTTAATGTGAGGCACAGCTGGATATGCTCTATGCAGAACATTCATCAGCTTTCATTTTCCTGGGCTAAGTAATGAAATAGATCAGAGGACCAACAGGCTAGAGCAGGTTTGCGAGCCACTCAGTAGCGTGCTATCTCTAGCTGTGTTTTATTTGAGTTGAGACGGGTGGAGGGACCCAGAGAAAGGTCTGATACTATCAAGGAAAAAAACACACAATTAGCAATTCCCTCAACAAACTGAATAGCCCTAGTCTCATTATTAATTTAAACATGATGGCCACTTGTTTTTGCCTTATTTTTGATATGCAAAATATCTTTTTTTTGTGTGTGATTATTTAACATCACCAGAATTAACGGTGTAGCATCATGAATGAAAGTTAAAAAAAAAAAACATAGCAGTCAAAACATACATTAATAGGCACAGTGCTTCACACTTTAATATGCATAGAAATGCACTGCACTGCACAAAGTAAGGCACCGCAGAGTGCACCATTAATGCACCCAAGACACTCTGGCAACCTTCTACATGATGTATGGAGATAAAAGGCCTCTTTTCTATAAGCAGAGGAAGAAGACAGAGCTGGAAGTCGGAGAACCGGGGATTAATGAGAACGTGGCCTCCTCAAATAAATTCAGATGTCTTCTTTTTTTTTGTATGTTTCTTTCTCTGGTTTCACCTCACTCTCTGACTACTTTAAAACTTTGTAGTGTATATGCTGAATCATATCAAGGGTGAAATAACAGACCCTTGCTATGTGCTTTTCTATAATGGCAAACAAATATTGTAATAGAAAGAGTTGTAATGTTGGATGGCCTGGATGTGTTAAACAAAGAGACATTGGTTAATATTGCTTGTTTGTTACAGAAGCTCTGCAAAAGGTACATTTAGTTTAATGTTGCTTTAATTCTTACATCAGTGCAGCTTTTCCAGAGGCAGCCTCTGACATTTCCACCGACTTATTCTGTATTCTTCCCTCAGAGTCCCTGGCAAACTGGATAAATCTAACTGCCTCCCTTCACCGCGCCCCATTTACATTCCCCTTTACTCAACAACCCCTCCAAACCAAATACCTTTCAAATTGGCTCCAAAACTAGTTAGAGGGCATATTAATGTTCAGTCTGGGATTGGGGAATTAAACAATGTAATTTGGTCGGTTTTCATTAGAGCAGACCACCAACTAGGGAAATGATGTAAATCCTACTTAGTTACTCAGTGAGGCATGCGTGTATCAACACAATAAAATATAAACTTATTGTAATGTACCAATGAGTGGTTGGTCATAAAGAAGGCAAAATGAGCACTACCACAATGTTTCGTCTTTTGTGTTAAATGTTTTAAAGCTCTGACAGTTTCCTCGCTGACATGTTTTTCACTTCAGCCTCACTCATTCCTCTGGTTTTGTTTTCTTCCTCCCAAGGATTGAGACGCTGTGAATTACCACCTTTCTGTCACGGTATAAAAACTTTGGACTTTTAATTCTCATTCTGCGGAGATCCGGGTTGAGGGAAAAAGCACACAACAGGTTTTTTTCAGTGTACTTTTAGGAACATAAAAGCCCTGGGGCCAAATGTATAAAACTCTGTGTAGATTTAGGTGTAGAAACGTGTGCACGCACAAAACAGGAAAAATGCATACGCTCAGATGTATAAAACCCCACGTACGTCTGTTCCCACGTGTTTTTTCTTCATACATCTCAATCATCCTTAAATTGCGTGCACGTGCACGAGCCTTCTGACCATGCCCACAATTTACTATATATGGCTTCCAACACACCCCCAACTGCCTGGTTTGCATATAAAGGGCCAGCATTTAATTGAGTTTTGAGGACAAACGGCGGAAGCATTTAAGAAGAATTAGAAGAAAAGAAGCGCAATTTTACGACTGTGAACTTCAAATTATGGTTGATTAAAATGACAGAAGAAAACGCGGATTATTTAGAAGCCTAAGCTCTGGCATTACCAACCAAATGAAACAAGTTGAATGGCAGAAAGTAACCGAAACCATCTCCCTTTTAAAAGCCCAATGCAACGCTCTACCACAGAGCGCACGGCTGGTCATCACATTACAGCGTCTGTTGTGGCTCATTATACAAAACAATATTATATACATATATTACATTTGGGAAACCGGACATCGCTGCAAATTGCATTTTGATGTTGGCCTGTTCAGCTGCTGTGTAAGGGAACCTGATGTATTTATTACTCAAAGAAATATGCCACCCCACACCATGGGCATGATATCCTTGATCTGTCCGCAAGCTTCAGCTGAAACGTCCCCGTCGCTAAAAAACCCGATTGTTGTCAATACCTGTAGATGGACGGGGATGGCAGGGGTCTCCGAGCGTGCCCAACACAGGGTCCAGTTCAGCACACAATTAGAAGAGAACAGCTCTTGGAAATCCACTGGCGCATTAGTCAGTCAACATCATGGACCAGAAAATCAGTACGGTCTCTGAAGACTCGTTCTCGCCTAAATTGCGCAATAGCAATATCTTCCAGCAACGCCAAGGCAGCATCGTATCATTTGGAACAGCCATTACGCACAGCTAGTCTTTATATAGTGACGTTTTAACGACCTGTTAACTGGTCACAGCTGAAGGTGTATCCCCAATAATATGCTACAAAATAATCATCTTTATTTATATACATAAATCAAATCATATTTGTTTATTTATATAAAGATCATTATCATAAAGCATAGTGACAAACATATTTACTCAAGATAGAACGACATGAAGGCTTGTCAAAAAAATGTTATTAACCACTCACGCATCATAGTGGATGTTTTTTTTAAACTATAGATTACATCCTAACACAATGTAGTGAAAGAAAAAAGCTCAAAATAAAATGTCATCCAAATTCACACTTTTCTGATCCTTTTTTGGATACAAACTCGAAAAATGCATATGGTACGCATGGTGTTCAGAATGCGTACCGGTAAGCACTTTTTCGCCGCCCGTGGATTTTTATACATTTGGATTCCTGCGTGGAAAGTGGCGGTGTGAAATGTGCGCACCTTTCCCACCGCCACTTTCCACGCAGGAATCCAAATGTATAAAAATCCACGGGCGGTGAAAAAGTGCTTACCGGTACGCACTTTCTCACCGCCCGTGGATTTTTATACATTTGGATTCCTGCGTGGAAAGTGACGTACGTACACTTTTCGTGTGTACGCATGGTTTATACATTTGGCCCCTGGTGCGTCAAGCAAGTAAGGGGTGTGAGGATTTTCATTTTGTGGCTGTGCTTTCACATGGGCTTGAAAGTAGGTGTCCCCGGAGTTGTCGGCAATGTGGAAATGTATGTATATCAAATGTTTTGTGTTTCTGGAAAGTGGAAATTCAGGTGGAGCTGTAGATTGGAATGACTGAAAGGGAATTAAAGTGACGATACTGCGCTGGTTAATGTAGACGATGTGAAAGAGTCGGCTCAGGCAATTTACTGCAAGGTCACAGGTTAGGTTTAGTTCATCGGGTACAATGTAGCTCATAATTAATTCCTATAATAAAATACAGTAGTACACGTAGTTCACAGTGTCTTTTTGTGTCCTTTGCTATCCAAGATTTTATTTCAACAGAAGACAAAAGCAAAAGTTGCAGCTAATGAGGATCTGGTTTGCCCCTGACCGCAGTGCTCATTTCACTTCTCTCTTTTCATACAGATTGAAAACCCAGAAAGGTGCAAAACGGATTCCTTACATTTGTGATTGGATGTGAGACTACTTTGACCCTACAAATTGAAGATGACGTTGCTATGGAAACTGCTGGTGCTGCAGCCACTTATGGGGTGCCTTGCAGGTAAAGTATCTTATTAAGAACTTTTGATGCATGCCAAAGCTGCCTTTGTGAAGTCTGAGCACTTATTCATATGTATTTGGGGCAGGTGATGGTATGAAAGACATAGTTTAGAGTGGAGCAACCTCAAATAGATTACCCACAAGCAAATGTAATCATTAAATTTTTTCCCCCCATTCAGGTGCAAATAATAAGAATGTAGACTTTTAGAATTCATCCAACAAGGAAGTTATTGTTGAAGTCAGTAATTGTTTTTTCTAAAGGCTTCCTGTTGCAGGCAATGTGGCATTTCTGCACCGTCTTGCTGTTGTATGTGGCCTTAAGGCTGGCACTCAGAAAACGTTAGCGCTATCGTGAATGTGAATGAGGGGACTATATTGCAGATATCAAAGTGAAGATGAAAAGATTAAATTTAATTTACTTTCACTGATCGCAAATACATGTGAGATTTTATCAGGAGAGTAAAAGTGAAATGAACTAGATTCTGTGGTAAACTGCCTCCTACCCAGCTAGCGTAGGAGACATTTCAACACTTTGAGGACTAAAAGCTTTTGTTAAGGTATGACGTATTGATAATATGCACAACCACATTATGATATTTATTAGTGGTCTCATGTAGACGGTGGCAATGTCACCTATGCTATAAAACTCTCATAATCTGAAGACTACATGCTGCAACCTCAGAACATTTTCTGTGATTCAACATTCCTCGTCACGGATTCAACCAAACGTTAACATCGTGTTGGAGCCGTGAACCCCGTTGTCCAGAAGTAATTAATCCAAATTGATTCATTGATTAATCTGAAGTTTTTCAGAAAACTACTCACCGCCTGATTTGCCTTCTTGTTAGATTAGAAATTACTACATAGGGCTGTCTTAATTTAAACCAACGCCAAAACTGTCCATGCAGATTAACCCAGGATTTGAATTAAACTGAGCCACCAATCAATGAATCAATCAACCAATCAACCAACATCAATCAATCAACATATATGCTATAAACTATTCACTGAATTTAACAGATGAACTAAATAATGAAAGCACAAGAAGGTGCAGTATATATTCATTTCTCTAACGGATATATAAAAGGGGACATGAGTCAACTGGAAACTATTACTGGGGTTTTTCAAATGTCCATCATTCATTATTGTGCAGTAAAGTTGAATTATAGCTTCATTATACTGTGGTGCCCATTTCACCCAGAGGCTCTCTGGCATTGATCACATTTTGATGGAGGACTTTAATTTGTCTCCCTTACAAATAGGTGGGGTCAAGAGAGAGCATCAGTTGAATTACTCAAAGCGTTTAATCAAGAGGTATTATACGAATCAAGATGAAGAAAAGGCTCTATTGATGAGGTTCCTGTTCTGGAAAAGCCCTGCTACTCATTACTCAACACACATAAGACCTTTTCTACACCCTGTGCCCTCTTGTGCACATTAAATTATCAGACTTGACCTTGTTAGGGGAATCTGTAGCCGTATTGCATAGCTGTTCGTGCTGCTTATCATGAGCAGAGTGCAACAATCAATCCCCACACGATCTCACAGCAGACAGCTGGCAATAATTGACCAGCGTGCTATGAGCGCAAGCTGCTGAATCGTCATGGAGCTGAGATCTCGTGGAGACCATTTTATTTTGCGGGAAAAATGCAATAAGGGTGGAAACACAACCTGCCACATATCAAGAGCCTGGTGATGTTTATGTTTATGTTCATTGCAAATTAAGAATGTTTGATTATAAATAAATTATTATTATTATTATTATTATTATTATTATTATTATAAATTATCAAAAATAATCTGTCCAAGTACCTTTCCTATACCTGAAATGGGTGGAGCATGCAGAAAGAGGGCTGCAATTTTTTTTTAACACTTAATGAAATATAGCAGAAATTACATTCACAAATGTACAATCAGCACTTGAACCCCGTAGTCATGGTGTTATGTCTTATCTAAATGTGGATATGGAGCAAAAACATCAATTTGTCACTGTCCAGATTCTGTGAGAGCTCACTAACGGGCTAGCTAAATGTAACTGCTACAGCTCTGAGCAAAACCTAGCTCATTTCTTCAATTTGAAATGTGTCTACCAGCATCTTGCAATATGAGAAAATGGTCCCCTCATTGTATTCAAGTTTTAGAGGGATCAAAAGACCCGACACAGGGCCAGTGTGTCAGCAACATTATTAAATCATATGTTGTTCCTAAAATAATTCTAAATTATCACCAGAATTGTTGAATGTAATTGTTTTTATTATAGTATATTATAGTATAATATCAATATCAAGTGTGAAAAATGGAACAGCACAAAATAAAACGTGGAATAAAAAGCCTTTTCATGAAAATGAGAGAAGAAATTGATTTGACTAGTCTCAGTTTTTCGGGCAGGGCGTTCCAAAGACTAAGGGTCCTGATGGCAAAAGCCCGGTTCTCTCAGGAGCAGATAAAAGCGACTGAAGATCTGAGGGTGTGCTCCGGCTCATAGGGGTTAAAAGGTCAGTCAAGTAGCTGGGGGCCTGACCGTGGAGAGCCTTAAAAGCTAATAGTTCAATTTTAGGATCAATTCTAAAACTAACTGGTAGCCAATGAAGGGAGCCTAACAACGGGTAATACGGTCCCATTTCTTTCAATTAGTTAAAAGTCTTGCTGCTGCAAACCGGAGAGAGACTTTTGGCCAAGGCACAAGTAGAGAGAGTTACAATAATCTAACTGAGATTAAAGCATGGATAACCTTCTCGAGGTCAGCAGAGGACAAGAAAGGACCTTATTTCTCTTCTTGGTAATCAAAGCAGAGGTCCTGGACAACGAGTTTGGAGGGCCGAAGAGAACTATCTCAGATTTGTTTTTCGTTGCAGCTGCAGAAAGTTCTTGCACACCCAGCCTTCGATATCTGAGACAAGCCTCAAGGCGAGTTGAGTAGACCTAAAGGTAAAATTAGGTTGCTAACAGCAGGTGAGCAGGTTGGAGTGAGGTTTTAGTGAATATTTCATCTGCACATCCCTCTTGATGTGGATGGGTTTCCTTTCTTGAATTCAGACGGCTTCAATATGAGAGGGAGAGCAGGGCATGCAGCTTCACATCATGGGAATAGCCGGGTTAATGAGGATGCAACCACTACATTTGCAGAGTGAGAGCAGGGTGGGCAGGCAGACCTACTGAGAACATCCCTGCTCTACCCTTCTTGCAAAATGTACTAAACATTAACATGAACTTTGCTTTAAAGACTCTTTCATGGTTGTATACGCTCAGACCCCCGTCCCACTAATGTCGTTTCAGCTGAGCTAGAAATGAACATCTTAGAGCATTTTTTAAATCTTTAAGGGTGAGCGAGGGATTATTATCCTAACTGCTCTGCTTATCAGCGGAGAGCTAAACTCACAATGGATGTGGCCTAGATATGGATTAGAGAGATGGATGGAAATGGACAACTGGAAACAGGAATGGTGCACAATAAGCAGACAACATATTGCTTTTTCATATCTTTCACATCATAGCGCAAGAATTTGCAAATGATCCTCACACATGCTTGGGAAAAGGAATTGAATTGATTTATATTGAGCCTATATTCATACTCCTCAGCCCAGATTGTTTATTTATTATACTTTATTAGTTATTTAGGTTTATTGGCTCATGCACATGCATTTTGGAAATCTCTGCTAATATGCGCTAGTTGAAAATGTCAGTTGAGTGCTGACCAGTAGTAAAAGATTTAAAAGTAAAAGTGAGCAGACTAAAATGATGCAATTTCCAATATTTGGAGAGGGTTAGCGTTAGAGCATTTCATCTGAGACGATTTCTGTGTGTCTCATGCTCAATGCGTGAGAGTTGGCAGCCCTATGAATTTTGAATTTTGTCTTTTTTTTAAGAGGAGGGCAGCAAGCCATCAATTGAACGGGGTGGTATACATATGCACTGACTGGTTATTTTGTCATCACGTGTCCCACACTCCTGGTCCCCATTCGTCCAGAGTCTTAATTCCCTGCTTTTTGCCCCAGCTTATTCTACCATGATGATAGCAGCCGGCGCCCTTTACCTCTATTTACACCGTCTCACACATTTTAAACCAAGTGGCTTTTGTTTTGTGACCTGTCTCAGAATCGTTTCATTTCTTCACCCTGAGAGGCGTTGTGGAGCAGATTAAAAGGGCTGTCTTTTATACAGGGCCACACACACACACACACACACACATTATAGTGTATTGGTTTCTCGAGGGTAAAAAAATAAATACAAATGACTAAAAAGACACAAAGCTAGTGTGTGGTTAAATGGAGAGTCATTCTGCATTTGAACACACGAAATCTGACCTCGGAGGCCTCGATAGCTAAGGAGATATTGCTGTAGCTTTGTGCATCGTCTACAGAGGGCAACCTGTTGTCAATTCTTTAAAATAGTTGGGGCGCTAATGCACCATCAAGGCTTTCAGCTAAAAGCATGTACTGTATGACATCTCTAATGAGGTGGCCTTGATACAGCTCCCTTTCATATCCGTTGCGCTGTAGTTTACTCCTTTCAGCAACTACAGGAGTTGGAGACGCTCGCCATCACACGAGGCCGACACGCTGACAGTCAAAACATTTAGGAAGTAAAGAGTGTTCCCAAACAGCTTGTACTGTTTTCCCTATTATGCTGTAAAAATGCATTATCTTTTTAACTTTTGCAAATTCCAGTGTCAGGATTGTCCTGCATTATTTATTTCATACACCCTTCCCCGACGTGCTGTTTGGGCAGCTCCGAGTATATGCTGAAAAAACGCGATGTTCAACTTTCTACGACCTGTTCTTTTTTTGCTGGAAAATTGCTGGAACAATAAATCTGTTTTCATCCTTTTGTGATCTGGAAAAAAAAGGCATCCATGCTTTTATCTCTTAACGTTTAGACTACTGTAACAAAAGTCACTCTAACGTCTCCATGTCACGTCTGAAAAGTCAAGATCTTATCACCTCTGGATGGATAAGTCAGTGTCATACTTTAAATCACTTCTTAAAACTGATAAACTTACTAGTAGTAGTATTAGCAGTAATAGTCGTAGTAGTACATTACATTGGTAAATTATAATTTTACCCAAGAAGAGTGTGAACTGGGAATCAGCATGTTAAACGAGTTGTGTCTGTTATATTCTAACAATTTAAAGTATATATCATATATTATATTATAGGGGCTATAATGTATATATGTGTGTGCATAATATATAATGTAGTTTGCTGAAACCACTAATTGCTGCATCAATTTTACCCTGCAATATAATATGTAATACATAATGCATAAATATATAACACAAACAAGTGCACACACACTTACATGCTCTCTCTCTCTCACACACACACACACACACACACACACACACACACACACACACTACTACTACTACTTCAACTATTACCACATATAGGCGAACACTGTATAGTCTCAGGAGGAGTTCTTGTGTTTTGTTTTATACGAGAATAAATTGATTTACGTTGATTGCTGATTATTTGATGTAACAACAACCCATTTACTCAAGTGATGCGTTACCTAACAAGTGAGTGACAAATGGAGCAATTATATCAAATAGATTACATTTAAATTGGTTATACTAAATGATTTAAAGTGTCAGCCTCTTTAATATTTTATATGTAAAGATGACTGCCTCCAGCGTACTGCTAATATGAATGAGAATGCTAATATAGCAAAAGCCTCTTCTGTGCTATCGTTATACAATATTAAATATTTATCTGGAGGTGTAAGTTTCATCAAAGGGGAGCACACTGGTTTGTTGTGGGGTTTTTAAGCTTTTTTCTCCTGAGGAATGTTTGCTGAGCACACATGCTCTTTTTCAGCAATGCATGGCTTTACACCCCGTCACCCCTGGGAGCTGTCCAGTAAAATCAAAGTCTCCCATGCTGTTGTCCACTGAGCAGGCTCCGCTCCCTTACCTCGCCCATGCAGATTTTCCCAGCTGGTCAGCATTTGAAATCAATTCACCAATTATAGTCTTAAAATAGAAGGAATATCCTACACTGTCCTATATCATCTGTTTGTGTTGTTCGCTGCTTTCCAGGAGTTATTTTGTGATGAAGCAGGTGTACCCTCTCTCCCCTCAAACTGTCTTGTCTACTTGTACTTTAGTTAATGATTTCCTACGTTTCCCAGTACGCCTTTCAACCCCCTGAGAACGGGCGTGAACTTGTTGAATTCAGCTGTGGGTTGTTATTGCTGCGTGTAGGTGGAGAGAGCAATAGCAGTTTTTACAGAAGTGAGAGTTGCACCACTTACTCAACACAACACGTCTTGTGGCTGCATTGCATTCTGGTCTATTTAGGCTACTGTCGGCGGCGAAATTGGTATCCCTGCTTCTTCTATGATGGATTTCTCCCTGTATGATTGTTGAACACTGGTCTAGAAAGAAGCCCTTTCTGATTCTGAGGGGCTGACACCAAAATCTGAAGTTTACCGTTGATGTTTTAGGTTGCTGAAAATGTTTCTGGTATCAAACTCCATTGTAGCTTTGCCCAAAATATTTCAATGTGTCATCAGGTTGTCTACTTTTGTCCAGTTTTCTGCAGGGATGGCCAGCTGATAACACTTTACCATACACTATGTTGAGTGATAGGCAACTAGCATTATCCAATGCAATGCAAAATTGTTACTGGTTTTACTATATGGCATGTAGGTTCATGACTAAAAGGCGAAATGTCATTAACTCGATAAAGTTGATGTAGTCAGGTTTATTTTGGGACATTCTTCAGCTGAGCAACCATGTATTCACTTGCTGCACAATGATTTTTATCTGTAAACAGTCTCCCATCAGCCACCACATTCTCTTCCTATACAAACAAATTGGTTTTCAAGTTTTCACTGAATTGGTGCGTCTCCCCAAGTGTCAATCAACTCGGTTATTTCGCTTTCTTTCCATGATTGTGTCTCATTGTCCTCCATGCTAATGCTGCCACGGGCACCAAAAATATGCCCGATTGTCTCAGGCGAGGTTGCTGTTCACACTGATTAGGGATCAGATCTTTGTCACGTAGAGGAAAAAATAAAAGTTTCAGCTGCAGTGTGAACGTGGCCTATGTTCTCGTTACCAGAATGAATGATCTACCGGGGACCCATGGATGATTTTGGTGCTCTCTTCCTTTAAAACTTGGTGTATTCCTTTAACGCTCCCATTGCCCTCTGAAGAAAAGGGCTTTCCACACGGCTGTCCTTAATGCCAGACTTTGATGACCACTCTTGCCTTGTTGAGTCATGTTAGAGAGGTCCAGGCAATGACAGGGTGTCCTAGTGCTATCTCACACCTGAAAGGACACAGGTTCGATCACCACAAGAGCCATTGTTTGTCCGCCATGTCCTGTCACAGTGTCCTTGAACAACACACCACACTGAGACCATACCTGCTCATTGCCAATGTCACTCTGGATAAAAGTGTCAGCTAAAATGCCCTAAATGTTAAAAATAAAAGTCCTGAATTTTCATCTGGAATATGGTAGACTAATCAGAAATGAAAAGGAGAGTGCTGGAATAAAATGTTCTTCTCAAGTAGTCAGAGATATTTTAAATTTAATTATGTTTATATTGCTTTGGCCCAAAGTAGGTCAGGGAGACTGAAAAAAAACCCGTCTGAGGAATAAGGGCTTGTTTTGACAATGGGAGTACTAATTCATAGTGGAAAAGACAAACAACTTGATGTTCATGAACCCAAAGGAGGGAAATAATCCTCATGTAATATAAGGTTAATATGTGGTTGCATGCCTCTGTCGACTGCAGTGTGTTCAGGCTGGGTGTATTTAATGGTTTACTTGTTAAAGAGATGGTGCTGTAGGGGATGGTGTTTAAACTGCTGTAGGACGGATGATTAAGAAGGAGTGTCTTTTTCCATATCTCAGCAGTTTGTGAATGTGTTTCTTCAGTGGAAACACTGCAATGATGATAAACCAGTACAGTCAGTAGTCCTGCCACTGTAGATATTGCAATGGCTTCTGTTCACCATCCACTGCTTTACATTAAATAGTGCTTGCAGAAAGCATTTCTTACAGCTTGAGATGATCACAGTGCAATTTTGGTATTTGGGTCTCAAATTGTTCTCATCCAATTAAGAGAAGAATGAGAAAACGTTGCCGCGCCAATAATCTTGATTCAGTTATAAATGACATTATCCTCCTGTTAAATTTGGTTTCCTTTGCTCTGTTACTCCGGTACTAGATCAGTGAGTATGAAATGGACCCTTGCTGTAAAAATGTATTCCATACATCTGTGTCTCATCTACAGAAGATGAATATTCCCGGCCCAGTGAACTACTTATGTGCTGTGAGAGAGCTATCTATTCTAATAGCTCTGAGGAAGCATGAAAGATATGGGCAGATATTCTCTATTCCCGTGACCTTGAACCCATTCACGAAGTCTTTTACATCGCCTTTCTCTGCAAAGGCTTCCCCAGACATCCGCCGGGCCTGCAGCAGCATGGAGAAATACATTTTCTCCAAGGTTCGTGTGTAGCCAGTGTATCCGTTCCACTTGTAGGACCTTGTATTGTATCTTGTATTATCTCAAAGGAGCATGGAGGACACTATCTCTAATGAACTCCAGAGGCTCAGAAAACCGTCCGCGCACAAGACATTTGATTCGGCTCCTCGGAAGATGTGCTATCTGAACTTTTCTTTCAGGGGCAGGCTGTTATGTGAGCGTCAGAATCGGTGATGAATACCTTATTCCACAAAAACACCTGATTCACCTCGGTGCTGGACTCTTGAGCCCCTTTTCTTATTTATGCTGAAGTAAGCTCTGTAAATTCATTTGCTGTCGCCTGCTATTGGACTGGAGATTAGGCAGGTTTTTTTCTCCTTCAAACTATTGCTTGTCAGCATTGCAGCTGGTCTTTGGCAGACAAAAGCAGCTTTACAGTATTTATTGCCTGGTGAGTGGGAGCACAGAGGTGAAGAGGAGACTGAAATCCTCTCATTTTTAACCTCAGCCTGCCAATTTGGGCAATCATAGCATAACTGCCCAAACTTAATTTTAGATGAACTTCCTACAGAGACCACAGAGTTAAATAGATCAAAGTAATTTTAGATAGATCGATAGATAGATAGATAGATAGATAGATAGATAGATAGATAGATAGATAGATAGATAGATAGATAGATAGATAGATAGATAGATAGATAGATAGATGCAAGCATAGAACAATTGAAGACACCAAGCTGGAGGCCCAAACCAGTCATTCTCAAGTGGGGTCCGGGACCTCCAGGGGTCCTTGAGGGGGTTCCAGGGGCCCCCAGGAAAAATTATGACAGGTTTAATTTCACTATAGTTTAATTCACCAGAGATTTTCCAAGTTAGATAATGTATAAGGTCTTAGGTTTCTCTTTCAACAGCATCACCTCCCCCACATACAGCGTAGACAGTTCTACAATTCAATATTAAATCAACAAAAACTTCAAATTCCACACTCACTGAGCACTGGCCGGCAGCGCTCTGATGCCGAGGCAGCCGGGGGGGGGGGGGCTGCGTAGCGTTTAGCCATGTGTCACACCAAGACTAGATTCAATGAAAGAGCCACAGCCTGCCCCGAGCGGGACACCACACACACTTGACCACTGCAAGCCAATACTGTCATTGGAAATAGGAAAATAGGACAAACGGCTGAAGGCACGGCAGCTATGGCGATGGAAACTGACATCAAACACACAAGGTTAAAACCACGTGTTATAAGCTTTGCACCGAATGAACCAGCATGTGTATTAGAGAGGAAGCCAGAACCATGTGACTGCATCTCTCATGAGCACATGATCGTGGATCAGCTACACAGCAACAGAACAGAAAAGTACACGACTGTTTTGCAACGTTACTACATCCAGTTGAGGAAATAATAACAAAATGTTCTCATTTTTGGTGTAAATAATTTGGAAGATTTGCTCTGTTTAAATGAGTTCCTGAACCCTGCTTAGTGTGATCTTGCTTGCAACTTAATAGTAATAATAATATATTTCCTCGCTGTAACATAAAAAGAATAAAGCAGTCATATAAACAAGCCCTCAGGTATAATAAAAGGAAGACATTGCTGGTTCCAGTAGGGCTCGCTCAGCAGAGCAGAAATACCCCGTGACTCTGTAATAGTAATATTGTCATAAAAACACAATTTTACATTAAAACAGCACTCGGCTTGAAAGTCCACTCAGCACTTAAACTGCAATTGCAAGATTAAGAGACTGATTGGGGACAGTATCTTCTTTTCAAGTGATATCGTAAAAAAGGTGGAAGGCTCTTTGGTCAGGATCTGTTCTCCTTGCATTATGCAGTAACTTGCTCCAGCAGATCTCTATTGGGGCTTTCAGGGGAGAATTTGTCAAGTGAGTTACACGGCCGGACAGATACCTGAGTTGTAGGCCTAATTATGACATTTCATAGAAAAGGTTTCTATGGAGGCGCTATGGCAATTTTTGCTCAAGCATGCAGGGAAAAAAAAGCTTCTCAGACTTGCCTGGATATGTTACAATGTAAATCTGCTCAGAAAACAGATAAACTCGGGCGGGGGGCTGAATTGTTTTTGCGAGCCACGAGCACAGCACCGTGGTACCCTCCTTTGCTCTACTCCCACAACGATGGTGATATCTATCAAACGTGAAAATACCAGCTAAACAACAAGCGGCAGGCCTCTATTTGTGCTTCCTGAGGAGTTACGGGCTTCTGCAGGATCATTTTATTTACCTGGAAATTTAGCCTTACTTCAAAATCTTCTCTGAATGCAGTGAACTCAGTTGGCGCTAAATATCTAATACCTTCACTTTTTGGTAGCAGCAACTATTGTGATCACAGATGGAGGTTTTTAGCATTTCAAGGAGTACCTCCACTGTCAGATCAGGGGAGTTGTTCCTTTTGTTGTACTGTAAGTATGGCTGTGTGCTTTTCATCCAGCATTAAGGTAATGTGTGAATTAAACTGCCACAGAGAGCCTCTAGTAATATACTATCTGACTGAAGATGCTCAGCGGTTAGTCTGTTTCTAATCTGTGCTGAGCTTCTTGAGGAAGTGTAGCTCCACGGCATGCGAGGCAATATCTGTCATCTAAAATGATGCTCTCATAATGTGCCTCTGCTCGTACCCATTCCCCATGAAGGGCATTTATTAGTTGCACCTAGGTTGTCATGCATGTCAGATGGTCTCATGTGATGTCAAGGTCTCTTCTGGTGGTGCTCCCCCTCTCTCTTCAGGCCATTTCACAGTGGCGTGGTGAACATTGACCTCTGTCAGTCCGCTGGGTGAGCAGCCTGCGGTGCGGCTGCCGGTGCCAGGCCAGCTGAGCCGCGCTCCCAGGCAGACTCGGTGGCCCTTTGCCCCTGGGCCTCCGTCCATGCACACCTCTTAACCAGCCCAGCTGTCCCCACTTCATTATCATGTGTTGATTAGGAGTAGATTATTCTGTGAGGTGGGTTTGATCGTCTAATCTACAGCATTGCTCAAGGAGGTGGCTCCATCTGAATGTAAATAGCCCTCTCTCTCTTTCTTCATGCGTTCCTATCTGGCCTTTATTTAACCAAGCAATCATATCAAGTAAATCATCATTTAAAACACTGCTCTATCCCCAATTAGAGCTTTGATTAGGGATGAGATCGGCTTCACGACAGTATTAGTGAAAGCTCAGCTCTCGTCTAATAAATTGAAGATCATGTCTGGGTATCCTGGAGCCGGCGTCTGCATGTTCACTCACCTGCTCCTCCTCAGGAGAAGCAATTATGAAGGAGAGGGCATCCCCCGACGGCTGGAGGGCCGAGCCCCTGCTAATTGGTGGTGTTAGTGATTCAGACCAGACACAAAAAAGACCTCTCCTCTCCTCTCCTCTCCTCCTCACTCCTCTCCTCTTCTCCTTTCCTCTCCTCTCCTTTCCTCTCCTCACTCCTCTCCTCTCCCCTCCCCTCCCCTCCCCTCCCCTCCCCTCCTCTCCTCTCCTCTCCTCTCCTCTCCTCGGCTTTGTATTGCTTTGTCAACTCTTGTTTTTTTGATATGCATATCAATAAATGTTTTATTCATGCTGAGTGAAATCGGTCACGATCGCCTCGCGGTTTTCTGTATGCACAACAAAGCTTCTCCATGTGCATGTGTGTAGGGTTGCCATTTCAAGGCAAATTCTGTGACGCTGCCTCTCTCAAACAACCCTAAGAAATGAATGATTTATGTGACTGCCACTCTGAGGATACAGAGCAATTGAGACTGTGCATCCCACACCATTCTTTCAGTTTTCCGACAGCTTGTAGGGTTTTTAACGAGACAGTGATGCTAATTGAGTGGCTGGAAAAGAACATTGATCAGACGGTTCCTGGCAGAGGCAGGGGAGGACAGGATAGGCTGAGCTGCAGGGGTTTACAGTGCCTGCATCCCAAAGGGAGCACACACCTGTTCCACCAGAGCGGTGGCTTCATGTTAATCATAATGCCAAAGATGTGAAATTTAATAAAAATTTCACTTCATTACAATCATGTCAATGTTTACTGCATTTTGGGATAGCGTTGGAGCAGAGGGGCCGTATCTGTGAATCCATGTGTGTGACTGTTGCGTGATGCAAACCAATTCAAACCTCGCCTGATGCGCCACTGGCTGACGTTAACGTTGAACACACAGATAGTAATACTACTGCACAATTGAAAACATTTATTCCATTAACATCGTCAATGCCTGGTGGACATTTGAATTGAGTTGGTAGTGAAGGTGAACAGCTTGTTTGTTCCATTGCTGCTGGCCTCTGCGCTGTGCTGCTGTTACATCATACATGCTAAGACTTGTGTATCCGTCTGTCACTTCACCGGGGAATTCAGTCACCCCAGTGTAATGTCTGTCTGTCTGAGTGGAAAGAAAAAAAAAAACCACAGCCCAATTGCACTGTTCAAACACGTTGTAATTAGGATTGAGTAGTTCTTCCTGCCATCTCAATCAAAAGAACAATACCACGCAGTGCACCAAACTGAAGAGGGTACCAAGCTGCCACTAACCATGCACAATACATGGTGGGCAACACAAACAATAAAGCTGTTTTGAGGTATAGTACATTCCATGAAAGCACCAATAGGGATTTATACGGGGAGCCAGGACCTGGAATTTCCAATTTGCACTCGAACATGGATCTCCTGAAATTTTTCCACATTCGCAGCAATCTGCACCTTGTCACTGTAGGCTATTTTTGCTATTGTGAGGGCCATCAGGTCAGATTCACAACATGAAGACTTCCCTAGGATGGCCAAATCAGGACCATTTTCAGGGTAACAATCTCCCGCTCTATGGCCAGCTCAAGGGAGAGCATACTCCGTCCAAAAATATCTCCCTTCCAGCTCTCAGAAGCTCAAAGTTGATACCATCTGAATAGCTGTTTGATTGTGGCATTGTTGGATGACATTAAAACCTGCCGAGCTTTAGTGGATTAGTCTCAAAGACCCGGTGCACAGAAGGCACTAGCAGCTAGGAATAGGTTGGGGCTCTTTGGATGCTTAGTGCTTTTTTTGCAGGGCAATATTAGTTCCACAAATTGTTTTTGCAACTGAGAAACAAAGAATGTGGACATTGCACCCATGCAACACAACCCTCCTACAGTAGGGCCTACAGCTATTCATTGGTAAAGTATTTATATGTCCGTTCAAAGGAGACATTGATTTGCCTTTCAAGTATTTTTCATAAATAATTTCTGTTTATAACATGTTGGTAAAAGTGGAAACATGCACATCCTTATCATACCATTTAATTTCAACATTTGCAGTAGTCAAGTCATATAGTATTACTTACTGTCGGCCACTTAACAGTTGTTGTTAGTCAAAGTGCTGCATGTTGGAGTTGGAACCAGGTTCGACCAAATGAGCTAAAAATCATGCTTGTTAAACTGATTGGATACAGAATGGGCATTCAAATTCAAAGGTGATCCCATGTCAAATTTACTTCCATCTAATGGTAACAGACAGACAGACAGACACACACATAAAACACAATATTTCAAAGTCAAAATCTATGCTAGCTGCAGATACTCATACCCCTATGATAGAGAGTCTGCAGGTTTCCCAAACTATTTGTCAAACTTAACCCAAAGAGGGGCAATTATCCCATAGTGTTGTGTTAGAGAACTAACTAGGGGGGAACAATGTGTTTTCATGAGTCCTGGGTCCCAGGAAGAGACTACATGAGACTGGGTCTGATCCTGAATTGTTTAAGGAAGTTTGAGAATGTGTTGGTAATAGGGTATATAGTCTAAATATAAGTTTAAACGGGCCTATTATGATTCTGTATGAAGAGCAGCACCAATCTGTGCCACAGATAATGGGGATCTAAATAGATAAATAAAGACTTAAAGTACCAAAATAAAATAAATAATTCAACTATAATATATTCAACACTGAGCGAATCCTTAAGACTTTCACAGGGAAAAGTGAAGACTGTAAACATCAAAGCACTTTCCAACGTCTACACATATTTTGCATCCCACTTAAGATGTAGAAATCTTTTGAATGTCACAATAACGTAGGCAACAGCCAATTTCCCGAGCGCCGGGGTTTCTTTCCCCGTGGCAGCATCCTTGTGCTTTTGAGCTGACACGTTTCTCCTACAGCATCTCGAGCAGATGAATCGGGCTGTGGTGCTGCGGAGAGAAGCAGCGTGTCGCAGGTAGGTGAGGCCTACTGGGAGCGCTGGTAAAGATATCTGAGTATTAGAGAAACAGGGGGTTATGATCTTAACGGTGACCTACTTCTTCCTGGTTAGCTTGATGCCGGTACACAACGGTTTGCTGTACAGATGCATGTGGAGCGCTTATGACGCCTTGGTGGAACTTTAAAAAAAAAAAAAAAGAAAGTTTCAAGCGGCTTGTTCTCACTTGTATCTGAAACAAAACTTGGTTTACGTACATCCAAGTGTGTTTGCAGCCAACCGCCTTACTCTTGTTATGCCATGAAGAATTGCGTGCAAAAGTGAGTATAATGTCCATGTCAAGCCTGGATTAAGATGCATATGTCTAGTAGTTTAAGTACTGCTTGTGTCTGCAAGGAGATACTATATTTATTAATGCTTACTATATTGGATTTTGCACACGACCCTGATAAATGGAGTGACCAAATCCAAGATGATGACTTCACAGATGTTTCCTATATAGAGTCCTAAGAGCAATAATTCTGACAATCTGTGATTTATGAAGATATTAAGATAATAAATATTAACGTAATGGAAAATAAAATCCGCAGTTTTAAATCTGTTTTTCATTCTCACAGATGTAGACAAATGGAGCCACTGTAGCCTGCAGTTGCACTTAAGTCATAATGAGCTGAGCCGGGTGGAGTTTGCCCGGGTGGAAGTCCAGGTTTAGTGACTCTTGGACTTTGGACTTCTGGTTTGGGGCGTGGTTTAGGGGATGGATGGGGAAAAAAACTGATAACTGCTCTTTTCATCAGCGGAGGCATTTGAGGCTATGTGGGGGGGGGATAGTGGATGCAATCCAAGGCTTGCATTAGACACTCGGAGCACTGTGCTCCTGGAAAGCCTTTCACGGTAGCAGTGCAGTTGAAAAATGGCGTTTGAATTCCATTGTGCAAGCCATTGTGGTACAACATTATCTTTTGGTATAAATGGTGCAGTTTTGCCTGTTGGCAACAGACAGTTAATTTATTTTCACCTAAGTATTTAGGTTACAAACAGATAAGACTTGTTGTGGCCACTTTGAGCAGACAGAATAATTACCACTGCATGATCAGAGAACAACATGCCAGCAGTAATGAGAACCAAAAAAAATCCATGTGGATCAAATGATTAAAAGGCAGTTGTGAGCAAGACGGTGCAGGATTCTGGCAACCCAGAAATTTATGGAAAATCACTTTAAAATTACAAAATGTATTCATACTGTGTTGAAATGTGTGAAATGTGGTTTCAGTCAACCATATAGCAGCGGTTGTTCAGCATCCATAGCCGAAACTATGACAATTTGTGATTTCACAACATGGGGTTTGCAGGGTGTTTTTTTTTGTTGTTGTTGTTGTAATGTATATCGCTCTCCAGAGTGTGAGGCAGTTTGCATGTGTTCCTCAGAGGCGACACCTTAAAAAGCTTTGTTCATTTTAGGAACAGTTTTGCATGAAAAAAGAATAGCTTACCCCTACCAAAATTAGCATTAGGTTTGAATGCTTCTGGGGGATTGGAAGCATACTCTAATGCTGTAAAAAGGTGAGGTATGCAGGGAGGTGTTTTCACCCACTAGATTGCCTATTGAACAGTTCTTTGAATTATGCATCACCCTGTTCATGTCGCCCTGTACAGCGTTGTCACGTCTTGCAGAACACAATGCCGATGCTTCCTGTTGTTCAAAAGTTTTTCTACTTTGAAACCAAAATAAATGGTTGGAATCTCCATTGTAGAGCCGATGTGCACCACTGCTGGGCACCAGTCAAACTTTACTTTACTTACTACACAGATTTGAGACAAAATTATAAAGCACTTTGTTCCAAAATGAGATACCCACCCACAATTAAAAAATGACCCTTGACAAATAATTGTCAGTATGAAAGCTTAACCGTTCACTATGGCATATTCAGCAGGTTTTAAGCTTTAGACTACCTTTTGTTGCAAAATTGTGACATTTAAAAGGTGTAATTATTTAAAATATAGGGCACTGAATATTAGGGTACCATTTGTTTTCCTAAATGGATAACAATGATGGATAACACTCTACAACATCCGTCAAATGCAGCCTCAGGGACTCTTCTCATCTCCTTCAAGCTCTAGTCATCTTCCGTCTGGACTATTACAACTCCCTCTTAGCACCCCGAACCTCCCATTAGAAACACTGAATGAAAAATGTGAAGGAATTTGTAAGACTTCAAATGATTTTTCAAATTTTTATTTTGATATACCTTACTAATCCCCAAACTGGGAAATTCTCTGCAGTGCCCCTGGAGCAGGTAAGGGTTAAGTACCCTGCCCAAGGAAACCTTCACAGGTATGGCCGTACAAGGGGTTGAACCCCTGCCCTCTGGCTGGGGGGCGAGCTCACTAACCACTAGGACGTCCTGCCATCCCAAATATGATTTATAACATTTTGGAAGAACATTTTATTGTTAATGCAAAGCACCTCCAAAGTAGTTAAACCTCTAACATTACCTGTCCTAGGCAATGAAAAATGAATGAACAAATAAATGGAGACAATGCAAAAATTGCCATGATCTACTTTGCTTTATAGATGTGTGTTAGAAGCATGATGTTGATACTAGGATTTCAAGATGAGAGTAAGTACCCACTGAAAAGTGAACATATTCTACCCAAACAAAATGTTGCTTTCAAATGACGTCTAATCATGCCCCAGACCAAGGATAAGAGGGTGACTGAAGCTGTTATTTAGCCATGATTTCGTAGCCTTCCTGCCACTTAAGTCATGCTCAGGTTTAATGACACTGTGTCATTGTGTCATTCACAATTGAAGAAGGTTAACCACACAAAACAACCTGCTTAAACATCTGCACGGACGCAAATACTCAACAACACACTCAACAAAAAAAAAGAAAAATGCAATTTAACAAAAGCCAAATGACAACTGTTCAGTATAAATCAGGAGCTATATCCTATTACCACCTAAATAGCTGCTGAAGACACGTCTCACTTTGAATCACTCTTCCTTGTGCCGCGGTGCCGTGGCAGCCAGAACGTATTGATATGTTTTGTCTGCTTGTGGTTTTGCCCCTCTAATGCTTTACCAGCGTCGACCTGTTTCTGCCGCTGACTAATTGCCTGTTTTGCAAGCAGGTTGATGTCTAAGTTTAAAGAGGGCTGTGTTGTCTTTCCTTGCCGTCCTACAGGGAGCGGCATCCTGCAGAGTCCTGTCTTCACCAAGCAGCCCGGCAGCATTGTGTTTCCCGTCGACTCTTTGGAGAAAAACAGAGAGGTGGTGTTCAGCTGTGAAGCCCAGGGAAGCCCACCTCCTGTCTACCGGTGAGTATATGACTGCAGTGCTTCATCTGTGCTCTTCTATAAACCATTCTCCCCCCTCCACTCTGCTTCCTTTTCTACCACTGCTGGTCTCAAGGTGTCAGTCAATCTAGGTGAGACGACTTGTAATTGGTAAATGTCTCCATTCCTGTCTGAAACAACACCTTCATGAATGAACGTCTATTCAAAGCTGCACAGGGAAATTTGGAAAACCAAATGGCGACGAGAGGTAACGTGAACTTCAATACCCAGAAGTCCTATAACGTGATGTTGGTAAACTGCACACGGCATGTCTACTAGCTCGGCGGGTCTGTAATCACTTTATTCCAAAGGATATCAAAGGGACGAGAGAGACAAAATCTCTAAAGTTGGTGAGTCCAGATTTCTCTGGACGGAGGAAGTTTTGTTTACTTCCTGTTCTTTGTGATTTAGGCTGATAAGACGGGTTTATTTTTACACCAAAAAAATCTGTCCCAGTGCAGCTTTAACAATCTACTTGACATGAAAATAGGAATCAAAACTAGAATGAGGAATAGGGTTTTCAAAAAATCTATAAAGCATGTCTGTAGAAGCGATTAATGGGTGTGATTCATGATAAGTATAGTAGTGATACACCAATATAATGACAGTACAAATGTATTTGCAACTTTCTTCCATGTTTCAAACTGACCTGTTAAACCTAAAAAGATAAACCCTATAACAGAGTTAGCATATTCTTTTGAGCTTCGACAGTTTAATCCATATACTCCACAAGAGCACGAACGTTTCTGTTCCAAAGCTAGAAGTCAGCAACTTTCTAATCTGTGAAAAAACCTGAAGCCGCCCCATTGACGGGGAATTACAGTCTGATTTTGGGGATTCACAATGTTTCTTTGGGCTTTTACATCCAAATGAGCTTCATTTCATTGCAGTGATAACAATTGTGAGCCAGAGAAAGTGCCCATATCCCTGTAATGTCATGCTGGGTATTGTCATTGTGTCCTCAAATGCGATCTTCCATTCAGCCAGCTCCAGGATTTGTCCCTTGATGGCGGCATCGAGAGAGTCCTGGCTCTGTTGTTTAGCTTTAGAAAAGACTCGTTAAGACTAAGCTGATCAGGATCACGGGAATATATTACACAGATTCAGTTATTTTCCCTAGAAATGTATGTGGGAATGTATGTTAAGCTCTCTATGTGCCCATCTTAAATATCTTAGTCTGCTGTAGATTGCAAAGAACGACTGTATTTGCCTCTATTTCTTCTTTGCATGGCCCATTAGTCTATCGAAAGATTGGTGTGTTGCAGTGTCTCTGGCAAACAGAGGTTCAAATCAATCGCCTGTGCTCACAGAAATTGCTGGGGTGAGATTTGGAAGGATTGGTACATTTAATACTTGGGATTGAGCCAGTTTAGAGGATGACCTAATCAGCTGTTTCCTGTCAAGGTCGCTGTGCGGTCCTGTCAGAACTGCTGCCGTCTTCTAAAGATGTCTTGGACTGAGCAGACAACAGCTAAATCATGTTCAAAGTTCATTAATTGCACATCAAATGACTGTGTGTACTGTGACGGGTTGACCTGCGATGTTTACATTGAATGCCATCAGCACTAAGATATGTATTCAGAGCTGTCGGCAGCAAACACGGCACAAAGAGAACAAAAACATAATTTCTGTTTTAAAACTGCGTGTGTAAATATAACCATTTGATTGCATTTGAAATTAAACTGATGAAAAAAAAGTTCAATTCAAAAATAGCAATGGAATATAAAATGGGCCTTTGCATTGTATAACATATATGAACTTTTTGTTGAACTGTAGTTAAACTGTATTTATTCAAGGTTTGGTTTTGCTGAAAAATAGTTTATTTTTTATTTTTAACAAATTAAAGCACCAGGCTTAAGAAAAGGAACAGACTGCCTAATACTCACAGCCTCATAAGCCAGATGGCCTGGTATTATGCCACTGTGTACACGGCCTATTGTAACATGATTGCATAAAGCATGTGCCTAACAAATGGAACTGCTGTTGTGGTCTGCTTGCTAACATAAATCATTGTAAATAGAATTATTAAATAATCTAGTTTACATGTATTTGATATAATCTGCTGCTCCATACTTCCCATGTGTGGTGACATGATCGTTGGTTTTTAAATTCTCCTTATGCTGACCCACTTTTTTCCGGCATGTGATCCTGCTGCAATTTCACAGAAATGAGAATATCTGCCACTTAGCGTATTTAAAGTTGTTGTACGTTTGGCTTAAAGTGACAAGAGCTGTCATAGGCTATTCAATTTGTCACAAAAACACAGTGGCACTTCTTGAGTTGGAAATTATCTTTAACTACCACTATCTTTAACTACCATGACTACCGCAAACACAGACACACTGTATGGTTATTTGGAGATTCACATTGACATCCTCCAACTGGGTAAATTCTTTATCCTTTTGAACGTGGGACATGATAACTCACTCTGATACATCAAACATTTCCCAGGCTCAATTAGCTATCACGTCTAATGTTTTAGAAAGTCAGAGATAAAGCATAAAATGAGCGACTGTCAAAGAAATCTTTTTCAGCATTAGGTATTCAAGCTGTCACCCAATTAAACCCTTTCTGTATGGATACACAGCTCAATCTCTCTGAGCAATTACATCTGTGAATGGGCTGCCTTCACATTTGATGGGACCCCTTTTTCAGAAACAAATACTTCAACCAAACGCAGCCATTATCCGAGCCTGATGGGAACGTAATTTTCCCCCCGTCCGTTCTCGTCTTTTAGTTCAAGTCTTAGGTGTTACTTGGCTGTAAAATATTTATGTTGATTTCTGTTTGTTCCACTTCAGCTGCAAATGAATCGCCGCTGTAGTCCTGTGAGGCTGCCCCCCCCCAGCTCCTCTCTATTGTGTGTAGTAATAAGGCTCTTGAGAGTATGCGCTTACTTGTGACTGAACTGGAGAAGGGCCTTGAAGGACCATTGTTTCTACACACTGTGTCTATTAAAAGAAAAAGTCTGTGGAGACGCATTGTGAGTGGTGCAACCCCCGGCCCAAAAGCATTACAGGGTTTATAATACAGTCCAGCTGGGCTAAATAATACACATCCTATGTTGTTTCTCATGTAATCAGCTACAACTTCATTATGAAAACGCACTGACCGCAGTGGTCACAGTGCTGAAACACAGCATAAACATATATAAAACACTGTAATAATAATCACACAACACCATTGTCAGTGTTTTCTCTCAAAGCTCTTTATGCCTCAAAGGCACCAAAGTGGCATAACAAAGAGAGTTAAGATGCAAGTTCACAAAACAGCTTTACTCAACTTCTGTATACTGTACAAAAAGGCTTTAGCAAAGCCCCTTTTTTGCATCAAAGCTGCTTTCCTTTTTCAAATGAAACAATACATGTTTTTTCTCCACTCAACCTGAATCATTCAGAGAAAATTAAAAAATCAAAGTGAAAAAGACATTTAGAAATTCTCTCATAAGAAATAATCAACCACTAAATCACCTTGGGCCCTCATCAAAAATGCATTGTCCATTTCCCAATAAGAGACACAATTCTCCTTTCATGCTTGTTTATCTGTGAAGTACCTTTTATTGCTTTGATGGTTACACATCATCGACAACCAAATAAATGTATCCAGGCTCTTTTTGCTCCAGCTGATTGTGCTAACTTATGACTTTAAACCTGAAACCTGAATTACCTGATTTTGTTTGGGAAATCTGTTGCCATTTTAAGTGAATTATACCCTTCGTTGATCACCTCTAACACCAATGATAATCATGTGGACTAGCCTAGAATGCACAAGTGTGAAGGCAAGGTTGCAGGCATTTGTTTTAATTGTAGCACCATAATGATTAAGCTACATTTTGATGCGGTTTGACTGGGGTCTGGCAAGATGGATGGCCAGCAATGCTATCTATGTTCGGGGAGTAAAGTCCTTGGCACCAGAGTGGTTCACTGCTGCTTAGATTATCGCTAAGCTGGGGGGCATGATTTCAGGGCCCTCTCCACCTTTCATTTCTTTGCTGTTGAAAAACAAAAGGTAGAAGTAGCCGAGGTAGCAGTCACATTCTCCTTGTTCTAGCTTGGTATGCTCTCATTGCACATCGGATCCATTTTTCTTTTGAAGAAAATAACACTCAATTTCTTGACTTACATGATAATTTCTGTCTGTTTATTTGTAGGTGGAAACTGAACGGCACAGTGATCAGTCCGAAATCTGGCTCCCACTACAGCTTATCTGGAGGCAATCTCAGAATCAGCCATCTGAACAAAGACCAGGATGCTGGAACGTATCAGTGCCTCGCCTCCAACTCATTCGGGACCATTGTCAGCCGAGAGGCCAGTCTAACCTTTGCATGTGAGTCTCAGTTATTTTTTTGTTGTCTCTCTGAACAAACAGTAGCAGTTTCAGAGCTTCCATTGTAAAAAGGGATGCGGCATAAAAGATATGCCAGTGGCACTACGGGATATCATCACGGGCCCTGCTTGATAACACGATCAACATGGAAACATCTCTCTGGGGAGCTGTTGCTCCCTATGCGCTGACTCGAGTTTACGCTCCGGCAGGGTGCATGTCTTAAGTCATCGTTGCAGATCAAACATAAAACTACAAGAACTCTACACAGCTCCACAGAAAGCTGAAGTAAAACTCCAAATAAGGTTTCCTTATGGTGGATGGCAGTCAGAATATATACTAGTGATGGCTTCTACTACCAAAGAACAACAAAGAAGAAACAAACACATAAAAAATAAGTATGCAAGATTACAATAGTGGGTTTGCTGTTTCACAGCAATCCCACTAACTATCAAGCAAACCAAAATGCATATTGTACACCATCAGTTTTGCAGATGAACACTTTTCAGTGATTTTTCCCATGAGGATAGATTGGTTGACAGATCTCCATAGGTGTAACTGACAGCCTCTGGACGTCATAGAGAAAGTCAATAAGTGCCTATGTGCCAGTTATCGGACAAGCATAAATGATGACATTAACAGCGAGTGAGTGATAGCTTGCTCAGATTAGATTCTGCGGTCTTGCGTTTGGGGACAAGGTCGCCAATATGTCTCAGGCCATTTGTTTTGTCCCCTGGACCAGTGGCAAGTCAGTCCTCGGCGTGGACAATCCGATTGCGTTGTTGGATTTCCACTGCGATACAGTGACAGTTCCATCAATTGTTGGGCTCTGACCTTACCAGCCTTCGGTTGCTGTCAGGGCACGCATGTATGGCCGGGTGTCATCTGTCTTCTTTATTATTCTTGGTATAGCTTAATTAACTCCACACCATAATTGAATGGTGAAGGTTCAAGAGAAAAAAATGAAAGGTCAACTGATATTATTAGAGAGTGTCATGTCTTTTTTTATTGAATTTGGCGACAGTGCTTTCAGAGACATTTTGCTCCCAATACAGACTACCAAGCCAACTACACAGACATGCACAGATTTGGTCCAACTAAAGGTTTAGAAGTCAAGAGATTTAATATGAATATAGTAGCACTAAAAAGAATTTTTTATAGAACATTTTTATAGAATGCAGTTCAGTAACACACGAGAACTACAAACTACAGTTTGACAGGCGTATTGTAACACAGAAGATAAAACATCTATATTATTGTTAAGTACAGACTTTAAGAACAAAATATATTGCAGCTGACATACAGACCCCTCTGTCTCCAAAAAGGCAACTTTTCAGAAAAGAAAGAAAAGCATCCTTAATATTAGGGTGACACTCGTGCATTTTTGAGATTATACAGTTTGTTTTGAATGTATTTATGGGGGTCATGAAACATATTCAGCACAGACAAGTAAAACATGAATTGAAAAATGGGGGTTACAAGGTTTTGTGTGTCATGATAGGAAGAGAAGACAGACAAAGAGGAACGTTTCTCCTATGACTAATGATTAGCTATTATTTTCCAGCATGCTCCAGTATGAGACAGTCTTAGCCATCTTCAAGGTAAACCCTGTGAACCTGATGTTCAGACAGGAACTACATGTCTGGCAGGGTGCAGCCGCAATCAGATATGGACAGAAGTAGCTCCTCTTCCAAAGCTGGCATGTAACCAACACAGCATTGACCAGAATCACTGGGTTCTTGACGGTGCAGTCCACAGGCCTGTTGTTTAGTGGGTGCAATGGTTGTAGCATATTCCAATAAAGCCTGGTATGCATCCCAAATTGCCTTTCATAGAGCCAAGGTCAAAAACAAGAAAAAACATCAATGGTATTGAAAGATGAAGGAAACTGAGACAGAGCAAAGGAATTCATACAGGAACTGATAAAAGTTGGACATTTTCTCCTAGACAGGTTAGTGCAGTTTATCTAATGTTTCTTATCAGGACTATTGCATCAGGGAAACTAGTGTAGCCCTACTAACTAAATGTAATAACTCATTTCCATCACTCAGAACCAAGCCATGCGGAGATGTGCAGCCTGATAAAGACAAAACCCAGTTGGTTTGTAATGTGTTTCCATATATTCGATCCCCACATAGTGTTAATCATCACCTTTCTAAGTCGCTTTGGATAAAAGCATCTGCTAAATGACTCTATTGTAATTATTGTAGCTAACTGGGAAAAACTTGTTTGTTGCTGTGCTGTAGTCGAGGGTGCTACTAACTGTTTGTTATGCTAACTTAGCTGTCTGTTATGCTTATGTGGCTAAGTATAGCTGACCAATTCGATAAGAAATTATGAATCGACGACTTGGTGTTGTTTATGTTGTCTTCTGTATTCTGTTCTGTAAATATATGAGACAGTACCTAACACAGCACAGAAGGGAGATGTATTGTTATCGCCCTTCAGCTATCATAGCTAACTCAACGCAATTTATGATGATCATCTGGTATTTTGGCGAAAAGCCTTGCTAACGCACATGAATAATTAGTCAACATGGTCTGTTTTGATGTGCCATAGTAAAACTGTTAACCTCACTGATAACACTGATCACCACCCATTACTGTGTTGCACTTTTAGCTGTGTTGCACTTTGCACCATGTTTCTATACGTCATGACAGAGGTCATGCCCCATGGCCGTGAGTAATTTCTGCAATTTCTGTGATTTCTTGTGTTATTGTAAGTTGTCACAATCAGTGTAGAACAGTTTGATGAGCTCAGTGAGGCGGTGTGTATACAGAGCTGTTTGGAAGGGGAGGTGGAGGCCTGGGGGTGAGGAGTGTCATTCATCGTTGTGCCTGCAGGGGCTGCTATTTTACATAACTCTTACATAGTCCCTTTTATGTTAATACATGGATATTTGGTTTTACTGTACATACAGACATACATTATTTTCACCAATGAAATTATTTGTTGATCATTAACAAATACTGCTTAAATGCTTCATAAAGTATTTATGTAAATTGTTGTACTGGATTGTGTCGTATTTTAATTATGTATTATAAATGAATTGTTAGTGTAGCCCGTTTGTTAAACAGGTTTTTGCAGCCCCTAATCTAAAGTCTAACCTGTCATGTACAAACAGGGTTTTCTAAGCCATTTGTAAGCTTTAACTAAGTATTTCAGGTTGTTAATAAAGGCGCTGTAAATGTGTTCATAAATTGTTTGCTAGTCATTATACAGCTGTTTGCAACCTCTTATTTAAAGTTGCTACAAATAACAGTCTTTAAGCATTTATAAAGGTTAGTAAGCTATTTGGAGCCATCAGGATGAAGGAAAAATAACAATGATAATACACAGCAATTCCGCTTTATTGAAATAGCTGATGTAAAAAGAGGCTAAATCAACCAGTCCTTTGACATAAATGTAAAATATTCACAAAAAATATCCCTCAATGTCGTCAAGAGATGACAAGAGCTTGAGGTCAAATTTCTCCAGCAGGTCCAAATGAAAGACTCCAGCAGGGGTGGGCAATCACACAAGGTGATTTCACTGATTAGCATACCTTTAACCACAGAGGAGGAACTAATCAGTGAAATCACGTGGTGGGTGTGGTCTTTGGTTGAAGTGAAACCCTGCATACTCTCGGCCCTCCATGGCACACGATTGCCCTGCCCTGCGCTACAGCAACTAGATTGAAAGAACATGATATTGATCAATAACGTTAGCTAATATTAGCGGTCTGCTACTTCATGTTGTTAATGTTATTTATCTCCAAACCAACGTCTTAGTCATCTTGTTTGTTAGTTTTGTTTGCTAGCTAACACTAGCATTAGGTGACTTTAGCTAGCTAAAACTCCTATTGTCGAAACTACTGGGTTTTTTTTGTAATTTATTACACAATTCGACCTAGCTTAGTTGGTTTGGAAAAGCTTATGTATGACTAATACTAATACTAATACTAAAACGAATCTATATTGTACACGATGAACAGTTTTAACTTTAGATTAGGGGCTGTTTAACCAATGTTTTGAGTAAACAACTTTATGGTTCCCAGAGAAGGGTACACTGAAATTTACCACTTTTATCAAATGAAAATAAGGAACATAGCATACTGGTGTTGGTGGTGTTGCGTTGGAAATGATCTTGCAGCACATAAGCAGTTACATGAGCAATTATGAGTTGAGTACAGATTGTTTTAACTTTTTAGGGTAAAGGCTTGGGTACAAGAGCAGTTCCAGAACTACATTTCCCATCACATGGCTTCTCTTCACTGTTAGGAGGGTCACAGTGAACTAGCCAAAGTCCATAACTACCGCTAGCTGTAAAATTTTCATTCAATTTGATATTGACCAAACTCTTCAACTGATTGGTAGTGATTTTCACCATGGTTAATGCTGTTGGGGTTCAAATGAACGATTGTCAATCATAAATTCTATCAATTGGATTCCACCAAACCAGGCAGAGGAATAAATACCACTTTGGTCAATAACATATTTCAGAATGGGAATACGGTTCAGTTTACTCATATCAAGTAAACTGGAATGTACTGGAATAGACAGGAGTGAACCATAGCCAGGCGAGAATGACGTAGATTTCAGTTCCCTGTGGGGTGAAATCAAATTGGATGACAAGTGGGCATGCCCTTCCCTTTGGTCCTGCTTCCAATGCACATAATGTGAGCATGTACAGTATAATGGCACTGTAACACAGTCAAAGAAGAACACTGGTTGTAGATAGAATATATCCAGATTTATCGTGCTTTATATAAGTGGTTTATATTGATTAATAGTTTTTGAATCAACAATAACAGCAAAAAATACTGCAAAACATCAACAACAGCACAACATTCCCTCTCTCCTTATATTCTCCTCCCTTTTTAAATTGCAACATTTTAATACAAAACCTATTTGAATACAAACACTATTTAGAAAGAAATCCTTTCTCTTTCTCGCTCTCTCTCTCATTTATAAATGTGTGACCTGTACGTTGGTTAATCTAGACTGTGTATGACAAATATATTCTGCTCAAACGTTATCATTAAAACCACTGAGACAGGAACGTTGTCATTTCCATGATTAGTTCAGCATTATTTAGTTGTTCGGTATTAATAATCATAATTACTGGAATCATTATGATCATTAATCAAATTACATCAACACTGGGACAGCTTCCCATTCACAGCGATATTTTTGCAATCTCTTGTGTTTGAAGAAGAGGAAGAGGTCACTTTTAAATCTCAGTCCGGCTCACAACACACAACACACTGGGGAGGAGAGAGAGCTGCCTGTCTCTAGTTTCTACTATCAAATTTGCTCTGTTGGCATGTATTAGAATTAAACTGGTTTTGTTGTTATTTTTAATTTTGTTATTCCCAGTTTCATCACTCAAGTAGGAAACACTGAATAAATCGTGCTCCATATTGGCTCAGAAAGGAACTCAACATCTTGCTCTTAATTAAGGAACGATTCCATATTATACAGGGCACGTGGCAATGCTAGTCAAAACATACATGTACTATTATATTAGGTAATGATGAACAAATGATGTGCTAGTAATAGCATTCTTCAGCTGTGAAACAGATGTAATTACTATTGATGTACTCTGTTATTAATATTTACTGTATAATCTAATAAGTAACTTAATATTACTGTTATTTAATTAATCATGTAGCTTGTTAAGGCTCATAAACATTCATTATTCTAAAGTATTAGTGATGAGTTTATGTGAAAGAAATGCACCAAACAACATTTGAGTAGTTTTAAAAGCTGAATCGTTAATGCAGTTTGACCATTTGCAGATGCATTGGTTACCCTAATACTCTATTACTTCCAATTCAAATGCTGCACTGTTGATTGAGAGGATATTTTTAAAGCTAAGATGGCCAAGTCCTAGAAAGTTAAAAGGTATCTCAAGTTTTAGCAACTTGTTGTGCCGTGCAGGTTTTTAATAGTGACACAGTAACAACAACAGTAGGCAGACCAGCACTTCTCACATGCATCTGTTCAGCATTAAAAGAGCTGCCTGTTGGATACTGGGGATTAATGCTCCTAAAACTGAAATGTATTATAATAAATTGCAGTTTTCTCACAAAAAGTAAAGTAGGCAATTTAGTGATTTAAAATGCACTATAATAGTTAATAGCTTGACCTCCCTGACTCACCATGATGATCAAGTATGTCATTTTGAAATTGGGTTGTAGAATTGCATTGATAGTGATATCCTTCTAAATAGGGAAAGGGAGTTATTGGGAACAGGAGTTACAGTTTCAGGGAGTGCATTGTTGTTGATGAACATGCTCTGCCTCCTAATTTACTAATTTAGCTCAGGGTGTGAGGGATTTCTGCCTTTTTAATTAAATCGGCATCAGTGGTGTCTTAATCTTGTTCCTGGTGAATACTATTTCTAAAACGCATTATTGGTGTTGTTAAAAGTCACTGTGAATCGTCACACCAGGATAATGGTGCGGTGTCATTCAGTAATGCGGACTTCTTTTTTTGTTTTTCTCAAATTCAAGCATTTTCATTTAAATGTAAATATGAAGTTCTGTGTTGTAATTTTTTTTGATATAATAACACACGGGGCTTAATGTGCATGGTTTCAATATTTATTGCTGAAAACATCTCAAACCACAGTTACACCGGCTGAATTTATATTTGCTAAGCTGTGTGCAAATGCTCTGCAATGGGATCTGTTCTATCCCGCCTCATCCACTTATTAAAATTGCTTGTATGCAGTATACTTTATGATTCATATAATTCAAGCATCCAGTTTACTTTGTGACTAGAAGAGTGAGAGACTTGACTCGTTCTGCAGCAGAGTACAGCGATTGTAATATAACCAGCCACAATTGCAATAGCAGCATATATTATACAGTATATATAGATACGAGTGAATACACAATGAAACTCAGTGCTTCTTGAAAATGATATTCCTCTGTTAATATTTGTTTAGTCTACATATTCCGCCGGGCCTTCAAGGTTATTCTTTGCGATTGGCAGGGCTCCAAATAATTCAGCATTCCTCTCCATCTCCCAAACTTTTGATGGATGATGCTGCTCCTTGAGAGGGCCGTGGCTGCCTGGGCTCCCGAGGCAAGGATAACTGATGGGCAGTGGGCGCTCTCACTCAATACTCGCTGCCCTTGATTAGTATGTCTATTGATTCCATATCAGTGATTATGTAAACGATGTACACCCATAATTCATACTGATGAACAGGCTTTATATTCAATATCGGAATGGCGGTGTGGGCTTCTGACACGGGTGGCACTGAGGAGGCTGTGCTCTGAATGTAATGAAGGGGTTATTTAGTGCTAGAAACGCTTCCCGACGCGGCGTCACGCGGCCATGCCTGTGCATCGCATCGCAAGAAATAATGGCTAGAGGGTGCAGGTCAGCTTTTGAAAAACACACGTATTTCAAGTACAGTCGGCCTCAGAGCATATCCTGCTTTGTGAGGGAGTTCATATTCGGTGTCTCATCGGTGTCAGGCAACCTCACATTTTCATAGGGGGTGGAAATTTCCCCGATGTCGCTAGAGTAGGCTTCAAGGTCTGGAGGGGAAACACGAATACCTCATTTAAATGCAAATAAATCCTCTAGACTCCTCTCAGCTGTTGTGATAATGTGGAGTGAGTGTATTGACTTAGTTAATGAGGTGTAAATAGCTAATAGGTTTACCCAAGCTTTTACTTTTTTATCTATGGTACACTATCAAGATATCACACAGGAGGACCTGCAACAGTGCAGCATACCATACTTCATCTATTCTGGAGACGGCGGCGTAAAAACCTCAAATCATAATCCGTGCACAATCTGAAACCAAGCAATCGCTTTCCACTGAGACACTTTCAGACGTGAGAAGATTAGGAGCAGCGTGACTTATTTTGTACATCTGATCATCATGTGTATACGCACATGCACCGCGCGCAGGCACACATCCACAAGACAAAGAGCATCCTTAAGGAGTTGCAGGTTTGTAATGAATCACATGGTTATGGTTGGACAGGCTTGTTGAAGTATGATAAGTTGCGCTGGCATTTGGACTGCTCATATGTCTGGGATGTGATCATCAGGCTAATCTGGATCATTGTTTGTAATGTCAGCCCAGGTTTACTGTAATTGATGCTAATGGGTTTAGATGGGGCATCACATTTACTCGTCCTGAGGTTATTAATCATTGTTAGTACTTCCCTTTTGAACAATACGCTGAGGCTGTTGTGTATTCTTAGCTCACAAAACTATCACAATTTTGGAGGCTTTAGAATCTGTAAGAAACATTTGAAAGGGCTTCTTGGTGTTGACGGTCCACTGCTGTTCCTTTTTTGCGACAAATTTAATGGACATGTTATTTGAGATGTCCCTCGCAGGCAAACTGCACTTTCATGCTTTTTTTTTTATCTCAACGTGAACATGTGCACAGCTGTGTGTCCGCAGAAAAGCGAGCCTTTGGTCAAGCCCCCCCCCAACGATGTCCGCCTGCATCTGAAGGCATTGGCTGTACCGTATTGTAAATTATGCTTTCCACTGCTCTCCTCAAGCCCTTTTTCGCAACAATGCTTCTTTTGCTCTCTTTTTTAGGCTGTTCAGAGTGGGTGGATGGGGAGAAGGCTGAATTTTGCCACTATTGTTGCATGCTTTCAGCACGGGGGAGGCCACGTCTGCAGATCTGGACAGGGGCAATCAATGGCTTTAGTGAAGTAGGCATCGCCACTTCACTTATCACAGCAGCTTTGATCTCAACCTAAAATAATGCCAAAAAGACTTTTTGGAATAAATTCAGTACCTTAGATGTTAGTCTCTTGCTGTTGTCCACTTTGTTCTACAAGCTCATATTTTTGGGGAGGCTTGGGTGCTTTTATCTAACCTTCTATCATGCCTTTAGATGAAAGTAAGTGGTGAGGCCACTCAAAAACCTTTGTTGCCATTTTTTTGTGGTCGCTAGATTGTACCAACAAGACTCAAAATTATACCCATGACATTTGTTTTGTATCAATTCAGACCATGTTTGTATAAGAAAACCTGCTAAGACTGCACTTCTTCACTTGCAGACAACAACCATCTCAGCCCCGTGTGAATGCAGATGCTCATAACTGCCTGGTGATGTTGTTACTGTATTTCCAAGGCTTTGCATTTGGCTGGGGACAGAACAAACAAAGTGGTTGCACACTGCCAAACAGACTGGGAGCAATTCAGTTTTTAACCAAAAAAAAGCATACTGCCCAAACCAAAAGGTGTAAACATAATAAAGAGCAGAGGAAATGTTTCAGCAACATGCTTTCACCAGAAATAAGTCAATTAGGCTTTCTACAACTTAACAACATTACAACGTCCCCTTTGAGTGACGAGACAGAGATGACCAGACAGCCGCCACTTCCCTCAAAAACAACTGAAAAATAACAATACATTGAAACACGATGAAACAAGCTAAATAATAGATGCAGTGCTTAATATAAGCAAGGAGGCCAGATTGGATTCCATACACTTCATTAACCTTCCCGAAGAAAATCAGATCTTCATTCATCCCAATTGGGGCCAGTGATCTCAATATCCGAACTGCTTTCCCTTTGAAGCAGTTTTATGTCATGGTCGCCACCCCTGCAGTGTTGGGGGACTCTCTCAAAGCCCAGGAAGTATAACTCAGAGGGACAGTGATTTGCAGACCGAAAATGACAGCAGACAGCGAATTTGTCATCCCATCTATGGACTGCACTCATATGCTCAATTATTCAAGTGGGCAGGCGGCGTGTTGTTTTTCCAGTAAGGAGCAGGGACAAACAAGTACATAAATCAAACGAGTGGATTTACATGTTATGAGCAGGTTAATCCTGTGCTTTTTTTTCTCCTCCACTTTGGGGATGTGTGAATGATTCACACTTGAGATACTTGGCGAAAGAAATCTCCTCCTACAAGAGAAATAATCTAGTGGAGCTGAAATAACGCGGACATATGCCAGCATGGACTCGCCTTTCCTTCACATCTCAGCCTGTAAAAAAGTAAATAATGGAGGCATAGAACAATTCCATCAAGGTTAGCATTACTATGATTCATTTTCCAGTAATTATTGATAACCCTTTTTGATGTCCTGGTTCATTCAGTATGGAAGTGAAGCAGAAGAGAGAGAGAGGCGTTCAGCGTTTACCATGTGTTTTACATATATTAGCCCTGTTCTTTATTTGTTTCTAACAACACGATTATGGGTCACATTGTAGTTTATTAGCGAACATCGCATAGGCAGCCACGTGGGGTGATAACCCAAATAACATTGAGGTTTATATTACAACAGCTAAGAGACATTGGAGGCAGAATATTAAGGTTTTTAATGGTATCACAAAGAAAGGAAAATCTGTTGTTCCACCAAAGTAGAAATACCTTGTGACATTATTGCGTTTCCCTTGCTTAAACAGGAGTTTTTACATTGCTGAGGTAGATGCATCCAATCGACCCTAAAGTCAAATCCCATATTAATCTGTAGAAAAACATTAGGAATTGCTTTCTTAATAGGGCTTAATAGTCTCAAATAGCTATTAGTTAAACTGTGTTCATGGGTTAAGAGGAGATTTATGTTTAAAGAAATAATTAAAGGCTGTTTCTTAATAGACTTGCCCCACAGCCAATATGACATATATTAACTGACCTTATAGTCCTCTTCATAAATCAGTGAGCCCAATAATTTTACATTTAGATCTCTTGGAGCTGAACTAATCAGCAATCTCGTTTGAAAGTGGATCGGTTGCAGTTTTTGCATAGGGCATGTCTGCAGAGAGAGCGCTCATGCCTGCATCACTGGTTGCACTGACTTCACAATATGCAGCACATTACAGTGCAGGGTTAACGAAGGTTAATTAATCCAATTTGAACAATATGTACTGATAAATCTGATACCCTACTGCACCTGTCTTTGGATATTATTTTTCTATACTGCAGTCCTGTGTTTGAAGCATATTTATGAAAGCACCTTGAACTCAAAGAACCCATCCTCAAAAATGACTCTTCATCACATACACTGGGTGAAAACGTACGTTAATGGCTGGCGCTGTGGCAAACAATTTCATTAGTCTAGCTTGGAAGCATTCTGGAGTTGAACGGAATTCAGTATTGCTGTTGTGTAGCTAGATATTGTAGTCCTACTCCATTCATGTTTCCCTGCTATTCCTTTCAAACGTGTGCACAGCGTTATATGGAATCTAATCACAGAACAGCAGCTCTCAGTTTTGAATGCTTCCAAATGGGAACATATTTATCCGCCGCCCACACAAGGTATTTGTGCACACTCAGCCATGAAGCATCTTCTGTGATCTGTAAATTACCGGTACAGAGATCCACCAGGCAATATTAGTATAGCGGATGGTTGGAAGTGTTTGTGACCTGTTATTGTTTCCATCAATTGCCAAACGAAAATTAGTTTCAGCTAAAAGGTAATTTGGGTCTGTAAACCATACTAGGAATAGCTTTGTAATGTTTTGCGGTGGCGGGCATGATGAATGAATGGTAACCTGATAACCACTGGAGCTATTAAAATCCCTCATGTGTGACCCAACACAGCAAAATGCTCTCTGCATACCAGAGAGGCTGCAGATTGCTGTTTTGCTCTTATTAGTGTGTGTCACTATTGATGTCACCTCCATTTATTTATTTTTCATTCATAATGCATTTAGCTCATGCAGTACCTCCATTATTTGCAACATGGAATTACTACTATACCTTTTTCCATATGGGTGCAGTATAGCCCCTATTCTTGCCAATTTGTCCTACTTTTGTTGTCATCAAGCAGCAGGTTAATGTTTCCCCTGTCACAGTGCAAACATGCTACATGCCTCATAGAACATGAAAATTTCAGTAAAATGTTAACTTTTACAGCTCGTTCATCACTCCCAGCAATCAGTGACAGATAGTTGTGGTTTTTAAATTCTTCTTTACTTTTTCTGCCAGTGTTTGTGCCACCCTCACAATGAGTCTTGGATACCCACAGTAAACACACTTGCACAGGCGGTGGTGATTTAGCCTGGAGCAAAGCTGAAGGCTGTTTACCACCCTGAAAGTCTCTCTATTTACTTGCTGCAGAAAGCTCTGTCATTCTTAAGAGAGACAGATATTTGTTCACTATTCAAGATGTTCCTCACAATAGCTGATTTATGAATGGTAGAGGTGGGCTGTATTTGTTTATACTTATCTGTGACAGTGCCAAAACAAGCTAACCCAGGTTAGGTTTTATTTTGTAAAAATAAGATTTATCAGCCCCCTGACCTGTGGGGATATTTTTAAGTGAAAATCTGCAACACTCTTGTTTTTCTTGATTGTGGCGATAAGCAGTCATTGCTTTGGTGTTTTGCACTGCATTTTCCAGCGATCACAAACAAGTATGGGCTGTTCTGAGACTAGAGGACAAACTACAAATAACAGAATTTCAGAGATACATAGATAGTAATATCTACACTATATAACTTTATCAAACATTGATAAAATGATGTGATACTTGTTTGGTTACATTATTACTGCATATCTAATACAGTTAGATATGCAATCAACCAATAATAACATCATATTGACAAAAGACAGCAACGTCTTACAGTACCGTTAGCAATAGAGCTACATTAGTACTTTTTAACCTGCTAAGCAAGCTTTCACTAAACTTGCGTCCTTCAAAATTTGGCTAACTTGCAACGTCATTTTATTTTTCAGACTTGGAAAACTTCAAGACACACAGAAGAAGCTCTGTATCCGTTCGCGAGGGTCAAGGGGTGGTTCTGCTGTGCGGCCCTCCACCACATTCTGGAGGTAAGGCAGCAAACACTCGAGATGTTCATCCCAGTCGTCAAAGCTAACAGATCTCTGTCCCTGACAACACTGGGAATGAAGGGAGTTCTCTCCCAAACATGTACAAATCAGATATTTCCAGATGAGTAGTTGTAGTTTGAATTTTGTCTTTATCAGCAGTTATCTCTTGATTAGCTTTTGGGTATTTTAGATGGAGACCCAGTTGTTTGAATGGCACTTGTCCATTGCTCGCCAGTGGCAACCAACACCTTGCACCAGCAACTATTGAGGACTGAAAGATGCCTTTACTGTCAGGTGCCTACAAGTGATTCTCCCTGGATCAGAGCCCTATCATTCTTCTTCATCGCAACGGCTGGATTAAGCTATAGCCCTATTTAGTCCTATTTAGCATTATATGGGGACCTCATGTAATTAATGAATTACCCTCAACCATATTGTCAAACACATACACAGGGGTTAAGCAAATTTTCAGAAACAATTGTAAAAGGTCAAAATGTTACAATTTGTCTCTTTCTGATTTAGCAGACTTAAAAAAATGGTGTCAATCCAGGAAACATTGGATTTGTTTGATTTAGTATTATGACGGGACCTCTTCACCTTCACAGAAATACAGAATATTTGCTCTCCAATTTTTACTTCACGATACGGTAGATTCACGTGGAATTAAAATTGCTTATACGATAAATCACCGGATGTCCTCAGGTACTGTGGAAAAGGTGTTTTGAAGGAGTTTTGAAGATCATATTCAGATGCCGTATATTGAAATTTTGTATTCCAGCAAAGAGTTCCTCTAATATACGTCCTCACACTTTCTGTCTTATTGCAACAGATGTTTCCTTTTAGTAGCTCCCTCTCTTCTCCTACTGGAACTGTTTAATGCAACAGCTGCCTTAATCACATTCCCTAGTTGACAGCCCCCTAACAGATATCACTGATTCATGCACTGGTCTTTCGTGGCAAAAATGCCGTATGGTTCGAAACAGGTCGTTATTGTTGTTATTGAGCTTGTATCCTCTCGGGACTTTACATGCCAAAAGGTTGGCAAGCCTGACGGCTCTCTGGAATTGTAAATGTATTTGCGAATCCTTGACTGTGACACCTGTATTTCGTTGTTCTCTCTCAGGGCAGGATATGAACAGTTGCTTAGGCGGCTCTTTTCATATCTGCCACATTTATGCTGCAGTAATCCAATTTAGGTTTGGTTTTAAGACAGACGGGGAAATAATTCCAACATGTCAGGCATCTTCAGGCACCTGAGAAGCCCCCTCAAGACTCATCACGGGTATACAAGAGCCAATGTGCCTTGTCAATTAGAAGTCCATTCTAGTGAGTTACATGTCTCAGCTGTAATGAGACATACCGTCACCGTGTCATTCCACTGGATAAACTAACTACGCAGTGGGTTGCTGTGATGGTCCTTCTCAGATGAATAGAAGTGTGCCTTGATATGATTGTAATTGAAATGTCTGCTTTAGACCAGTCTCTTCAATGAGAATGGAAGAAATGACCAAAATGTGCACACAGTGCCACTACACACCTGCCTCATGTCATAAAAAATATATATATATTGTATCTATCCATTCACCAAGCAAGCTAAAAGAATAAAGCAGAAAACAACACACACACACTTCTGGCCAGGTCGCTGGTCATCAAACAACCAATTCTCAAACAACAAAAAGCAATCAATCAGCAAGCAAACAGCTAAATGTAATGCAGCTACTGGTTTTCCTTGCTGACTCGATGTGTTGCTGTTATGTCTAACACGTCTCTTAGTCCCAACTAGTCGCAGGAAATACTGCTGCTAATCTGGCAACATGGACTCAGTTCTTCAGATATGATTGCCTGGAATATTCAGGACACCCATTGACTAAGAATGTGCTGTCATTAGTAATTGAATTGTAGTTTCAATTTTGAATTAATTGAATGAAAATTTACCCCTGAGCCTGCTTGATAGACTATTGACCAACCGTGCCATGGCTTTGATATGCCAGGGTTTTTGAATGGAATGAAATAAGATATATTGAATAAAGGAAATTAAATTCAGTCATGGCAATTGTTTGACGGTGAGTACTTGGTCATGCTGCATCGAAAGCCCGTATTGGTATCTCTGTTGTAAGAGGTGGGGGCTAGGCATTATTAGGCTTATTACAGCATTATTGGAGTTGATGCATTTGATTTCCTAAATTGTATTAAACCTGGTGATTGCTCATCCTGCAAAAGTACTGCATGCATGGTGTATGTGGCTAGTTGGCAGGGATGCACCAATCAATCGGCCACCAGTCATAATCAGCCAATAGACGTTCTAAATAAGTCATCGGTCGATCAGCCGAGCACCGTTTCAACTGATCACATTATAGGCCTACATTTGTTACTTATGCCCATGTGCCATTTGGCAGCGTTAGATTTTAAATAGAGTGGGCCCGTCCGTTCTTTAAATGGCCTTGCTGGCTTTAATTTCAGAAATGCCAGAAGCGCAGCACATTGAGACTTGGTCTTTTAATTTCCTCTTCTCTGAACAGAGCATTTTGAGAGCATTTTAACATTGTATTCACTATTCAGTTACTATAGCTGTTAATAAACATTGACAGCTCACATATTCATTTATAGCATTGTGTTATGAATTGCATTGCCTATATGATTAGAAACAGTTTCATGTATTTAGCTGAATGCAAAGCCTATATTTCACCTTTTTCATGAAATACTGAGTAGGCACCTCAGTCATCAAGCAGCCACTAACATGTTATAACTATGTGTAGACAAAAACCAACAACAATGTCATGCAGCTACGAGAACAAACTGTTAAACACTGATGAGCTGTAAAATGCATCATTTCAATCAGCGATCGGATCGGTTATGAGCCATCACACTGTTACAAAATTGTAATCAAACCCCAGAAAACCTGATCAGTGCCTCCCTACATGTTATAATAAGTAATAATTAAATAATTATTCTAAACAATATAGTTCAGCTGTAAGTGTGTTTGTCAGGTACGGCTCTGAATGTGATGGCTCAGCCAATCAGAACTGAGGATGAGAACGCCGTTGTTATAGTGATGGAGACATAGGCATCAAGGAAAATTGGGACCAGTAAAATATATACTATTCCTTCGCCATTGTCTTGGCTGAGTCAGAGCTATTAGCCTTGATCAAAATCATCAGGCACCATGAAAAATAGAGAGAATGATGATGATAATAGAATGGCGATGATACAAATACAATCTTCAATTTTTTTCTTGATTCTGATGATTCATTGGCCAGCAGAGAGGGCCAGCAAGAGTTCACCAGTGATTGAAATCTATTTCAAAGTTTGAAGCCTTCACATGGTCTCATCTACTAGCCAATTTCCCTGGTTTTGAAAATGGAAAACATGGCACCGTTTCATGCTGCAGTAGGTCGATTTGAAGAGGTATAATAAACAAAAACAACCTTGAACCTTCGATATCTGACTACATATGAATTTAGAGGAGACGGAGACAGAGACGTGCGGTAGTTTCAGAAAAAAGATGGTGATCGTATGCTCATCTGAAAACCTGATGTGTTCAATCACCGGCAAGCACATTATCATGTCAGCTCTTTGGCATAGAGGAGATGCCGTTCAGTGTGCCAGCATGGCGACAAGACAGTAATGACTGTTTTGCCACCTAAGCCACCTACTGTACCTGATGAAGACCTCATTGCATTTTAATCAAATTCTTCATGTGGGTGATACACTGGAGGAAAATCTCTGCACATCCCTATTCATTACCATATGTTGGCAGGCCTAACTGTGGTTGAGGACCCTCTGTGTGTGCCCAATGCTCTAGTGGGTTCCCACCTACTAGAGGGGCCTGTCAGAGGACACATTATGTATAGCAGACAGCTGTCCAGATTTACCCCCTGCTGCCTGGTGCATGCAGCATCGGCTTGTCTGTGTAGGAACAGTTGTTCTTACTGAAGAAAGAGCATGGGAAATGGGCGGGAAAGTGAAGGGGAGATAGAAAACACAAGAGGATATGGAAGTCTGAGAGTGTGTTTGGAGCTTGTAGGTAGCGCATAGAGTACCCTCTGTGCGAGTGGGAGTAAATGTATGTCTTCATGTGGACATGTGTGTATTTCTGCATGTGGTGGTGTGTGTGACTACAGCTCTGGAAAAAATGAAGAGACCACTCCAAAAATCTCTACATGTATGGCAGCCGTTCCATTCCAGTGTCTGTTGAATTCCAACACAGGCACAACTCATGTCAGTAGCTTATAGAAAGAAAAAAAAAAGCTCATTTTACTCAAACACATATAAATAGTATAAATAGTAAAACCAGAGAAGCTGATCATTTGGAGTGGCCTTCCAGAGCGGTGTGTCTGCATGTGCATGTGTATGAATGTCTATTAAGAAGAAGGATTGCACGTTTTAAAAGCCTAATCCGTAATTTGCAGTATGAAACTGACTTTGTTTATTCCATGATTTGAGGATTGATTTTCTCACTAACTCTCCTTTTGAGACAATGGATGATGTTATGTGCCATATATTTTGAGGCTGTAAAATGTTTTTTCTAGTTATTAAATTGTTAAAAAGTCTGGATTTTTAAAGACCCATATGTTACAGAAGAGATAGTTTTCACTTCTCTGTGCAACACAAGGAGCGACATGTTTACTCCAGTGGTGTTTGTGGATGATATCATGACTCAGTATTTAGGAGTTTTTCTTCAGGGAAAATAATCAGGGATTATTTTACTCTTAATCTGATTTGCAGGTGACACATTGCATGATCTCCATGAATAATCTCCTTTTAAAATCCAGTATTCAGTCATATTTCCCCCTCTTCGTCTGTCTGGGGATTAATCCTTTAAAAAACAGTGTCATCAGTGTCACCCCTGTATGCAATGCTCACAGAGCCTTTTTTGCAAACACTTATTTATTTTCACACAATACGGTTACGTTAATGAAGAGAAACTTGACAGCAACATGAAAATGGGATGTATGTTTATTGGACTTTCTAATCATCATGTTTGAAAAGGTCATGGTGGAATGAGACACACACACGCAGATGATCACCAGAAGTCTTGTGAGTGACATGCTTCCTAAGCCTCCTCTTCGGTACTTTAATGCAGACTATTAGACTACATATAGCTGTTTTATTGTTGTATTTGAAGTGTGTGTGTGCATGCACGCATGTGTGTGTGTGTGTAAGGAACTTAATTCCAGGTAACTGTTTCCTTGCTCTCTGGTTGGTGGTGTGTAAGCACCTCGATCCTCTCTGCTGGGCTACAGTCACACGTCACGTCCCTAGGCTCCCCGGTGCCGGTACATAAACACAAATCCCTCAATGCCACTGGGGATTTCATCCCAGGAGGAATGCGCTGTCACCTGCTGTGCAAGGGGAAAATAACAATTGTCGAAAACATGACAGCTCCGTCCCCGGCACCCAGCTTGCTTAGCAGAGCACTGGACTGCATTTCTAACCTGAATCCATAACACCTCATAGCTGGCTGGCCTTCACTGCTGCTTCAACTGTTGACACGAGTTCAGCTCAATTAGAGTGGGTTTCACATTCTTAAATCCCTAATGTTGTTTGGCTGTGTGAGCTATTTTCTACTGATGTGGTATTATTGGGCTGCACTCAACCACTTCTCTTCAGGTTGGATTGTGGATATGTGATATTCCAGTTTATGTCACTCATAAAGTAAATTTAAGTAATAATCTGTGATATTTTCCTATAAATAAAAGTCTAACCGCCCAGTGTCAGGCAGGTCTTTTCAGGCAAGAAATCTCCGAGTAGTAGAACTTAGTAGTTTGATTGATAGGTGATCTCCGGGAAATGCAGTGCAGAAACACCGCAGCAGTGACCACTTAGCACCATAGATGTCAACAACATAAATGGGTATCTGGCAGATTACCACTTTAAGGTGTAATGAAATCGGAGCTGTTTATTGTGACTTTAATCTTTGTCATGAATACCATACTTAGGTTGTATAGATTTTCTTACCGTATGCTGCAGAGGTTATTGACCTGACTTGCAGCGGTAGGGTGGGTGAGGCACCATGACCACCGCTCCCATGTGTGCAGTACCGTTGAGGTTTCATGTTGTCCCATATGTCTCAACACGTTCAGTTTTATCTGTTGAAAGGGTGATGCAAGAGTCAGAGCTGGTGCCAGATACATACGCTGTAGTATATGTTGCAATGCCACATATCCCAGAGGACTGTTTGCAGGTGTCTCGGCTTCATCTCTTTAAAAATAAACTACATTTGGATATAAGACGATGCGGTGCCAGTGACAGACAGATTTTAATTAACTTTCATTATGAGCACATTTGTTGATCACTGATCCTATTTTTATAAATATAAAGGCAGCTTTTGTACTTCTATCCCAGCTTCATTTTGCTCCTTAAAAAAGTTTGATCAAGCGTGTACAGATGAATTTCAATATCCTCTCATATGTATCAGGAGCTGTCATGTAAATGAACTCTGGGATTTTATTTTATTTTATTTTATTTTATACCATAATACATCACCATATGATAATACATGACAAGAAACATATATTTTTGCACTACAGTACGCATATCATGTACCACCTTTACCATAACACATCGCCCCACACAGTGCAGATTAAATTGACACACACATATAAATCAACAACATGAATATATGTGTGTATAACAACCCAGAACAAACCCCTGCGCACACATGCTCGTGCACATTCTCTTACACACACACACACACACACACACACACACACACACACACGCTCACACACACAATTTTAGATGCAAAGTGTGATGACATGTTGTATAGCTCTTACCTTTACGCCAGCGTTTCCCCTTTATTCATTCAGCAGTAGACAAGCAAAGCTAAAAACTGACTGCTGTTTCTCCTGAAATGTAAAAGAAGATTCATTTGTTCTTCCCTAACCGCAGTTATAAGGAATATGTTAGGAATTTGTATTTTAATCATAATAAAGTATTATAATTCAAATTCATGATTGGTTATTAAAAATGTCATAAAAACCTTCATTAACCTTAATAAACCTTAATGAAAGACTTAATGAAAACTATTAAATATTGGGTCAGTTCCTCCCTGACCACATACCATAAAAAAAAAAAGAAAAATACATTTAATACAATTTTCTTTGTACATTTTATTCATTTATTTTATAGTTCAGATAATGTTTTTTGTAAATTAATTCTTCAATTAAAAGTTAATACATCCCAGAGTTTCCACTACCGTTGAACAGGTGTGGGTGAGTGCTGCTAACCCTCAAATAATGAATATAGGGTTTGAGTGAAGAGTTGTAGCGATGGTCTCAATGCTGTCAGAGGTTTTTCCACCATGACAAGAATACAATTCTGGACAAAGCGGCACAAAATATCGTGGCTATCGGTGACTTTAGTCTAAACGTATCAGTGTTGGTATCAAAAACCCTTAAATCAGTCAGCAGCAATAAAAACCAGGCCAGTAGCCATGAGAGTTATCAGGGATCTTACCTGCTCTTCATAGTCAGCAGTGGCCAGACAGGGGGGAAGAGGCTGCGTGCAGATCAGTGACGACACACCCTGCCAGGCCAGATACAGGCACAATGGCTGAGCAGGGCGCTGCCTCCACGCTGCATCCACACATTCGCCTTCCATTTGACAGGCCACTGTTCTGACTATGGGAGCATGATGTGTGGTGATTACCTAGCGTGGAGTCCAAGGGAGAGGACTGCGATGAAGCAACCTGGTTACACGATTAGTATAGCATAGTATTTTTGAAATGCGATTGATGACGGCGATATAATTTGCCTCGAAAACCTTTCCATTTCCACAAAAATGCACAGGGCCAGATTCCAGTTCTTGTGTCACTGTGGCCCAGAGGAGCTGAAAGGCTGTCAGATTCTCTCTTTGTCAAAGCCCACTACATTAATGGGCTGCCTGTGTGACCCAGCCATGGTCTTTGTATTACACGATTACTGTGTTTAGTGGAGGACCTAATGCAGCTGACCTCTATTTTCTAATGGGGAGAGACCTTTAAGGGGCACTCAGGACCGAAGTCACTTGTGTGTGTCTCCACTAAGAATAGATAGTGTGTGTGTGTGTGTGTGTGTGTGTGTGTGTGTGTGTGTGTGTGTGTGTGTGTGTGTGTGTTGTCCCTGTTTGTTCTGGCACCCCAGGCTTTGAGAACACAGAGCATGTGCATCCTGTCCAGTCCTGTAAGGGAAACATCGGAAAGGAGGATTCTCGGAGCCTGGAGCAGTACTGCACTTAAAAACACAATTTGGAGTGGCATTAGTGTAAAGTGGGAGGGTTTATTCTTTTTTTCCCCCTATTTTTCTATTTTCTATTTTCTATATTTTGTTTTTGGCTTCGTGGAGAAGCCAGTGCAAGACCTTGTTTCCCGTGCAAATAGGCAGACAAAGAGACCCGAAGAGGCTTTCCTAATTCAGTGACTCTGCAGATTCTAATATAACCAAATTGTGTGTTTGTTCTCTGACTCGAGTTCGCGCCTCCTCTCGTGTGGAGTGTGCGGCACGCTGCTCGGCTGCATGAGGGCTCACTTTCATGGATCAGGAAATATTTTAGGGAAAGTAGTTCACGTTCGGATCAGGGTGCTATCCCCTGCTTGACTCCACTCAGCAAGCGCTCCTGCTCACAATGCTGTAATCAGGAGTTATTCGGCCTGGAACAGGGCTACTGGGGACTATTTCGTCATGAGTTTGTGTATTGTTTACAGCACGCCCGTGTCGCACTGCTCTGTAACTCTGCTGTGTGCTTATACCAAATGATGATGCAGCTGATACAGAAAACATATGATGACAAACCTTCCCCTTATTTGAATTAGCCAGTAATTAAGAACAAACTGATGTATCAGTTTAATAAAGCTCCTTTTGTATTGATAGATGGCTTGTGTTGTTTGTTGGCACAGACCCATTGTTCTGCTGTTGTTCAACCTTGTCATAATTAATGCCTGTGCTGAAATGAATGTGTATTGTTTTTAGCAGTGGCGGCTGATACCCCGGGGATGCCGCCACTTGTTGGCTTTGCTCTCGAGGTGCAGGAGGAAGAAGAGAAGGAGCCGAGGCCATGCATTGTGTAGATATTAATCGCTTTAGTTTCACTGAACAAAGCCAAGTGTGCTTTCTAACGGCTGACCCACATCACTGACGGTAATAGACCCCTATAAGCATTTACAATTTTTTCCATTTGTGTGTTTGCACCCGTCATGGAAATGATTGTTTAGTCATCAACTACAGTGGTGGCCAAAATTATTAGAACACTTGGCATACATTTAAGAGGTTTCAGTTGTTTTTGTTCAATTGGCCATTAAAATACCCATAAAACGAATGAAATATATACAAAGTCATCATTATGCTCTATAAACCATAGAATAGAGCCATCATAAGGAGATTTATGTCATTTTCCTTACAAAAAACAAGCTAGGCCTATTTCACTGTCAATGTCACACAATCATGTTCCTTCACAGAAGAAGCCAAATTACTTGTGTAATCATTGTCAGGTGTGATGGTGGTTAAATTGATGGTGATGCAAGAGTCTTAGGACACAGCTGTGTGATTCTTTTGAATTGCTGCAAAAGGTGGACATACCAAATATTAAAGTTAAAAGTGGATAAAAACAGTAGGACTCACTTCATCTGATATTTGTTGTGCTCAGAGCAACCATCTGCATGTTTCATGAACATTATGAAATGAAATCATGTTTTGGAGGCAAGAAAAGGTCAATATTTTTAGATCTGTCAGGTGTTCTAACAATTTTGGCCACCACTGTATATTGTTTATCTATTTCAAATCAGCCTTTAATTATTTCTTCTTCGTCAATATCTGTGATGCCGTATTTTGTTAACCTGAATGAGACTGAAATGTACAAACTGCAGCCAGGACGTGTTGGTGGTTTTGTCACATTTTACCAATCATTCTACCTCTGATGGGTGAAGCTGACAGATTTATATATTTCACTGTACACATCTTGCAACAATTAAATAATTGACTAAATGTAAAGTAATTCAATTATATCAATATAAGTGTAAATACTGAAATCAAAAGTAAGAAAAAGAAAAAGTATAAAAATATTCAATTTAGGTATCTGCATATTTATATATTTAAAACTTTGATTTAATGGTTTGATTATTTATTAATAACATTTCATAATTTAACTTTTAAAATATGTATTAATATATATATTTAAATTTGTCCTCAGTTGTTGACCAGGTTTCCTGATTTGCTTGAGGTTTTCCGCTTTGTGTTCCTGCACCACGTCACAAATCACTTTGGGCATGATCTAAACTGTGCAAGGCTGCACTGTCTCTTGAACAATAAAGACAAATGTGCATGCTATTCAGGCTTTGCATATCCCACGAGCATGCTGAGAGGTTCGCGCGTTGAATCTACTCCTCGGTCTCGCCATACGAGAGAAGCCCCTTCATTCATTGTGACTTCTGCAAAGTGATCTGTAGCACCGGCAGTCGAGTGAAAATCCACGCTGCACTCTTCAGGGACGTCTCTCTCAAATGAATCAGCATTTGGCCAGAGCAATAAGCAAGAGATTTACCCACACTTAGCAGACGATACCAACATGCATTAGATCATTTTACACACTTAGCAGATGAATAAATTCGTACAAGATTTGTGTTTTTCCACGTTTCTGGTTTTCCACATCAGTGCCATCCGTGTTTTTTTATTTTGAAAAATAACAAAGACCAATAAAACTACTTATGACCTGTCAGTTTGAGCTGATGTGCAAAGCCTGATTAAGCTGTTTCCCCGTCACCATGGCGATGATTGTAACGCTGTTTACTCTGCGCAAATAGGCAAATGTTAATATTGATTTCCCACAGCAGCTGGATTTCTTCTAACTATGACCTGTCTCAGAGAATTCCTGTATTTATACTAAGGAGTATTGTGCAACCCTTGGTACTATAAAATCAATGCTTTTGATGATATCGCGAAGACCCTTCGGCCAGCTGGGTGAGCCGTCTCATTATATTTCCACTCTCAGTGGTATTCTGCAGCTCACGTCGCGCCGTGCAGCCACACGGGCTTAAAACGTAGAACGAGAGCAGGTGCAGCCACAGTCCAGAAGCACTGGAGAGTAAACAAACACAAACAACATGCCTTATCCTGCCTTGAAGTGTCATTGTCCCCGCGGACCACTCCTGCGCCATCACACTGTGTTCAGCTCAACACACACACACACACACACACACACACACACACTCACAGCAGACCAACCCAGGCCCAAGCCTCAGAGTGGTGCTGATCAGTTGCCTCTCATGCCTCCTGTACAGTACCTGCTCCTAACAGCCAGCTGGAGTGTGGGATCATGCTGTGATAAATGGCCAGGCAGTTAGGGCAGGGATGCTCCAAGGCTGTTTTCTTTAATTACTAGTTCACTATCAAGTGGTAGGGTTTGATTAGGCTCAGCAGGGAAAAAGTGTGCGCCTGTCAGTTCGTCGGCTGGAGGACCCCACCGAAGCTGAATACATCATAAAAAATCAGATTTGATGATTTGACGCGGAGAACTCACCAGCAGTAAGTCTAATATAAATTGAGCCTGGCCTTCAGAGGGTTTAAAAAGTACCTTGCGTAACAGCCATTCAGAGGCTACTATAAAAAAGAGAGTAATTTTTCATTGGCGCCAGTAAATCCTTTTGTCTCGTGGATCTCGAGAATTCAAAATGTGTGTTTTGCTCAGTTTTTTTCCGCAATGCTCCAACACAATGATGTGATATGCTGACATTTAAACTCCAAGCATGCTCATTGATTTTAGCAGCCTGGCAGTTACTTGCCAAAATGATGCCCCACATCATGTTCAACATAAGTCAGAACTTTTGCTCTTTTCTCTAAGAGGGTTGAGGTGTCGTTATTGAAGTGGTATTGTTTTATGGGCACTTTTCTACAGAGCATTTTGGAAAACTGTGAGTGCAAAGAGGATTTTTAATGTTTCTGTTTGGGACCGATCGTGATCTGTATTCACAACTGTGCAATTTTGAATGCTTGGATCGAACATTAATTGTCTCTTTTTGGATTACAAGCAAAGACACAAGGGACTCTCATTAGGAATGCCGGTTCAACCCCAGACAGCAACATATTGTTCATTCTCTGTTTTACTAAGTGTCAGAGCCCTTTTATCGATCATATGCCATCTGTCCATGAGCATCATGTCAGTGTCACTTGATTTCATTCATACAAGCTTGTAATATAAATGGAAATACACATATATATATATATATATCCCAGATATATCAGTCCAGATAATTACATAGGCCTGTAACCTCTGATTTTCCAGGCTAAGAGGAGGTGAAATTAGCAGTGTTTTACTCGCATGTGCCCATAGAATAGTTGCTATAGATTCATCACGATTTGGATTTGCATTCAGCGGATTTTGTCTTGGTTTTGTTGCATTTTCAATGTAGAAATGTAGAATTAATGTTATATCAATTTCTAGATATCAATTTGTCCAGTGTTGTTTCACGATACTTTTTTTCATATTGATTCTAGGTTGCTGTCTGGGGAACTTTTACTGAAGAATACAGGCTCCAGTGTCTACCGTATCCGCAATAGTTGTGTATTCAGACCTCATCCACATGAAAAACCTTAATTTGAAATGAGTCCAGATAATTACGTAGGCCTGTAACCTCTCAGAGGCCCTGACCGTCATTAATTTTCACCTTAGCGTGATATAGCTTTGTGGTCATTTTCACTACCCTCGGGAGGTCTACAAATTGTGGAAATACCTCACACCTCACACCATGCAACCAAAACATCTTCCAGCCCTCCCTCCCCTGTCTCATTTCCCCCCCCCCATAAAAGTCTAATGGTATTCTGAGAGGAGACTTGTTGCCTGCATAAATTTTAAGTTTTATTTGAATTCAGACTTCTTCTCCTTCTTTTTTCTTCCCCAGATCTGATGTTTTCCTGGATTTTTAATGAGTACCCGACATTTGTGAAGCAGGATACTCGGCGCTTTATCTCCCAGGAGACGGGGAATCTGTACATCGCCAAAGTGGAGCCCTCTGATGTGGGCAACTACACCTGTGTGGTGACCAATACAGTCACGAAGACCCGAGTGCAGGGCCCGCCCACTCCACTAGTGCTACGCAGTGATGGTGAGCCCTGCTTGTAGCACCCTAACACGTTTAGTGGCATAACACACCCTCCCGTGTCCATAGGGCAACAGTGTCAGCTGATTGTAACTCTAACTCGGCCATACCAACAGAATTTAATTGACATGGGTCATTTCTGTCTTTTGACTAGGAACTGATCATTTCATCACTGATAAATCTGTTCGGTTTTCTAGTATCGAGTCAGCTAACCATCACCGTCTCATTGTAAACATATCTGATCTGATCTGATTTGCACACTAGCCAACCTGTCAAAAGTAGACAGTACAATGTTAACAACATCAGTCGCTTTGCTAAACTAACCTGTTGGCCAAAGCCATCTGCTTGCTTCAGTCTTTCTGTGTGGCTCGATGCGATGGATTACGACCATTTCTGCGTGAAGCATGAACCATTCAGCCAACTGACTCTTCTCAAGCCACAGCACGCAGGGTTTTGGAGTAAAGACTAGGGCTAAAGACAAGACAGTTTATTGTGTCATAGTAACGTAACTTGAAAACAAAACTCCATTATCAGACTATTTATTTTTGCTTATAACATTACTGAATTGACCCACATCACAACTATGGTTTTCAGGTATCTTTCTTTTTCTCTCCGAAGTGCCAGACTTTACATTGGGCATTTCTCGATTTGGCTCATTTAAGAGTCTTATTAGAATACATATCAATCAAATCCAGTTAGCTCACAGAGCAGCTTGCATGGTGTTTCAATGGGCTCAGTTGTTCTATATTAAGTTATGTTAGTCTGATGTCTTGAATTTGACCATTTTCCAGCTCCTATCAAAAGCTTAAGACCACTTTGACCTCATCCACTGCCTCAAAAAAGTTAGTTGTATTGTTAACATCACAGCACGCTAATATAAAAATATGGATTTACCATTTATATGAAACGTGGTCCTCATCCACATCTGTTCACCACAGTCTGTTCCTGTACACCTCGACGTGTAGCATCTGCCTCCATCTATCGTTTAGTATTCCTGCTAAACGAGGTGTTTTCAGCTTTTTAATTGTGGCTTCTATCGTAAGATCGATGTTTACATCTTCATCTGGAGTTTCTTCCTTCGGGCTGTTTCATTGTGATTATCACCAATGAATAGTCCAATCAAAATGCTAGAACAACCTCATGTTCTGACCACTGCCCTCCAGAAGGGAGACTACAACACCTGTAAAGTGTCAAAATAAAATAGGCGTAGTTAACAAGCGAAGTGAAACTGAGGAATGACGAATGTAAAGTCCAGGCTACCATGATCATAATAATAACAACTTTATTTGTGTAGCGCATTTCAGACACCAAGATCGCAAAGTGCTTTACAACAATACAAATAAAATAATACAGACAGGATTAAACAATAAAACATGAAAGATCAAAAGACAATCAACCCTGTGAGAGTCACTCAGATGATGGTGCCAGGCGTGGTTACTAGGAGCTTTTGATGCAACTGCAAAGCCTCTATTGAATGTTATTTATTAATATCGTATTTGTTTAAGCATGGTTTATTGTCAAGTTCATCATGTTTTTCAGTGATGTTGTTTCCCCTCTGTTTTTACCCATATGCACCTCTTCCATACAGATTTAATACAGAGGTATATTTGGACTGCTCATGGCCATAATAAAAATTTTAAAAAAACTTGTTATGTTGGTAGTTGAAAGTAGGACAAGTGGTTTACAAGGACAAGGAATACAAATGAAATGCAAAGGTCAATTAGCTTTTTTGGCTTTGCTAATTTCTGCATGTCCTTTAGCATGTGGATCTGATGTTTTAGGCTGGCCTTATCAAGGCACTCCAGAGGAAAGGTCATTCTTGGCAAGTAATCTAATTGTAGACTTTTTTTCCCAGAAGGATGTTCCTTACCTTATATAATGTAATGTAGTAGAACAAGCAAAAAAGTAAATTTAATATTCACTAAAAATGTTTTGTATGATTTTATTCCTGTGGGCTTCAGTCTAACAAATGAATTACATTTGATCTGCTGCAGTCAACATACAGGGCATAGTGGATAGGGGAGATGGGGGCTGGTTGTCTACAGGGGTAGTTTGTCAAAGTGCTTATTACAGCCACACTATAGGCGCTGTGGAATACTGTTCATACTAAAGATGCACCTTCTTGTTCTGAGCAAACCCATCTGGTCATTTCTTTGATTGGCCACAAAACCTTGATTGTTTATATTTTTTTATAGGTCAGAATACATTTTTAACTTTGTAGACTTTAATTAAAGGTTTGTAACATTTTATAATAACCATCCATTGAACCATTGAAATTATGATTATTTTACATTAGTTAATTCTATATTTTATTGTGATTAGTTTTTATCATTAATTAATGTAATGAAAATTGGAACAGTTTATCATTTATGTATTGTCATAACTGACAAGATACAGTATATGGCTATGGCTTTCTGTTTATGTTAGTTAACCATTTATTAACAGATTATTATTTTCTTGGTCAAAACAATTACATTGATTAATTTAACTTAATTAGTAACTTAATTAAGTATCGGTTAATGATTAACTAATTATTTTAAAAGATTAATAAACAGTTTTCTCGCTCACCATTATAAAGTTGCGACAATTTTTTAAAATACTGGATAATAAATGAATTGTAAAGCATCAGTATACATTTCATGGGCGGCTATTATAAAGCTAGCTAACAAGTTAGGTCAAGAGGTCAAATTACATTTTTTGGTGTGTTATCCAAAAAAAATTATAGGGACAATCAACCCAATCAATTGTTGTTGTTGTTGTTGTTGTTGTCATTATTACCTCACCATGCTATGAAATACAATATTTACTCTACCAGAGGAAAACATTTCAGCATGTTAGCTTGTTGTTTATCAAATATTGCCACGGGCAGTAATGAAGATAATCACAAAGCTTTCATGATCACGACTTTGGTGGTTCAGTTCTGCTACAGTAATAAAGAGCTCAGCTCCTAACCTGTGGGACCACAGGCTACACAGGATAGGTCCTTCATAAAAATATTAAGTGTGGATCTGTAGTCATTCAAATTCTACCCTAAGGCTAAGCATCTAAAATAAAAGACAAATATATATCTACTTGATGAAACATGCTAGCAACACCATAAACAGTCAACTGCACAATGTACAAGAGCACAATGTTAGGCAAGAGATTTTGTTTCCTAGGGGAACAAATTCTAAAAAAAAATCCATGAGATTCCAGAGCATTCCACCTATTTGCTTCCTTCCCTTCTTTTTTTCAGTATGCCTTTATTTCACCGAGGACTGGTGGTCTGGCAACAAAACATCAATAATCAGCCCTACCTTACAGTCACTGGGGGTGTAGGGGGAGGACACATTAAACAGGTGTCCCCTACAAAAGGTTATGGTATGAGACAATTACCAGTCCGCTTCTACCTGTCTGGGTTTAACATGGGTGATAGAGCTGTGGTTACATTCCAGTATGAGACGGTCGCGATAAGGATCTGAATTAGCTTTCACAGTCAGTCGGGGAACCGTCCTGATAACACATGCCTCACCAAATCAACGAGATGAAATTGGCCTGTTTCCTCCATCTCAAGAGCCATTTGTGCAACACAGGCTTGAATTACGGCAACAGGGAAAAGCCATTGTTGCACTGCTGGACGACAGTGGTCCAAAACATCACGATTGTGCACCCAGCTGAGAATTGGTGCTTGTAGGGCCAAATTTAAGTACACCCAATTACAAGGGCATTGATATAATTTGCTTTGATGTGATTTAAGGGAATAACATAATTTACACGTGCAATTACCGGGGTCATGATTTATGAATTTTATGCCTTCATGAGCGTGTTTCTCCCAAAGCTTGATTGCCAAACAGCCAATCTTACCATTTTTCGAATTCATCCTGAGATTTTTTAGCATGCACAGCGGCAAGATCATGATCCACCAGAGCTGCTCCACCGACGGTGAATGAGATGATTTGTAGACACAGTGGCAGTACCCAGGGGGATTGGGCCCATTTTCTGGTTCATAGCTGTTAGCAGTACAACAATATAAATCTCATCTGGATGTAAAAGCTCAAACCCGAATTCTCAAAGTTGTTTTTGCATTCATCATCAATCGGTATTATGTCCACTGGAGAGCTGTGTTTTGGCTTCTTTATTTTCAATGGAAGAGCATTGTGTGACAGCGTGTTTTTGGCACTCAAACGCCGAGCGTTATAAATAAAAACATTTCAGCTTTTAACAAAAGAAGGCTGCACTTGAAATGGTTGTTCAATAGTTGTATACCAACAGCAGAAGCTGAGTTGTTCAGCTTCACAAATGATTGCAACTTCTTTCACTCTAGCTTTTGTTCAATTTCTCCTTCAGGTGTGATGGGCGAGTATGAGCCAAAGATAGAAGTTCAGTTTCCAGAGGTTGTCCATGTTGCTAAAGGATCCACTGTAAAGCTGGAGTGCTTCGCTCTAGGAAAGTAAGTACACTCTGAGTCGGGTTTAGCATGCTCACTAGCACACTAAAGGAGAAATATTACTCAATAAGCAACGGGATATTTTTCATGTGTTTCACCACTTGCCTTAAACCTTAAGTGTTTCAAGCCAGGCTGCACATCTGAGAAATTTGGACGAGGGCATATGTTGAGGTTGTAGGAGTCTTAAGTTAAAATACTTTTCATCATTTTTTGTAACTCAGTCTGCTGAAGCTCACAGTGCAGAACTAGGTATGGTAACGGGCTATTAATTCTACTGTTCCTCTGTAACATGACCAAGCTAGATTATTAAACATCTGTACTGAAGCTCCTTTATGTCTCTTTTCACCAGCCCTGTGCCCTCTATTAACTGGAGGAGAGTGGACGGCGTGCCTTTCGCCAGGAAAGTAGACATGAGGAAAGCCAGCGGTGTCCTCGAAATCCCATATTTCCAGCAGGAGGACGCTGGCACGTATGAGTGTGTGGCCGAGAACTCCAGGGGGATGAATACAGTGAAAGGAAAGCTCTCTTTCTACGGTAGGTGATCCTGTAGTGCATGAATATTTGAACCAGAGTGTGCTGCATCTGTCAGATCTGCTCAGACTGAGATCCAGCAAAGGCAGGATACAACTGGTCTTATAACACAGTCAGTGGCGATGGACAGAGGGGGGGGGGGGGGGGGCTCATTTTAACAACACATCAAAATGATTAAACGTTGTCAGCCATGATGCCTCTAATATTTTGATCCAGATTAAAGGAGTGATGCGGATGAGGCTGAGCCCTTGGATGTGACCTTGTTGGTGAGCCTTGTATTGAGTTCCAACAGATGGCACCATGATTGACATCCAACTTGACTGGAGATCAAAGCCATTAAATGTACTATACTTAGACCAGAGGCACATATGTCAGGGACATAATCTGCGCCGCAGCATCTGGATGAACAGGAAGGGGGTTAGTAGATTCACTCATTGTTACTGATAGTTCAGTGGTTGGAGTCACACCTATCGAGTTCAGATGCTAGAAGTCATCATAGCTACTGGCAGGAATGTGCAGCACACCCAAAGTAAGGAGCTCCATTCCAAAAGATGTCCACTGTCACAAAAGTAACACCTGCTCTTGCAAAACGACTGACAGCACACACCTTAACCAGATACCAGATATATGATATTTTGGGAAACTCATTATCAGTTGACAGTAATGATTTTCTTCTCCAGAATGGATATTTTGTAAAAGTTGGTTTAAAAGTTGTTATTTTGTCTTTTGTGCAGACACTACTAATCCTAATCCTCTTAATAAGGATTTATTAAATCATGAAAATCCTAAAGATAGCATAAGACATTTAGAATGCACTTTCCTTAAATCCACCAGTGGTAAATTCCTCTATCCTCCATCTATAGCAAACATTTTCACTATTTATTGTGGATGATATTTTAGCAGTTAAGCAGTTAATACAGACTCCCAAATGGATGGTTGTGTCATAGTTATGTGATGGCATTGTTCATGCAAGACGCCCTATTAAGTATATACCTGAAGGCTATCCAGACCTTAGGGATTTCTGTTTTCCTTCTAGTATTTCTTTGTGCTGCATGTCTGATGACCCATTTACAAAAATACCACATAGGGCTCTTTTCAGCTCTGTGAATGTTTCAAGCCTGCGTGTTGTTTCCTTCCTTGTTTATGTCCCACATGATGTGGAACGCTCACTGTGCGCTACAAAACGAGCATTTGTTAAGTTGGTCAAATGAGATGTCGGTATCAAACTGAAACAGCAATTTCCCCCACCCCATTTCCCTCAGTCTTCCCCCCCTCAGTCTTCCCTCTCGCCCCCCCCCCCCACCATGTCCTCTCCACGACTGCAGCCTGGCCCTCCCTTGTTAGGGCATACACACATTAGTCACAGTACAATAGCACAGGAACAGGGAGCTCGCTGTTGAGCCGGGCTGCAGGTTACCTTTGACTATTGCCCTCATCCCTTCACGTATCGACACCTTCTGCTTGTGAGCCGAGTGCCGAAATCTCCATTGTCACGAGATTATGACAGATAAGACCTCAAAACATCACACCTATTACACCTGATAGGCTTTAAAACATTTCTAGAAAGTGTTCGTTTTTGGCAAGAATAACTACTTGGTGAATCTTAGGTTGAAATTGAACAGGGCCCTTGAATCTGCAGGCAAAAGCTTCCTTCCTTCTGCTTCGGAGCAACGTCTGAGCATGAAATGGAAAGGTTTTGAAAGGAAAGGAGGGAATTCACCACATGCAGCCACCACCTATGAATAGGAATTAAAGGAAAGCACTTGAGCAGCAGACTCGTGCTGACTGCCGAAAAAATCTGTTGGTCATTTTTCATTCACATACTTTACAATAAAACACATGCAGCACTGAGAGTTTTATAAGATATATACACGTTTTATTTCCACACAAACAAACTTTCATCAGCCATAGTGAGCCAGTTATCCTGTCACGCATTTGTTTCTCAAAAATGACAACAAAATATGTGACAGAGGAAAATGTGGTGCATGAATAGCGTCTTTTTATTGTCAGAATACAGGAAATAAGTACATAATCATGGCTTCAGTCAGGAGACAGAATGTAAATTCATTGCCGTCGATGGGTGGTGGCTGCCTTCCCCTTCGTTCTGCTTTAGTCTTTCCCCTCCATCTCTTTCTACAGGACTAGTAGGAAAATGACTCTCAGAGGGTGGTTCAGACTGTTAGCACGCCTCTAAACAAAAACAATTAGCCGCGGCAATGTGTGCAAGACAGCTTTGTCCTTTGTTTGTGAGCACTAGGCTTCTCTTGACAGTAACCGCCTCTACTCGGTGAGTTGATTTATTAGCTCATGTATTTTATTAACCAATTATTATATTTTCCTGGTGTACCTGGGAACAATTTGAGTGTGCAGAAGAAGGGACGGAGAGCTGGCCTGATCGTTTGAGCCTCAACGTAGGCTTTTGAGAACATAATTGCGTAGAGAGGAGACTGAGCCAGATGCTTATACTCTCTGAGTGTATCTTATTGATTTCGAACAAACTGTACTTTCACAAATCAAAATGCCATCGTTACTTTTAATCTTTCCATCTGCGTTGCACTTTAAGGCAATATAAAAACCCGGAAAGGTGTTTGGATCGAAACGTACTGTTGGCTAATATGTACAGTAACCTTTATTAAAACAAGAGCTAATATATTAGCGGCCGATAGGATTGGTTGAGTCACAAAAAGGACTATTTCTATATCCCTTGTCTATTTATCTGTGTTTATATTTATGACCTCTTCATTTTCTTCCAACCTAAACCGCTCTCTTTCCCTCTGCTGGTCGTGCTGTGTCAGCTGTCGGAAGTAACTCATTTGAGGCATTAAACAATTTGTCATTATTTACAACAGCCCTGGAAGCTCTTTACCTCATTCACTGTAACAGCCTGGGAGCATGCTGCGATCCACCAAGGCTGTTTTGTCCTTTGGAGCTACAGGTCCACTCTCCTTTTTTGATGTGTTTTGTCAGACTCTCTCGCTCTCCCTCTCTGACCTGCTGTCTGCAGCCAGGTGATAAAAATCTGTAATCTTATTTTGAACTCCTTTTTGAATTAAGCCTTTGAGACATTTGTCAGGAATGTAAGCCAATGGGCGAATCAATAAGGGTATTTGTTGTATATCCTGGCAACCTGCAGTCACAGTCTAAGCTGGGCTTTTTGTTAGCAGGGAAGAAATGAAGGCATTACATTACGGTGGCAAGTAACTGCTGACCATTGTTAAAAGTTCTCTAATAAATAGCTTAATATTATCTTATCATGAAACAAAAAAAATATTTTGTGTGTAAAGCCTTAAAGCAAAAGCTTTTGCATATATTGGGCCTCATTCACAAACGTACGAAAACACGAACGTGGGATTCATGAAACGTGCGGGAAACCTCGATTGGTTTGTAAAACGTGTATATTTGATGAATGCCAATCGTTCGTAAATTGTGCATGCCTGTTGAAGGCGATTTGCAGGTAAACGCTGTTCAACACTGTGAAAGGCTGCCGACTGAAGGGTCGTGTGCAAGTAAACCAGGGGAACAGAGGGAAAAGAGGAACTTGGCAAAGTCTGAAATGGAAGTGTTGCGCGGATACGTGCATGAGATAAAAACAACAGAGTTTTCAGAGCATCAGCAGTGGAGTCACAAGAACTGATAAAAGTAAAGCATGGCAAGAAATTATTAACGCTGTCAATGCTGTTTCAGCAGAAACACACACCGTTGCTGAGGAAAAAAACCCCAAAAAGAAACAGTTTGACATGAAACTAGATTGCAAAAACGTATAAGGAGAAGGAGACGCGTATTATCAGCCACAGGAGGACGGCAGCACTGAACCGCTATCCAACATGGATCAGAGGATCAATCAATATCGGAGAGACCTCACTGTCGGGTGTCCAGTCGGCATTGGAGTTGGACACAGATCAGATCCAGGCTACATCTTCATCAGATTGTAGGACTATGTTATTGTCCATGTGTATGGATCACATGGACTGGCCCCCAGTACAAGTTGGATCATCTTGTATTGTTACAAACAATTCAGCAAATACGCCATTTCAGCCTATTAGGTCTTTATTTTCTACAAGGCCACTGAAACATCTTGTTGTTGTTGAGGTTTGGCACTGCTGTAATGGATGTTTCATAAAGAATAAGCCGTTCTAAGAGCCTACCCACATGTTTCTAAACACACAAACACATTTCCGGATGTTTCCAAGCACTCGTAGGATTTGATCGTACCAAACAAGCAAATTCAGATACAAGCAAAATTATGTATCCGACTCTGTTGGTAGAAATGTTCATACTAACGTTATACAATCAAATCTGATTGTACACACGTTTCATGAATGGGGCCCATTGTGTGCATATTGGACCAAAATGAACCACTATATTCTGACTTTTCAATCACCTGATAGTCCTGTCTTGATATACTAAATTAATTAAATAATTAAAACTGGAAAACCACAAAACCACAACTCTGGTTTTGATTTGAGCCTGTTCAATTATATCAATTATACCACTAAAGCAAAAGAGAACAGAAATGGAAGATGAGGATTTTGGCCACTGTCCCAGCAGCACTATTTAGCCACCATCTTCCTGCTAATTAGTCATTTGAATTGCACCTGATGTGACAGACTTGTGGATTGGTGTAATTTCCATCTCTCAAAGGAAAGCTCGGGAAAATAAGAACATTTTGATTGCTTGCTGTTGTCCAGAATGAAGAAAAGCACAGCTGTGACAGGTTAGTATCCCTGTTGTATTTACCTCTTGGTTAGTGTAGACTCACCGCTATCTTATAGTGTTATCCCTGAGAAGGATCATTTCCATCTCTCCTCTGCTCCGGCCAGTTGGTGTTTGGCCTGATTGTGTGCGCGCTTGGCCCCAGTGCAAGCAGAGATGGGCTGCCTGCTTTCATTTAGCAAGCCTTGACTGAGAGTCGATACGTTCACAGCGGGTGAGGGATAGGAGTGAAGGACCCTGACAGAGAGGCAAAAAAAACAACAACAACAATGCGGTCCTGAAAGGTGCAGTGGGTGGAGCAGCCCCGACTCAGCTCTGGTAGAAGATTGCGGTAGCAAGGATGGATGTGATGCTAAATGACTGCTGATAATGGAGTCTCAGGGTAGCTTTCTACTATCCCCTCCAGTGGGTTCTATCCAAAACACAAACACAGTCATGGTGTGGACAGCGTTGACGTTACTGATATTGGTAAAAATAAATATATATACATATCTAAATATATCAGTCATCAGCTATATCAGCAAAACACAGGATTTGCTTTCCTGCAGTCCAAATGCAGTAGGTCTATTCAGCACCTCTTGTCCATCAGGTGGTTTGAGGAGTTAGGAGGACCTAGGAGGACCTAGGAGGAGCTAGGAGGAGTAATTGATGCTCTCTTTAGCCAGAACAATTAACACAATATTCATCGTTCAGCTCCCTTCAGTCAAAAGGAAGAAAGCCATTGTAGTGTTTTGCTGGGTGGTGAGAGACAGCCTCCCAACTAGTTCAGTGTTAATGACCTCAGCTGACCTCGTACAGCAACCTGTACATTCTGTGTTGTTCTACAAACAAAGTTCAACGAGTCCTGCAGGTCAGGTCACATTGCATTTGTCGATGCACATGCAGGTCAGTATTATTTACGGGGCAAAAATCCCTTTCCTGCTTTCTGATATTGCTCTGCAAGCACCACCGTGTTTTTGATACGGTGTTGGTGAAACTGAGTCTGATGTTTGAACTTCGGTAACCTGGGCGCGACTCCAACACTCCAACACAAGTACCTCCTTTCTCCATATCTGCCTCTTTCTATCGGTCTTTCTCTCTGTGTCTTTCTGAAACACCCACACGTACGCATGCTTGCAAGATCCAGTCCACAGAAATGTTCCCAACTAATGTTGAATTGAATTGAATTCTTCCCTGTTTTATCTTGCGTTCCTCGGAGGCAAGCTAGCAGAAGCCAATTAGAGCAGGATTTCCATGCACTATTACTGAAAAGTCTCCTCAAAGGTCAGTCCTTGAGTATGGCATATAGGTAAGGTCCGTGCAATCGAAAAGTGTCTTCAGCCATTACTCTTGTCCTGCCAGTGGCCTTGTGTGATATAAGATGGTAGCGGTTTGACCTACACATCATTTAGCACGTATAGAGCTTTGGAGAGAGTAAATCCATCTCGTTTTATATGCCTCTTTTTTTTTGCTAACTCATTAACTAGCCTTGAGTTACTCACATGACACAGTGAGAATCAATGCTGTTCCTGTGTAATTATACCATAATTTACTCAAATAGTATTGGGTGGAGGTATTTTATGGCACCACCAATAACCGCCCGAATGTATATGGATCTGCTGTGCGTCACCTTTGTTCTTGTTCAAGCACACTGAGAAAATAAGAGAGAGCACTTGGTTCAGGATTTTCCACACAATCTGTTGACGGTGGATATCTCAATGTTAACCTTAAACTCTACTAATTTATCATCATTGTAAACCTTTTTTTTAATCTATATATTAAAAAAAAAAATCCAATTCACATCTAATTCATTCTCATGTGTTTTCGAATTCCCAGCCCCTCCTCATCTCATTGAGAAACCCCAAGACGTCCAGAAGACTATTGATGACTCATTGGTGTGGGACTGCAAAGCCACAGGGAAGCCCAAGCCCTCCTACAGGTGGATGAAAAACGGAGAGAACCTGGAGTCCACAGAGGTGAGATCCGCCAGGCGCTCGTATCTCTGTTTAATGGGAATTCTGTTTCCAAGATTAGACGTATGACAGCAGGTCTGACGCAAATACTTCATGCACACTCACCATCGCCGAGTCTCTTTGCTGTAACGAGGAACCCCCCCCCCTGTATTTCCAGAGCGTTGTTATGCTGCTTGTTCAAGCTTTTCTGCCTAATTGCCACGCATTAGTGCCTGCGTTGCAACACACACACACACACCTCTCACGTGGCGATGCATTGTGTTATTTGCTTCTTGCAAAAACAGCATTTATTTGCAAGGAATTAGCCGGCGTCTGCTACGCTCTGGCGTGTTAAAAGACCAAACTGTAAACAAGCCAAGTCCCTGCTATAGTCCGGAAAGAACAACGATGTGAGAGCGGCCCCTAATCTCCTGTTAAATCTCTCCTCCTGGAGTGCAGTTAATAATCCTGTGCCACCAAAGGAGGAAAAAGTAAGATTCTCGATATAAACGCTGTGTATCCTAGATTCATTTCAGCGTCCCGCCCCCCTCTGGATTCCCATTATGAGCACTATGATGAGAGATGGGCTTCCCTGCTCATCTGACTTTGACTCTGGTGTTGAGGTATTCATTATGACATTTGCAAAAAAAAAATAGGATTTAATATTCCCTCATCGTATCCATCGGGTCCTACAGCCAGGTTATTTAGAGGAGATTGATGACGGGCACTCCGGTGCAGCTCGCACCTGATAAATAAACAAGACTCTATGTTAATTTTCTTCATTATATGGCCACAAACACACCAGAGGATATCGATCAATCCTCAGTTGTTATAGTGAGGTGGAATGTGCAAAGCTTTGTTGTTGCTTATTGTTACCAGAGGCAACACTCCATATGCACATCATGGATTAGATTTAAATCTCACTCAACCACTGCATCCACTGCACCAATATCCTCCTGTAAAATATCTTCAAAAAAACAGGCTAGCTCACCTTGTCAGGCCCATTAGCCGTTCGCAGGGCATGCACAGCGCCGAGTGTGGAATTAAAGGTTACAGTGGCGGCGTTGATTTTTGTGCGCCAGACTTCCCTTAATATGAACATAATAAATAGAGATATGCAAAACACATGGGTGAATGGATTAATCAGCGAAGGTGTTGCATTGTTCGAAATGCCACCATTAACCACAGTGGCTTAATGAGTGGGAGAGGGAAAGGTCAATGATGCTGGGAGAAGAGGGAAGAGGACGCTCCATTTGTTTGTTATTCATTACAGTAAATCAATTGAGACCTTTCTGATTATACCATTCACTGGAATACCTCATCTGACTTATTTTTGCTGATGATTTTCTCACTTTGAGCCCCAGTTGGCGGAGGGCTAAATGTGTCTTCGGTGATAAACGGCGGTGTTTAAGTGGCACCCTTGATGAGGGTTAAAATTGAAAAATGTATACATACAGTGTGTTTCTCAAGGGTCATGATATGCTGCCTTTATCTGAATATATGTCCATTCAATTTAAAAAAGCAAAATGAAAAAGGCAATTTTCAGGTTGTAACTTCTAACGCGGTTTAGTTATTGGCAGTCTGTGTTGGACAGCCAGTTAACATGCTGTATTCCACTTACTTCCAATGTGACGTCGACGATGTCCACGTTCCAATGTCCACGTTCCAATGTCCACGTTCCAATGTCATGTAGCTGTAGTTTGAAAGCCATAACCGCACTACTACTGTGCCTCAAAATAGACATTACATTACAGTACAGTACATTACAGTCATTTACAAGACACTTTTATCCAAAGCGATTCAGTGCATTCAACGTAGAACTACTAGTCACCAGAAATCGTAAGTGCATTTCCTTCCTGAACAAGCATCTAAGAGCAGAACCAGTGCTGAGGTAAAAGTGCAATAAGTTATCTACCTACTGTTAGCAGTGGTTTAGTTAAGCGTTGGGTTTCTTCTAGGTATTTCTATCTTGATCTCTAGGTGAAATGTAGACGTGAGAGCCTCCCTCCAAAGTGCATGTATCTTTATTGACAATGTCTGCACGATTAAGTAGCCGTGCAATTAAAAGGAAATTCCACCGTGAAACAGGATTTAGTCCATTTAATGGCGTATGGGACTGTCATACAGATGGCTTAGTGTAGCTGAGCAGAGTTTATTTCCATCAGAACCCCATTTCACAGCCTTTGAATTTCAGGAATGGATGATGAAATTATATTGCAATCCACTACATCCTGATTAGGAAACGGGAAAGCAGTTTGAACTTCCCGCTCCCCCAGCTATAGTTATAGCTATAGTTGTTAGTGCTGCCTTTCAGTCTCGAGGTGAAGTGTCCAGCAAAGCAAATAGGCTGAGCTGAGATGACCAAAGTCACAGTGGAGCCTAGTTCACAGCAACTTGTAGTTCTTGCTTATTCAGGCATGTACAGAAGATTAATCAATATCTCTGAATGGAATTAGCCAATTTGCCCCTTTCTTTCACTGCAGTAATAAGCAGTAATAATCATTAATAAGCCTTGAAAAGATTTTGCGAATTAAAATCAATTGCTCATGAACTTTTTGTTGCTTTTTAATTGTTGTCTAAACAATTACATTTGAGTAATTGAGTAAGTTTTGTTTCTTTTGTAAAACAACTAAATGGCGCTATATGATATATGGCATATTACGTATCTTTTCTATCTGTGTTGGGTCACTCTCACAAAGGCTTTCAGTAATTCTAGAGGGCACAGCTGTAGATAGCAGTCAAACTCACTTTTTTTTAAACCGTGAGTCATTTATTTATGCCATCTATTGTTTCACTGTATGCTGCAGTATATCAAATGAAGCGACCCCGTGTTGTTGGCAAATGACATTGCCAATCACTTTCATTCAGCATAAGGCGTACAGATGGTCCCCGCAGGTCCCCGCATGAAAAACTGCTGATTTGAGAGGAACGTCATGCTTAATTAATAGCAGCCGTAAACGGGAGTGCTTTCCATGCACAGACTGATATACGCCACCATTTGCCTCCCTTGCCAGCAGGGATATTCGCCCCTGCACATCCAGAGCCCACTGAGCGTTATGGAAATTCATGGCGCAACCTGCTCAAACACAGGATTAGTTTGTGATCTTTCAACGAGGACGGTCTTTCTTTTCATGCGACGGTACCTTAATCCCCTGCGACCGGAGTCGGGGGCCGCTCAGACACCCCCCGTGGAAATGGCCGCTAATGCCATTATGGGTGAGCTCTGCGGAAAACACAGGAGGTTCACGAGGAGGCAGAACCTGACACAGCTGCACAGACTGAAAAATGCTCAAGGCTTTAATGCCGTCGTGAGGCACTTGAGTAAGAGAGATAAACATTATGAGGGTTATTATGGAGGATTGTCCATCCACGTTTTTAGTTCATCAGACCTGACCATCCCTAAATAACCTTGTTGACTCAGTTTCTCCTTCAGACGGGCCAAACGGTAGTCCACACATGTGAAGCAGAGCACTTAGTATGTGTAGGGCATACCTATCAGAAAAGCCATTTTCACAATGCGGTGTATTTCAGATGTTACGATATTCCTTCCCCTCTCATCCCCTCCTCCCGCTGAAGGGGAAACAAGCCCCGTGGTGCAGCCGGAGATATAAATAGGGCATGGTTTTATTTCACTCTCATAAACATGCAGATTGATTAGGGTCATTTTCTGCTAGCCTGCCTCCATCCACCCAAGCCTTTCCCTCCATTAGTGATGAAAACCTAGATTTATTGCCACGTCTGTCACTTCCAGACCATAATTCACTGGCCTACTGGCTTGCTGCTTTTATGTAGATGAGCAGTGGGAATAAGGCATATTAAAGCCATGTGTCTCTGTGTTCATAGGAGCGCATACAGGTTGCCAACGGGGCACTGTCAATCAGCCGGCTGACCCTGTCCGACACGGGAATGTACCAGTGTGTGGCTGGCAATAAGCATGGCGAGGTCTACTCCAATGCAGAGCTCCGAGTTATAGGTAAGATATAAATACCATTGGTGTTGGTGTGTGTGTGTGTGTGTGTGTGACGGTGTCAGTGTGTGTGTGTGTGGCCCCCTTCTTTTCCCCGGCTCCATACCAGCAGATGACCTCCGGCCTCTCTCTTATTGGCCGCTAATTGGAAAGCATTAATTATAAGATGAATGCGTGCTGGTGACAGTGATGTATGCCAGAGCTGCTCTGTTCACCAGCCTCACCCATCTGCCCTGTCAGGCCTGTCACTCTCTGCTCTGGGCTGGCAGCAGCTCTCGTTCACTATTCATCACCCCCCCCCCCCCACCCCAACGCCCGTCTCACCCTGATCCTGATTGGAATCGGGCTCAACACCAACCAACTGGTACTGGTCAAATTCAAGGCGGAGATAAATAAAAAAAAAAAAAAGTATTGGGCTTGAGGTTTGAAAAGGGCACACATTTTGAAATGATCATTGGTGGTGAAAAGGTGAAGGATGTGACATTTCCCTTTGTTTGCAGTTGAGAAAATGATTACCTTTTCCTTAAGGGAGTGCAGCACAATTTTCTCCTTCTGCTGAGAATCACACACACCCTGACTGAGGGTAATAATCAAGTGACGGACACCTCGAACTTGAATGACACCTGTGTGTTAAATGTATGAATCTGAGTCATTGTTCTGCAGCGCTTCCTGTGCTTAGCCAAAATATTAATACAATCTGGTGGGTTTTGAGTTATGATATGTACCTATGAGCATGAGGATCTTCGCTACGGTGACAAATAGTGGGGGGGGGGCGGGGGAATGGAAAGAGGATTTTGAGGGAAATAGATGTGAGGGTGAGTGATGTGTGAGTTTTACAAACACTGGCTTTAATATGCTGCTCTTGTCTCAGCTGTTGCCCCAGATTTCTCCCTCAACCAACTGAGGAGCCAGACGCTGGTGAAGGTAGGAGGAGATGTGCTCATCGAGTGCAAGCCCAAGATGTCTCCTTGGGGTGTGATCGCTTGGCGGAAGGGCAGCGAACCCCTCAGAGAGAGTAACAGGTAACACAGCGTTCACACCTCTCTCCTCCCTCTGTTAAGAGATTTGATTTATTTTTTTTCTTTTCTCGTTATGTGTGCGTTCTCATTGTTTTTGGCCAGGCGAGGTTCCCTGCCGTGACCGTGTTGATGCGTTATTGATACAGAGCTAATGCTACCCGGCCCAGGCTTCTTCCACGTGTAGATTACCATTGTCTCCATATAGGGAGAGGCAGCAGCTGAAGTAACGCCACGTACTTCAACATGCAGGAGGAGGGTGAGATGAGGGCACCCTATTTTATTGTGATATATTCATGGAGTGATTTTTTTATGCAGACTCTCAAATGTACTGAGGTCACTTGCAGAAAAGTAAGTAGCTTTTACCTCGGCGGGGATGTCTCCGAAGCTTTAACTATTCAAACACTGACAAAGTTTTTCAAAGACAGAGTGATTTTAGCCTCCTGTGATGACTTGACCCCTGAGATGTGACGTGTGTGCTATGTGGTAGATGCGATGTCTTGTGTGTGTGTGTGTGTGTCTCTGTTTGTATGAAGTGCCGAGTCTGGCCCCCACAGCCTCGATGCAGACAGGGGTCACCCATCGGGTGTCACCACTGTAGCATGACTCCATTGTGACAGCAGGCCTGTGTGCTCAGTGTCTGGCCAGGCTTTGCATATATACAAAGCGGTGTTGTTGCTTGTCAAACACAGTGGCGGGGGATTTGCATCGCGGTTCCGCTGCCGGTGCCCTTCACTTACCCCTGTGCGACTTCTATCGCAGAGTCCCACCCCGCGGTGCCCTGGTTAATTTGGATCCTGTTGTTTGGAATTCATTGCTTTGATTGATTTCACATTTTTCCTACGGTGTGACACTAGCTGACGTCCTGGTGGAGTGATAAATGAAATTGCGGTGTCTGTACCAATATTGAACGGATCGCTCTGTGATGCTGCGTGTGGACTTCTGAATTCTCACTGATTCCTATTAAACTAAACTCTTAAATCACATAATGACCGGCTGCTGTGACGAACGGTGAATTATTCAGGATTGGAATCATTTGAGTATAATTAATGAATTTTACTTGAATGATTTAAGTCTTGAAATTCATTTTGGCAGTTACTGAAATATTGAGTGACTGCAGTTATTTAGCCTTCAGTATGCTTTGGCGTTAAGTCTTCACTACTACTACCACCCTTACTGCCATAAACACTACCCATCATCACAACGGACCATGTTTATCACAGTACCGGTGTTCTGGTTGGGCCCTGGGTCTCATTGATGTTCAGCTTGTGATGCCTTCACTTAATAACAGATATTTGGCTCAGACCAACTGTCCTGTCACTCAAACAGGAAGGTGATTAAAAGAAATAAAGCACAGATCTGAGTGTAAGATGCTTCAGTCCCAGCTGCATTGTGTTAGAGGAAGTCTTTGCCTTAATGCTGGATTGCATCGCCAGCTAGTCGGTGGATCATTGTCAAATAACCTGAAAGCACATGCCAGAGCTTTTAAACGTGCTGAGTGTAGCTCCCCTCCCTCTCTTTCACAGTAGCTCCCTTTTCTCTTGTCCGCGACGTCTGTTCTACCATGCAAATTAAAATGACTATAATCTGTTGTGGTAATTTAATTGTCATACAAAATGGCTGCCCTCGTAATGGCTGTCCTGCCTGTAGGTTAACTACGATATTCATTACACGGCCGGCTGGATGTGTGGAAAATCATAACATATACTGATGTGGAACCAAATGAGTCAACAAGCAACATCCCGGGTTGTACGATTAGCACGACGACTACTTCATCGTATCGTACTCAATAGCCATATTAATATTTTTATGTGTGTGTGTGTGTGTGTGTGTGTGTACAGTATGTGTGTGTAGGTGTGAGTAAGTCAGTTTGGTTATGCACCTGTGCGGAAAGATGCAAAATCAAAAAAGGGGTAGCAGTGAACCCCTTTTGTCGAAGATTAATTGCCTTAATTGCGTTAGCACTCTACAGTGGCTTCAGCGGGAGGGGGACTAGTGTCACTAGCTGGGTAATCCATCTTCATAGCAGCAGCAGCCCCCTTTTTTTTTTTTCCTGCAGGAGACCAATGGAGGGAGGGGATGTCTTATCTACCCCAGACAACCCTGCAGGGACGAGGTTTAGATGACATCAGCTGGAACAAAGCAGCTGAGAGCGCAGAGCAGAGCAGAGCAGGTCTTGCTGATGAGTGTGTAAGTGGGCCGTGTCAGCCATGGAGAGCAGCCCTAAAAAACACGCCATTTCAATATGTCACCACCAGAAAAGAAATCAAGTTTGTTCGGCCCCCCTCGCAACCAGACACACTCAATCAACTGTCCGCCGCTCGTGAGCAGCCGCGGGATGTGCTGACGTCCTGTTTTGCTCCCTCCTGAATTAAACACCCATCTTTTAAAGACCTTGAATATTTATCTCTATCAGCTGTGACACTCATGCAAATATTTGGGCCGGATCTTTAAATCCTTTGAAGAAGGTGTTTACCCTTGGAGGGAGGCATTAAAGTGCTTTGGGTGTGGCTAGGACAAATCTCCCCGGCAGGTTGTGATGCAGCGATGCGTTTCCTCGTGATGCCGTCGCTGTAATGTTAAGTTATTGGCTTGGCGGCATGTTGGTTTATGTTGTTGCTTAACATGCGCTGTGCTCACTCTTTCCTCATCATAGTCCCTTAAATATTTCACGTCAGTAGATTATTTTCACTTTTTAGTATGCATGCTGTAGCAGGATTTGATGGACAGTCAGAAGGTCAGCAAGGCGATTCCTTTTTGGGAGCGCAGTCCAAAAGGTCATACTTCTACTTCAACAGGTCTGAACTATGGCAATGTGATGCAGATATAGTATAATATTTTATTTTATTGTATGTTTTTTGTTTTTTTCCTGAGTTCTGTGTCACACTTCTCAAAAGGTTATTTAAACTGCTTTCCAATTGCAAGACTGGGGGGGGGGGGAAATGAACGCTGCTGTGGTCGCTGGATTCTGTAGGAAGCTAAATTTGTCTTTTAAGTTTTCATTGATGTGTGTTCAAAAACGTAACGTTCTGACGCGAGGTAGAAAGAGTAAAATGCCCCCGCCAGACTGCCACGCAGTCAAAATGTCAGGTGGCCTCCCGTGGTGGGAGTCGATACGTGCCCAACAGAGATGACATAAAACACATCAAAATCTATTTTATTTGTATTTCTTTACAAATCACAAATACGCTTTCAACAAAAGTAATCAAAATTAGTTGGTAGATGTTAGTGGCACATTGATTTATTAAAACTGATATATTTATACTGTCCTTAAGTATGCTTTGGGGTTAAATCTTCACTACTACTACTACTACTACTAACACTATCCATCATCATAACGGACCATGTTTATCACAGTACCGGTGTTCTGGTTGGGCCCCAGGTCTCACTGATGTTCAGTAGTAGCTTGTGATGCCTTCACTTAATAAAATATATTTGGCTCAGACCAACTGTCCTGTCACTCAAACAGGAAGGTAATTAAAAGAAATAGAGCACAGGTCTGAGTGTAAGATGCTTCAGTCCCAGCTGCATTGTGTTAGAGGAAGTCTTTGCCTTAATGCTGAATTGCATCGCCAGCCAGTCGGTGGATCATTGTCAAATAACTTTCCACAGAACCTGAAAGCACATGCCAGAGCTTTTAAATGACATAAAATCTATTGTATTTGTATTTCTTTACAAATCACAAAGTGCTTTCAACAAAAGTACTGAAAAGGAATTGTTAAATATTAATGGCACAATACATTTTTTAAAACAGATATATTTTGTACTTCTAAAATGCAAATACACTGTCCTCAGAAGTATCTTCGCTTTGATTAGATTCAGCAAGGATCAGCATCAGTACTCTCTGAGCTCGGGGCAGAGCCAGCCAATGATCAGAGCATTTGTGACATTCAGAAATGAAGGGCTTGCAAAACCAAATCTGCTCCGTCATAGAAAACTGCAGAAGACAGAGCATAGAATGGCCCCCATATTTTCCTCTATATTCACCTCTAAGTTTAACAAAAAAAAATCTCCTCGGAATCATCAACTTCCCCTCTAAAATAATCACGGACTTGTAGGTTATGATACAAAATAAAACACGGTTGAGTCTCTGCTGCCTCGCTGTGGTACACAGATGGTTCTTCTGAGGATCTCTCTGACCTAAATGGAACTTTTTAGAAATATTAATAAACCCAACTGAACCTTTAACTTGTTATTTACTGCCATTATTGTTTCCATATAGATCCCAGTCTAGTCTTTTTGGTGTCTGCTATGGTGTTTTTTGATGGCTCTTAACAAACCCAGAGACATACCATGGTTTCTCACAACGTTTCCAACCCTGCTTGACTTTAACCTGGTAGGTCTATTAACATGAGATTTAAAAAGCTGTTAAATGTTGACGGTTCAACATAGCACCTTGTAAAAGGTTTCTATAGAGCACCATAACCATTTCCCCCATAATTACAAGCCCAAAACGTTAGTACTGTTAAAGGAACACTGTTCTCAGTGGGTTGTCGAAAGGCATACTGGGAAACGTAGGGAATCAGTAACTGCAGAGTCGAAAGTAGAAGTGGAAGAGGCGGGTTGAGGGAAAGTGGGTACATCAGAAACTTGATTTACAACTTTTAATCACAAAATAACTCCGGGAACACACCGAGCATAACAGACTGATATATATAACGGTGTAAGAGTATTCAAGGATTGGGATTTTGCTTTGAACACCCACTGAGATTGTGTTTGCTGCGGTTTTGTTAGCTCTACTAGTTATCCTGCACTTGGGGGTGTAACAATTTGATTGACATCTTTGAAGAAGGTTAGTACAGGAGGCTTGTTTCCAAGGTAACATCAGTTCAAAGTTTTATCAGTTCCTTTTTTCCACGCATTAGCTGTTTCAAAAAAGTTCAGAATCCGTGCACTCCCATGGTGCAAAGATAGCACGGTGGTGCAGTGCTTGCTTGATTTCTTGCCTCACAGCAAGAAGGTCCTGGGTTTGATTCCCGCCTGGGGCGCTGGTGAGTCTGGGGTGCCCAGGTGGGTTATCTCCCGGGCCTTTCTGTGTGGAGTTTGCATGTTCTCCCCGTGTTCACTTGGGTCTCCTCCTGTAAAGAACCCCATCTTAAAAAAAAACATGCAACATCCTGTCCTGTCCCTGACGAAGACACGACGTACACCTAAGGAATTGGTCCCCGGGCGCTGCTGTGTCAGTCGCCCTCTGCTCCCTGGCTGGTACTGGAGGAAGGTCGGCGGGGTTGGGATAAAAGGCAGTAACTCATTCAACTTGGACACTTGCCCTGCATGTGCGTGTGTGTGTGTTGTGTCGGCGGCCACTTCCCCTGCATGTGTTGTGTCCGATGTTGCAAATAAAAGTCAATCTTAATCTTAGAAACAGAGAAGAAGGATGCTACTGGAAAGAAGGGGAAGCTAGACATCATATAATGAGTCTCCAGTTTCAAACAGAAAATTCACATTTTCTGTCTTGTTGTACTGAACCCATTGTAACATTTCTGTCAATAAATCTTTGCCTTGTCCTCCATAACATGTTTTGTTGTTGTTTTTCGAGGAAATAAATGCACGACCATTGAGCGTACACGTATCTTAAACCACTAAAATGTTCCTTTCCTTCCCCTCAACTCAGTTCTCAATTCTGCTGCTATGTGGAAACGGTGTATACTCAATATGTGAAAAGGATTGTGGGAGGTGAAAATTCACAGCTAATTAAGATGAATAATTAATAACTTTTACTTCCTCTTGTTAAGTAGATACTGCTCCATAAAGAACAGACGTGACAAGTGCTGTAAACCGTATTTCGTCCTTTGATGACCATTACACCGGCGTGGTAAAAATACGCAATACTGCCAGGAGGTCACGGCAACCAATCATATTTCATTACTGTTTCTTAGTACTTATCACTGTAGCGTCATCACTAAAAAACGTGCTCAAATCCACTGATCAATCCACAAAACTCTTTCCCATATTTCTTTTCTATGAGCCACTGGCGTCTTTTTTTCGTCTTGCCCAACACACTCAGAGCAAGTCCGGTACGTCAATCAGTGAGCATAAAAAATTCCCACCGCAGTTTGGATGTCCTCTGACTTATTTCTTGCCTTGAGCAGTTCTGCTAGGTGTGTTTTTCCTTGACTGGTGTCTAAGAGGTGGATCCAAGTCCCCCATGATTAGGATTTGAGTCGATCTGTGAGTTAAAGTGAGACGTCTCAGAAGGGTTTCTATGTGTGGCCTGGTTGTTGATTAGTCTATTATTCTGAAGAGAGAGCAACATTTGTTTTACCTGATATTGGACAAATTCTAGTCCTGGTTTTGACCCATTGCTACAGTATGTGCATATTATATATCCCTCCTGCATAGGCAGAGCAAATAAGCATTGCTGTCACGTAAATGAAGAGATGTCTCGGCGAGTGATCTCCATTTATAGGCCCATCTGCTCTGCCAGACGCACTCCAGAAAGAATCAGTGTCAGGAGAAAGCCAAAACTGCGGAAGAGGCATAGCAGCTAACTTTGTATTAATTTACTTATCGCAAATCTTGCTATCTTTCCATTATGCCTTTGTGTCACATCGTTTTGTTTCAAGGAGATTTTAATAAGAGTTTCCTCAAATGTCCTGAAATTAATCAGCGCTGTATGAAAATAGGCGCATTAATAAAAAGGGGATTAAATGAATCTGTGTGAATGGACGTCGCAGCACGGCTATTTCAGTTCCCCCATTCTCAGGCAGCATGCTGTTATGCTTATTAAAAAACATTGTTTATCATGTTTAAATGTCACTTCACATTTTTTCTCATCAAATCTCTAATTTCCTCATTTGCCTCTAATTGAACATCTGCTTGTGAAGTGGAGTTGTGACTCTCCGTGGAGGTTGGCGGGAGCATGCAGTGCCAGGCCTGAATACTGAGAGCCCAGAAGGACTTATTTCATTACCTTGCCTTGAGGAGAGGTTTACTACCTGACAAGGCTGCGGTGACCAGCTGACTGGTGCTTTTTATTTTGTCTTAGCCTATACCTCTCCACCCTGGCAGTAGCTAAAACGCCACATGAAGGAGAATGGTCCCCGAGCCTGAGAATGGGAGAAAGCTGAGGATTAGCGCTTTGCTGGGGGATCCTGGCAGCTCCAGACAACACCGCACCATGTTCAGAGGTGCCGACTAGCACACACATCCACATGGCTGATTAGAGTTTTAGTTATACAAACATTCCTCAGAGGCAGAGCTGCTCTGGAGGCAGAAATAATCCTATTGGTTGGCTTAAACCTCAACAGGCGGAGCCGGAGCCAAAAAAACAAGTCAGCTGACTGGCAAACTTGAATGGCAAAGAATGATCTTTGGTTAAAATATAAATAAATAAATAAATAAATACATCCCATGGTAATGACTAGCTAACTAGCTTAAAGCCATCAAAAGAAAAAGCCCCTCATTTCCCCTCAAGAACTTGTGGGTCCCAGAGAACTGCAATTTTTCATTTTGGTGGCTGTGTTAATTTGATGAAAATTAAAACAATATGAACCCAATTGAAGAGAGCTTTGCTGTCATGGCCGTGGACTACCACGGTCTGACAGTAAATTATTTTACCGTCCAGATGACCGTCCAGATGACAGTAAATTATTTTACCGTCCAGATGACTGACTGAAATTACCGTCGTGCAAGGGTGAAATCAAATTACTGACCTGGCCTGGTAATACTAATGCCGTTCGGAAAAGGCTTTCCAGTCCGTTTGGGTAACAGTGCTCTGAATATTGGCAGGCTCAAACTACTGAAAGCGTGTCAACATTAGCTAGTAGCATCAGTAAGAGGACAGCTGCCCAACACTAGTAGTAGTAGTAGTGTAACAAATTACTATTTTAATTTCAGTAATAATATCATAGTTACCAGTCAGAGAAATAAATATTTTCAACTTTACTTTTGTTTTCACCCCTTCATATCACATTTACGTTTAATAAACCAATCTCCATCCTGGATTTATTTTCATCATCAGTAAAGGACATGTCACGCTCCACACACAGCACTAGCTAGCTTGGATTAAATATAGACATGTTTACATTACCATTACTTTGATTTTATCCAGAAGAAGACGACAGAAATATTGTTGTCAGTTGTAAACTATGCGCAGGTACTAAAGCTAAGCTGTGCAGTAGGCAGTAGGTTATCAGTCACAGAGGCGCACAAGCGAAACATCATTGCAGGCTACCATGTCTAGTTTGAAAGTGGAAGGTCAGCAGGCTAGCTAACTAGCTTACCTAGGCAGCTACAAGCTAGTATGTCTAGTTTGAACTTGGAAGGTCAACAAGCTAGCTAACTAGCTTACCTAGGTAGCTACAGGTTAGTGTGGCAAGTTTGAACTTGGAAGGTCAGCAGACTAGCTAACTAGGTTAACTAGGTAGCTACATGCTAGTATGGCTAGTTTGAATTTAGAAAGCGATGCTAACTAGCTAAACTAGATAGCTAACCTCAGTATGGCTACACTATATTTTTAGTAGTTCTAAGCTTCATTATATTGTCAACAAACAGTCGACCCGGCCGCTTGAGTGTTGTTATCACTATAGTACAGTCACTGTAGAAGCCTGACATACGTTCTTTAAGTAGTAGAAAACAATGTTGGTTGATAGTAATGTATCTTACAATGATGGAAAGTAACATCACAAACATTGACCTACTGACCGCCATCTTGGATGTGGGCGTTTCCAACGATGTCAACCAGTTAAGTTGACATTGTGAAGTTGTAGTAACAAGATGAGATTTGGTTCTGCTTTTTCCCACATCGCAAGAATGCGGCATTAGCTAGAAATACTGTGGTTCATTGGCTCCGCCCACTGAGGTTTAACTCAACCAATGAGATTATCTCTTCCTCCAGAGAGAGATAGAGAAAGGAAAAGAGAAACGTAGAGAGTAGTCTTGATGATAATCACGCCTAAATGGAAACGGCGTGATCTTTAAGAACTGCTTACATGCCTCACTTTGTGCATCACTATCAGCAAATGTGGCCTTTGCTTGTCAGTTATGATTATGGGCATTAATTAATTTTGTTATATTTAGTAAACCAGTTTACCTTCCAGACATTCTGATCATGCATCCCATGCCTCCCGATGCATCGCTGTGTTGAGTGTTGTAAAACATGCTTCTGTGCAGTTGACAGACTAAACCCAAATAAATCTCAAACCAGAGCAAAAGTGAATTCCAAGATGTTAGCTGAGATTAGGTCAAAACCCTCTTTACCCGCCCGCATCCCATGTACTGCTTGCCGGGATTATTTTTATCTGGAAGACTGTGGCTGATATCATTTTTCAAAGTGAGAATCCGCCAGCGCAGCATGAGTAATCCATCTTGGTTCCTCTGACAATTTCCTTTGGAACATGTGTGTGCTCTTTATTCCTGAAGGGATACCTCAGCACACGAGGAAGAGATGAATATCTCTGGAAGGGAATAAACCAGGAGGGCAATTTGTGATTAAAGAAATCTTCTAGAAGTACATACACAAACCCCTCTGTGGCCCAGGCCTATAAACTCCCTCTCCTCACAATGCAATTATCAACACAATCACACCATGTTCCACGGGCAGGAATTAAGACATTCCCAATCAGCCTGCTTCATTAAGACAGCTTCCTGTAAAAATGCACACTCCACATAACATTCCGTCTTTTTTTGGGTGTGCGTGATGGGTCTTGATAACAAGTTAACAGTCTCTCCATGCCAGGGGGACATTAGGTGAGATGTGAGACTAAGCAGTTTTTTCCAGTTCTTTATTGTTTTAGTGAAGCCAGAAACCAAAATGTTATATTTAATTAAATTTATCTCAGTATTATGAATATGGTGACTTAACTTTTCTTGTTATTTAGAGTAGTATCTAGTAGCCAGCTGCAGAACTGCAACATCCAGTATTCAAACTGTAGATGTATTACTATTATATTACAAGAAATGCGAAAAAAGAACGAGAAAACAAAATTCATCCTGGCTATCAAGGCTATGGGGAAACAATTGCCATTCCTCTGCTTACATTATGGTAGTACATACTGGAGTGTGCAGCAGCGTGCATTTGTTTCATCGAGTAAGAGATTAATACTTGCGTTGCAGCTTTGCACCCCTGTCCCCTGGCCGTTTTTTTTAGAAAGCACAGTATTGCCATAGAAGCTTTAATGCTACCCAGTGCCCTGGAGACAAGTGTCAACACACAGTGAACCAACAGGAAATGTCATTTCAAGTATTGCCTGCAACTCACTCCACTGTTAATGTAACCGAATAGAACAAAAGGCATACCGGTGCTTCCAGTTGCAGAGCATGCCTTTGTTGAGACTTGGAGAGTGAGTGCTTATTTACTGTCAGTCATTCTTTATCTGTTGCTGGGTCAATCGTGCATTTTAGAGACAGCGTTTTAGAGACGATAGCAATTGTCAGCAAAGTGCAGTGCTTTCTTATTGCATAAAGCCCTGGTAGGGTAAATGGTAGCCAGGCTGTACAATGACTTGTAACGCTGAGGGGTTACAGTGCTGTTTTTTGTCACCGGGCGATATTTATTTAACTCGATCAGCGCTACAGAAAGTTAAGGGTATCGACGTTTTCATAAGTACAAACAGTTACCTCTCGCTGCCACTTGGGGCCGCCAACGACTAAATTGCAACTTTTTCCATCATGTCAATCGATTCTGACCAAAATCTTGTCAGTTGCTTTACTACAGAGCTTGCTTGCCTGGGTGCGTGGCTCTCCAATGCAGTTTTATAGTGTCAATGATCACTCCAGCATGTCTTTTTTTGTGACATGTCTGTTGCTTGCTCTGTAATGATACGTGTCAGTAAGAAGTCACGCCTTTCTCGTACAGTTTTGATGCTACACTGGGCATTGCTTTAGCACTTCCTTGTTTTCTCTTTGCTGCAGCTGCCTGTCTACGTGTAAAGTAGTGGAAAATAACAGTAGGAAGTTGTCAGGTCATGAGTAAATCGAAAATCAAATAAATACATGCCTGTAAATATATGCATCCTGGTCAAAAATTGCCAGGGTCATTCATTTGCACCAGAGTTACCATCCTACAGTAAGCTGGACTATTTTTGCTTTGCAAGGGATTTGGTTGACACCGCCCTGGCATCGCACACAACTTTACATAGAAAATCACCTCAGAGTTAATCATCTGCTATCATAGGGGCATACAGTAATGCCTTGATCATTTACTGCAGCTAATGATGCATTTGACAAGGTGAGAGCCATTGGTAGAGGTCTGAGTACGGCAAAAATCAATATCAATTACAGCTATATTGGAGAATTGTCAGAAGTAAATGCCCAGGTGTCCCTATTTTCCGGCGTCAGCCAATCGCTTTGTTGACTGAGTGAACAAAAAAAATCAAGCACGCACACACACCTGTTATTGTGGTCTCTAATTGACGGTTAACCTTGACGCCGACAACTTCGCGAGGAAATGGAACGCGCGTCGGTTTTGTCATGATGCTGCATAAAACCAGACGTCAGAGGAGTCGCACCGCGCTTGGCGTCGCCGCTCGCCAGTTCTCCGGCGTCCGGGGGCCCCGCGCCGCACAGCTGGGCTTGATTTATGCCGCTGACAAGGCCGTTTCTCTCCGACACAGTGCACTGCGGGGAACCTTTGGAGAGACAGCCTTTCAATTTATCTCATCCCCTCCTCCCCCCCCCCCGCCCTGTACACTTCAGGGTTTTTAAAGCAGTCGAGAGCATAGATCAACACCTGAAGTTAGGTCCCACCTCTTGTCCCGGCTCAAAGGATATGGTGACCTCGCCTCCCCCCCCCACCCCACTCTCGACCCCCCATATAGACGCCACATTATAGCCTCTTCCCCCCGGCGCTGTTAGCAACACTGACGTTTTGATACAATTATGATTAGAAACACCACCTGCAGGTAGGTCGATGACGGTCGGCGTGGATCAAAAAATAGTAGCACGTACTCATACACAAGTCGCCTTATCTGTAATCTCACCGTGATGGACACCCGCAGCCAGCACTCGATATTAAACGCATCCCCTGAAGTACGTTTTTTCTCTGTTCTCACTGTTTAGTTAACCTGTGTTTGGAACCGAATGGCTTCAGCGGTGGTTTGGACAAGCGAGGCAGGCGTCTCCGTGTACAGAAGGCCCTAGCTGAGACGAATTATTTGGTGAAATCACCGTAAGCTTACGATGGTCTCTCTTCCCGTGGCCTCATGCCTGAGCAGTTCCACTGATCGAATCACCTATTTTCACAATCCCGTTTTATTTACCCTGTTCATTAAGTGGAGGTGCATGCAGCCCTGCACCCCCGCAGCCAGTTGGTACTGTATCCAGGACTGGTTGTGTTTACCAATGGCACTCTCAAATCACGGTGTGATCTGTGATTGTTCATTTTTAATTGGTTTTAATTGTGTTATTCTTAGATGGCATTAGTTAGTGTGTTTTTGTTGGATGGGAACATGATTTCAACATTTGAGTGTGAGGCTGCTGCTGCTGCTGCCGCCGCCGCTGCCATCAATTGAGATAAACTCACTCGGCGCTCCAGACCCCCACATTAGTTCAAAGCTGCTGCTCACATCACACAATTTTCTGTCTTGTTTTTTTTTATGGGGGGGGGATTCATTATTGGGATTGTGACAGTTTCTTCTTTCAATTTAGATTTTTATCAAGCAGATCAAAGGCAAAATCTGTCTGAATCAGAGATCAAAACAAACCTTTCAAGTGTCTTTTGGTTGCGAGGAACCTAACAGAAAGCAATGTCGGCGTCTGTTAACAGTGTCTCAAAGAGAATGGAAGGAAATAACAAAAACAGGCTTTTACTTGGGGGCCGGGCTCTTTCCTGCGATTTCCACTTCACAGTGCCCATGATAGCTGCTCAGTGACTGATGTTATTTATCTCTTTCATCTCGTCGCAGACCGGTGGAAGATCAACACTGTGCAGCCCCCTTTCTCTCGGCGGGTCGACCTCGCCCCAAAAATACACCTGTGTTTTCTGAATTACGCGGGTGCACTCGGCCGCCCTCGCCGTGTTCCAAATAATCGGCTCCTCTTTGGAGAATTATCGCCGCGGCCATTAAACCGGCGCGAGGCCGGGATGAAAAGAGTGCCACTTGTGTTCATCTCACCTGTGAATTATTAATAACTACTCCTCCACTATCTGCTCTCGGGATAGAGGTGGGGAATGTCTCCTGAGATAATGGGCAGATCGCGCAGACATGTTGTCTGGGCCGTGGCGGGGAGGCGGGAGCAAAACTGAAACGTGTTAATAGTAGTTCAGCACCGCTGTGCCTTCGTTGACTTCTATTTGACCTCAGCTGCTCTTCCATTATCTTCAGACTCAAATAACACATACTGTAGGTAGACGGCGAGTCCCTTTCCATTTCTGTAATGTAAGCCAGAGGAAAGTACCTCTACCTAGCGACCGAGGATTTAACTCCTCGTGAGAAGTATTGTTTTCCTACACAGCACCACTCCATACAGCCTCCCCTCACAAGATGCGTGGTGCACAAGTCACATGATAGGTCTTTTGTCCCTGGGGATGAGGGGATTGTGGATATACAAAGCGTAGTGCGCGAATGCAGGTATTTAGTTATACTGAGGTATTGCTGTGAGCCTCGCGCTGGTTGTCTGGAATTAGGTCAGAGCTTGTTCTAGTTAAGACAATATGCTGGCCCATTTGTTCTCACTGTTGAGAAAAATGCTGCTAGTTAATTGATAATAGATGTGTGTGTCGTGGCGCAGCATAGCATGCATTGCTATGCTGCTCTGCATGTATGGATTGGTGTCCCATTTAATGGGCCCTGTGCTGAAAGTGTATCAACCTCCAGATTTGATGTCACGTAGTCCTCCATCCCACAATGCAATGTGCACCCTGCGACTGTCACTGGCGTGGTATTTTACAAATTGGCCTCGGCCTAACTCAAACCATGCACTCTCCACTCAATCTATTACACCAGTACAACCAGTTCCAAACAACTGAGTGTAATGTGTCATTAATGTAAACAAAAAATCTCACTGCACACCTGACAGCAGTGAAATCTGAGGAACTGATTTCCACCGTGTTTACACCAGTCACCCGTCTAATACTAACGACAATAACTAACAATGTCTTGCCGGTCTCAAAAGCTTTGTGTCTGCCAGCACGACCGCTTGGCTTTACCAATCAAATAGCAGTCTGGAAGTATTCAAAGGATAGTATTTCTATCAGAGGCATGACTTTTGACTGACTCGAGGATGGAGTGACATCGATCCAGCAATGACAGGTAGTTAGCATTGGTCAGCTGTTACACTGGTGAGCATGTTGTTAGAAGTCCGGTAGATCTAGTTACGGGTTACTACTGTTCAATCAGCACCAGTTAGCAGGTTTCACCACATGACATCATTGTACACAGTAAAGGTCAGTTCACTACAGAGTGCTTTACAGAGGAACGCTTATTAAAGGGCATTAATTAGAACTACTATTTTCTAGTGTGATTTTGAAAAGTCGAGATCCCTGGTTTGAACAAAAAAACAAAACGCTGAGATATTTATATTCTAAAACAAATCTGTCAACTGACTGCTGCTTGGCCTTCTAACAAGAAAGAAACAAGCGTGAGCATATGCGCACAGAGGCATCACAGAGTACAAGGCCAGTGGGTATAATGTGCATACATGTGCAATAGTGCACCTGGACCTGTGTCCACATGACCCAAGATAAAGGACGATCCCCTTCTTAGTTTCTAGCTGTCTCAGATACGTGAACCCCCCCCCCCCCCCACCAGACGTTGTGGTGGTCTTTGATAGCGTACAGCTCATAGGTGAACAGAGCAATTTAGTGGCCACACATCATTTCCCCCGTACAATCAGGCTGAGGCCTTTTCATATTTACAGTTTGCCGATTCAGCAGAGCATTTCAGATAATTAAAATTCAGTATGCTTTGATGAGTGGGTCCACCCTTGATTTCCCACAGTACCTTGCTTTCAAGGGCACAATTTCCATTTTTGCTTGTTATTTAGAAAATGTCAGGTTTTGTTAAGGCCATTTGACCTTTTTGAAGCACTAGTGGCCATTGTGCAAAGGGCATGAAGCCACTGCTGTCCTAGATATCTTGAAGTCATGTGGGGAATTAATCACAACTGAAGAGAAAATCTCTTTCTCATCTCTGTCATCTGCAAAGAAGCAGAACTTCATTAGAAATACTGAGAAATGCTCCCAGCTCTCTCTATGTATTATTCACTTATCATTGCGACAGTAAATGCCAGTAATTCATATGATTGTTGTGATACGATGTTTGTGCTCTTCTACCCACAGGGTTTCCATCCTGGACAACGGCAACCTTCGGATATGGAACGCAACCAAATCTGACGCGGGCCTCTACACCTGCGTGGCGAGGAACCAGTTTGGCGTGGCCAGCAGTTCAGGAAGCGTCACGGTTAAAGGTATCTCCTCTCCCCCCGCCGTACATCTTACCACCGTCTCGTCTTCTGTTTGAGTTGCTTGATATTTCATTCTAGTCCTCGGAAAAAAAAAAACGAACCTGAAGTTTTCCACTTGGAGAAGCAGGCAATTTTTGTCGCGTCCAATCACCTCATCCTACTCTCTCTTTTGATGAATCATGAAGAGCAAAGGTTTTTTCCACTGTGCTGTCATTGTTAGAGAGAAACAGAGACACCTCTGGTGCCCTCTCTATTCACAGACGTCTTATGAACATTCAACTCCGTTCAGTACCTCCAGTACTGTCAGAAGATATGCTGTGTGAGTATTGTTAGATCATCTGGTGGAGGGGGCTGGGGATTGCATTTCTGCTCCGTTACTGGGACTTATTATACTTCATTAAAAATGAATGGGAGCCGGGTATAAGGTGCTGTACGCTGGATGGCTTCATTCTGTGCACACTGCTGTTTTTCTGTCCTATTTCCACCCACGGTAGTATTCTCACCTTCTCTCCTTCCTGGGGGATTCGCTGACATATTCAGTGAACTGCACCCTTACCGCGGCCCCCTCTTCACAGAGGTGGCATGGTTCATTTGTGTTATTGTTTTTGTTCTGCTTTGACCTTCCTCGTTGGCTGGCTTTTGCAGATTTATAGACTTTATTGATTTTCACTGTATTGGCCCTAGGGAGAAAAGGGAAAAACAAAAATAACAGTCGCATGCCTCATATGTCACAAGGCAAGGTATTGATTTACATGTGTATTTCAATAGATCATTGTGCGCTTTGCATCAAATCCTTTAGACAAAGTCAGACGGCTGCTGTTCCTTCGGCTTTCAGTACAAGCAGCATTGAGTTTATATTCTTCGACAACGTGACAGACCCCTCTGGGCGAGTTTGTGCAAGACAAATTCCCTCAGAATTTATCCTTATCCACCTCCCTCGGATGAGTAGTGAAAACGCGATTCAATACAGCCACATAACCCCCGTGAACAACGCTGAACACACATTGCTAGTTTGTCTATGCTGATGTTGAGCACGTCGTTCATGTGTCAGGGGATGAACTACCCGAGTCAAATGTTGCAGCTGATAAAGCGGTGCCGAGACCCTTTAGATTCCCCTGACAGCGTGATGAGAAGGCTGTGTGTTTTTTTCTCGCCTCGAAAGTTTAGCGCCGCTTCTCGTAGCGCCTGGAAGACAAAGCTCGGTTCAGAGGTTCAGTCCATTTTCATTTTCTTCCTTCTACAACTTAGCGATCTGTAAAATCCTTTTGAAATGCTGTGTCAACACAACAAAGGTCTGCGAACATATTATTTATATATATATATATATATATATATATTTTATCAAGCCCCAACAGAAAAGTGTTTCAGGTCAATGTCAAGAAGGATGTCATATATCTGTATTCTCTTTTCACCAGGAATACGAGTCACGTGAATGTAGGCAATTAAAAAAACAAAACTCTGCACCAGTCTTCATCAAGGCATGTTTCCTTTTTTCTGTTGAATTATAAAAGACAGATTTCATATATTATAAATACACAGTCGGCAGCAGTCGAGGATGAGGAGGGAGCTTAGGGTGCATCTTGCTGCAGATTTATGCTGACGCCTCGCTCTGACTTATGTCTTTTTCTAAAAAAGAAAATCATCTGTACCTCAAAATGCTACGACCTTTACCTAATTGAAGAAACATAACCATGGAAAATGTCAGTGCATGTGTATTTTTTGCACATTGCTAATTGCTGTGAAATTTGAAACACGGTGCTCTGCTTAGAGACATAATGAAAATAGTGGTGTCGGTGCACCTTTACCCATTTACCACACACTGTGAAATGAAAATGGTTCAGAGCCCCCAGCCGCTCGGCGTGCACGGAGGGAAGGTGGGGAGTGAAAACCTCACCGTGGGTTCAGCTCCAGGGCCTAGATGTGATTTTCCAATCAAGCTGTAAGGCAACAGCCTCACATACGTCGTCTCTGTGTAAATAGGCGGTGCTGTTATCCACTTATTATCCTTGTGAGAGGGAATGTGGGTTTTATTTGACATTCTCTCTCCCTCGCCAGTTTCCTTTTCCCCGTCATCATATGTGAAAGCTGTTTTCTCCAGCTGATGTGTAAATGTTCCCGTGTATGATCCGGTGCCTTCTCTGTCACAATCGATACCGTTTGGAAAATGGGACGGGGTAATTTACATGCGCTATTCGGTTTGAGGATTGGAAACCTGTTTAGCTCGGGGAAAGGGGGGGGCGGAGGGCGGAGGGTGGATTTCTGTTACGGGAGCGGCCCTTATGGGAGATGACAGCAGTTTATTCAAATTGGCTTTGGTGATATGAATTCCCGAAAAATACCTGTCAGAAAGCATTCATTGTCTCCCCGCTGTGAAGACGCCACCTAGCAAAACAGCGGAGGAGCCGTCGCAAAAGATGAGCTCTGGTAAATGTCCCCATTATTCCAACGCTGGGGGGAGATTAGCAGATTAATTGCACTTGATTATAGATGTGCTCCCTGAATTTTGATTACACCGGAGATGAGCTGTTGCAATTAGGGTTGCCTCCGTCGTTACAGATGGTCAGTGAACTCAACACTTCTGCGATCATACGGACTTCGCTTCCGCTCGCTTCTGTAAGGCTCTTCGTGACAGATCCTCTTCCGCGGCTCGGACCGCCCGACAGATAATTGGCTCTTGTTGTTGTTGTGCAGTTACTCAGAAGGCAAAGGCAGAGCCAGAAGAAGGACTTGGTCCCGGCGGTTGTTGCATCACGTTTCGAATCTGCCCGTTCTTTGTTGCAACTGCTTTGCTAAAATGCTTTAATAAAATAATCTCAGCAGGGTGTCTCAAGACTGGAAAGCTGAGTGCAGACCTGGCTGCACCGGTCACTGCTTTGGTCACTTCCCCTGGTGTGATTTTCTTTTGTAGGCGTTGGACAGATGAAGATAAATTGTTTGATCAATTTTTTGCGCTGCTCTTTCACCAGACTGGTTTGGAAGAAACCGAAAAACATTCCACTTTTTTTTTTTTTACCAACTTCGGTATTTTCTCCGTCTGTATTTAATGTGTGATTTCTGAGATTTCTGAGAGCCACATAGAAAAATAATGAGCAACCATCTGTCAGTGATCAGCAGCAGGTTGCTACAGGTGTTCCACTGCAGAGAATACGACTATAGCGCCGAGAGCAGCTTGCATGTGTCCGTGCAGCGACGTACACAAGGTTTCTATTGAGGTTTTGTCCTTGAGAGACGTTACGATACGTTCCTGGGGAAAGTAATGACGCTGACAATGAAACTGCGTTGGAGCTTTTTGCTGCTGAGAAAAGAATCCCCAGCGCATTCATCTAAAAATCAAGCCAACGGAAATTGGGAATGATTTCTCTTTTAAAAATGTGAGATCGAAGGACCGTGGGATGCAACATGTTGTAGTAATGTACCTTCAAATCGACGGTTTGAACCTTGGCCTGAACGGTGAAAAAGCATTTACCGGACAAAAGCGCGTGCTCTCCTGAACCGGCACGCCCCACGGATCCAGGGTTTTGGCGGGGTGAGAGAGGGGGGGAGCTCGTCTCCGCTCGGGTATATATATATATATCTCTTTATCTCTCTTTCAGAGTCGCTGCACCACGTGGCGCTCGGCTCTCCGATGTGCTGATGCATGCATTATTCAGGCGCGCATCGCTAGCCTTGTGTGAAAACTACAGAACGTGTACACAGCGGAGGAGAATACACGACGTCCCGCCGCAGTCCTTTTAGAGCTGGGAGGGATTCTCCGCGGGGGGGGGGGGGGGGGGGGGCGGCTGGCCTTCTGTCTTTGTTCTCCGTAGGGGTGTTGCGAGCGTTGTTCACGACGGCTGCTGTTTTGCGGGAGAGGGAGTAGGAAGTGACTCGGTAACCGTTGGAATGTTTTCTGGTCGCCGAGTCCTGCGTTGTTGCCGCGCGATTTCCACATCCCCCCCCCCCCCGCGCTCTTAAGTGGGCCGGCCCCCCAACCTCGAAGCAGTCTGTCAGCCCCGGCTTAACGCGCTCTCCATCTTGTTTCTGGTTGACCCCGCTAAGTGAGCGGGGCCGCTATCCTCTCGTTTACAACGGCAGTAGGTAACAAGGTATTATACAAGATGGATATCAATCAAGTCCTGCTCAAGAGCCCAGCGTGGGGTTGTGTAACCAGCCTCGGTTGTCCATATAATCTGTCACAAATGATGACAGAGGAGGGTAATAATGGAGCATATTCCCACCGTCATTGTCACAGTGACTCCCTTGGGGCAGTAGGAGAGACCAGGCGACGCATGTGCAGAGGCAATATATGTGTTTACAGTCCATAGTCAAGTCACTATTCTTGACTCTGAAACCATGTACGTATTTCCTTCCAGAACATTCTTTCTTGTATTTGTATTATTTTCTATTTGTTCTCAAAATTCACAGTTTCTGTCTCACTATATAAACAAAATAGACTCACCACTTTCTTTTTTTTTTAACTTCAAGATGATTTTCTATTTCCATACGGTGCTGACGCTAGAGAAGGCATAGCTGTCGCGCTCTGCATTATTCCCGGGTGTCCTATCTGTAAACCTCGACTATCCCCAGAAACAGAGAGGACTCAGAGCCCTGCCTGCCTACTGTGTGTTATTACGACCGGCTGTAGCTCACCATTTAGCCCCAACAATAGAGGACTGGGGCTTTCAGACACCCTGTCTTTGTGTATATAACAAAACCTACCAGCTGATAGCACTCTAGTGTGATATCAGAAAACGAAGAGATAAATCACATGTAGGAGTGCATGGTGGTGGTGTGTGTGTGTGTGTGTGTGTGTGTGTGTGGAGTAGGGGAGGGGGGGGCTCAATACAATGAAGGTATCGAATTCACTCTGGATGAAGACTGCACTGCCGGCACTTTCTACATTAATCTATGCCTGTCCAGGGATCATTTGCCATGGTTAATTTAGTCTGTGTGCTCCGAGTGGCAATTTCAACCAAGTAATCACAGCACCCCCTAGAGGGAGAATGGTGTTGTGCACTACCGGAACAAAGCCTCCCTGTTCCCCCTCTCATATTGCCTCTCTCATGTCCATCCACCCTTCCTCTTCCATTGCACACGCACACACACACACACACACACACGCACACAAGTGGAGATAAGGGGTGTTGCCTATTCCCATGCGATGCTATGGTAACAGGATGCAGAGAGCATGAAAAGAGAGGAGTGGCGCGACTCAAAAAACAAAAACAAAAAGAGTGCTCAGTGTGGTGTTTGTTGTTTTCCTAGTGGTGTGTTTTGGGACCGTGGGGGTTGACTGGGGAGTTCCAGGCTGAAGGCCGGGCTGACAGTGACACATGGAGGCTTCTCTGGATGCGGGAGAGACAAGCCTCCCGGTCCCTGCTGAGACAAGCCCAGGACCGAACCAACACCGGTCACTGTAGCTCTGCGCCCTACTTTGCTGTGCGCGTCGTCCCGTATATCCTTCTATTAACTGAGTCTGACATATCCATAAGGATGATGGAAGGGCTCGGCTTTTTTTTTTTTTTTTTTACGAAGCCATTTTGTGTACAGAATTTTAATGCCCGGGGAAAGGGGGGGGGAAACACGACGTGAACGTGTGCTGTGTGTTTCAGAGCCGACCGTCATCACCACCTCGCCGTCCACCCTGGACGTCACCGTGGGGGAGAGCGTCATCCTGCCCTGCCAAGTGACCCACGACCCGTCTCTGGAGCTCAAGTTCACCTGGTTCTTCAACGAGCAGCTCATCCACTTCGGCGCCCACGGCGGATACTTTGAGAAAGTGGGCGGTGTAAGTCTCGCGAATCGGCCCCCGAAAAAAAACACATTCCTCACAGTTTCTCGGCGCGAACCGAGCTGCTGTCGCGTCGTGAGAAATGGCACCGGTAACGCCACGGGGGGTTTTTTACAACGCGCTTGTCAACCCTAACCCCTCCCCGGGAATACATAAGGAATACTTAAGAAACAAATCTCCACGGCAAGCGCGTTGGAGGAATGCTTACTGTATGTTTTACGTGTGCCGCGGTGCTCTCCTGAAAATCAGCTATCAAACAAATATTGATTTTTCAACTCCTTCAGAGAACCCATTGAATAAAGGTCAAGAGGTGATGCTGAGGATTCATTGGTACATCAATATTATACTTCTCCCCTTTTACTGGGGTCATAATAAATTCAGCCGCAGTGCAGAGTGAATGTTTGTATCATGTGTTTTATTTATGGCCAGAAAATTGCTGCCTGTGGTTTATTTTAAAATGAAATTTACATATACACCCTGCAACCAGTCTCACTCAGCCGCTGTACTTTAAAAGGCTCAACGCTTACATCTCCGCGGTGATACTCGGGCTTTTTCCTAAGAAATTCTAAGCTCCTTTAAAAAAAAAAAAAAGAAAAAATGCTGATTGTTTAATCAAAATTGTGACTTTATTATTGTAGTGCTTTTTTTTTTTACTATAATTTACACTTTCATCTCCCTAATAAATTGCAGTACATCCAGAGTTACATTCATTTAGTTGCCAGACACTCTATATGTCAGTGCCATTGTGCCACAGCTTTTTGTCATGTCAATCTATTACAGGACCTGCTTCTGCTCTGCTCTGATGAAATGATAATGTAGGAGTTGAAATTACAATTAGAGGTGGAATAAAAGCTTCCCTGAAAGAACTAGTTATTGAACTAGCCATTAGGCTGCAGAGGCTGCAGGCTTGGTAGCTGAAATAATGGAACTGCTCCACCACAACTGAAATCAAGGTCCTTTTACACATTTATATTATAGTGATTAAGCGCTGGCCGGTTGCTCAACAATACCCAGGTATTTCTGTGTCCTTTTGTAGAACGGCTGTGTGGGGATTGATGCGTTTATTGTTCAAGATACAACCAAAAAAAAAACATAAACTGAAGATTTATGAAATGAAAAGCAGTAATGTAAAACACTGATGCAGAAAACAAAAAATAAACATCTAAGACCAAATTTATATCAAAAAAAATAGGTTGCCTAAGACTTTTGCACAGTATGAGAGGAGGAGCTTCCTCTGCTGTTTTTGTTCACATGTTGGCAAGTCAGTATTGTTCTTGAATTATAATAGATGCTTGATGCTTATAGAGCTGTGTGTGTGTGTGTGTGTGTGTGTGTGTGTGTTCTGTGTGTGTGTGTGTTTTGAACGACAGCAGCATTCGGCCGGCGACATTATGATTCGAAACATCCAGCTGAGGCATGCAGGGAAGTACACGTGCGCCGTGCAAACCAAGGTGGACAGCATTTCCATCGCCGCCGACTTGGTCGTCAGAGGTAAGCCGGCACCCGTTCTCCCTCCGCTGTGACCGCTAATGGATCTGCTGCAAGGTTCAAATGAACATTGTCATTCTTACAAATTGTGACTTAAAGGCCACCGGGTGATGTGGTAATTGGAAAAGTGTCTGCATCGGGTTGCCCTGATTTATACCATATCCATCCTTTAAGGGACTCGATTCGTCGGCTACCTGTATGTAAGGTTTCAAAACGAGTGAATAATTCAGCGTCCGCCGGCTGAAGGAGGTGGGATGTTTTGTTGGGGATCCAAGCTTACCTCACGTTTGTGGTTGCGCCTCGCTGATGAAGATATGAAGGGATTAAATGAAAGCATCTGCAAATAGAGATGTTTCTTTTTTCTTTCTTTGATGATGGAAAAAAAAAAAATAACGATGGTCTAATTAGACTGAATAGCTCCCTGAGGTTTCACACAGAACTGACTACAGTAGCTGTACTGCTCCCTCTCCACCATCTCTCCATCCCCTTTTCCTGATTTACATTCCCTTACCTCTTTCCCTCTCTCTCTCTCTCTCTCTCTGCCTTTTTTTTTTTTTTTTTTTCCCCGCCCCGGCTATGCCATCTATCAGGTCCCCCAGGGCCCCCCACCAGCATCCATGTAGAAGAAATCACCGATACCACAGCTTCTCTGTCCTGGAGGCCTGGTCCTGATAATCACAGTCCAATTACGGCATACACCATCCAGGCCAGGACACCGTTTTCCCTGGGGTGGCAGGCTGTCACCACAGGTAAGCTCTCTCCAACCAGCCGTGGCCTCCTCCAATCACATGGGGGGGGGGGGCTCTTCATTCTCCTTCGCCTGTGAGAATATTGGAGATGTAATTTCTACCCCGGCGCCAAATGGCACGCAAGTGTACCGTGACCATTGACCGACCGCTTTATCGGACTCGGGGGAATCCTGAAACACGGATCGCATCCTGATGATGAACCTTGTTGCCAGGGCTTTAATTTGATAGTGCGGTAACGTGATCGTACCGCTGGATAGCGGGTGTAATTTTCCCCCTACATCCTCTTTAATGGAGCACTGTGTGTTTACGCATGGTTGGGATAATGTGCATTATCCCGCACTGTATACCTTGTTCCACTGATATCTTTTTGAATTAGGGATACTTGGGTCATTACTCTCCCATATGAGGATCATATCCTTGATGCACATTTACCACGCGAACCCAAAAGAACAGATCCTGACTTGTAGAACAGATTTTGAACAGACTGCGGGGCAAATATGTCACTTCTATTAACCTCCGTGTGAGAAGAATCACCTCTATTTAGTGCATTATGGCGCTTTTGAGATGCTGCCAAGGCCTCACCGAGCAACCGTACACAGTGTGCTGTATTGTTAGCGTGCTTTGCAGAGAACTAGATAATTGCTGTTGCACGACGTTAAGGTGATTGAATAGTTCCTTTGCAGAATATCCAGCGCATTCCTCTCCTGTGCGATTGTTTTGTCCTTGGGGTTCGTGTGTGTTTTCACGTGTCCTTGTGAGGGATTACACCTGTCCTGTGTACCCGCGGTGTCGTCTCACCAGGCCTGTCAGCCTAGAGAGGACGGTCCACTGTTGACGCCAAGTTGACACACACACACACACACACACACACACAAAGTGGTTTGATACTGAAAGGGGCACGGTGTGTTTTATGCCAGTTCCTGAGGTGGTGGGGGGCCGCCGGCTGACAGCTACAGTAATAGACCTGAGCCCTTGGGTGGAGTATGAGTTTCGAGTCCTGGCAAGCAACACCATCGGGACGGGCGAGCCCAGCAAGCCGTCCAAACAAGCAAGGACAAAGGAGACCTGTATGTACTGCATAAACACAGATAAACATTCCAGAAATGTATGTCTTGTGTTTTTTTTTTTTCACTGACAATAACATCATTGTTTTGATTTAATGGGTTTTTTAAAGCTGCACTGGGCGAGATTGTGATGTGACACAACGCCCGTCTTATCACATGAAATCACAGATGAAATCACAGCGGAGGAGAGTGTTGCATCTCTAATTGAAAGCCTCTAGATATGCCAAAGCATGAGCACTTCTCCACACACAGGAAGTGACAAATTAAAACTTGACAAATTAAACCTCTCTTTTGTTTCCTTCTTAGGTGTTGAAGTTCACATTTGTTTAAACAGTTACCTCTTGCTGCCATTTGCAGCTGTCAGCGTTCAAAGTGGCCGAGGGCAGGTTTAATTAAAGTGGCACCATGATGTCATGGTGTCGAAAAAAATAAATAATAATAATAATTGAATGCAGACGCGCCATTGTATTATCAGTCGTAACTGAGGGGTTGTCTGAAGTCAACAGGGCTAAGCCGATCTGTCTTCCTCCCCCAGCTCCGAAGGTCACACCGGCTAACGTGAGCGGAGGCGGCGGCAGTCGCTCCGAATTAGTCATCACATGGGAGGTAAGCAAGCTGCCACAGGACCCCCTCACCCGTGGAGGAGGGAGCCCGGCGCCATTATTCTCGCTGGATGCGGGCCCTTGTTTCATTAATAACAGCTGAGCGGTTTAATGTATGGCATTTCATTTTTAAGAACAGAGAGGCAATAACTGCCGCTGTCACCCTGGGGGAGAGAAAAATGCCTCTGAGGTTTCAATAAGATAATTAAACAGAACGGCTCCTCCGAAGTCCCAAGCAACTTGTTTTTAAAGATTGTGTTTTTCTTTCCTTCCTTTCGTTCTTTCTTTCGTTCATTCTTTCTTTCTAGCTTTTGTTCTTTCTAGTTTTTGTTCTTTCTTTCTTTCTTTCGTTGGACAAAGCCCCCGTTTATCAAGCCGGCACCGACCGCTTATATTTATTCTGCCTGCGTGAAATAATCGCCCCCTGCTGTGAAAGTTTTCACTCAGTGGATGTTGATGTTTCAATAGGCAAAGAGTTCAATTAAAGTGTAGCGTCTGCTTAACAAAGCGTTCATTTCGCCTCAACACTGAAGACACCTCGGGCATGTTTCCATTTGACGTGGCAGCAGAGATGGAGGATTTTAATGGTTTTAATTGGCAGTTAAGCAAAGAGGGGGTAAATGTACGTTGGGACATTTCTACTGTGATAGTTGCTATAACCCAGAACCAAGTTCAAAGCCCAAGGTGAAAAGAAAATCAAATGCTTTTAATATTACCATGTATCTTTTAGTGGTTGGGAGTGGAGAGGGTTGGTTCATAGAAGTCAGCAGCCATAAATGTGATATATGGTACGCTATTGATCTTAACGATGGCTGAGTTAAGGCATCGGGCTGAGGGAACCATACTAACTAATGCATGTGTCCATTAATAGTACTTGTTGTGTGTGTATGTTCATGCATTTGTGTGTGTGTGTGTGTGTGTGTGTGTTCAGCCTGTTCCGGAGGAGCTGCAGAACGGGCCGGGGTTCGGGTACGTGGTGGCGTTCAGACCCCACGGCGCCACGGGGTGGATGCAGGCCGCCGTGCCCTCCGCCGAGGCCTCCCGCTACGTCTTCAAGAACGAGAGCATCCAGCCCTTCTCGCCTTTCCACGTGAAGGTCGGGGTTTACAACAACGAGGGGGAGGGCCCGTTCGGACCCGTCGCCACCATCTACTCGGCAGAGGAAGGTGCGCGTCACGTCTGCCCGGCATGTCACAGAATCGCTCTACCTTTTGCTCAACCTTGCTGTGTCTGCACACTGTAACTAGATCCAAACGGGTGTGATCTCGCTGCCCAAGTACTTATATCGATATTTGCAGACTCTCCCCCCCCACCGATACCGCCCTCCCTCTGTTATTTTGATGAAAGAAATTGTTTTGAAAGTTTGAGGAGTCATCAAAGCTTAGCATTACTTTTAAAAAGCTTCAGAGTCTTTATGCGTTACCTGCAGAGCCTGGCCGAGCGCCCACCAGGATTCGCGCCAGGAGCCTTTCTGCCTCCGAGATCGAGGTGTTGTGGAAAGCTCTGCCCTGGAACGCCAGCAAGAGAAGAGTCCTGGGCTACGAGGTGAGCTTGCCATGAAATACCGCGCCTGGTGTTGGCTTCCACCCGGGCCCGCGTGCGCTTGCGTGTTTGTGCGCGTGCACACGGCAACTAATGCTGTTGAATCTTGTTCTCTTCTATTATTGATGAGTCTTTCAGACTCATGCACCTTGGGCATAGGAGATAATAGCTTTCTGCATGCGTAATGGTCCAGCCTAGTCCCATGCCTGTGGGTTTAGTTGTGTTTCTCTTGTTGCTTACCTAAGTACTGTAACCATGCTGATTAGAGAACTGATGCAATACACCGAGGGATACAACGTTTAGCCTCTAATCCACACAGCAGAGTACCGTCAGACACTGGCTTTGTGCTCAGTTAGCTCTTGTCATTTTAATGCTGTTCATTATTGAAATACATCATATAAACAGAGGCTGTATTTTCATCCAATGGATCGCATAAGGTGCCAGAATTGTAAATTGTTGACCACTCAAAGTCAACAGAGGAGCAGCCTGAGCAAACTGTTCCTGTGAGGAAAGACAAATTATATTTGTGCTGTCAAGCATGCCAGCTATTTCAGCCCTGACACCCGGGTGACAAAGAAAATCTGTTATCAGTGCAAGTTGATGGTTGAGGATTTTTTCTTTTTGTTGTTGCATATTTGACTTCAGCTTTTACCACATAACTTCAACCCCACCACTAAATAAGAAGAACTGAAGTACGCAGCTCGTGATGAGCAGAGGTTACACGAGTTGACAGACTGTCAAAGGTTGTTTTAACACCAGTTTACAGTGTTTATGTGCCACCTTTCAGTTTAAGGTTCATTAGTGTATAACAAAAGGCTTTTAAAGAGTCTGTCATATTTCTGCATTCATGTCTGTGGTTCTGCCCTTTCAATTTCCAGCTGAGGTACTGGAGTAGAAGTGAAAGGGAGGACACGGCCAGTGTGCACAAGACGGTAGGAAATCAAACGTCTGCTATTATCCTCGGGGTGAAAGGGAGCACCACGTATTACATCTCGGTGAGGGCGTACAACACCGCAGGAACGGGTCCTCCCAGCACCACCGTCAATGTCACCACCAAAAAACCACGTAAGCATCTGACTGTGATAGTAGTGGATAGTAGTGGATAGTAGTTGCTCTCCACCGCTGTTTGATGTGAATAATGTGTGTCTCTCCCCGCAGCACCCAGCCAGCCACCAATCAAAGTGATGTGGAACACATCAAACTCCAAGATTATATTGAACTGGGAGCAGGTCAAAGCCCTGGAGAATGAGTCCGAGGTCACCGGGTACAAAGTGAGGATCTGGTGGTGTGGTTGTGTCAGAAAATAAGTGTCTGTCGCTTCTGCGTCTGACGTGTGTGATTTCATCCTCAGGTGCTGTACAAGAAGAACAGACACAGTCGTCCCAACGTCATGGAGACCAACACCACCTCGGTGGAGCTCTCCTTGCCCACCGATGAGGAGTACATCATCCAGATCAAACCGTTTGGAGAGGGAGGGGAAGGCAGCCTTAGCAGGCAGATCACCATCCCAAGATTACCAGGTCAGTGGAGAGCTAGCTACCGTGCCGCCACCCCCCCCCCACACACACACACACACACACACTCGCATGCTACTGTCTCGGCTTGCCAGAACAGATTAGCTATCATCATCTCCAGAACAGAGAGAGAGGGGAAATCATTTGGTACACAGGACATTGTGTAATTACACGTGAGGCGATAATAAGAATAATAATAATAAAAGTATTGTATGAAAAGTTGGGCAATTTATTTAGAGTACTTTCAATGCTCGAGTAATAACTCTTTGGAAATGACTTGATTACTGCAGCACGCTGAAGCGGCGGCAGATTAGAGGAATGAAACACCAAAGAGGTTGTACTTTTTCACTGTGAGCAGAGTAACAGCCTCATTCTTTTCAATACCTTTTCAGGTCCCAACGCAATCGGCTCAGCATCCAAGGTCTCCACTCTATCAGCCCTGAGTACAATAGCACTGTCTTTCACAGCCCGGACATCTTTATGACAAACAGCTCCCAGCAGACATTGCATCTGATGTGGAGACAGCTCTACCGCAAGGAACGCAAACACAGCCCAGTCTGGTGTAACTAGATCCATTCATTTAGATTTTAGAGGCAGGAGGAAGACACTGACGGAAAAAAAACACAAAAAAACACACACAAAAAAAACATGCCATGAAATGACAGGGAAAGAGTTTCACTTCAGTACCCAGGTTAAGTAAATGAGATTGACCGATGTCTTGACTCTGTTGTTACCAAAGCAGCTTTCATAAAAAAAATAGAAAAATGTCTTATATGCATCTTTTTGTATGACATGTTGAGCTTTTATAGATTTTTTTGAAGAAAAAAAAAATGAAATTGGTGTGGGTCATTTTGTAAAAAGGCAACGGTGTGAGAGGGATTAAGTGCATGGCGAATAACACGATCAAATGAAAACAGTCAGGGGGTGAGGGGTGTCATCTGACAGATAACACTTGGAGCTGTGGTTCTGCGTCAAAGACCAGAGTTCAAGTTTTTCTTTCAAGTGAATGAACTGTTAAATGTTACCTGTCATTTTAACTATAAAATTCTGCATTTTTTTTTTTTTTGGTTTTCAATATTTCATAAACATTGCACTTAAGCCATCCATACGACAATAAACCCAACTCGTTATCAGAAATAGGACCGTGCTGTTTTGGAGAGAACCTCCCCTGGGTCCCCTCTACCTTTAGCCATTGAATTGCACTGGTGACCGGACCCTCGTGGCTGTCTCATGCTCCCCATACCTTTCAGTTAGCCCTGTGTCTAGAGCTATTCTTTGCCTTCTGTGTGCCTCATCATATGTTCAAAATCCTCAGGTCCTTAAAGAGCCTTAACTTATCATATGTATATCAAAAACATTAGAAAAAAATACAAGTACGGAGCAGCCCGCGGTGATGTTTACATGCTGCTGCGTTGGCGGTGAGGCTAGTGAGCGTAGTCGGAGCGGCGCTTTTGCTGTTTCCTGTGGGGTTATTGGCAAGCTGCGAAGCCTGGTACATTTTTATGGGTGTGCATTCTTAATAAAAGATGATGCTGCTGATCTTTTCCTTTTCCCATTAGTCTTCTGATGCCATGTGAGGCTGCTACGGTGGGTGCAGCGGGACAGTGCAGTCTGTATGTAGCTTGTAATCCAGTTAAGTACAGGTAGTTCGTAGTACTTTGAAGGGAAGTGTACTGTAGGCTGCTGGGTCTTGCTCAGAATCACGCATCAAGAAATGTGTAATATACCGTTTTGTACACTTCAGATCATTTATATAAAAGAATCTTTCTAAAGAGCTGGTTTACTTGGTTTTTATGTAATAACACTGTTTCATACTGTAGCCAGTTGTTGCTCAGCATGACTGTAATTTGTCCCCTCTCTTCTGTCCATGTGCAAACTGACTGAATGGCTTTAGGAACATGCAAGATTAAATAGGTTTGTGTATACGTGTACCATGAAATTTCAACCATGATCAGCCCATGTCTGTGCTTCTGTCTCAGTCAGGTGTTTCTCCTACGCACCCTCTGAGATGTACTGGGTCTACTATCCATATACGCTCCGTATGAGGGTTTCCTCTGTTGCTGTTTGTTGTTTATACTGTGTTAATAAAGTTTATTGATTTATAGAACAATGACAAACTCTGTTGATCCGTCCCTCAATATATACCGACCAGTTTGAGCATCGACATGACGTTGCCGCTCAGCTCGGAGGTGCGTTCGCGCCTCTCGTTTGTGCGTCTCGTTCAGATTTCATTTGACCTGATTTCTGCTCCGTTGTAGCAAGTGGGAGGAACTGGACTCGAACTCACAGCGTTGCAAGTGCATCGTCTGCACCTCAGCCCACCAACCCCACAGAGCGACTCACACTTACTGAGAATAGAAATGCTGTTATATACATGTATCAGTAGGGAAATTACACCAGCAAATTTATAGAATGTATATATACTTTTTTCCCCCGTCCATGAAATCATTCGGTGGGTTTCTGATGTCTGACATTCAAACAAATGAGCTGTAATAAAGCCGTCATTCACTTTGAAGCAGAAAATGTGCAGCCGTTCCCCCTCTGCCACCAGAACATCATGCTTGGCGCTGCCTCGACCGTTTGAGCGACATCCCAGATGAGGGGGCTTGATGAATTCTTCTCCCTTTTATTTAATGGTTGGAGGTAAAAGTAGCGAACCTTCAGTATTAACACTTTGGCGAGAACGGACACAGTAACATGTAATTGCTGTAAATCTTTTTCTCTAATTGTAGGGTTTTTGCTCCTAATATACCGCATAGTCTCCTGAGTTTGTTGCTCTCAGACAATACACTAGGGGGCGCTAAGAGCTCAAAAATGCTTTGACTCACACCCACTGCTTTCAAAAGACCACAAGATGGCAAAACAAAATGATTGCCCTTTTCCTCCCATTACAACACTGATGTCTCCATTCCTTTGATATTACAAATAAAAAGACCCTTCGTTTCATATACTGAATTATTTGTGAGCCAGAGAATAAAATGAATTGTTTTCCTGGTTTGACCCTATTTAGATGCATCCCCTATGTGTTCCTCTGTCCAGACTCTCAAAATCAGAGACAGCATTTTAATCATACTGAGACATTTATTTATGCATGTATGTTTTTCCATTTAGACTGAATGCAAATACAGCAAATACACACCACCAAGCACTAGGGGAATGTAGAGCAAAAGGCTGTGGAGAATTGAAGGTGGAGGCTAAACTGCACGGAAAAGCTCAGAGCCGCGATCGGCACCATGCTCGGGTTCTACGTCGATGGCGGGGGCCGGTCAATGCTTTTTTTCCGTCTCGCCTCTGTAGAGGAGCTACAGTTCAAACTCTTACTCCTCCTCACTCCGCTCAATGGCACGCCGTAATTCACTTTCAACACAATCTGCTCTCACCTTGGACTCGGGGGGGGGGGGGAGAGGTCGTCTCTCGGTCCACCTCGTGGAGATTGAAAGCAGTTTCGGCCCCCCCTGCTCCCGTGTTGACTCCCGACATAAGGCACCCATTCACGTTTCTATTGCACGTCTATCCTGCTATGGAACAATCTCACCACATCCCGCAACTCCCGTTATATGTGCACTGTCGATTTCTATATCATTTACAGGATAAAACATACGAGCATGTGGATAATTATATACATTACAGGCCTTCCACCCTTCAACTCACCACGTCACCTACAGTACACAACGCATTTCCTGATGCCTACAGCAGACAGTCTGTTTTTTTTTTCTTCTGTGAGAAATGTGTCCAATACGACATCAAAAATAGGTCATTGGATTTCTCGCCAACGGTATATAACAGTATATGTGCTGCCATCATTGCAAGCAAGTGCCTTCACATCAATCCAGTGTCATATGACCAAGGTGAAATAAAATAGAGCAGAAAAAAAAAACATACAAATCATTTATCAGGGTAGTCTGTCTGTTTCCACAGACACATTGACAGCAGGTAGACAAGTTTGGGGCCATGTCAGGGGGTCGGGAGGAAAAGGGGGAGAGGAGGGGGGTTAGACAACGAGGGGGACAAAGCCATGGTCACAAATGTTGTAGAGCTCCTTTAAATATCGCTAACGCCGTGTCGTAAGATTTGGTTATGCTTTAAACGCGTGACAGTTCACAGTTTTCTCCCTTTTCGAGGACGCGATGAATGAATGGCCGCTTATTGCAAATCTCGCAAGCAGTGCGTTTCCACCGCTCCGGTTACGACCACAGCAAGCACTGCAGACGGGGGAGGCGGGCTCCGTCGGGAGGGCGTCATATTTATGATAAGCGATGCATAGTATAGTATTAAAGGTCATCCAGAATACATTGGAGAAGGAGCAGGTGTGTGTTGTGGCTAGAGCTTTAATATGTCACACTGGCAATCCTGGCTTTGTCTGCAAGGGGGATAAGAAAAAAGGGAGACGGGGAGGAAAAAGCACAGGCCTCACATTCACCACTCCTATAAATACAAACTCATACACCATAATTTAAGGAGTTAATCCAACAGAAGACAACAGGTACCCATGTTATTCAGAGGATTTGGCACACGTCAGTCAGTGGCTGTGAACATAAACGACTATCTTCCAACGCTAGAAGATGGGGGGAACCCAGAATGGGATCTGCGAGAGCTGCTCCGTTAACAATGAATGGAAGGATGACTTTATGGTTTCATGAAAACATCGGTTAAGATTTTAAAGCCACGTTAACTGAAACCCTACGGCCCGAGACTCTGGCGCAACAAAACACAACAACATAACCGAAAGTCGACCTCCGATTCACTGTCAGCGAAGCCGCTCCACATGATTTCTCTTGATTACATCACAAATTTGCAATTTAGCGCTCTAGTTTTTGGTTTTGGGTGAGACCTCTCCATTCATGTGAAATACAGCAACAGGTAAACTGACATTATAAAAGATGGAGCAGGACCACACACACACACACACACACACACACACACACACACTCACACACACTCACACCAGGCATTTCTTTTACACTGGATGATGTCATTTCAGCCTCAAACTAGGGAGAGATGTGTTCATGTTCACACTCATGTTCTGCCCAAGATCACAGGAATAACATATGAATTCTGTTTTTGGATGAAACACAAACACAAAAAAAAAAATCAAGTAAGAAAAAAGTAAAAACATATCACATTTCAGAAACTTAGTAGATAAAACATCTGTATTAAATTAGCTCTAAAAAATCTGTGCCCAAAACATGTGACCGGCAATTTGTAGAATCATGGCAAGATGACACCCAAATATAATAACCGTGGGTGGCGGTTAAGACGGGGGCCGAAGCAGAGCTCAAGCTGACTCTTTCCGCTGAAGTACAACTTGTCCTTCGGCTCTTCGGCAGGATAGTCCATCAACACTGATAGGTGTCCGCGACGCACCGGCCCGGCGCAGGATGCTCGGCCGGTCCCGCGTCGCATCGCGTCGAGTGTTTTCATTCCCTCGGCTATTTATTTTTCAGTTGAATCATGCAGATTATAATCATCTAGTATTATACATATCTCATAAACAAGCAAACACTGGACATAAATTAGATCCTCTATAACTGTTAAAAAGGTAAAAAGCTAACAACACGGCTGTTGAGTATACTGAAGGTGTCACGCCGGGAGGTGACGACGAGCATTAAAGGCCGGCTCTCGCCACTTGCCTCCCCGCCCGGTACAGCATCACTCCCCCGCCTCTCGCCCGACCCTCTCCTCTCGCTCCGCCCACCTCAGCACAAGGGGGAGGGGGGGTTCGGTCATCGGCTCAAATTCAATTGAACCCCAGAGTTCAAGTGTGTTAGATGAAATAATATGCAATTAAAGTTTTAGGCAAATGAAAAGTCTCTCAGTGGGGGGGGGGGGGGGGGGGGGGGCGGCGAAGACACCCGAGCCGCCGCGTCTGTCTATCGCAGATCCCTAAATGCAAACGGTAATAATGGCGTCAGGAGCCGATTATAACCTCGCATCACCAAACGGTAGATCAAGATTAAAGTGGTCCTGCTCCAGAGGAGGCGGAGGAGAGTGTGTGTGTGGGGGTGGAGGGGGGGGGGGGTGGTAGGATGGGAGGCTAGGTCAGGTCGGAGGCCACGTCACAGTTGGTCTGGCTAAAGGGAAAGGAGTGGAGGTCAACTACTGCATCGTCCGTTCTTGTGTGTGTGTGTGTGTGTGTGTGTGTGTGGGGGGGGGGGGGGGGGGGGGGCGGGGGGGGGGTATGCACAGTGGGGCGGGAGGTCCTCTCGGCGGGGCCGGTGGCGTACCGTAGGGCGGGGCGGGAGACGACGCAGCCCGGAGCCCCTCCCCCCCTGTCGCAGGAGCCACCAGGTGCCGATCAGGACTGCAACGAGACAAAGCACACACACACGCACACACACACACACACACACACACACACACACAGTGACGCTGACCTGCTGTATCTCGGCTCTCGAGTACGCTACATCGCATCCGCGGCGGTCTCGCCTAAAGGCCGCCATTTTCAACTTCACGCACCTCTGCTTTCCGCTGCTTCTCCTCGGTGGGAGACTCTGTTTCCCTGATAACCACCGCTTTCGTCACCAGCATGTCGGGGTGCTGCTGCTTGGCTTCCTGGATAGCCATGGCGAGGGCCTGGTGGACGAGGAAGCGCGCGGATCAGACACTTCTCGCGGGCGCATTAGTGAACAGAACAGCAAAGACGATGAAATATCGGCCTCTTATTCCTCACCTGATGCTGGTCCACATCATCGTCTCCCGTGATGATGATCCTCTTCTCGATTCTAGTCTCAGAGTAGCCTCCTTTTACAGTCTGTACAACACACACAAAGACAGTTCCTCTTCTATTTATTCCAAACAAACAGGAAACGTAAAAAACACATCACTTCCTGTGCGGCAGATTTTCCCCCGAGTTAAGACCTACCCAACACCGGGTGTCTGGAACAGCGAATGCAAAAGCTTTCATGAACCGGTTACAAGTTGAACCACTATTGTGTTACATCAATCAGATAGAAAGGAGCAAAACTGCCATTTATTTATATGAACATGTCATGGATTATTACTTTAATGACAGGAGGTTGTCACCGTTAAGGAGAAACTTCTAACAGTCGCTTCAGTCTTGTCATTGTCACTTGATCTCCAGTTGTTTCCGTCTACTTTCCAGCACGCAGCAAAAGGGCTGCTGAGAAATATCTTTTTGTCTAAACGGCAATTAAACCTGGAATGCAGATACAGGAGTTGTGGTGGTCCAAACTCCAGTCATTAAACTGTAACCATGGGGACGGATAACAAGTTACCTTGGTTACTTGAGTCGTGGTTGCTGAGGTGACGCTCTCGCCGGTGACTGTCAGCGGGGACACGACGGACTCTCTCCCCAGGGTGCCTGCTTTTACCTACGGCACAGTCATTAGAGGGGAGTCACTCAAAGGTATGTGTCCACACTGTTGCTACGACCAAACACAAAAGGGACGCACACCAGCACACACACACACACACACACACACACACACACTAGCAAGAAGGTCGTCGTTTGCACTGGTGCAGGATTGATTGGATTGCAGGAAAAAAATGTCAAACGTCAACCAAAAAGTGGTGATAATGCACACGTGTTCACATCCATAACCTAAAGCTTTGTTTCAGGACGATTAGAACAAATCCAAACCCATCAACAGATGAACCGCAGTGTCTTTCTGTTACAGTGTTCAGTGAAGTAGAGGTCAAGGCTGGAGAGAAAGACAGCAACTGACACGCAGGCTGGACTTAGCGGCGCCACACACAAACACAAACACCGTCGCTCTGCGGAGATGCTTACAGGCGAGCCGTTTTCTTTGAGGGACACGGGAGCCTCCCTCTGGTTGACGACGCCACAGTTCTGGAGGAGAGAGCGAAAAGAGTTCAGCTTCAGAGAGAAAAAACATCTACATGATAACTCCCCGGTATTGAAAAGCGCAATTAGGAAAGCAAGAAAAGCAAGATTGCATTTGAAACACATCAGCATGTGACGCTGGTAAAAGGGCAGCCCGGCAGAATGATGTCACATCCACTTATTGCAACAGTCTAGCAAAACTGAATACATATGTGAGGATGGGTGCACACTACAAGCCCCGACTTTGCCATCCCAGCCAAATTGTGTTGCCATTTCACAAGAAATATTACAATTTCTTGAAATAACTCTTATCAAAATCATGCACTGTATGTCCACGTATCGTACAGTAGACCTTAAATGGGAAATTATATCAATAATAACCTCTTCAACTTTAGTTCAGGCCAATCCATGCAGATATGTCATATTAAAGTTGCCTCCATGTGCTTCAGTAATGAGTTTTTGTAATGAAAACACCACATTTCATAAAGTATGACTGTTAGCAGTTACCATTAACAGTTTATGTGGGTGTAATGAATCCTTCAGAAAGCCAATCCAACAGCCAAAGCAATTCCTTTTACAACAATTTGGTGGCAATGCTATCCAAAATTCACAGCTCGTCACTGACATGCAGACAGCCGGCAGAGAGAAGCAGCCAAGCCCTTGCGCTGTGGTGGAGGAACCCAGAGACACGTACCATGTCTCCCTCTGCTGGCGGAGTTACGTCAGTGCTGGAGACCTTTGTCTCCCTACAGTTGACGTCATCCTCCGTTTGCTGCAGATACACACATAGAAGCGACTGTGGCGTACTCTGACATCTTTCAAAATTTGACTCAACCCGGAGGCGGCACTGCAAAGCCAGCCCCTCTCACGCTCATTGCCAGAGTTCATCAATGCCATTAGCAAAAATGGCAAAATACCCCGGCAATGATTGCATTTTAATAGGGCATCTGTGGGACGGCCTCCGCTCAAATCTTTGCCTCCGGAGATGAATGGGATTCCCACTCGCTTTCATCATCCTCATTAATTTCCTGTCAATACTTTAATCACTCCGTAATGATGGTATTATGTCATTCAAGCCTGGTAAGTATGGCCAGTATGTCACTGATGTCCTGAGAATATATAGCACTTGCTCTAATAGAGCCACTCCAGAGCTCTGGAAAGATCCAAATTTGATAAGTCTACTTCCCCCCTGTGTCCAAAAATATCGGGGGAGAAATGGTTGATTGATGGGATGCTTCCTACAGCGAGAACTGGGAGGGAAATGACCTTCAACGGTCCTGTCCTGCTCACATCCCCTTTCTGTAGATACCGTAAATGAAAATGTAACAGCAACTCATGCATAAGATGAGATGAAACTTTATTGATCCCCATGGGGAAAAAAATACACTATAAACATAAAAACAAAAATAGAATATAAAAGACTGAAGCTGAGATATTTCAATACATGTTAAGACTGTATGGGTGAGAAATATATTGAAAGAGTATGGATTACTTTTCATTATAGCTTTCAGTATAGATGAGAGGGGTATGGGAAACGGTAGGAGGCAGATATGTGAATTCACAGCCACATACATGACCGTATACTGTAAACACGCTTTACCTGCGGTGACACATTCATGATGTTGGAGTGGACCTCGGACCCGTTGGTGTGCGTCTCCGTCTTGGCGTCGGCCTTCCTCAGCATGTGGGCCATGCTCACAGCGCTGGCGTCTTTCTTTGCCACGGGCGGCTGTGGGAAATACAGCAGGAGCCAATAGGATCAGACAACACCGAGCAACACCGTTCCCTTACTAAGTGTTTCTCGTGGCAAGAGCGTTATCCTCGGCATCGGAAAGGCGGCGCGTCGCTTGAGAGAAACACGAGCGCCGCCTGAACACCGGTAACCCGCGTAACAGAATACTCGCGCGGTGAACTTTTTATTACACGGTTCTGCTCGTTTACAGCAAAGCGTAAGGGTGATAGTGCAAACGCAGGGGAACTTAAAGAAACACCACAGCAATGTACAATAATTGATGGGAAAAAAAAACATTGAGGAATGAATAAATCAATGGCAAAAATAAAACAAGATAAACAACACAGAAAAAAAAAAAGTAAACATGAATAAACCATGAAAAAAAAAATCCGATCACAACACGAAATGGTCCAACTTAAAAAAAGGTGGCAGGCAGGTAGGGCAGCTCCGGTGGGTGATAATGATGAAGAAGCGGGGATGGATGCGTTTATCGGTCTACCTCGTGGTGGGTTCGCTCCTCGGGAGGCCTCTCCTCCACGGGAGACTTGTCCTGGGAGCCCATTAGACGGGCGGAGTAGAACCTGGAGGTCTCCTCAAAGTCCTCCCGGCCCACCTCCGGCTGTTGCTCCCCCTCTCCCAGCTCGGACAGGCCCTTGGAGAAGTCGTCCGTGCCGGAGTGGAGGTCCATGATGACGGTGAAGTCGACCTCGGCCTCCAGGCTGGACGTGGAGCTGACCGTCATGCTGGAGCACTTGCGCTCGATGCCCAAGTGGGTTTCCCTCATGCAGGCCACGGTGTCTCGCTCCTGGTCCTCCTCGGACGCCACGCCCGGCTGGGGCCTCCTGTCCCCGAGCTCCTTCTGGGGCAAGTACAGATCGCCACTCTAATGTCACACAATAGCAGTCTGACGGATGACGACCGAGGAGCAGGGACAGGACGGGAGTATCATCCTGACGTTTTTTTTTAAGGTGGCATGTATTGGGATGCAGGGAGGATCATGCAGTACACCGTGACGACGCAGTGACAAAATCATCCTGGCATGCTGTCACGTCAACATGAGTAGAAGAAATGAATGACTGTGTAGGAGTATGGTCCCGGGGGGGGGGGGGGGGGTACCTCTTTTTTCTTTTGCCTCATAATAGTTAGGCAAGCATCACATGCAAGTTAATTCAAAGCAAAAATTGCATCATTCCAAACAACCAAATCCAAGCGGTGCTGTTCTCAATACAGTGCCATTGATGTCAGCAGCCCTTCCAGCTTTGGTTTCAGGGGTACCTAGGGGGGCTCTGATTGAAACCAAGGGGGTCTCGGCCGCCCCGAGCCACCCCGCAATGTGAATTCCACTTATGGTTATGGATGGAATGGAAAAGTGCCACGGTTCATTCTAGGTACTGGCACAAAATTACGTTCAAAAAGAAATGAATAGATTTCAGTTCGGTTCAGGCAAGGCAAAGGTGTAATATATCAGGAGAGATGCATGCAGTTTACTCGTGAGGGATGCAAAAACAACGACCATACCGTGGATAGTGCATGAGAGGAAAACAGATGATGAGAAGAGGAAATGAAGGTGTGTTTAAAGTCAAATGAATGAATAACCTTGACATCAGCAAATGGCTCTTCATAAATGGCAGGAGTGGAGAGAGGCTCCTGCAGGGGGAAGCAGAGGAGAGGGCAGAGCATGCTGAGGTTAGCACAAGCTGAAACAGCCACTGGACCAACACAGCAGACAAACAGACGTCCTAGCAGTAGAGCTTGACTGGGGCCTGAACATTTGAGCCCAGACTAACCTGAACCCAAAACATTTCAGTCCAAAACCTAAACCGGGATCCTGGTGTGTTACGACTTGTGAGTCCAAAATTACAAATCATTCTCTAATAATAAATAGCTAATAAATCAAAAATGTTTCAAATAGAGCCTGACCCAAACCCAAGTTTAGGTGAGAAATTCAGCCTGGCCCGACCTGAGCCCACTGGGTCCATTCAGATCCAGTCGGGTCCAGATCCAGGCGTAAATTTCAAGCTCTACTCTACAGCAGCACAGCTGAATAGCTTTAGAAGACAGAAAAGAGGTGAGCTTATTGTGACAGAAAACATCGTCTACAGCCAGGTTTATTTGTTAGGATTAGCAGTGACCAGGTGAGAGGATCATGCAGTTTGTATTATGAGCAGGTTTTCAGCATACAGTTAACCAAAGAGCAAATCAGAAAGTGTTGCAGTATCATGCATCAAGAATTTTCAATTTCATTTACGGTACTCGTGCCATCAAGGTGCCTCTCGTGCCGGGCAAAATGACTACACAAGTGATTCCACATGTTTGGGAGACTTAAGTAATGCTTTCAACACTGGAGAGCTCAATCTCATCCTGATAGGATTGCCACTCGCCGGTGAGGCCATTGACACACCGGGAGCTACGCAACACCTCTTCTCATGCCTGTTTAATCCAATACGTGGAGGGACCTTGACTCAGATGAAAAGGTGGTAAATGATGGAAGCTATCATGTCTATGTACTCCAAATTCCTTTCATTCCAGTGCCAAATATGTGCAGGCTCCTAATGATACGAAATGAAATGAAAGCGGAACATCTGACTCCCGCCTGTGTAAGGCATCGAGCTGTGCTGTCTCGCTCGCTCATTGCATGCTTGTCTTTCACAGTTGGAGGAGGCAATATGTTCGTTAACGCCGGTCAGCTTTCTATCCCAGTTGATAGAAATGCAATCTGATTCATGAGTAATTGTCACCACCCAAAAGGATCAAGCAACATTTTCTGAAATTCTGTTAATTTCCCGTTAATCGTTTTGATCTAGATTCAGAATGATTTGTGTGCAAATCAATACTGAACTCCATTTATCTACGTTTGCGTGAGATGATAGCTATCTGTAGCATAAAGTAATGGATGATGATGACATTTTTCTCCCTTTTTCTCAAACGAGTCACTTCATTTGTTACATTAGTGTGAAATAAATTGGTTTGTCGTTTCAGTTTGGCAACCTGCGTGGAGATGTGCAAAAATCATCAGAGCAATGATGATATGTGTGCCTTTCTTTCCTTGCAACACTCTTGACAGGAGAGAACGTGAGTTGGAAGGAAATATGAGGCTTGGAAGGTGGGGAAGGGGGAAGACAAGCCAACAACCAAAACATGAGATATTCATTGTTTCTGTTTAACAAATTCTTTCACAGCCAGTAGTGAGAGGAACAGATTTGACCAGATATTGTGGTACATGTTGAGGGCGGAGGCAAGGGGGAGGGAATAAATTGGGTTGCCACAAAGGGAAGAGTCCAAACTTTTTAGGGGCAAATGTACGGATGGCTGCTCTACTGATTTTGCCACCAAAGAACGGAGCCAAAAGTAACACTCCGCCCCCCTTCTTCAGACAGGCACGTATAGGTAACATGTCTAAGGGTTTCGAGTCGTTGAAAACGGAGAAAAAATAGAAGCAAAATGGTGTGCGAGTCTGTCTGAAGCTCATGCGATGCTTTATTTCCAATGACTGAATAGCAGATGCCAAGCAGAGTTACCGAGTGTCTCTTCTTGGCTGCGTCCAGGCTAGGCTCCCTGCCGGCATTTCGGCTGTTCCGCAGTATTAGTCCAGACTCTCTCGCCTTCTGTGTTTTCACTGGCAGGGCTGGAGGAGCCATTTTGGGAAGCGCCGAAACCTTCGAGCTGAACAACTGACTCTCCGCGGATCCCCTCGCGGACGGATAGCTGTCGTCGTGTTGTTCTGTTTTACTCTCTAATTTGGCCATGCCCTCCAGGTCCGCGGCGAACATGGGATGGAAAGCGGCGACGTCGGTCCAGTTGAGGTCCGAGGATCCCTCCGGAGAGCCCACCGACCAGCGGTATTCCCTTCGGACGAGTCGTGCCGACTCCTCCGGCCCTGTCCTGTCCCTCTCGTCTTTACACGCTATGCTCTTTGACCTCTCGGGCTTAAGGGGAACAATCCTGGTTATTTCCGACTGGTAGCTGCCCGACAGTCGGTGAAAAGACCTCCTCTGAACTTTGTCTCCCGCGGCACCCTCAATATCCTCTGCCCCGGAGCTGCTGATTTTCCGCTCGTGTGTCCTGACCTGTCTGAGTTTTACCTCTGAGAGCTCTTTGTTGTCAATTAGGCTCTTCCCTCGTACCTGCAGGTTCACGATACACTCATCCTTAGCCTCTGCAAGTGAGCTATCATATTCTACCTTTCCAGGTCCATTCACTGAGCCTAAGTCTACATCTGCTGGCCCAACCTGGCTGGCTTCTCTCTTGACCTGGTCTGATCCTTGATTCGGGACCTCACTGCTCTCTACTATTGATACATCCTCTTGCTTGCTGTCTTTATACGCTGTGATAGACTGATCCTTTCCCTGATCATCTTTCAGCATCGCCACTGGAGACGATTCGTGATTATTTCCTGCTTCGGGTGTCTCTTCTGGACTGTCCTCCCAGTCCGAGCCCTCATTTTCTTCCCCGGTGGAAACATCACCTTCTTTCTTGTAGATGAGCTCTGGAGGCATTCCCAGGTTTAAGCTCTGGGGTCTCCTCTTTTTCCTTTGTTTAGAGGGTGTACGCTCCTTGATCTGGTGTGAGCCCGGGGCCATGTCATTGTTTGCCTCAGGGTCTAAGGCTTGAGATGGTTTACTTTGAGATTTGTCTTGAAACGCGTCGGCATTCTCAGATAATTCAATCACAAAACGACTTTTGTTAGTTGGCCAAGGCTCAGAACATTCATCTGATTCCCTAGGTGATTTTGGTGATGAAAATTCATCAATATGGCTTTTCATTTCTTTTTTGTCGTCCCCTGTTACCTCAATATGTATCATCTTGGTAACATCTATCTCTTTTTCCAGCTCCTTCTTGTTCTCCCAAGAGGAATCAGTCATTAATGGAGGGGAGGGGAGAGATTTGTTCTTTTCCTCTGCCTTCCAGTCATGGTCTTGTTGATAAGAGTCTTGTTTTTCAATCAATACCCACTCCTCAGAGCCCTACATGTTGGTATAGATTAAACATAGTTAGACATGCCAAACAGAGCTACTACAATGAAATCTCCACAATAATTGAAAGCAGAAAAAGGTACAAAAGGTACTACAGGTAAACATTGAGATTGTTTGTAGAATATGTGGTCGTATTTTTCTTGGATAATAGATCAATGGCATATCGAGAAAGTTATAATGCACAACACTTCATCAAAGCGTAAATGCTAAGTATACTATAAATAAACTAAATAAAAAAGATTGAGAGATGTGCAACCTCGGGTGAAGCCACCACAGTCTTCTGGATGAAACCCTCAACAGACAGGCTGTTAACAGGGTCCTTTCCCCCTGTCCGGCCCACCAACTGGCCGACGAGGGGCAGAGGAGGATGGGAAAGAGAGTGTGAAAGAGAAGGAAGAACAGCCATTAGAGCTCTGACTCTAAAGGAGAGAGTAAATTAGGAAGATGCATAATAAACCATTTCATGCAGCAGGGTCAGAGAAAGAGAGAAGAGAAGAGAGAGAATTAGTACCAACTGGAACTGACTGACTTATTCAGCACAAACTTTTTAATCAAAGAACTTCCACTTGTACCTGGCAGGGGCCAAAGCAGCCACGCAACCAAATAAGCAGAGATTTGCAAGGCAAATATTTCTTTCTGCAACTACATCAAAGAGCTACAGTAAGTTCCCCTGATTCTCTGGGAGACAGTCAAGAGCACTGAGAGTTTATAAAAGCCAGCCAGCGTCAGTCATAATACCCCTCGCTGGAATCAGAAACATGGCAGATTACATTTTCTGCCGCAGAGAATGTTTGACATTCTATGGGCATAATCTGATTGTCCCAGACAGCAGATGAGAGATTGTCTGTTGACAATTTAGGCACCAAGACAGAACTATACTATCTGAAGACTGCAATCTTAGTACTCTATCTTCAATAGCATAATCATAAAAAAGTGATCAAAGCTCTGGGAGCTTTTGTGATCTGGCACAAAGGAAGCATGTCGCTGTTAGGCAATCGAGAAAAGAAAAAAAAGATAACAGATAATTGTTTCTCAAGTGCTTCGTGTTGAGCAAATCTCAAAAACAACTCGTTTCTGTTTAAGTTGTTTACACCCGAGCCTCGTGTCAGTCATCTTCAAATGCCTCTGAGATGAAGTCAGAATTACTGTTGCACACCAGATATGGACTTCATTACACATATTTAAAAATCACAGATTCATCACAGGTTCTTCTGTTTAGTCCCGTGAGCTCTATCTCACAGCAACACCTTTCAACAGGAGATAAAACCGCCTGCAGCAGAAACATCTTCTAATCATAACTACCTTCCCCAGTCACACTCATTAACTCTTTTGTCTACAATCATACTGGTATGTCTCCAGGTTTGAAGCATTTAAAAACGATGATCCACATATTGACACAAGTGTCTCCAAAACATCCCTGCCTTAACTTCAAGCAGCAAAGAGAGGAATCCAAGATCACAGCGGCAAGGCTGGAATATCCATGCCTTTTTATGGAACGTCAAACAATCAGAGGTTTTGAGATATTGACCAGTGTGAATCCACGAGCCCCACCCTCCGACCCCGCCCCTTCATCCCCCCACTCACTGCCTTCTTCTCGGGCGTGCCAGTTGGGGAGGATCCCGAAAGACGCTTCTCGCGGTTGATCAGCTTGCTGTTGGGCTCCCTCAGGGCTCTCTTCAGCTCGTTGATACTGGCCTGGTGCTTCAGTAAGACGTCCTGTGACTTATCCAAAAACTAAAGAGAAGGAGGAGGAGGAGGAGGAGGAGAAGGAGGGGGAAGAGCAGAGAAACAGCGGGACAGCAAGGCGTCAACATAATTTCCCACCGCAGTGATCACACTGCCACATCGCAGTCAAATCCCATTGTCATCTGATAGGCGTGACTGAGCGGACTGTGAGATAGCGCCACATGTGCACAAGGGGGGATGCCACGAGATGAATCGGTCACACTTATGTCTCCTGGAGACTGATGTGTTTAGCTAGCTTTGACTGCAATAATATTCAGTGCAGTAGTCCATGGGAAATGGCATTTAGGATGCTATTGAATCACTGAAAACAAATAATTACAGTAACCATATTCATTATTTCATGAGACACAAATGCAAAATGAACAGAACTATGAATCTGATAATGTAGATGAATGAATGGATATACAACATCTATTTACTTAGCTAATCAAATTTCTGGCCTTATTGAATGTTTTAGATTTATGAGGGTTTATTATATTCAATAGTGAGGAACTTGTACTGGTGCTTTGAAGGCACTTTTCGATTTCAAACTACTGTTTCTTACTGGACCTCTCAAATTGCAGTGTTCCATATTCAATACCGAACCAAGTTTTTCTCTTTAGACTACAAATCTTTATGTTTCATAATGCTCCTAGGCGCATGGCAGGCAAAGTGCTATCGGTAAAACACCCTTTGATGACTGAACTGGAGAGACAGACTGGAGGTGCATATCACAGAGCACAAGGGCTGAAGACAGGAAGCTGTACCTCCTGTTTGTGCCGAGGGGTGGTCTCCTGGTCCAACTGAGAGAGCGGAGTTGGGGCAGGAGAAGGGGCGAAGGACGGAGGGGGTCGGGGGGGCAGAAGTGAAGGGTGCAGGGTCAGTGGGAAAAGGAATAGGGGTGGATGCAGAGACAGAAAGGCAGCACATAAGTCAAAGAGGGAGAGAGGCAGACAGACAGGATGACTGGCTCAAAATGTTCAACCATACAGCGGTACAGGCACAATGATCCAACCGTCATCAGGCTGATCTACTGAAACGGTTGAACACTGTCGGACAGAGAGAGTACACACACTCATCTACCATCAGACAGTTGAATGATTATTGTGTCACGTCAAATTTGATAAGTGGGAAATAATCTGAAAATACATCCCAGCAGACATTTTGGTGTTGAATCAATGTTACTACGACAGCCTTCCCCAACACTGAAAACCAGTGTAAATCTTTTTGTACAATCAGAACCTTAATATCTTTCTGATATCAGCTCAAAACGGTTTCCCAAAGCTGTTCATTCATGCCAAATGCTTGCTGGGATGCTTTAGTATGACAATGATTTACTTCCAAACGATGCCTTTGCAGCTTCAGTCTTGCATGTGGTGCATTAGCAGCACATTTTGGATGTTCCTACACCAGACTGCAATCACCACGTTTAGACAGACAAATGCACACGACAGCAGAAGACGGGGCTGAGAGAGACCGATGCGCACAGAGAAAGACAAGGTGATGGATGTACAAAGACAGACAGACAGGCAGACAGACAGACAGACAGACAAGAGGTCGCCAGACACCAAATACCTCCTGTTTACTGTCAACTGGTGACCCAGCCTCCTCCTTTGGCCAGCAAGTGTTGAAAAGAAAGACCATGTTAGTGACAGAGGAGTTTGCATGTCACGGCGTAAGTGCCAAAGGGTTAAAGACTGTTAAAGCCGTTAGTAGAAGTTATAAGCAGTGTAGTGTAAGCACATAAGCCTGAATGAATAGGAGTGAAGGGAGAAGAGTTAGTAATGCTAAATCCACCAAAGCCACCACAGCGTTATACCCCTGTAGGATAAGCCTCAGCGGGCCTGAGAAGCCTGCATTACATCCAGTACCCCTGCAGTCCCTGCCATCTCTTTGTGCCATGGCTGGAGTTGTACTAGAGTTGAGTTAATCCATACTAGTGATGAAGAGTCGTGAACACCTCCATCGAGAAATCTAGAGTACCTTGATTTCTTTCTTTTTGCTGGGGGTGGTGTCCCCGTCCTGCTCCTTGTCTTGCTCCGTCTCCTGGATCAGCTCTTGGTCCTGGTCGTCCTCGTCCTGGTCCTGGTCCAAACTGGGCTCCAGCTCAGTCTCTTGTTCGTCCACGGAGGGGCTGCGGAGGCGGGGCTGTTCGCTGATGCTGCGGCGGGACACAAGACCGTCGTGGTTCTCACACATGGCGGACACCGGCCGCGAGAACTCTGCTGGTAACATAGACATTGAATTATTCCAAGTGAAGAATTCCATTGTTTTACAGACTGCCACACCTCAAGATGAAGTAAAATACCCCCATGAATGATTGGTAGTGGTGGTGGGGGGGTAGGGGGGGGGGTGGGTGATCAGGGAGGAATCTCCATCATATCAGAGGTGGACAACATTGGCAGGCAAACAGATCAGTATATCCGTTTTGGTGTATACCTTCATTCAAAATTTAGCCTGGTCTTTGAAATATCAAACTAACCAGAATCAAATTCTTGTGACCCCGTGAAGCATTTTGAATTCCCTGCTTACATAAGAGACACAACATTTTAGACAAAAAGATCTTTTGGAGCACAATCGTGACGCTTACCTCCATCCAAGCTTCGAGACAGCAGGTACCTCTTGCTGGTGGAGCGCTCAAATTGCGGAGCAGGCCTGTCTATGAGAGCACTGGCCTGTCTGGTCTGGGCCTGTGTCCTCCCACTGTAGCGAAACTTTGAACCCATCACCAGGAAGCCCTTAGGAGGAGGCTCAGGAGACACCAACCTAGGAAAAATGAAAGACAGATTAAGGTGCTTGACCTCATACCATGCTGCAGGGGGTTTTCGGTTTCTTGATTGTAACAACAAAATCAAACGTTTGAGAGTCTATTTTTCACATCTATTTGTTTTGTATATGCTATCAGAGGAAGCCATCGCATCAAGCACACCTTCAAGCACACCTGCTACTTGACCCACGATATGTGGTCAAGATTTTGTTTGGACTGATTGAATTGCAGCAACATCTTGAGGTCGTTCAGGCTGAGTTTGATTCTGCCTTGAACATAGCATGATGGTTTAATGAATGTAAGTACCTGCAGTATGCTAGAAATAGATTATTGCGCAATAGATTCTTGATATATGGAGTTTTATTCAGCTACAATCCTGCAGTCTTGTACCTACTGCAGGGTTGTAGCTGAATAAAACTTGCCACAATGACTTCTCGTCAGGAGACCATTAATAACACCCAGGAGGGCCGTTTCAATATTAACTGACTACAGTGTGACTATTGTTAACAGTACATTGTACAATGAACTTAGTGTAGCTACAACTAATGAAGCTATACACATAGAAATGTTTTCTTTGCCTTGACAGGCAGTAGAGTAGATCGATTCTTACCTGAAGAAGGTGTGATGCTCAATGCAGACCTTCCAGAGTCTCTTGGCAGCTCTGTGGTTGGGAAGCTTAAAACCAATAGTACTTTCAAACTGTTCATACTGGAGGAGAGAGAGAGAGAACACAGAGACACAGAAATGTGTGAGTGAAAAAAAAAAAATATAGCAGCAGGTGTGTTTGTGTTATTTACCGCAGAGTTACCTCAACTCTGTTGTGGTACGAGACAAAGGATAAAGTGTAGAACAACTTGATTCATTCATAAAAATAAAAAACCTATTGCTCCCCATTTCTATCCACATGGACAATGAGTAAAGTATATAACGCAATCAGTCTGGGTGTCACCCCAGGCACTGAGCTGGCATAACGACTAGTGTCACAGTACAGTTCCAACCATGAATGTCCATGAATGAGTAAAGTATTTACATAACAACATGGATTTTGCTTCCAAATAAGCCCACCACTGCCGACTGGACAAAATGGAGCAGATCAAGGCAAAGGGAGGATAACATCCAATTTTTAGACACTGGGAGCAAACAGGAGGAAGGCATTTCATGGCTCTATATTTAAACTCTTTATCCCTCTATTCTGGCTGTTGCTGCAGCTGCACCAGCTCTGTTAAAGGGGCTCTTTATTTGGCTCGATCACAGGCTCACTGTGCGGCTCTGTCACTTGACTGGGTCTGGCCCAGACAGCCTGTCACACTGAGGCTCAGCATGGAGGATAAGCTGCAGCACTGCACAGCACAATGAGGAGGGCCAGGCTATAGACCCTGACCCTGCAGAGCAGCAAAACTGGAGGTAAAAGGAGGAGGATTTTCCAAGTTTCCGCTCAGCCCAACTGACCACGCATCCATTTCTCCACTGGCTGTGCTGCCAGCTTTCAACAATAACAGTCATAATAGACCAACAGCTATTGCTTTTCAGCGGTTCTCAAAATCCAGGCCATAATTAATCCTTGTGCATTTTGTTTACCTCTCCAGGACGGATCTTGATGTAGAAGTTGCTCCTCTTATAGGAGATCTTGAGGATCTTTGGCCAGGCAAAGCGGTTGATCCTCAGTCTGTCACGGTAGATCAGTAGCCCATTGGCACAGACACCCAGCATTATATCAATCCCCTCAGAATCCTGCATCAGCCGAAGGATAACAAAGAAGCAGAAAGGATTTGTGAACAGGATGTAGAGAAGAAGAAAAGACCCCATTCACCCTTGAAACCCACTTGCATGTCGCTTTAAAGAAAAGGTAATAGCCCACCTTAGCATGATGGAGGTCCACCCCGTACATGGACAGTTTCTTAGCATTCTCCAGGAAGTTAATTTCAGCCTCTGCTGGAGTCATACCCCTGTGGTAGAGTAAAGATAATATCTGTAACCAACAACCGCAGGCTTTCTTAAATCACAAATAATAAACCCATAATCTTACACAGTGGGAGCAGAATTATCTTGGTAATTTGCTGGACACATTCCATTCTAAAATCCTCCCTTCCTTTCCCTAAGCATAACGCTTGGGCGTATGCCAACAGACAATGCCAAATCAGAGCATGGCAAAGACCCTCTAACTGAGTAAGTGTTGACGCAATGGCAAGTCTCCAACTGTGTGCACGCCAATGACAGATGCTACATTAATGTGATGGCCTCCATCGGCATGTGCACACCAGACTGTTTTGACACCATCACTGACTCACGGGGTGATCAGCCCACGTGAGATATGTACTGTAGATAGCACATCAAAATCTGACATCAACAATAGCGTGTGTACTTGTAGTTTCGATGGAGCTCCATCACCCTCTCCTCCAGCTCGCGAGTCTGGTTGGGGGCGAAGTGGAAATCGCTGACGTAGTCGGAGCCGTGGTCGTCATGGTCGTAGTCCCCCAGCTCAGCTTGAACAGCGTAGGAGCCCAGGAGCGCATGAGTGACGAATGAGCACGGCAGCCGACCTGACAGCATGTCATCCCTCAGCTGCAGACACAGGTAGTATCTGTCAGAAGAGAGAAAGGGGGAGGAGAGGAGTGTGTTGGCAGTCAAACGGGCCTCAGTAAAGGCAAGCTCCAACAAGTATTCAGCGTAGTTAATCCATGGCAGTTAGTAGCATTCCAATCCTAATCCTCTAAAAAGAGACGGAGATTTGGACTTCTTTGACATTGCAGCAAATATGCCATGAAGATTGTTACAATACCTTTATGTAAACATACTTTTTGGCAGATAAAAAGGCAAATCATCTGCAGAACTGACATGTTTTTTTTTATTTAAGTACTTTTCATTTGATTAACTAGGAAGTGCATGAGACAGCATGAGTGTGTGTGTGTGTGTGTGTGTTTGTGTGTGTGTGGTAGAGGTGGATTCCACACATTTGCCGGGCCTACCTGGTGATATCCTCCGTGAGCTGGGAGGGGTCTGGAGGGTAGAACTTGACAGCGAAGGCAAAGTGCCATGGAGAGTCTGAGGAGGGATTTCAATGAGTGCTGCAGGGTTCATTTTATCTAACATAGATATGTACTGTAATGATGTCCTTATGCCTGTAATTGGAAATTGTACTAAAATGTAATAAAGAGTAGGTGATTGCATCTACCTTGTAACAGGTTCATGCGGCTAACACACAACTTTGTCAGTATCAATTTATATCCCAACAAATACAATTCCACAAATCAACAACCAAACCCCAAATACACAGAACTGAATAACAACTTAATTTGTTATTTATCATCTAAGCGTCGTCCCCAAAACTCACTGCGCATCTGCTTCTTAATGTCCTTAGAGGGGTCCAACCAGTTCTGGAAGACAGAAGGGAGAAGTCACACGAGGCAGCCTGGAAACATGGCTACTGCACACCCTGGTGTCACATTTTGCTCTAATTGCTGACAGAGTTCCTGATGAAAGCCTCTCCATATGCTTAAATAAAGAAAGTGTGCTCCTCCCCCGCTGGGCTGCTCAATGTGCAGAGTGAAGCTTTAATTCAAGCATCTGTTTCTTCATTGTGTTGCTAAATTACCACCACCCAGTTATCTATCTGATCTCATCATGCCCGATCTGTGCAGCGACCTACTTCACCTCAAGGGGCATTACTTCTGATTTTCCTTTGTTTGAGCATCTCAACAATAGTGCTGCTACATTCACAGCACATTGACTCTCTCATGTCCTCCTGTTTAACGGCAAGCTTACAGGCACACTGGCACACAGGCAGTGGTGCAAAGAGCAAGTGTATTGTTACTGTGCAGAAATAAAATTACTGGTGAAAAACAGAACATTGTTACATATGATATTTTACGCACAGTGATTAAATGGAGGACAGAGAGTTCAACTCAGACCTTTAAACTGAAAAGAATAAGATAAATAATGTCTGGTAACAAAGTGAAACATGAAGCAATTCATTCAACGTAATTCATTCAACAAGATTACAGCCAGTCCATTTTTTTTGATGCTCTGCTTCTGGAGGAGTCGACAAAATTTACAAAGACACAATTTAAAATGTAGTGCAATACTTCATTCAAAACACACTGGAGTAAAAGCTAAAATGACTTCAAAAATACTATATATCTATATACTGTATATTTATTTATTTATTTATAATTGTAGTAAATAATTGTAGTAAATATAAATATAAATTGTTACTTGTTACTGTTACTGCTGCATGGCGAATAGCCCACTGCGGGGAGCTGACAGTGATCTTCGCTAACCTGAATACCACACAGCCACCGCTTGTTAATGCTGAAAGTCTTTTTGGCAGCCGGTGTCACATCAGTCAGTGTGGAATCAGGAGCGTGGACGGCTGAAACAGCACAGTGGCCTGCGATACTGTGGCCATCTTGGGCAAACTGCAAGTGTTTCTGCCAATTTGCGATGTGCCTTCACACACACACACAGACTCTAACACACACAAACTCCTCCAGTGCTTAATCAGGCTGCTAAACACTTTAATGAGCCGCAAGCATTTATCATCCTCCTGAATCTATCTTGTATCAGCCAAGGCCAAAGAACACTCAATTAGCAAAGCACCATCCACTGCTTTGCTTTTTCTCCGTACAAAAGCAAGAAGAACTTTTAATCACTGTTCACAGCTTTGCTCTTGCAGGCTTTGCAAGCCCAGTTCAGAAAGTAGACATAAATAGATGTTTTCCCAAACAGTGTGGAAACAGTGAAAGAGAGAAACAGAGAAAGGGCTCTCTGAACCGGCGTTTCAATTCGAGTCTTGTTTGGTCTTAAATCCCCGCTGAGCCCCAGACAGTAGGCTCAAGCTGGACTCTGATGAGCCTGTCGTGTTGATCTAAGGAGTAGTCCTACCTGTACTCTGAGAGAGAGAAGTATTTGAACTTCTAGGCTTGTTTACTTCTGTACACCAATTTCACCGTGTGCATGGCTCAAGACGGCTCAGCCACAGGATCAAGTCACAACATGTCAGCTAGCAAAATATACACAAGCTGATGATGGTGACAGAGGATATACTCCAGATGTCAATGGAGACTTGTTCCTCGTCATCTTTTCCACCTTCAAAAGCCAGAAGAATCCTCTGTGGCCTGTTGTGCAATCACATACCTGCCCTTAGGGAGGGTCCCACCAGTCAAAACCCCAAACCCACATCTATAAAAGAGCTCTCATGTGAGCTGACAGTCAGGACCATTTGGCTTAGACACATAACAGCCATAATTACATGATTCTGGGATAATTAACCTGGTCTTTGAAAAAGTCAACAAAGATTATAGGAAAAACAATTTGGTCGTTCTATTTTAAATGTTTGCGTGTTTTGTGAGCAGATTGAAGTTTTAGTTGCGCAAATATTTATCAGAGGCAGAGTTGCTCTGGAGGCAGAAATAATCTCATTGGGTGAGTTAAACCTGGATGGGCGGAGCCAAAGAACCATCGTTTTTCTGGATAAGTAATGCTAGACTGAAGCCCAGTGAGAAAGGCAGGGAGTAAGAGAGGAGCTAGCTAATATTATGGAGCTAGGCCTCAAAATGCAATATACCCATACTAAGGTATCTTTGTTAGCCTAGTAGTCCTTCCAAGTCCAAACTAGCCATACTAGCCTATAGCTATCTAGGCAAGCTAGTTAGCTAATCCAATAGCTAATCCTTCCAAGTTCTTGAATGTCATGGTCACAAATTAATGAAAAACTGAAAAAATAGAAGTCCCACTTATATTTATAGTTTAGTATTTTTTTGATACCTTGTTTACATTTTCCGTTTGCCGGAAGAGGCTTGTTTTTTACTTTTAACTCAACCAATGACATTATTTCTGCCTCCAGAGCAATGTTTGTATAACTCAACTCCAATCTGTGTTCTGCAAGCAGTTGAAGAGGAATAATTTTTCATGTTTTCTGCAAGACACGGAGCACAGAAATTTCCATTTTCCGTCCCAGCCTGAATGATGGATCCTGCAGGCCTGGCAGAGCTGACCCCGCCAACGCCACAAATGAGCGGAATTCAGATTTTTCTGTAGGCAACACTTTTTTTATGAGCTCAACTGTCCCTGGAGGTTTATGTGGTGCATTATTCACTGACCTTCTGGGTGTCTGCGTCGGAAAAGGTCAGACCAAAGTAGTCCTTCTCCAGCAGGTTGAGGTGTTCACATATCATGTCCATCAGGGTCTGTCCTTTGGAGTGTTTCTGCCAAGACAAACACAGCAGGATGCATATAATCATTAAAACAAATCTTTCAAGTAGAAGTAAAATCCCTCGAAGCAACACTAGCAATGTATTTCTGAAGTATGCATTGGAATCCACTACTGATACAGCTCCATTTCATAGGGAAGATGTGGCTCACCAACATCAGACCCTATGAAGACAGCTGTGCTTGTCAAGATTGCTTTCCTGTTCCATGGTTCTCAACACAATAAAACAGCTCTGCCCTTGGGTACTGTTACAGTCACAGTGCATCAAACACTTGACAGAGAAAATGGACTCTGAATTGCTGGGAAAGACTGTTCTTCGTAGCGTATGCAGAGATTTCCTGAGCTATTGAGGTTGAGTTCAATGTGAGCGTTTCAAGGACAAGCAAAACACTAAGAAGTTTGAATTACTTGAAGTTTCACAGCGATTCTGCGATTCTCAGTGAAGGGCGGTACCGGGTAACACATTACAGTAATATTATTACTTTCCTCAGTAACGAGTAACGTTGTTATCACCCCTTCATATCATATGTAAGTTTAATAAGCCAATCACCATCCTGGATTTATTTCCATTATAATTAAAGGACACGTACACACGCTACACACTGCACTAGCTAGCTTGCATTACAGATGGATATATCAGTGGCTGGAAGTGTTCCCATTGATTTTGTCAAGAAGAAAGAATATATGTAAGGTGTAAACTATGTGCAGGTACTAAAAGCTCAGCTGTGCAGTATTTGGTTATCAGTCACAGAGTGAGGAGAGGAAGCAATCTCAGGTAAGAGGAAACAATCTCAGGTAAGAGGAAACAATCTCTATTTTTTATTTGGGGCGGGAGTAACAGAAAGGTAATAATACTAGGAGTGTAACAAATTACTTCTCACAAATAGTAATAAGTAAAGTAATATTATTACTTTTGAAATGAGTTACGATTACGAACGATTAAAGAGGAATTGCATTTTTTGAGTAACAAGCCCAACATTAAGTACAACAAGTAACAGATGTGATCAGGCTGGCATTGTGATTAGACCTCTGTGTCGTCTTAATCAATCCAGCCACAAGATGCATACAAGCAATGTAAAAAGTTGGGCGAGGGGGAGTACGAAAAATGAGCCAAAGGAGACAAATATTGAGAATTTGTGGGAGTAAATGTGGCCCATCTTCACATGACATCCTATCTTCATCGGTCAGATATCACAAACTACATTGAAATGACGAGCACAACCCTAGCCAGTGGTGTTCCAATTTCATCTCCAGAAATCCTGAACATCATTTCTTTTCATTGTAACCTTCAAGAGACACTCAGGGCCACATTTACAAAACAGGCGTGATAATTACTACCGTGTGCAGAACCTGAACAGGTGCAGCTGTCTCCAGTTTAGCGCCTGGTTTGTTAAGAGCCCTTGTGCAAGTTCAAATCACTCACAAATTTCCAATTAGAGTAGCTGAGGCGACCACAGCATCGCTCTCAAAAGCCAGGTAAGAGAGCAGACTGTGAAGCCGAGCCAGCAGCAGATGAAGGGCTGTTGGAGGTTTTGCCAGTGCAGGTATGACATAACTCCTCTTGGTCTGAGGATCCAGTTCTCTTTTTAATTTCATTGTTGATCTATCTTTTTCTTTAATTTCTGCAATTCTCAAAAGCAACAATCTCTAAATTCTTATTATTCTCTTTCTTATGTTCCCTTTCTGCCTGTTGTGCCTTTTGTACAAATTACAGCAACCACGGCTTTCTCAGGGTGAGAAGTTAAGATGTGCTTCCTCCGGGCATCAACTGCTGTGCAATTATTCACATTTTGGTTTAGTAATGGATGGGAGTGATCAATCATCATCTCCTCCATTTTTGCACCATTGCCAATCCTCCGAATATGGCACAGTCTCCTGCCAGGTGTCTACCCCGCTTCCACACACAAAATGCTCGTGCATACCGATCAGCAGATCAGAATCGGCACTTTTTATGCACGCAACTGCGTCAGCATCACCGCAGGCACTTAGTAAAGACGGCCCTGAATGTGAATTCTCATATTGAGGCTTTATGTCCAATACCGCCATTAGTTCTCATATGGACTCAAAAACACGATAAGGAATTGAACAAGGTAGCCGTGCTGTTGTGGCAGACTGGGGGGAGGGAGTGGGTGAGGCGTAGGCTGGGTCCAGGGGAGAGTCGAGTCAGTGATTCTCCCCTGGACCCAGCCTACGCCTCACCCACTCCCTCCCCCCAGTCTGCCACAGCTATGTAAGGCTATTGTTAGTATCCACCCCCAGATCACACACACACACGTGCACACACACCCACTCACACACCCACTCACACACCCACACCCACTCACACACATTCCACGAGGGGTATGACCAGCAATCTGTGTGCCTCTCTCTGGAAAGGAAGCCTCCTTCCCTGGAGCCTAGTTTCTGAGGTGACAGGAAGATGGAGCGAGCAGTTGCCAGGGAAACAGATGCAGTATGATCCCACTCCTGTCTCGTTCCTTAATATGTCACGGCCAGCACTTTGCCTTACGGTGGATCAAAACCTGGGAAGCACGTATAAGCTCTCATCATGTCACTCAGTAGGCCCCCAATGGCAAGGTTGTGTGTGTGGCAGCAGGAGCTGGCTGCATGACAATAGTGACAGACAGCAAAAATAAATAAAAAAATCAGCGTTTGGAATCTTAATAAGGCATGACTGAGGTGTCCCGGTCCCTCCGGTCCCTCCGGTGCCTGCGGTGCCTGCGGTGCCTGCCCCAGAGCAATTAAGTGTTCAACTCCACAATGAGTGTCTCAGCGATAGCAGCAGAAGGAACACGGGAAAACACCAGACAGAAACTTGGCAACTAATCAGCATGAAATGTTTAACTCCACCCAGAAACAGCCCTATTCTACGCGAGGCCCCAGCCAGGCCTGATCGTGCACAGAGAGCCGGAGCATGCCCCAGTGAGCAGAGGGGAGGGCGGGTGACAGGAGAAGTGGGTGAGGGCGTGGTGCCCTCTCCCCCTGCCAGAAAACCCTGGGAAGGCTCAGCCATGCATCCTTGACAGGAGGGACTTAATTAACCCATGGATATGGTGACTCCTCCGGGGGGGGAGAGCGCTCCCAAAGTGTGGCTTGCCGTCCCTTAACACTGTTATTATCAGCTCCTGGAGCACGAGGGAGGTTCTGATATGGCAGGCCTGACATTCCACCCCCGCAATTAAAAACAGGAGGAAGGAGCCAGGCTATCCAGGACCAGGAGGTGCGAGGCTCCGACCATCACTGGGTTTGTCAAAAAAAAAAAGAGTTTGACAGGCGGATTCTTTGCACATCCACGTGAATGACGAAGCTACAGAGACAGGACAGTGTGAGAGAAGAGCACTTAAGACACAAAGGCGGCTTCCATAATGCAAACTATTGTTGCGGTGTTGAAAAACCCCAAAGGTATTTCCGAATGTTTTGGCAGTGCTGAGAGAGGTTAGTGCAAGGGTAGCATTCCTGGTATTCTTACCTCATGCACCCACCCACACACACACACACACACACACAGTTTCATGTACTCGTGCATAAGTATCCTAAGGGGTAGCTCATAATAACACTGCTATTCTATTTTCTCCTTGACTGCACCTGGCTTGCGACCATGAAATAACTGTAGATTCGCTAGCACCCCCCGTCTGCGGGCGTTGCTGAGGGGCTTTATTAGACAAAAGGGACATCGTCTGACCTACGAGTACGTACGCCGCTTCTTCCAGTCCCACGTTGCGTCGCAGAGAAATCTGGTGGAAGGTGGGGTAAAAGCGATAGGGTACTGGGCCGTGGCGCAGGCTGGCTGCCGCTGATTAGCCCAGAGGAAAAGCCTGATTAACTCGCAGGTACAGAGGCAGCGGTGCCAGACGGAGGCATTACACCATTATTGGGGTCTAGACGGCTTCGCATGCGTCTCGAACGGGAAAGTTGATTCTGAACACAATCTTCTGCCACTTACACCAGAAACTAGCTTCAAAGTAAGTATCGCTAGCAACAGGCCACGCAGTAGGATATGAATTCCACCTCCACCGCCATCCTAAATGACAGTTCAGACAGAAATAGATAGCGCTGTTTTTTTCAGAGGCTTATGCTATTTCTAGTCAAAAAAGCTCCAAATTCTCCATCTTCTTTTCCCACGTTCATCTCAAGCAACAGACTCACACCTAACTCCTCTCTTTTATTTCTATCTTGAATTTCCTTTAGCAGCAAGTAGAAATGTCCTATTTTACATTGCTGCAGTAATAACAGATATTATGTGAAATGGAGACTTTCTTCCTGCAGGACAATATTCTTTGTGCAACTGTGTATATTGCAGAAATGTGTAACATTGCTTTGCCCTCACCTCCTAGTGGGGTCTCGGCATGGTACCCCCTCTTTTATTCACTGTACCTGGTTTATCTGCTCTTTTCAGTGCTACACACAACGGAGTACAGAGGAAAGCAACAACAAAGGAAAAGAATGGACTGCTATCACATCTCAACGGTTCGGTCAAAGAATATTCCTTTCCGGAGAACGTGTCCTCCATACCTCAATTTCCCCTTCATAGTCAGTCGAGTCCAGCAGGGTCACTTTGAAGGGAGCGGTTTTGAATCGCTTGGAGCCTTTCTGGGGAGATTTGAGGTTCTTGTTGGGAGAGGTCTTGTCGGACATGTCGTCTGTTTCTCTGTGTTCGTCTAGGTGCTTGGAGTTCTGGTCCTGTACACAGAATAAAACAAGATAGTCTGAGGACACAGCTGTGGATTTCATTTGTCATAAATGCCTTAGTGGATATTTGAAATTGTTAAAATACTTTGCATTTAACCACAGTAGTGGATAAGGGCAGTACCTTAACCAAAAATCTAACATTTAATTGACATATCAATAACTCTATATCATACTAACCCTTGTGGAAAAAACAGTATAGTGTTAGGTTCCTTTGGCCTGAACAAGTGAGTCAGCATTGTGGCTGTTACAGATATAGGCTTTAAGGACCTATTTGATTATGTGATTAATCAATAATCAATGATTATTCCATTGTAATCAATGGAAGCTTTGCTAATTCAAATATACTGTATATTACATTCAGTCCCAACACTGGAAATGCTTGTGCTTCTTCAGCTCTGTTGTTTTTCCATGTTTTGGGCTAATAATAATAATAATAATTATAATAATAATAATAACTTTCATTTTTTTAGCGCGCCTTTCAAGGTACCCAAGGCACTTAACAATAGAAGAGAAGAAGAAGAAGATACCCTAAAAACATGGTAATATCAATAAAGGTTATATGGTCATATTTTGATGGATCGTGAAAAATAATCTAATAATCTTCAGTATTATCTGCATAACCTAAACTGCCCCAAAGGCCCCCATTAGGATCTTTGCGACGCTAACCTGCTTGGCCATCTTGCTGTCCGAGGCAGAGTCCTGCATGCCTGCTGCTGCCCCCTGTCTTCTGGGAGGACTCCTCTGTCGCTTTCACCTCTGACTCGGGGCCTGGCGCTGTTGCCTCAGCAAAGTAACACCAACCTGAGAGGAAACACAGCATGTATTTTAGATAAATGTCTCAATGGTAGAGACTCGTATCAGTGATGACATTTGAAAACGTCATGCCATCTGCATTATTGCATGCTTTCTTTTCTAACAGGGCTGAATACAAATGATAACAGCAACTGGCACCAGGATCACACCGCCGCGACAAACTGCTTTGAACGCTGTGTCTTCTTGCTTACACACAGTTTCTACTCTCATAATTCACCTTGTCATCAAGGACCTTCACTTTAATTATAAAATCCCTCACTGAATCAGATAATGATCATCTCTTTAAGCAAGACAAGCTCCAGTGCTAAGAAGACAATTACTCCAAAATTGAATATGGCCATGAGTGCCAGTGTCTGTAGATTCATGGCTGATGCTATCAACTGTGCATCACGTCAGAGTCAAGAAGGTGATAATAACCTGACAATAATAATAATTATCTTTATTTATTTAGCACTTTTCAAAACACAGTTACAAAGTGCTTTACAAAAGGAGAAAAAAAACACAAAATCAAGATAATCAATACAACAAAAAATGAAGAAACAAGGCAGAGCCATAACAAGAGGCAAGGACAAACAAAGGTCAATACAGAAAAGTACATTAAAAAAGGATATAGATTTAGCTTGTGTGTAGGAGCCCCTAAGGCGGGTTGATCCAAAGTCCAGTAGCCCTGATGACAAAGGCCTGATTGCAGATCGTTTTTAATCTATATTTTGAACAGCCAATAGGAACCAGCCTGAGGCCGCAATTTGGCTCAGAGGAGGTTAAAAGGTGATATAGCTTAGAGCCAGACTCATCCGTGCCTTCATAGTGATCAATAAAATGTCAAAATGGATTAAGAAACTAATAGGTAGTCAATGTAAAGATGCTGAAATCAGGATGATGGGATCTTGTCTTTGTGTTCCAGTAAGGAACCTAGCTGCTAGAGAGAGACGTGACTGAAGCAGGACCACCGAGCGTTACAGTCTAAGCGAGCAGAGATAAAAGCATGGATGACTTTCTTCAAATCTCTAGGGGTGATGATCCGTACAAAGAGATAAGTGCTACCACTCTGATGAGCGGGAATGCTCAGTAGTAATGCTCCAGTGTGGATCGCTCCAAGTGGACTATATAACAGGGTGGGGTGCAGACCATGTAGTTGTAGCATGTCATAGCATCTGTCTATCTGTGTGTTGTCTAATAAAGCCACTGTCAAAACTGTCAAAACAGTGCAGGAATTCAAATTAATAAGTAAATCACACATTGATGGACACGTTACAGTGCAGAGCCTGAATCCACAGAGATGAGAGAGTGGACTTAGCAGGCAAGTTAGTGAAAATGAAATATTTCACTTCTCATTTGTAACCTTGATGCTATTCGGTAGATTCACCGCCAGATGAAAAGGACACTTATGACCCTGGAACATGTTCTCCTGTTACCCGTCATAAAAGGACGACCTGACACATCCGACATGGGCAGATCCTCGGTGGAGTCAGATGTGCTCGGCGCAGCGTATAAGAACGATGGCGGTTGCATTTAAAGTGCCCCAGACAATGCCTCAGGACCTTGTATATAATCCAATCTCCATCTGACCCTGGAGGTCCCACTGCCCTCGAGAGCAGCAAATCACATCAGCATAATGCACCGGGGGGTTAGTGGGCAGCCGTGGCTGAACACAACCGGTTCACACTGGATCAGAGAAGAGAAAGCACCCCCCCCCCAACCAGGGAGGGTCTTGACATATTGCACGTGGTTAAAGGAGTGCGAAGACCGCCCCCCTCCTCTTCCTCCTCCACACAGCTATCACTGCCATGTCATTACTTACAATCACAGAGAATTGACAGAAATGAATTCCCCTCCTCGGAGAGAAAAGTGCAGTGTGTCTGCGCGTCCGCTCAGGGCCTCATTTTCCCTCGCTGTCTGATCCAAATGGGCTCTGAGCTGTAAGTTGCTAAATCAATTTTCCCTCAGTGGCTGCATGGTGGATGTGGCTGCCAAGTAAACTCTCTCATTTGGGTGAAAAACTCCACGAGGCACCGCGATGTCTCTCTGTTATCTCCTTCGTCTGATTCAGATATACTGAAAACCATGAGTGTCTCCCCTCACACTGTCCAAATCAAACAGAAGCTGATACCCCCCCCCCCCCCCCCTCCCCCCGAATACCCACCCCTCGCTAAACATCCATCTGGGCTAAATGATGGACGGTATTTCTCTACACCTGTCCATGTCAATACGCCGTCCCAGCTGTGGCACAAATGGTCTGAAAGCCTCACCAAGCAGAGCCGCTACCATTTCCCATCAGCTGGTTCAAGTGGATGTTTTTCCCTTCCATCCCAACCACGGTGACACGTGTCACACTTACAACCGTACACAAATCAATAATTGCTGTTGCTGTGAAGTGGCCTGTAAAAGGTTTGCACGGTGAATGTACGCCAATACCACAAAAAAAAGCCTTTCTAGGGACACATGCGCATACATGTGTACGCGGTAACGAGAACACAAATTGCATAACATGCGAGTTTGTTTGCGGTTAAATGGGTCCCATATTCAGAAAGCTGCTCGTGGTTTCAGATTAATTGCCAAATTAACGCAGATGGATGTCACAGAGCGAGGCAGCCGAGCCCAAGGAACAAATTCACTTCCTTTTACACACTATTAGCCCTAACAGCCCCTGTCAGCCACCGAGACCTCTGCGGGGAAGAAAGCACCTGACACCCGCCTGCAGACAGGCAGAGGCCTATCCCAGCCGTATCACAGTATGGGAAGATACTGGGTGTGTATCCTTTATCTCACACTGCGCGCAGTTCACCAACAATATCTCGCTTTGATATCCACCATCAGTAATCATAATTCATCACACAGAAAAGCACACTGTATCCTTGGAGGGTTATGAAACACTACTCTTCCCTAACAAGCAGAGCCTTCTCCCTTGTCTCTCCTTCCCTTTTACTCTCCCTTCATTTTCATGAGAGAGGTAAGCTTTAATCTAAGCGAGGCAAGCGAGGGGGGGGGGGGGGGGGGGGATGAGAGAGCATGTATGGCTGTGGAAGAGTACTGGCTCGGCTCCGAGATGCAGTTGCCATGGTAACAGCATAGAGTACGGTTTTTTTTTCCCTCCCATCTCTTCTCAGATGGGCGAATGTGACAGAAGAGAGAGATGAACTGAACAAGGAGGAAAGATGAGAGGCCAACAGATGAGGCGATGAGTAGGACAGAGGGATCAGGGATGAGAGAAAAAGATAGGGAAGGACAAGAGCGGGAAAATAAGCTGATTTGGAAACCGCAGCGCAAAAGGAAATGTCGAGCAATAGCCTTTCCTCTGAGGGAAGAGCCACCGAGACCCCCGCAGAGGAGAAGGAAGGAGAAGAAAGCAGGGGAGGTCCACGTGGTTACATCCCATAACCGGGGGAGGGAAGGTTGAGGCAGAGATCCAGATCCCTCGGTGGGCCGCTGGGAGCCATCTACCAAGCGACGATAACCTCTCCCTCATCTCATCCTCGACTGCACACAGCCGTCACTATCTGGCCGAGACACCACTCTAATCCCATTGTACAATCCAAGGTTCTACTCCTTGATCTTAATCACGTTTATCCATTATCCACATGCACTGACTGCACCAGAGAGAGAGACAAACCACGGTTACTACAATGGCCGATATGCCTTTACTGGCTTTTGAATGATCTTGAATGATCATCTCCATTTGAGCAAGATTGAGCATCTTCTCCATTTGGAATTGATGATGATCACGTACTATTGTATAGTGCTCTCTATGGTTTGAATGTATAAGCTAAATAATGTATACTGCTTTGGCAACTGTGTTTCTAATAAACAGTCATGGCAATAAAGAAACTGAATAGACAGACAGACAGAGAAGAGTCATCTCCCTTGTTAACCAGTGTACAACATTGACATTTAATACTATGCACCAATAGTTTTTGCTTGAACTTCTTGCACATCGCCATCCTCATCCTCAGCTACTACCCCACTCCACTCCATCTACAGGAGCCCTGCATCTGGGTCCAAACAAAAGCTCACACACAGCCAACTCTAGCGCTATACTTTAGGAAAGCACCGCGGCTTCTCTGTTTCCGGCTTGCCTTGTCCTCACTGATCCGCGGCACGCTCCAACATGTCAGCGAGAGTTCACGCAAGTCGAGTCAGTCACTCAGACAGAAACATGGGAGGCTCAAGGACACCGCTCTCATTCATAAACACCACACATAAACACACGGGCCTGTCATACACCCTGACAGCCATAGTGTAACGCTGATGGGAGCCATTCAGGCATCGCCCAGAGCGCTTTTCACCGACATTATGGGACGATGTGTCCTTTCCGGTGTGGTGTTATTCCTTCCCTGAGAGCACAATCAAGCCCCAACACCTCTTGCGGCTTGGGGGGGGGGGCCCTCTTATTATTTTGCTAAATTTCCTTGGTGAGCTGCTGCCAATGGATGATGACAGATAGAGTGGTTTCGTGGAAAGACCGCTACAACAACGGCATGGCGCTTCAAAGCTTCACATTCCTGCATTCCTGCTCTCTACACCTGGGTTCACCTCGGGAGAGAAAAGACAAAGAGGGAATGCAAGATCACCAAGCACCACCTTTTCTCTAGATACATTTTCAACCGTAACACGTGCTCGGCTAATTCTCAGCATTTGACAGACTCACTGAGAGGTGTGAAAGTACAGTTTGGCGCCTTGCTAAATGAAAGGGGCTCACTGTCAGGGGAATATGAACACACGCAGTCACATGAAGAATTACCAAGAATCAACGGCAGGCTTGGTATGAATTGCGGTAGAGACATCATTCTGTCACTGTGTCTCTAATGGCACCTGACCTTTCCCATGCTGCGAAGGAGACCATCGGTGCATACGTGAAGACAGACGCCCCGCTGCCGGCGGATCTGTCCCTGTAATCGCAGTCAAATGCAAGGCGTTTTCCCCCCTCGCTCCTCTTCAATCATTCCCATCTCACAACTGATATTGTGCAAAAAGAGCAAAAGCAGCGTCGCTAAAGGGTAACTTAGCTCTTCGGTAGCGTACTGCGGGAGAAGATGGGAGGCTGAACAGGCGTCATCATAAGCCTCGGGGGCAGGGAGAGCAGAGACACAGGGTGGCAAGGCAAAGGTTGCTGGCATCTAAACTCGGCTTCAACGCTGCACTGAACTGTGATAAATATCACACAAAGATCTATACTACGTATAGACGTTATGCCTGAAATGGTTATTTTTGAGAAATTGTGCTTCCTTCCAAAATAGTCTTACAGCTGTTTGTTTTTTTTTATTATTTTCTCATCGACCACTTCCTGTCAAATAACATTTGTACTATTTCATGGCAAGAAATCAAATTTTCTTAATGAACAAATACAAATAATTAGAGGATATTTTGTACAGCTAAGGCCATACAAATTTAATTAACAGATTTCTTTCTTTTTCTTCAGAAAAGTGAGGCAAGCAAGCGAAGAAAAGCCCTTTCTGCCATACAATAGGGAGCAGGAATAACACAGGTACTTTGTTAGCTATGTTATTTGTGGTGGTGTTAGTGAATTTTGAGTGTTTCCTTAAGCCAATCAGAGCCCCTAAAACATGTCACGCGGAAACATCTTTTGAGGTCAGTAGAGGAATTTGATTGTTTCGATTTTTTGACACGGGGCACTTAATTAAACATGCATGGTCTAAATGGTCTAACACCTTGGCCTACAGTTTGTCCCATTTTCATCCCATCAGATGCACTGTGCTTAAACATTAATCTAGGCTGTAACGCTTTCTGATTCAAACATATGTGCCTCTTGTTGTTTTATCAGTTCCCGTCAAAAAACGCTGTCACATTCTCCAAGGCCAGTGTGTAATTGTCTCCCCGTGAAGCCTCCACGATGCTGCAGCTAATGAGAGACTGTCACAATGGTTGCACTTCCAAAACCAGATCTCAACCACTATAATCTCTGAGCGGTAAAATCATTTCCTGTAGCTCAGCACCACAATTACAGATGTTTGCGCCTTTGAGAGAAGTGCTGATCACAAGCAATAACAACCAGGTTGGTGCGGTTTCAATAATGTTGCACTCAGTCGTTTTAGCGCCTCAGTGAAAATGTACATGCAAACGTTTTCAATTCCAGTTGCTTTAAATGTCTCTGTGTATTAGCGTGGTTACAACATATTAGGGAAGAATTGAGAGAATGGGAAGGATAGGTCAGAGAGGCAGAGCGAAAGAAGAGGTAAACAAGCCAGGCTCGGTCTGCCGCAATCAAAATACAAATATGACAACCTGGACTCGCTACCTGCCTGTCTAGCAGGTTTCGTGGTGTGTTGGATGGATGTAGACAGGTTTGGGGAGTAATTGATTTCATGTAACAGCTTTGCAGTGAAAGATTGCTGTAATTCACTGCAGTTACTGAAAGATTGTGCAGTAGGCAGACTATACAGACTACATACTTTTATGTTGGATTACTCAAAACATGCTTGAAAGGTAGAAAGGGGTTTAATTGTAAACATATAGACACGCACCCATTCATTATTCATACATCACTCACACAGATTTCTTAGGCTAGCCACATTCAGCGGCTCGACTTTCAAAATAAAATGATGTTATTTATGAATACATACATCCCACTCCCTTACCCTTCGATGCATACTTTCGATTCAGTCCGCAAGTTCATACTCACAACACCAGCCTCTCTAGCAACCTGCAACTTCCCACATTCCCAGACGACCTGCTGTTTGTTTCCCATTGGATGAAGAGGATCTCTGCCGTGACATCGTCAATCAATCTACGTCTCAACAATTTCAAATACACGCTCAGGTCCTGACTGGTCCTGACCCAAACTGCTTGTTGCAGCAGCAGAGCACACAGAGCCTTTTTTTCTCTCAGGCTCATTTTCTCATACTGTCTTTGAAGAAATACACACACTTTTTTTTTAAATATTTTTATAAGACCCGAGTGTTTCTTGCCTTATCTTCTCGTCTTGTCTTTTTATCTGCTGGCTCTGTTTTTTTCCATTTTTATACTGGAATAAATAAACCGCCTCATACACAATTTGAAATAATGGTTGTACTGTGATGATGATGGTGGTAGCACTTTTTATATGACAGCATAGTCTGTAATTTAGAATAAATTGTCAGCTCCACTTCCTTTCCTATATATTTCGAAGGTAAACTGACTGTGTTGGTATACTACATGTACAATTACATGGCTGATTACAATTCCAAGCAGGTAATCAGTAATCTGTAATAGACCACAGACAGAGTACACTGAAACTGAAACATTTACACAACAGAAACCAGTCATGTCATTGTAACATGCTTGGTTGTCTTCTAGAGCATATATGTTTTGAATGAGTGTCTCTACACATTGTAAAGGAGAGATAAATAGCCTGTTGTGAAATCCATCCCTTCCAACCAGGAAGTTGCAAGTCTTGCCTCATGACCCTGTTGTAAGCACCGATACAATGCCACCTTTGTTTCCCTCAGTGTTAGTCTGGATGGCGCAAGGCTCAGATTAGCTTTCCTTTTTAATGGAAAATGTATCTGCAGAGACGACTCCGGGCTCCTTAAAATAGTATGCTTTAATCGAGAGCTACTTTTTGGTCAATTTCCAATGGCAGGCTGTCTATTTCAGTATGCTCTATTTTTTGTGAAAGAAGAATCATATTTGGTTTAGTGCGATGTTTCATTTATGGATTCAAAGCCAATTTATATTCCTATTTCAAATACTAAACTTTAAAATGTTATTTCAAAACAGGGAAGATTGCAGGGCACGGCCTCTTCAGAAAAGGAAGGTGACTGTGAAGACTTGTGCCAACCCGCAGGTGCATTATATTATGGTAATGCCCAACTGCGTTCTGCAAACACATACCCTTGTGAGAGAGTTCATCGGACGGAGCTGTCTCCTCTGGGAGTAAATCCAGAGTCACGTACCTTGGTAATCTAGGAAGGACACAGCTAACGACGTCCCAGCACCGAGCTGCCACCGGTACACACGGCAGTCACCTCCAAGGTGGCTTTTCCAATTTCCTTTCACCCTTAGAAGTCATACAGAACGTAATAAATCAACAGGGGAATGGTGGTTGTCGGGAACCCTCACAGCAGGTATCATCTCCTCACAGGTTCGCCTTGAGTTATAGCCACGTTCTTTCACTGTATCTCAGGGGGATCAAGATGGATCAGGTGGCAATACACAAGAGTTATTGTTGGGATTCCCGTGAGCAAGCCCGGAGCATCTCAGATCAAGAATAAAAAAAAATCCCAGAGCAATTGGAATCAGTGCGATATTCCTGGATTTGCCCAAACTACACCATACTAGAGAGAATTACAATGAGAAGATTTTTTTTGCACAGCAGTTAAGATTTGAATTACTGCAACTCACTGTTCTCGCTGTTGTCCCGTTAAGTGCTGCCGTCTACATTTGACCGAATCTCCGGTCTTTCTATAAATGTTAATGTCACCAGATTTGCCTAAAAGCCTCATCAGACAGTGCAGCGTGCTCCGATGGGAACAGTTCTGCAAAAGATGGCTGCTGGATGCATGCTATCGAGGCACAAATGGGCCTCCTGCTGGTTCCCAGTGGCAGCACTCTCTGCCAGCTGAACAGATCCTGTTGTCGCCCAGCTAGCTGGAGCAGCACTCGGTCCTCCGCTGCTGTTGGCTAATGGAGTGGCTATACAGAGAGAGAGAGAGAGAGAGAGAGCCGGCACATCACCGACTGGCGTGGTGCAGCAGGCGCAGGCCATCGCCACGCTGGACGGTGTGTGTGTGTGTGTGTATGTGTGTGTAGGTGCATGTGTGTGCATGCTTGCGTGCCCACAACCATTTCGGTGCTTCCCCCCCACAACATTTCTCTCCATCAACCCCAGGCCTAAGCATTTCCATCATCCAAGGAGAGCAGCACACACTCCAAAATATTTTTGGCTCAGGGCCGATTCACATTCTCCATGCCCAGATACAGAGAATGACTCTGTGGCATGGCTATCTAAGGCTCTTCCACATGCATGCAAAATACCGCAACGCAATGGCGGTGTGGAGGTCCAAGGGGTCCGAACCAGCTGAAGGGAGGGCACGTGGGAAAAGAGAAGGAGAGGAGCTGAGGTGAGCAGATTAGTTCACTATCTCTGTGACAAATTACAGGGTTGAACCACAACCAAGAGATTATTCTACAAAACAGTATGGCAGCAGAGCCTGCAGCATCACCCACTGCCCCTGACATGGCCCATTTGAAGCACGCTCCCTGGTGCCCATGGGAGAAGGTGGCACAGGGCCATGCCATATGGGCCTCTATGTGGTGGGCTGCAGCACTCTGCGGGGGATGCTGGGCTGTGGAAGGAAGGAAGCTGTCTATTGGACTAATTAATGCTTCTGTGATGCTGCGGGTTTTCCTCGTAGCTGGGCCAGAGACCCTTCACCACAGAGCACCTTTACCAGGCCACTCAAACAAGCACAAAGCACGCTCTGCTCTGCACGCAGTACTGTCATCCTGACCGCAGATGAAGACGCAGGGGGGTCTAGATGGAGGCGTGGTTTGCATCAGCGACACTACATCTCTCCCTTTCTCTTTCCGTTTCTCCCCCAATGCCCTTTGTGATCTGATAGGCCTGGAATAATAAGCAGTTAGCGAGTTATCTGAGTTAACAGCTCCATTACAGCATGCAGATAAATCCACACATCCTCTCCGCAGGTGCAGCAGCAGCAGCAGCAGCGCCCCTGTAATAACAGTGGACCGCCGCGGTGGCTTCGTAATCATCATGTGCTGAGGTTGAGGCTAGCAGTCAAGCTATCAAATGACGGAAAGAAAAAAAAAATCATCCTCCGAACGCCAGGTGCTAAAATTAGCCTCCGCGTGCTTAGCATTTCTATTAACGTATTGAGAAGTTCATCAGCGGGAGACAGGCCAGTTTCTGTTGTTAACTACAGGCACAATCTCCCTCTCACACAAACCCACACAGGCTCTCAGGGCTTCGACTGGAGTCTGGTTTCCGTGTGTTACATGAACGACAAAACGCCAGCCAGGGATGTAGTTGGACGTGATGAAAGAGTTTACCCACCCCCTCTTTTGAGGGCTTACATCAAACTCGATGATGTACGTTCACAGTATACATCATACTAAGCTGTAAACGGATGTAAGTTGTATGAAGACAGGGTATGTTGAGGTAAAAAAGCAGAAATTAATGCTTTACTAATTTGTTTCAAACAGCTGCCCACCCAATGTGGCAGTCAGGGTCTAAAAGAGCTGAATCTAATAATCCGATACCACATGGTTCATCACCAAGTAACATCTCTAACGCTGTGCAGGTGAACCACTGAATGAAACGACAGACAGAAAAAAAAAAGAAAGAGAGTTTTGTTTTCCTTCTCTGGTATGAGCTTTGCCACAACACGCCCTTTGCTGCAATCGATCTGTCCTCCTCAAAGTGTCCTCTGTTGCTTGTCCTTAAAAAGCAACATGGCGAGTGTGTCTGGGCAGCCTGCAGCAGTGTACAACATCTGCGGCGCAATCTGCTAACGGTATCGAACACTTTACGCCACAAGGTTACACCGACGCAGAGAGAAGTCAGAGGACAAGAGCGACACAGCACTGCCCTGGACTCTCAACCCTAGAATTGAGCATGGATTTTTTGGATTTCACCTCAGTGGCTGCATGCAGAATATTTCATTACTCGAATGAAAGGCTGATTGCTGATTGAGTATGAGGATTCAAATGAACTGTTTACAGGCATTGTATCACAGGCAATGGAAGTAGTCGGTTAAGCATTTACATGGCTATTAGCTGCTGCTATTCATCCATTGAAGAGATTATCAAAAGATGATACCACCCCTTTCATACCAAACTACATTTCATCTATTTCATTGGCTAGGCTATTGTGTTTGAAGTAGTTACATAAGGAATTTTTTATTCTGATTGGGGTATTATTCCCACTATTCATGGAGTATTAGGCTACATGTAAACCCTGCAACTGACCGCTTTCAAGTTCAATCACATTTCAAAGATAATCCCAGTTTTATGCAGAATTCCTCCTCTCGTGTTACACTTTATTACATCAGGCAGAGCGGCGGGGGAAAGAGAAGACGTTGTTACGTTTCACGGCTGACTATTTTGTATTTTGGGATTTTGTCGATAGGCCTTCTGAGGTGCGAGACAACGGATACTGTAAGGAAGGCCAATGAGAGGCTGTCCCATAACTCATGAAGATGCTTACTTGCATCTCTTTTTGTTTCGCCACTGAGCAGCCAAACTGAATATGAGATCAAATCTATAACCCATTTCTTCTCAAAAGAAAAGCCTTTTCATAACCGAGATAAAGAGGAAGGGTTGTTTTTGTAAGCTGTTTGGTTCTCATCCTTCTCAAATGTGAGTCAAAGTATATTCATATATAGATTTCAAGATGAGAAATTCACCAAAGTCTCATTTAACTCTATTGTAATTGCCTCCATCAAGACTGCAGTAAGGTCTCAAAGAAACCTCATTATGATCAAGGGAAACGCATCAGACACAAAGTGACAATATGCTGTCTTCTCTGATAATTATCTTTAGTAGTTTTTGTCTTGTAGAAGTTTCAAAAGCTGCAAAGGAGGACTCAGAAGTAGAACTCATATATATCAAGATCCTCTACCTGCAGCCAGATTCGTAAGGAAACTCACGCTGTACAGTTAGAAGTTTGCACATTAAAGTGGCATTCACCAGGACTGTGTGAAATGTGTATAGTAGAGGAAAAGCGTGGCTGATGGAGGGGAGGGATGCTCCAGGGAGGGAATGGCTGTGTATAGTGCTGTTGTTATGACAGTGCAGAAATGGCTTCTCTCCTGTGTGTTGAACAGAAGCAGCATCAGATCCTCGCAGCTCAGCTCCGGATGTACGTGCACTCAGAGCAGGCTGAACCTCACCGCAACAATCTCAGACACTGGAAATATTAGATCCCGTTGCTGACATTTTGGTAATTGATACAGCTCTACAAAGAGTCTGGAAATGTGCAGCTGAAGTAAGATTTTTTGAAAGTGCTGAAAGAATTTGGTTAGAAAAATGTGATCAATTCAAAGAACCTATTCATTGTTATGTGGAATGTAAAAACATCCCAAATATCTAAGTCAATACCTCGAAAATTGCCTTGATCCTGGATGAAAGAGATGAGTTGGGCTGCTCATTACAAAAAAAAATAATCAAAGGAGCGAAAAAAAACCAGCAGCAGAAAACAGTGTTGCTTGAAATGTGCTTGATAAAAAATGTGGAAAGCTAGTTAGAAGAGTTCTTCCTTGTTTAGTGAGCCAGGCCTTTTGAGTCTCGACCTACATAGCCAAAGAAATCGACATTTTGATTAGATGTTGCATAACCTCCTTTGTGGTTCAAAACTATTAGAATCAAACAACCTCAGATTAGATCAGACGTCTTCTTGATTGGTTGAACCACGTTACGAGGCTCCTTTCCCCCCCCGCAGTTCTCCCCAATAAGCTCCATCAGATCGAGCACCTACTTAACCCCTGAAAATTAAACCACAAAACCAGGTTCAAGTTCAATTTCAGTATCAAAGAAACCTCTCCACTTCGTTGAGTCTTGAATTTTATTTTTTGCTGCGTTTTACGCCCAAGGCATCTTTGAATCCGCAGGCAAAATAAATCCCTTCATTAGACGGCAGCAGTCTCTGAATGAGAGCGGTATCCTTGGGCAAGCTGTGGGACATTTACTAGGAGAAGCGACTCTGCTTTTATTGACGTTTATCACTTGCAGGGTTTGACGTTCACACAGCGCTACTGTGAGCGAACGCTACAGGGCTGACAAGTTAAGATGGAGCCGGCAATATTCCCCTAATTCAGACACCGAGGGCTTTATGAGGGATCTCAGAGCCGCCTTAAGCCCCTTTCCTGCATTCACCACCGAGACAGGCACGCCTCATATTTGTGCCCGAGTGCCAGCCGTCCTCTTTCCAAAATACTCACGGTCCCATTCGGGCAATAAACTAGTCTTTCCATTGCCACGCGTTAGTATATATACTGAATAGCTCTCAACTGTGTCACACTTCGCCGCCTAGGGGGAACATAAACAATATTCCGAGTGAATTCCAAGAGTGAAGCCAAAGGGGGAAAATAGTCCATGTGTTGACACAGTTATGTAATGTGACAGTTCAGACCGGGACTCCCGGCAGACGCGTCACTGCCTCCTTGAACATGCATTCCTACAGGGAGATCACACATAGGAGCTGCCCACACACACACACACACACACACACACACACACACACACACACACTATATACACACACTGCACAGCCAGGTTCTACAACTGGAGTGACTTTACTCTGACATTCACACGCACAAACTCACATGTCAGCATGGGTCCACCCACATGGACTCATCTTACACTTTTTACTTAGTGTCAGTACAAATTATACACACACACACACACACACACACACATTCATACTCACCACTGCTGTGTGTTTACATTCTGGAAGGCACGGATGCTCAACCCATCTCAACTACACTCCCACTAAGGGCATGCCATGCATCACTGCAGCACAGGGAACTGCGCATCTGTATGTGTGTGTGTGTGTGTGTGTGTGTGTGTGTGTGTGTGTGTGCATGTGTGTGGGCGGAGGGTTTGCACTTCTCATCAGACAGCCTTATCTTCCTTTCGGATGTGCTTTACCAACCGAGTGAACCAGACCAGAGTGAAACCCAGTGAAAAGATAAACAATAAAACACAAGGGCGTAAATTAAAGACAGAAGAGGCAAACCAGAACAAAATATGCACATAGAAATTATACATTGCCTCTCTGTAAAACTGTTCTACAAAATGATTTAAAAGAAGATCCTCCCCACAAGGCATCGCATAGCCGAGGGGTCCAGACAGTGAAGGTTTGGCACAGACTTCAGTATGGCCAGTTAATCCTTTTTTGGAGTTGCAAGAGCTGAAATATTGGTGTTAGCTACCACAGCTGAGCTCTGAAAAGTAATCAGTAGAATGTGAAAATTAAAAATAACTGCAACTGCACGTCAAATGAGTTGAGACAAGAGGGAATTGCAGCAGTCAAGATACGCTGATGATGATAAGAAAGCATGTATAAGTGTGTCGTTGAAAAAACGACTTGAAATGCACCAGCTTGTGTAAAATGTCTGAACTTTTTAATTCCCAGGGTTCAAACATAAATCAAAATCTAACTCGCGGATTTTCAGATGCAGGATTGATGTGACCTATTAAAGAAACCAAGAGTCGCCGGGCGTGCAGCATTAACGGACCAAGGAACAAACACCGCGCTGTGTACCGAAGCGTTACAAGCAGAGATATTTTCAGTTTGCTTGACCACACGCAGAAAAAAATGCAGCCGCTCTCTGCACAATAAGTCAGAAACAAACAACGTCTGGAGCGGCGCCTACTGAGGCCAAAGAGGCAGCTCCGGTTCAGATGAGCCGGCCCGGGGGGGGGGGGGGGGGGGCATCTCCAATTCACCACGAACGCTGCCTCTGTCTTAAAACCCAGACTGATCTCACATCAGTGTGTGGCTAGCCTCGACCCACGGATCGATAGCAGCGGGCCGTTGCACATAATCTCCTGTTTAATATGCCCGTCCTGAGTCAGAGGTATAATTGGAAGTTTTAGTAAAAAACCTGCCAATAATAAAATCTATCAATCTGAGCTAAACGAGGGATGACCTGGAACCTGATTGGATGAATAATTGAGCAGCGGAGGAGGAGGGTCCGGGCACAGCGAGCGTGCTACCCATAATTCCTCTCGATCACCAACAAACCCCTCTGAATTATCTGAGAGAATACTGCAACTCGGAGGCACAAACAGCTACTTACCATGCAGCCTGGTCTGCGTATGTCCCTCATGTGTGCGGCGATGTTCTACATTCAGGATGATGTTTGCTTCTATTTATTAAGAGCTGTCGGAAGATATTCAGATCAGCCGGTTTCCTCGCCGGTTAAGAGGCTGATTCCCCCCTGCACCCTCATGAATAATCTATCCCCCCCCGCCCCCCCACTCCGGAGGCGACTTTCATGTACTTCATGGACAGCCACCCCGCGAGAACGCCGACTCCAACTCCAAGGAGGTGAAATGCAAATGTCACTAAAGGAAGTTGCAGTTTGTTTTCATCAGCTGCCGGTTGCCCTTCACTCTGAGGCGACGCTCGCAGACGTAGACTTTCATGCTCAATTCTGAACGGCTGCTCATCCAGTTCTGGCCAAGACTGCTGGCACCCTTGGATTTTATTGCAGATAACGTACTGTATATCTTCTGATGTGATGGGAAACTGAAACAGCTTTCGGTCTTCGGGCGACATCTGTTTTGTGTAACAGCACACGATCAAACAATAAGAACACAAATATTAAAAAAAAAACCTCTTTTATAGCCTTGTGAACGCTTATGTTGTGTGATAACAGCTCTGTCCTCTTTTCCCAGAGGACCAGGGAAGCAGAGCAAACTGTATTATCACTTTACAATGGATAATTGGTGGGCACCTGCAACCCGTCACAGGTGGGTTGAATTACACTGCAAACCAGAATCTATTTCCTCCAACAAAATGTGATTTGAATTGTCCTAAAGGGTGCCAATAATCAGAGCCATGGCCACTTTTCAAGTTTGCTAACGTGATAGGGGCTGCAATATGGACCTTTGCTCTTTGAATGTTGCAAAATGTTTGCACAAGAAGGTGTGGGCAAGAAAGAGAAAAATGCCCTTGCCATAAGGTTTACTTATTGTCGTGTCAAACCTGGACTAACTTCAAATACAAGTCGGATGTAGGTCACATGTCTTGTATCAAATGTCTATGTGATCCAGATCGGAATTGAAAAAAAATGAGACATACTTATTCCTAATTTGGTGTTAGCATGAAGGACCCTGCGTTAGCATTGCAATGCATGGCTGCCAAGGATGAGGATGTGTACTACAGATGGCATGTGCCTGTTGTGTGCATGTTAGGAGCAAGTGGAGAATAGTTGAGCGTTGACCTTGCACTGCTGCTCAGCGCTCCTCGGCCGGCTCCTTTAACACAGTGGCAGCGGGCGGTACACCGGAGCACAAAAGCCCACTGTAACTCACCCTGACAGAGTACAATATGTAAAGAGAGAACAGGCAGCAATACGCCAAAACAAAAAACAGCTTTCAATTCTCTCCATCTTTCTTTCATGGGATAGCTGGCAGCCTGCCCCCTTGAAATGAAAGAGGTTGATTCTGCTGACCCAGCACTTCGCAGGTAAATGGCTATTTGTCCTGTCAGCCTCGTCTGTGGAGGGGATAGAGTGCTAGTGGACGCTCTTGCTCTCTCTATCACTTTCTCTCTCTTCCTCACTCAAGTATACACACACACACACACACACACACACACACACACACACACACGCACACACACATAAATGTACAAACTCAATCCTGAGTCCTTAAGCATTGGATTATTAAAATTGGCTGAATGAAAAACAAACATAATCGTATTTATATTGTACACATAATCGTTTTCTGCCAGACCTTCCTCCAGGCACTGTCTGGGATGTGCTGAAACTAAGTGGAGAGGGTCGAAGCCTGCATGACTAGTATATTAACTAGAGTTATACCGATGTGTTTGCTTTAAAATGTGTAAAATACATACATCATAATTTAAGATAATTGGATTTTGGCTTGCCATGCTGCCAGTATGATGGAGGATCCTCCCTGACCACAACTAGTGGAAGTTGTTATGGTGCTAATTCTAATGCAGCACCTGGATCAGATTCCACACGAGTACGCATGGATATGTGGACTATATTACTATTGTTTTTATTTCTGATGGCTGATCAGAGAAATGCCAGTGCGGTATGGGAGTATTTGACTCAACAGCGTCAGGGGCATCAGTCTGTAAAAGCTGCAATGAAACCACCACCGCCTCACCCTGCCTCACCCTGCCTCACCCTGCCTCACCCTGCCTCAAGGAGCTGGTAACTGCTGCAGATTAGACTCGTTAAAAGAAGAAGAGCATTTGAAATAGACGTTTCTGGATCTTGACAGTGACCTGCAGCAGTCGGAGTCACGCAGCTGAAAACATGATATTGCAGCATCAAACGGTCCGCCGCATCTCGAGCTGAATTTTTTTGGGGCATGAAAATGGTCAAATTTAAAGATATCGAATATTGGCCATCTTCAATTCAAAAGAACGGGTATCAGCCATAGTGGTCTGACCTTCATACAAACAGCTGTGAAATATATACAATGTCATCACTGATATTTGAACAGTTCTACAGTTTGACTAGAAGCATAGTTCCTAGGTTGTTTCAGAGGTAACCTTGAGAAATGCAAAGTGAAGTTCTATCAAGTCGGTATTAAGGATGACTCAGTGGTAGACACTCGTGATTTATGAGCCTTGATAAAAAAGCCTGGCCCCAGATCTGACATTGATCCCCGTTCTGCTGCTTGCTCTCGACTTCTGCAGGTTTCTGTTCAGCGGGGTAAACAAAAGAGACGGCTAATAACCTGTCGCCCTGTTTAATCAATGTTCTCCCCTAGTCGGGCCAAGATATCCACGCCACATCAATACAAGATTCATGGAGGGTTGGAAAGGGGGCTGACCGACCACAGTGACAGCAGGGAGAGGTGCAAGGGGCAATGCTGCATGTGGTGGGAGGACAGAAGCGAGGGGCGGGACCGACGCTGAGAGGTAGGGGGAGGTAGACAGATAGCGGCTGGCTGAAGAATCCTGTACGCCGATAACTTGGCCGCTGAGTACTTGCCTGATTGCCCTCAAACAGAGTAAGTAACCTTAAATCTTGATTTTCTGAACTCTATTAACGTTCAGCATTCAGTAATTTGGCATTAATGGGAAGATACACTTTCTTAATATCGAGCTTACTCACAATCTCTGTCGGCCTGCTCTCTCCTAATGCTCTCCCTAAGCAATAGACTCTTAATGAGTCTAATGCGGTAAACTGAGGCCATGTACACTTGTTTTGTATGGTAGGCAGTAGTTGTTGGCCTTGAGGTCAGGGCAGACCCACACAGTCTTCATTTTCATTTTTTTTTCAAGAAGTGTCAGATATGATGTATTGCCAGCCACAGAACCACAGAAGCTGTTTAGACAGAATCGATAAATCACAACATGAATTCGGAGCATTTTAAGAAGAGCTGCGTGAAAGAATATCTGATTAAATAATACATAAGGAGTGTGTAGTCTTCGTGATGGATGCACTGTAACAAATGTGAATGTTTTGCTCTACCGAGTACCCTCTTCAAGCATTGTAGCACTCCTGACATGTGAAAACCTTGTATTACACTTATGGATGAAACTTCTTTTTATACTTGAATTGTTAAGATAATTGAAATGTTTTTTTTATTTGCCCCTAGGACACATTTAAAAAACACATTTAAAATCCATTGTATCATTTCTGAAATGCGTAGTTATCAATCTAAAAGCGAGGCGGTTTCCCAAGAAAATTGAATTGAATTGAAGAAAAACAGCTTCAGGCAACAACAAGACATACTTGTAATCACACACTTTGAGAAATTTTAAGCCCAAATTTCACCAAATTTGTAGATATGCTCACATGGATTAAATGACAGGATAGTAATCAGTTCAGCCCTCAGACGATAATGCAGAAAAATCAAACCTAATTGCTGCATTTTCCCTCTAACACAAACAAGCAGCCATGTACTTTCCGTTTGTAGACAAATTAAATCTTAATGCAAACACAACAAGCTCATGCTGGACAGGAATTGTTTAAAAAAAAAAAAAAAAAAAAGGGAAATTACCCCCTAAAACATGAAATATGAAAAATGGGAAACACTAATAAGCATGAATTATGAATGTGAGGAAGAAATTATGTACAAGCCAACATACAGAGGTAGATTGTTATGGCCCTGCCCTGCTGAGCCCATCCATTTTCCATGTTAGAAATGGAAAGAAAGTGCTGTGGCCACAGTGACGCCGTATTGATTCTGACATGTCAAATGTGCCGTTCAGATCGGACTTGAGCCACCCAATTTGCTGTTTGTTCACCCATTTCAAAATCCAAATGACAGTGTGCTAGCCATCTCGGCTGTGATTGTGAGGAGGTGGTTATAAATAAATCCGGCCAGCGGCTATGGAGGAGCAACTACACAAAGTCCTCAATGGTCCCGTCAAAAGCACAAGGCTGCAGATCCCACTGACCCTAATCAACAAACACTGTGGTTACTGTGGAAACAGAGAAAAGTTTTCTACAGAAGAATATTTCACTCCAAGAAGCGAGAGCCTTTCACTTTTTCTCTTGTTGATGTGGAGAATACACTCCTGACATCAGATGGCTTGGGGAATTGTTCTGCTTTAAGACTGATTTACAATGACATTTTAGACATTTGGCTGATGTTGCTATCCAGAGTGACTTATAACGATTGCAACCGCAGAATCAAAGTAAATTTATAGCTCAACAACATCACAAGCAGCTAATGAGGAGTGTAAGGGTGACAACCTCAGTGCCCTGATAATCATTGTCATAAAATATTGCTGTGACTGTGAATGATGATGTACAAGAGAAGTAGGAAATAGGAAAGGAAGTAGGAGCTGAGCAAAGAGGTAGAAAGTGTTTTTTTATGGACTATGGCTTGAAGGTATGGAGGTGAAGCTCCATTAACAACCTTGTACATCATCACCAGGATTTTGAATATGATTTGAGCAAACTGGAAAAAGTTCCCTAAAACATGAAATATTAAAAATGTGAATAAAGTAAAGATGAATTATGAATGTCGATGCCAGGAAGGCTGTTAAATGATTGATTAATGGACACAGACCAACATGGAGCTGTAGATTTTGGTCCTGCCCTGCTCAACCCATCCATATATTTAGGTATTATGTGCCATGGCCGCAGTGAGGCTGTATTGATCCAAGTGAAATGTCAAACATGCCATCCGAATTGCATTTGAGCTATCTAATTTGGTTTGTTTGTTCCGCAATTTGAAAATCCAAATGACAGTATACAAGCCCTCCTGGCTGAGACTGTGATTATGTGGAGGCGGTTTTAAATAAATCCAGTCAAATCCTATGGAATAGCAACTACAAGATTACCAACTGGATCATTATTTTGCACCAATGTTACAACGAATGCTTCAAAATACATTTCAAACCACACCTGTCACATACTGTTGGCTGTTTCAAAACCTTTACCAATCAGTGACTAAATTAAGCTGGTGGCAGTCAACACCCTGATTACAGGTTCCAATATATTGGGCTAATCATTTGGCTGGCCTTATCTCCTTGCATGAGACGTTCTAACCCCTGAGGGTTCGATGGAAAAGGTCTGGCTGCCCTTTACTTCAGTCTAGACTTTGTGGTGACCAAGATGCCTGGGACTCACATCCAGCTGCTTGTGAAAAGACAATATAGCCGCAGGTCAGCCAATTCTTGAAACTAATCAGTGAAAGTTTAAATTTCATTCTAAAACTCACAGGTAGCCAGAGGCTAAAATAAGAGTGGCGTCATCACACCTCTTATAAAACCTCTTATAACACCACCTCTCTTCAGAACAATTCTCAAATACGTCATGTTACGATAGGTGGATGTACCTTTACATGGAGTTGAAGGACCATGTCTGCAAATATATGCTGCTAGAATGGACACCTGCACTATTGGCAATGCTGCGATGATGCAGCATTTCACTCCCAGATTTCCTATCGGTTATGCAACACGTGCAAATGCAATCCACTTTGCACAGGAAACATTTACGGTGAGAGCTTCCCACTCTCTCCATTCAAAATAAATAAATAAGGGCAAAGACATTAACTGTAAGGATTTCAAGTCCCTCAGGGTTAGAGGATTTCATTTTCCTTCTAGATTCAGATAATTGTGTACACACTTACCTGCAAGACGAGACATCCTTTTAAATACCAAAAAAAAACCTGTAAATGCCCAATTACCACACAGCACCTCTGCCCCCTTTCCCTATTGCACCACTCAAACCTGAAATCATTCATGAAAGGAAGTGAAGACACACACATAGTGAGTGTTAGCATTTGATACTGTGATATATTTTATATATTGTGATCTATTACTCAGATTTTTTTGTCAACTGCAGTCAAAAAGCTGAAAAGCTGCCACAATCTGCATTAGAGTCACAAATCTCTAACCTGCAAATTAAATTCAAGGCCTTTCAGACTTTAAAGGACCTTTTTACCATTTCTAAGAAGATTGTTGTTGTGGTATTTCAATATAACCCAGAAATGTAAATGAGAACTAACGACACCAACATGATATTGTGGGTCAATATTTCACCCAATATGAATGGCAAGAAGTCTCATCTTCAGATGACTCCTAGCTTAAAAGGTCCAATCCAGAATGTGACTGACTTCATTTGCCACAACACTGGCGGTTGTTTAATGTTTAACTCACTGGATTCACCAGCGTTCAATTTTCCAATCTCGATAAATGAATGACTGTACTCTTGACTCAAGGACTGACTGACTGATTGGTTGTCTGAAAAGTTGTCTACACTTACATAAATAATTATAATCATTATTAATAATAATCATAATACTGGAGGTAAATAGATCTGCATTTTCATTTTCATTTGGATGCAGCAACTGCTGTGTAATTACAGTTAAGAGTTAGCAGGGTGGCACATGGAGTGGCACTATTTTTGTTCTCGTGACAGGAACATTTTGCTATATCATAGAGTTATTGACGAATAACATAAAATTGCTAACATCTGCCAACCCAATCTCTTCCTCCATAGCCCTGATGTCCAGATCATTCATTTACTACACTTTTTTTAATCAGTGACAATAAAACATATAAAGCCTTTTCTGTTTCAAGCTTTTTCACCACCCCTTTAGCTTTGCCCAGTCCAGGAGCAGGGCAACTGCTTGTGAAAAGTAATATTATCTCAGTCCCTCCTCTACTGTCCCGTCTGTTCACACCCACCTGCTGACCAGTTTGCCGTTGGTGCCCCAAGTTATGGTGCAACAGCAGACCAGGCCAGACGAGACCAGAGCAGGCATTTCACCCTCAGCACACCGCTTTGGGAGAGGCAGGACTCCGGAGAGTGAGCGAGAGAGAGAGAGAGCGAGGCGATGGGCAGAGATCCAGTCCCCAGCTCTACTCTCCTGTTTGTATAGAGCCATTCATCTCCTTATTAGGATCAGTGCTGGGGCTGAAAGGACGCTACAGGGGCTCTCTGTATTATTGGTGTCAGTGTCAGGGAGTTGTAAAGAAGCCGAAGAGGGAGCTCAATGCTACTTGTTTAAGCATAGACAGGGTTAGCACAGAGAGACTCACTCTGAGGAAGCATGTCAACACCACACAACAGCGTTCCACAGTTGTCTTTGAAACTTTTTTTTTTTTTTTTTTTTTTTGTCGGCCCCAGTAATTTGCCTGGGACAATTGGGGAGAACGGTGTGTTTTGCTAAATGGCAGCTGAAAACCAACACCAAGCGTCTTAATCGGTGGACTACAGTGGCTGGCAGTGCCATGTGCTGTGGGTGTAAGTCTTCAGTGAGAATGCAGCATGGAAACTGCTACCAGAGGGACATCAATCAGGACATGAATTATAAAGGAGCCTCTCATTATTGCTGCCAACAAAAAAAAAAAAAAAATATATATATATATATCAATGTACAACACAGAGTCAACAAACGATCGATGCAGAGAAAATTTTTTTATGCTGGCCAGCTAAACTCTCCATCCGTGGAACAATTACAACGACTGAAAAAATAGCAGACACTATCACAGAGGGAGCCGCTGATGCCAAAACAGTGAGTGGTTTCGATTACTGAGTAGTGGCAGTACATCTCCCAGTGTAGGTGTTGAGGAGAATGTTGCTTTCTGCTGCAGGGTGCGATAACAACAAAAACCCACGAGTGAGACACAAGCAACCGCCGATGAGTCGAGTGGCGATGACGACCTCCCGCTAAACATGTTAGGACTATCCCGACTCAAATACACACCACGTCATTACATGTCCTCTCTCCCCTGTGAGCTGGGGACAAACTGGTAAACAGCATGACTTTGAGATTTGTTGTGAGACTCATTGTGGATTAGTATTGACACACTCCTGACCCGGCCCTTTAAACCTCCACCTCTGTAATTGCTGCAGTAAAATCAGTGTATGATTCCACAGTGAAGCTCACCCCAGATGGGGGTGCCTGGTCTGGCTATAAATCAACGTCCATATTAATGAGGTGAGAGGACACTTATTGGCGCTCTGCGCAACAAGGCAGTAAAGAGGAAACAGGGCATGTTGCTGATTCAGATGGGATGGAAATATGTGCAGCACTTACAGTTAACTCATGACTGCAAGATACCGCAGAGATGTTTTGTTTTGTTTCACACATGACCTTAAAATATGAGGTTTGGGTCGGGATTTATGAGGGTAGGACGAGTGTGCACACAACTTGCATGTCTTTGTCACGTAGCTCCGCCTCTACATGGGTATGTTTGGATTGTCTGCTAGGCTGAAATACAACAACAAGTTGGTGTAACAAACCACTGTACATTAGCCGCACCTTATCGCTCACATCCTGCAAAGACAGAAACACCCCCCCTCCCAAGATGAGATGTCAGGCGTGTCCATCAGTTATAATAAACATCTACAGTATGAGTATACGGTTGTGACTGAGACACTGCTTGGATCTGTCTTACCAACCTGTCTGACCAGTTTAGAAGCCACAGGACTAGCCCAAAGGGACTGGGAGTAGTCTCCAGTATCTGCTTCTCCAGAAACCACTGCTATTACATAGACAGCCAACACCATCAACAACATAGATCATCACTGGGAAATGAAAGAGAAAGATCTCTTGGGCTTAGATGTGTATGTTAGTTGAATATCCTCCAATGAACCACATGGACATATTATTGTGATCAAGGGTCTTTATCCTTGTCTTTAACACTGTTTTCTTTTGCTCCTATGAAGCACTTTGTAACTCTGTTTTAAGTGCTATATAAATAAAGTTATTATTATTATTATTTACTGCATTTAGAGTACAATGACCCTAATAACCATTGAAACATGAACAATGTGAGGGTCACAGTATGCCCACCTTCCTCAGTAGTATGTCTCCTGAACCAGCACTACACAGCAACAATTTCTACAACGCCGAGGCCATGGTCATCAGCAGCCAAATTCAGTTTGAACAACCAGAAGTGAGACATTTCATTGCTCTAGTTCACTGGAACCAACTCCTGACTCACTAGTCCCGCCTACTCAGGAAATCATTTGCATTTCAGGATCTGGAACTGCTTCCCTCATTGGTGATTTTCCATGTTTTTCTGCCTATGGTGGCATTTTTTCCATCTCATTTGACCTTTTCTTAAAATGGGTGAAATAATAAAGACATATGACGGAGGAATTACACATTTTAAAGCAATTGTGAATAAAAAGATAGATTTTGCTAACAACTATGGTGCAGACGCTGCGTTATCCTCGGGTCACATAGGGACAAATGCTGGAATGCTAAGCTAATACAGGAGCTCTTGAAAGCAAAACGAGTCAATATTAGTGCTGGTAGTTATTTTACACCCTTATTCATCTTCACATTACACTGAAATTGGGCGGGATACACAATTCCTTATTTAGGCCGAAAAATAATGTCACACTCGAAAGGACAAGTCAAGACAATAAGTGACTGTTACTAGGCAGAATTCCGCCATGGGCGTGCCTTCCAAGCAAAGCTCAACACTATGCTGAGAGAATCCATTTATCATTGTTGTATCTCCCCTGATCGCACTGATACAGGATCAAATAAAAGAAGCTGCCAGGTTTGGTGTCACAGATGCAACTTGCCGTGCACGGTGACAGCGATATATTTAACACTCGTCTTTGACAGCCCAGAGGCTCCAATAATCAAGCAAAAAGTGGCAGAACATGTTGTGGTCTACAGATCTACAGAGACCGGCTGTCTGGGAATGTCAGCACATGACATGTAAATGGGAGACTACTTCATATTTCACTACACGGTATGTCACTACCTCAACTGACATCGCAATTTTTCAGTTAGTTAGCTAGCTAGCTGGTTAGCTGAAATAGGTCGGGGCCGCTCGCCGACGTACGGAAGACGTAATTCTTTTTCTGATTGGTTATGGGATAAACCAATCACCTCTTTTAAAAATAAAGCCTCTATTTTATTTTTTTTAAAAGCACCTTTGTATATTGTGTATTTGTATATTGTATAAGCAGTGCGTTTATGTATGTAATATGCTATAAGCTCTGTTAGCTAACGTTTGAATTGCTAACATTAACTATCAAGTCAAACAGCATTACTGTATTCTCCATAGAAGAGATGGAGGCACCTGAACTAGGGAGCCAGGGAGCTGAAATTACATTCATACAGTATCTGGGTGATGTGTGGGGCTCTGTGCCACGATTATTTTGGATGCAAAATAACACAATGACTATAAGGTTAAAGTACATTAAATCAGCTTAATTTCAGGGCACTCTCATCCATATAGCGGTTGTACAGGGCAGCTCCCAGGTGTGAATAGGTGAGGCAGGGTGGTTCTTGAAAAACAGCATGCACACTCAGCAAAACCTTTCCCTGGATAAACAAAGGTTATAAGGACATCTAAAATGGAGGGACCGTATATGAAAAAGGCTACAGTTCTTTCACTGTATCCATTATGGATGAACGTTTTGTCCCCACTGTTATTGTGTCATTTCAGATCCAAAGCAATAACAGTCTGGTGATTAAAAGATTAAAAGATATTAAAAGATCCAGAGGTGCTTAACACACTAACCACCTCTGGATTTCACTCCACACTACTTCAGACTACCATGGGAGTGACTCTTGAAACCTGTGAGAAGTCATTTTAAACACAGCAGTAATCAAATATCCCAAATTGTATGAGTCGTGATTAAACACACTTCTTTCTTTTTATCTCAGATTGATGGGGTAATTAAATCTTGATGCTTTGCACAGTGGCACTGAACTGATGCTGGGCAGCATTCAAACCCCTGGAATGTGTTTTTCATGTACACAACATCAGGAATAACACATCCAGCATCGCATACAGCTGAAACAGCCCCACGCCACAACGAGCCAATAGAGAGGTGGGCAGTGAAGAAGAACACTGATAAGATAGACTATTTTGTGCCGATATTCAATGTCTTCGTAATCAGGCTTGGGACACAAACAATAAAAAACCAGCATCAAAATGTCACATTAGGCGGAATCCCAATTCATCCCTTAGCCCTTCCCCTCCGTTTTGCGCGTTCACGTGAAGGGGTAGGGGTGTCCCAATTCTCTTGGGATCGAGGGGTAGGGTGAAGTGCGAGGGCTACATGGCCCTCCAAACGGAGATTTTTCAGGGGTACACTACAAACCGAGGGCTATGAGAAATCTCCCAGAATGACCTGCGAATCAACTGGAAGATCATGGGGACCGCTACACTACCATCCAAAGTGAACCACAGATGTAGTATTTTCTTCATTAATAAAGATTTAAAAAATATTCCAACCGTGGTATTATTTAGTTTAATGTCGTTTCAATGTATTATAGACCGTTTCTTTATAACAAGCATAACAAAAAATTGCTAGTATGCCAATGTCTCTACCTCGCTAGTTAACGTTACAACATTGTTTTTAGACTGATTTGTGCATGACAGTCCCTGCATTTTTACATATTTACATGTCGCATTTCCCCCCTTTGATGGCATATGACGCCCGAAATATGACTAAAGTCCATCAGCGAAGTTGCTGCACTTGTTACGGCTCCTCTAATATCAGTGCAGACTGGCAGGGTAACGGTAGGAGCGGCTTGCTAGACTACAGAGCACCGCTAACGCTATTCTGTCATGAAGTGGATTGGTAATGAAGCAGTGGTCTTTTTTATTTGATGACTTGTTTGATCGATTGGTAGCGTGAAATGTATAAATTGTGAACGAATCGCGAGCGTCCAGGCTTTTCTATTTCCATCAGATGAACAGGCAAATGTCACTGTGATAAAACCATTATTGCCATCGTAATGTCCGATAACAAACTCATCCCGTCTGTTGATGTAAACGTCATCGATGACGTATCAGGGTCTTGAAGGGTTGTCCCATTTCTTAGGGAGAGATTTCTACCACTACCCCTTGTGACTCTGTTCCGAGGGCCAAGCCGAAGGGCCAAGCCAAAGCCGTAGGGGTGAAAATGAGAATTGGGATTCGGCCTTAGAATGAGTTCAGGTTAAGGCCTTCCCATAGACAGCCACTGTAGTACTGATCAACTCTACAGTAAATATGTGCCTACTTGACTACATACTATTTTTCTTGGTGGGGTGAATTCACCAGCCGCCTACAGTTTGTGTGAACTGGGCGGACACACATTTGTCTACTCAATAGGAAAATGGGCGCAGATCAAGAACTTCCTCCACGACAGCTGAATGCAAAGGCTCAAGTTAATGTGAATGCCAAGTGTGAGGTGGCCGGTCACAGAAAACAATGGCAGTCGGGTTCGTTCGTCGGAGGAGGAGGAGGAGGAGGAGGCTGAAACAGCTCCAAAAAAAGTTTAAACGACAACTGTTCTCTTCTCCCCAGATGAACAATTTTACACTGAAACACAAATTCCCCTTTGGTGTGAGAAGAAAAACAACAAGCCACGCACATATTATCATCACACCACATAAAAGTGAGAGTGCAACATGATGAGTCTCATCCTTGAGAGGCAGGGGGATTTGCTCAAAGAAGGAGCAAGTTGGGAAGGAGTGGGGGAGATAGGTATGCACAGGAAGAAAAAAACAGAAACCTGCTGACTCATTGTAATCATCAGGCTGAGGCAAGCTGAGCTGCAGCTCTGGTGAGAGCTCCCTGCCTCCCCTTCAGAAGGACAAAGTGATGCTTCCCATCAACTGGGAGGAACTGTATGAGCGAAGGTGGGAAATAGAATGGTGAAATAAAGCTGTCTTATGGGATGAAGGCTTAGCTTTTCTTTTTTTTTTCTTCTTCACACATCCCCAGCGAGAATGATGCAATCTGGAGAAGGTAATAAATCGCCTAAAGCCGCATGTGTAAAAACCAAAGCTAAAAATAAAACCCTGAGTAGACGATAGCGATAGGAGGGGACCGGCTTAGGAGAGGGACCGCAGAAGGAACGAGGAAGAGAGGATTGGACCACACCAAATAACTGAGGACACCATTAAAGATCAATCAGTGAAACAATATTAAGTCCGCAGCATAACAAGATTGTGAAAAGACTGCAGTGGATGCAGCGTCCTGATGGCGCTTCATTCAGTTCCTGGAAAACAAAAGCAAACACACACACACACACGACCCCCGCAATCAAGACTCTGCTGCCGAAATGTTGTATTATTCTCCTTTATTCTCCTTTGGTTATTCCAACCAAAGCTTATAAAAGAGCATATAAAACAGGAGTCGTTTTTGTCGTGGCAGTATAGTTTACCACTGTACTCTTACAAAGCATCAGCTATTAATCAATGAGACTCTTCAGTTATCAGGTGGACACGCTCCTGTAAACAAAGGCTTATAACAAACAACAAAGACCTTAGCATTCCAACTCAGGGCTGTGGTGTCCCTGACAAAAACCTTTGGACGGGTGTGTGTGTGTGTGTGTGTGTGTGTGTGTGTGTGTGTGTGTGTGTGTGTGTGTGTGTGTGCATGCCTGCCTGTGACTGGTCACTGTAGCACAGCAGGCAGGAAGAGACGTGACCAGATTCACCCAGCTACAAAAACATGGAGAGCCAAAGAACATTCGACAGGGCCAAGAGCAATGACAGCCAACAGCAGGAGACACTGACAAACAGGCACATATAACACACACACACACACACACACACACACACACACACACACACACACTACCTGTTGCATGCCTTGGCACCATAGGGGATGTCAGGGTGACCCCACGTTTATGCTTGATGGCTTTCTTGTGCCGGCGGCTGTATACAAAATGAACAATGACTCAAGCAAGATGGCAACCTAATGATATTTTTCATCATCGAGCCACAGACTGGTTTCTGGTTTCTGGTTTCTAGTGGTGTCATCAGTAAGACATGGTGGACTTCAGCTGTTTGCCTCCAGTAAGACACAGAGGAGACGAGGGCTGCTTCAACCTCGCTGGGTGACCCATACTTGTTCGTTTGAATTGCAAATGATGGCAGGCTGCATGCTGGGCTGTGAAATCCCAGCAGCACCCTGGGGCGTCTGAACGCACACGCACAAACACAGACACATACACACAAGCGGCAATAGCTTGTGTACACATACACACACTATCATACTAACATTGTATGATTCAATCTGCCTGAGAACCCACACACACACACACACACACACACACACACACACCTCCCCCTCCCCACCATGATGACGACGACAAATGGTGGTGAAACAAGAGGACCAAAAACAGATGCAATGGCTCCCTGGTAGTTTTTTTGGGGGGGGGGGGGGGGGCATCAGGGGGGAGAATCAGGTGATATTCAGGGGGAGGCTGGCTGGCACAGCTGGCAAAGAAGTGTGTGTGACGTTAACAGCATGGATCCTGTTTGTCAGGTCTACCAACTACAGCTGCCAGTCTGTGTGTCCTGAAGGAGAGAGCGTGGTGAAACACCACAAACGGACCTGGATGGCCAGAGGGTGACGACGGCAGCACCCCGGCAACAGACCCACCCTTATTGCGATGTGTGGCCGCACCACTGCCAGGTTACAATACAACAAAACAGCACAACAACAATGTGTGATATAATAAGCCAAACTCGTGTTGGGAGTCTCACAACAACAAGGCTTTATAGAGCAACAAGGCTTTATAGAGCTACGGTTTCCTGCACTGTATCTGACTTAAAGGACTACACTGCCGGTTACGGAAATTACTTCCCTTTTATGTGAAGGGAGAATTGTCAGAAAACAACAACGCCAGCTCTGGGCCACCGTCTTGTTATGTTAGATAATCCTAGCTGCCTACAGGCACTGGATGTACTGTATGCTAACGTGTTAGCATGTGCACAGGGCAGAGAGATCTACCAGAGGCACTAGAGAGATCTTTTTGGGTGGTTCTCCTGTCGTGACGTGGAATAGGTAAATAAACTGTTCACACTGGGAGTCAGTGTTACATCAGACAGATATAATGTGTCACTCACACACATACAGGCTGGCACTATAACTAGTAAACCACACTAGTAAAGCGTCTTGAGGCTGAAACCAACCCATGCAGCGCGGGGTCTCAAACGTTCCTCTCATGTACTGTACGTGCTTCCAGAAACCAAAAGGTGGCCAAAGGTGAGGTCGTTTCCACACATGGATCTGCCTGAGCATGCAGCAGAAAACAGGGAGTGTGCTGCTTTCCCTCTGTAACCAAAAACGTCTCCACATTAGTCAGTGCCGAGTGGCATTTTTTACAAGGTGGCTATTGTGGTAAGACATCGCAGATCGATTGATATACCGGACAGTCAATGTTCTGTCAAAATCCGTCAGCTACAAAGCCACCCTTTGTGTGTGTGTTTGAGAGCAGACTCAGCCACTTCGCACAGGCATGCAGTCCTCCCAACTTAAGGTGTTAGTATGTTGATGACAGGGTGTGACATGGTAAGGCTCAGTGTGTGTGTGTGTGTGTGTGTGTGTGTGTGTGTGTGTGTGTGTGTGTGTGTGTGTGTGTGTGTGTGTGTGTCATTGCATAATTAGTGATGGGTGCTTGAGAATAAAGTGTCAATACCCAGTTTGCCTTGACTGTTGGGTGGACTGATTTAGACTGCAAAACAAAACACTGGCTGATTTTTGACCACTGATGTTGAAAGGTCAAGCCCACAGGTGACAGATGCTCTCTATAAATGGGTGGGGGGGGGGGGGGGTGTTCAGGCTTTGCCCACACAACTACAGAAAGGTTTGATTGCATGACTGCGGGCTTGATGTCATGCTGAAGGGTCCGGCGGGCACATAACGACGCTGCAACTTGCGCCTGCTTCCCATTGCCGCTATTTGAAGGAAATAGCTGCTCTACCGTCATGAAAGGTCCGTGCATATTACAGGGTGATTGTGCAATGAACAGCAGCAGTATTAATACATGTATTGCCACCGCTGCAGCAGCAGCACAACGCACAAAGAGAATATAATAACGAACTGCCAGCCGTAGCCCCTCGCACCATAATACCGGCGAATTAGTCTGAACGCGTAAAAGAGCAAGATGGACAAATGTGTGAATTGTGACAGTCCGACACTCGTTACATTGCATTGCCAAGCCTGATATCAATAACGACAAAAGCAAATATACATATATATACACACACATATAGGCTTGTTAATATTTGAACATACCCTCCTGTCAAACAGACATCCAGGGGAGGACCATGGATGTTGCGCACCGGGGGAGTCAGTCCTGCTCCTGCCGCCGCTCCGTCTATATTCCCCGATTGGAGGGGTAGGGAGTGTGTGTCGGTGTTTGCCGGTGAAACGCCAAAGCCTCAGCCGAATGTGAGTGGGAGGAGGAGGAGGAGAGAGAGAGAGAGAGACAGAGCGAGAGAGAGAGAGGGAAAGAGGGAGGGACAGTGTCAGATGCAGGGAGGCAGAAGGAAGGAAGACGCGCAGGCAGTGGGTTCAGGAGGAATGCGTAAGCCCCCCTCTGTCACAGCGCTTCCCCTGCACTGCAAAAAATGTCCCGCTCATCAACAAGTCCGTCCAAGTCTTGCTTTCTTTTTCAAAACAAGGGTGGGTCTGCTTGTGAGAGAGGGCGTGGTGGTGGTGGGAAGCGGGGTGAGATAATCCAATGTTGTTTCTAATTTGTTTCAGGGATTTTCTATTTCTTGAAACAGGGAAGAACAGGGCAGAATAAAGCAGAATAAGGCGCCACTTCATCACCACTCTCAACAAAAATGACATTATTTGCATCATAAACAAGTGAAACTACCTCACCCCTTTGGCCAGATGTGTCTCACTTGTTTTCTTTTCTTTTTTCAGAAGAGCAAGTCTCAGTCGTGGATACTTGACTTGTTAAGATGCGCATTTCTTGCAGTGTGCGGTGGCACAATCCCTCTGATGTCGTCACCGCTTAAGACCACTGCTGACAGCCCACGCGCTCAACTCCCATTACCTTTGCATACAGTGATGATGGGCTTCATCAGTGCACAGTGACTCATCCGCTATTGCAAACAAACATGGAAACGAATCAAGCTGTAAGTCAACACCAGATTGCAGGCTGGTCAACATGACGTGTGAGTTATCAGATCCCCATTGTGTCAATTAACAAGGTATGACTTTCAAACTGATGTGCTCAATCCCATATATTTGTTAAGTGATGATTGATTTGATTAATCAATGTCAATCCCTTACAAAAATAAATAATGAAGGAATGAATTGAGTCATTTTGAGAAGGGCACTATATTCCCATGAGGCCCTATAGGAATATTAAAGTAATACCATAGGAGATAACCATAAAGTCCAATAGACTCACAATAAGAACCTATTGGAACTTTACAGGGATGTATAGTGTTTTTTGTTATTGATTGCATCACAGCCTTGTGATTTCCCTACATGTGCTCCGGAAACAGTGATTGCCCTCCAGAACTACTGATATGCTCATATCATGTCACATGCTTAAGCCTGTGAGTGGCTTTCTCCATAGACTGGGTCCCTGTGAAAAACTGGCACTATAACTAATGATTGACACGTGAATCCAGGAGACCTGCTGCCGTTGTGGTTATTGCTCTTAGAATATAGTGTATAGGGCACAAAAGTGTTTACATCATCTAAAAAAAAAGGGGGGAAAGTTGTATAAGAAAACTGTAGGTGTGGAGTTTTTCCTTCATGGATATCAAGGGTTACATTTTTGGCATGTGTGATTAAGTGTTTCTACACCGACTTTATGCCTCATGAGAAATGTTACTGCTAGCATTTTCCCCTCAAGGACACAGCCCTGTCTGTCAAAGTGGCCATTCCCTTTTTCCTCTGGTTGTTCTTGTTCACGTCAAGTCAAGAGTACTGCCCCAAACTCAATAAGTTAGCAACATTTTTAATATTTCAGATATTTTTAGCCCTTGATCTACACTTTGAAGTTCTTCTCAACACATAGAGGGGTTGTTTTTAGTTACAGATGGACAAATCAATCAGAAATACTTGAAAGAGGCATCACACTCTCTCCTGCAGGAGGAAAACAACGATGCAGGCAACTTCTTCAAAAAGGTGCGAACGAGGGCCTGCTGGAGGTTCAACAACACAGACAGACACACACGCAGGTTCATGGTGTTCATCCTATGGTCACATTTCAATTATCCAGATGGGTTAACTAAACACTGTGTGGGTTGGGGACATAACTCACTGCTCTCAGTTAGGGTTTGACAGATATGGATTTTTAAAAGCAGATGCCCATACCCATATTTTTGCATTCAGGGTGCCGATAGCTGATACTCAGTATGTTTCAACTTGACCACTTTCATGACAAGGGAAAATACAAGGATCCAGTGTAGAACTGGATTCTCATCAGGGTGGAAAAGCCTCTGAAACCACCAGTGAGATCATGAGACACTAAAACGCTCCATTGAACTGATGAAATTCTTTTAGGGTTAGCAGCTCTGTATGGCAGGGTGACCCACCCCAAATAATCAGCAGTAGGGGAAACTCTGGGATACATTACTGCCTTTAAATGAGGAATTAATTTACAAAAAAAAAATGTTTTACATGGTTTTTATGTAGCAGTTTTCAGGGAGGAACATCCATCATATCGGAGGTGGATGTAAAGGCCAATATGGGCCCTATATATCGGTCTAAACTTCAGGACATCAAGACGGGTTGCCTACAAAAGACTCCATGGGACCAGGGATCCTGCCTCTCCAGCCTTACACCCGCTTGGCAGGAAAGTGGGCGCACTGCGGACTGCAGAACTGCTGAAACCGCATAAATCCTGATTGGACACCATGCACTGTGTGCCTATACCTTTAATGCATCTCCCTCGCCACAGCACCGAGGCAGCTTGGGCCAATACTTCGCAAAATTAGAGTTGAAAGATAATCTATGGGAGATCCTTCAGAGGGCCTTTTACAATTCTGCTGGCATCTGCTGTTCGGTGCAGGTTGCCAATCAAAGACGGGATGAGTCCTTACTGAGAAGCAATGTTGTTGTTATTTTTAGATATGCTTTTCTCAGCGTTGTTTTTTAAATAACATATTTTGTTCATTAATTTGTTCAATGTGACCTTAAAAGATTAATTTCTCTTCATTTAATCCTCTCCAGGGTGACGGGGGGCTGGAGCCTATCCCAGCATACATTGGGTGGAAGGCACTCTGGACAGGTTGCCAATCCATCACAGGGTTAACACAGACACTCTCATTCATACCTATGGGCAATCTACCTGACTTGCATGCAGTGTCCAAAGTTGCTCACCTTCCAAGGGCTGGTAAACTAAAACAATTTACTTGCAAAGAATAATTTTTGCAAAATAATGAACATGCACTGAGCGCCCCTTGTGACTGAGGTGGATTTAATGGGGGAAATCAATAAGGAACCATGGCTTTCACCTGGATTCGCCTGGTCAGCTTGTTTCTATTGTTTGGTCCACTCAGTGTACATTTTTCACAGAAATGTCACCTTACCTGTTTTCAATGCTGTTACATGTAAAGAATCAGGTACTGTTTGTTAATTGTTCACTCACTACAAAGGATCAAGGTTGTAATTGATCATCAGGTGCAACAGAGCTCAGTATAACCGAGGCATTCAAATGTGACCTTTATAAATGTATCCACCAATTTCTTTCCAGCTTCTTTTGACTGTGGGAGGAAAGTCAAGTTTATTTTTTAAGGTCAAGTTTTTTTTAATTTATTTTTATTTTATTACTACATTAAACATTTTTGATATTACACTTCTATTTTGCCACACAGAATACCAGAATTGTGTTTCGGCAAATATCTCTTTCTTCTATAATCCTGGCTGCTACAATTTAGCGGCTAGCCCCCTCTGTTTAAGTAACACAGTCACATCCCAAACCATTCTCCTCCCTGTGTGACAAAGTCTGGCGTGAAATGATAAAGCTGGCCTGCCCAAGTGATTTACAGTGTTTTTGAAAAGACTCAAAGGAGAGTTCCAGCATCCTGTCTCTTTCCCTGTCTGATCCCTTTACTCTGCCGTCCTCCCCGCTATCGCTTGGCCAGGACATGGCGATTTCCCTCTCTTCATTTGTTGTCCCCGGCCAGCACGCGACCGCTCCTGTTGTAGTGGAGGGACGTGGTTGAAAACGTGAACTTAAAAGATTTCATTTGAAGTGTAGTCTCTGACAGATGAAAGAGGCGAAGCACTCCATTAATACAAGAAAGCACCCACCGACTATACTGTATGATGACACCAGCTCAACTGATTGATGGCAGAATATTAAAACCAATGACTTTCGGAAACTTTGGTTGTAAAAACTATATTTTATAGATATTGAATGATGAATTTCAGGAAATGACCTTTTTGTAAAATGGAGTATTTTTAAATTCAACTCAGTTCATGTTCAGTAAAAGGGAGTGAACCTCTAACCTTGTAAGAGCCACGGTCTGTCCTTTGAGTAACACTGCACTTAATCATGCAGCGTGTTTTCCAGCTTCTTTCAATTAATCAGAGAATGACTACTGAGGCTACGTCCACACTAAGCCAGGTAAATTTGAAAACACATACTTATCTATCCATTTTGGCCTCCCGTCCACACTAGGGCGATGTTTTTACCCCCGCAAAACGGAGCTTTTTGAAAACCCTCTCCCAAGTAGATTCATTTGAAAATGCCGGCCCCCTGTTGTAGTTTGGATGGCAAAAACAGACTTTTCACTGCGTGACTGTCACTTGATCCAGCTGTGAGCGAGCCAGCCAAGCAGCCGAGTGATCTGCGCATGCCCATGGAAGGAGGTATGCGTTTTTGGTGGTCTAGTGTGGACGGCGAGCTTTTCGAAAACGCTAGACCCGAAAACGACGTTTTCAAATTTACACAGCTTCTCTTAGGGTCTTCCATCTTTTTGTAAAACAGAGTCTTTCTGTGTGGCAGGGTTATTCCTATTGCATCTGCAGCCCCCCCGCCCAGAGGGGAACCAGCCCTCTGTCATGCTCAACCATGCATGTGTGTCCAGGCAGGTCTTATGATCGTACATGGCAGCACAGCTCCCTCGCAGCTGCACAGGAAACCAGGCATGGCATCCTGAACCCCAGGACCCCAGCATGCAGCCGCCCACATCTGGCTCACCACAACAACAACAACAACAGCACCCAACTGACTTCAGGATGATCGGGACTCCCAACAACATCTCCATACCCTGGGCGCATTAAAAAGCAAATTACATCATTCCCCTCAGCTCTTAAATGTTAACCCAATAACAGGGAGGTTACGTGTCCATATACTCTGTATATCTGTATTTCTGTGTGCTGTACAAGCCAAATACTTGAGATGTGTACACCTGAGATGTGTCATTCTCACAAAAGTTGAATTGTCTGGGAGCACGAGAGCAACCGAATCAATGCCGTACACCTGCAAAAAGAGCGGACACACAATAAAGACAGACACACACTGAAGAAGAAAAAGCTTTAAATGAACTGTATCTTCTTCTAAGTGCTTGGTTTTAGAATTCAGTGGTGTGTTTATAAAAAGTAGACTAAGGTTTAAAGTTTCCCACTTGGGTCAGAGCCTAGCACAGTGTTGGAAAACACACCATTTTATTCAAGCTTTTCATGTCAAGCGGCATTTATAAAGTACAAGTTTCGACTCCACTGGGTGACAGCTCTTGATCTCCATTGTTATATTTTTAATCTGAACTTTTACAATGATTCAATTCACACAGTATTTATATTTATAAGAGTAGATTCTAGCTGGAATTTGATCCTGTTCCAAAGTCAGGGGTTTAACCACTTTTGAATTTGTATCTTTTCTTCCCACAGCGTCTGTTTACATCCATGACAATGTTTGTTTTTTAAGTTTCCTCCTCATTGCCTCACCTCAGGAGATGAAGAAAGGACAGTACCGACTCTAATATCTGTCTCAGATCAAAAGGCAGACGCATCTTTACAGTGGACCAAACAGGCCTGAATGGGCCTGCTATTGATCGTGAAAACCTGAGAGTGGAGTGGCTTTGCCTCCCATTCTGCTTTGATTGAAAAGGATTTCAGACATCTTTGAAATTTCCTATACATGGGGGAAAAAATAGAATAAAGGGTGAAACAAATGTACAAACACTGGGTACAAAAATACATATTCCATCACCATCACTATAGCAGGCATGTCATTCCCTCTCTCTCTCCCAACCTCACCTGTAGAAATGCATTGTAAGTATAATATACAATAATATGTGTACTTTGTAAGTAGAATTTACATACAACGGGCTACACCACAATATAAGTACACAGTGTACAAACATGATGTACCAAAGTCAGTACCGAAGCAAAAACATGCTGCAAGCTCCATTTACTTATCTTAATACATAAAGCATGGTATTGGGGAAAAATAGTTGAGTTGAGTTGAGTTGAGTTGAGTTGAGTTGAGCTTAGCTTAGCTTAGCTTAGCTTAGCTTAGCTTAGCTTAGCTTAGTTTAGTTTAGTTTAGTTTAATTTAGGTAACAAAAAAACATAAGAAAAATATTGCAATTCAGTCACAGATTTATTTGAAATGCAGTCCGCTAATGTAAGTAAGTCATTTTTAAAAATGCTACAGCTAGCACTGCTTTGGCTAGCAGGAGGCCCAGCGTTGTATGCAGCAGAGGGCATGGATGGGTGCCCGGGGCCCACAGCTGCATGGCGCTGGGGCACAGACAGCCCTTCTCTCCGGGGCACATTGCTCCTTTTATGCCCAACACACTGAACCATTGATCTGAGGCTCCCCCATCTCCGCTGCATCAACACAACTCAGGTCAGCACAGACTTCAGTGGTGCTCAATAGAGACAACGTCTGACAACATCTCTCATGCAAACATTCATTTTCTTAATAGTCCTGTCAACATCACAGAAAGTCGATAAGGACTCACAAAGAACGAGATACTGGGGAAATAAAAGTTACAAAATCTAACACTTTACCGTGACTCAAAAGATTTCATGAACTAGCAATAGTGAACAAGAAGATATCAAGGCTATGATATATACAAATACATTACTAATATTTTTCTATGAAAAGTATAAATATAAATATATATATATATATATATATGCATTATAAATGAGTTGACAAAAATGCATTTAATTCAGGGTTTTGTATGGAAATAATTCATGTGTTTAACTATTATTATAATTGTTATTATTTATTTTATTTTATTGGATTTGGACTCTAGGTAACAGCCTGTATGCTGTGTGCAAAATTCCATTGAGGTTGGATCATCTTTGCAGGAGCAAAAAAATTGAAATGGCAGAAAAACTATCATGGCTGAAATGACAACCAGGGAGTCAAAGGCTTTGTCTTGAGCCAAGAAATCTGAGGGGAAAAAACGATTCTAGGCCTCACAGTTCAGGAGTTATTGGACAAAACGTAGCGCCACCATCTGGGTGATTGGTGTATTGTGTATTGAGGGGTATAATTAAAGGTCAAAATTTGAACTCCTACAACATGAGACTCGTTGATAAAAAACTATCCAACTATCCTTACAAATCCTGAATAATACCTCAGACACAAACACAGTGCGATTTTGATGAAACTTGGACGGATGACACATTTTGGCACTATGCTCTGTCATTTTTTTTAAAATACACTGTTTGGTCTCAATTACTTTGAAAGGACATAACTGCTACACAACGGGTCCAATTGATGAAATTTGATCTTGTTATGAATTGGTCCAAGGGGGGTCTGCGTCATTTGTGGGGAGCAACATGTTTACTGTTGTTTTTGCCTTGTTTTTTATGGCCTTACACTGGACAACCACGAGGTACAAGCCACTGTAGTTGAGTAAATTTCTACTTTTCTGGGACTTTGTAATACCTACAAAGAGAAGAATGACTACAAGTTGAAGTTTTGTCTACTTTTACATTTTTTGACTTCTACTTAGGAAAAAACAAAAGTGTAATTTTTAGACAGAAGTGTGGTGAGTACGATTAAATCTGTCCTTCACAATAAAACACAGTATTTCTAATTGCCTCCCATAATTGATAGCATTGATTGATACTCCACCACAGTCCTTAATAACACTGTGAAAGAAAGCAATTATTCTAGCTCTGTATTCTGTTCTGAATCTGTGTCAGCTGAAGGACCAGCAGTGATCAACCGACCTTGAAATGAGATAATAACATCAATGTTGCCATCAGAGCCAACAGGCGTCTGAGTGGCTATGCTTCGGACCACCCCATTTTCAGCCCTGCTAAAGTCCTCCGCCAGATACAATCATAAAAAATATTTACTGTACCTCAATAATCCTCTTAATTTCATCAACACCACATAGGGCCGCACAGTGTTACAGCTCATGTCTGCATCCACAGCACTCTAATAACCTCATGGGCAACGGAAATGAAACGTGCTGTAAACCTTTATCTCTGGGATAAAAATAACACAAACTAATCAGCGTCTGCGTTTTTATCCTCAAATATGACACTATGTACAGAGTGGAAATGTAGCCGTAGCCAGGTAAAAAAGACCTCAAATAAACGTAAGCCGAAGGCAAGCAACAATCTAATCTATGTTACTTATTTATGTTTCATCAAGGTGATCAGACACGGAGAGTAGAGCCAACATCTCTGATCTTTTAAGCTGCTCGTACCTGCGTCTCGCCTCCTCTGGGTTTGACTGCTCTGCCTGAATGTTAAAGCCATGAAGAAATACACAAGTAAACAAATACAGAAAAGAATAAATAGCTGGATGAAGAAATACAGGAATACAGATATGAATCAACAATGTTGCTCACGGCTCCACGCGCATACATGCATCAAAAAATGGTGTGGTGATTGTTGTGAGTGGTGAAATTTTACTTGCAAATACAGTACTTGCTGTTGAACCTGTTACCACCACAGCTAGCATAGATCAACTTTGCAGGTTTGCTTAAAATTCAAAATGGTGGGCATCTGTCAAGGCTGGCATGAAAACCAGCGTGCGCAATGGATTTGTCACAGAGTCTGGGCTGAAAGGTTTTGATTCCAGGTTAGTTCAGGAGTTATTGGCCAAAATATAGTTACAGCGCCACCATCTGGCTGATGATTCATTTTTTTGCCTCAGTTGTGAAGGAGATTTCATTACAATACAATACAATACAATATACTTATTGTCCCCTGTGCGGAAATTTGTCTTGGACTCAAGTGTTTGCACACATATAACTGCCTCCATAATAAAAACAAACAACATATAACAAGCAGCACATACTGTAGTAAAACAACACCAATTCCACATATTGCACATATCAACCAGTGATAAGAACACCATGGAGCTATTGAGCTATTTGAAACCTATTTACCAAAGTTCACTGCTCTAACATGAAGTGGGAGCAGACGTCCAGCCCAGATAGCTCAGTCGGTAGATCATGAGACTCTCAGGGTTGTGGTTTCGATTCCCGCATTGTGCCTCCCTTCCTGTGTGTGCAACCTGTGTGAACAAACAAAGTTTTGATTCAAGGCCTTACGGTTCAGGAGTTACTGGCAAAATGTGAAGCTGCTTGTTATAGCACCACCATCCATGTACTGTAGTAGTGGGGGAGATTTGATATCCACCAAATTGGATGGCTCAAGGACTCTCTAGGCTCTGAGGTACAGATTGTTTTAAGGCAGAAAAAGAAGAATCCTAACAAAAACAACAGGGTTCCAGCACCCATGACGCCTGGACCCCTAATAGGGGTTAAAATGTCTGGCATATAGCTAGGGGCTTGTAACCAGTTCAAGGAATGAAGCTTTAAAGCTTTATAAACCAAACTACTTCATCAATCCTCTCGAGGGTGGGGTTATTCCAAAGCATTTCCAAAAAAGCAATCAACGATTTCTTCAAGTCAAACTTGAGGCTTGGCAGATAAAGTGAGGAAGTCCCCTGCTGCTCTGCTGTTGTCCAGAGCCTTGCTGGGTTTGGACCCAGACGTACCCCACCCCCCTCCCCCCTCCCCCCTCCTGCCTCTGGTCAGCCATCACTCCGCTGGCCCAAAGTTCCCTGATTGATATTCTCTGCACTTTTCCAGTGGCTGATGCACCACCCGGTTCACAACCCCAGAGAGGAAAGCATGTCAGTATAGGGCACAGGCTCATTTGTGATTCCTGCCGGCAACTTTTCTTATTTCCTCTCCAAATCCTCAACAATTTGAAATCTCCGTTCTTTTGATAGTAAGTTGTGTTAGTGATGGTTTTGAAGAAAAATAGTTAATGGCACTGATTAAAGGAAAATCCCATCCAACTCTTATGCGGTTATATATCATCAATCTGTGATGTTCAGTGCATTCCAGGAGGTATTTGTTGAAGTTTGGTAATTTAGTTTAGTTGTCATTGCATTAGTTAGTGATTTCCTACATTTCCCAGAATGCCTTTTGACAACTCCCAGAGAATGGGATATTATGTGATAGTATTTGTTTTTCCTCCTCCAACTAATTGTAAAGCAAACAAGTAAAATAATATTAATGGATATTTTTGTGATTACTGGACGAGGAAGAACAATTTACAACCAATTATTTCAATACTTGAGAAGATACTTTTCTTGTGATCTCCAGTTCATATCCTATTGAAATTTGAATGTGATCATATAGTAGAAAAATATTAGGGATGGGGAGGATGGGGTTAGGACTATGAATAAGTCAGCTCTGATACTCGCTCATTTGACAGCGTTTCCCAAGCCTTATCTACCATTCAGTTGATGGATAACTCGTAAGACTAAATGTCAAATCAGACAATTACTGCCTAGTGTATCATGCAGTCCATCAACTATGGCTCTCTGATATACTGCAGCTGTTTCTTTCTCTATTTTACATTGGTCATATGGACAAACACCAACTGTTGACCTGATACAATCCTATATTCATTAAGAGGACTTTATATGATCTCAGATTTACAATACAAATAGGTTACTTGTGATTAGAAAATGCAAGGAAGACAATGATGCGATGATGACAGGAATGAGGAATGTCCTTTAGGCTACTCCATCCTCCAGAAAACAAAAAACAAAAAAACAAAAAAACAACAAAGTATTTCCAATGTCCAGTGCCCCTCGTTTACCTTTACATTGCTCAATTTAAATTATAGCAAGTCAATTAAATCAGTGTTTTCGTCTGTCTGTCCGTCCGTCCGTCCGTCCGTCTGTCTGTCTGTCTGTCTGTCTGTCTGTCTGTCTATCTATCTATCTATCTATCTATCCAATTATCCATCTATCTATCTATCTATCTATCTATCTATCTATCTATCTATCTATCTATCTATCTATCTATATATATATATATATATATATATCCAATTATCCATCTATCTATCTTAGTTTTTTGGTGTTATCATTTGTGATTGTAATTTGTGACTTTGTTGATCCCCATAGGGAATTTTCAGGACAGCACCCCTGTGGCTGGTCGGGATTGCTCAAGGACACTTCAGCCAGGTGGATGTTTACCAACATGAGCATTCGTCATTTCCTGTGCTCGGGGAAAACTTTCCCGCCAGTGTACCTATCGACTCCAAAACTTCATTGGGGTGAATGGAGCGAATCTACAGCGGCTCAATGACAGCCTTATCCTTAGCAGCCCTACTTCATGACTAGACTGATAAGGCGTTTATAGGTTTCGCGTGACGTCACGCCCATGTGACCACGCTCAGATGAAGGGCAAAACAAAGCCCTCTTCCATTGCCCGCCAACTACAACTCTGTTAACTTTACCCAAAATGCCGGATAGTTGCTGTTCTATCGGGTGCACCAACCGGAGAGGAGACAAGCCTGGCTTGTGTTTCTATCGAATCCCGTCTGAGAAGGAAAACCCGGACAGGAGGAGGTTGTGGATTTGTGCTGTTAGTCGTGCCGCCGTCCCTGGCAGAAACGGACACAAGGAATGGCAGCCATCAAAGTACACGCGTCTTTGCAGCGAACATTTCATTACAGGTGAGTTATACTCAGACATGCACGAACTACTGTCATTATTGTATTTGCAATCATTATATATGCATGTAATCATTCATCGGCACCGACGCGACCAACTCCAGCGGTAGTCACGCTAGCTAAACCTCTCGAAGTTAATAACAAAGTTGATACAGAAAAATAAAACATTTCATTTGTTGTTATAGGGTCTGGGTTAACCCGGGAACGGGACCGTTCTACCTCTATAGTTGACAACTTGTTGTGTAAATTTGAGAGGTGAATCATAATGGCCATCCAGACCGTGGTCAAGTCCTAGTTACACCCACGCCCGACCAGTCTGAAAACCACCTCTTCAAAAAATACTATCCTGACTCTTACTCTTAGCTCTTGTTTATTTGTGTATATATATATGTTGCACTTTCACTTTAGCACTGGTTATGTTCTTAGATGCTTGTTTGGGGAGGAGATGCACTTACAATTTTGGGTGTACTAGTAGTAACTAGTAGTTGTCTTACCTACCTAGTTGAATGCACTTATTGTAAGTTGCTTTGGGTAAAAGCGTCTGCTAACTGACTGTAATGTAATGTAACTACTGCACAAGTACATTTATGCCACATGCAAGTGCACAATTAGTTAATAGGCAATTCAGTCCTAGGTTAACCTAGGCCGGTGTAGTAACGTTTACAGTTCAAGAGAGTGCAGTATAGGACTACACCACTGTATGAAACTCTGCGTCATTTAGCCTCTTGTATCTTTATAGGTGCCAAATCTGATGACCCGCTGTCCCCTGACTGGGTGCCATCAGTCTTCTCCCACACACCCGCCACCAAAAAGAGGAAAAAGGAGCATAGCGTGGAAAGGTATGAGCGGCTCAGCAAAGTGCAGAAAAGAAGAGTGGAAGAGCAAAAGAAGCAAGATGCTGTGGATGTTCTCCTCAACTTGTCCTCAGTGCCAAAAGCTGAGCCTGCTCCACCTGCTGAGGATGAGCCGCAGCAGTGTGACAACAAATCATGCAAGGCAATGATTGAAAGCTTACAAAGGGAATGTGATGGCCTCCGGGAGGAAAACCATAGGCTGAGGAACATTATCACATCTGTGACATTTAATGAACCGGCTTTTGATGGAGAAGCTGAAAAGGTCAAGGCAATGACTGGAATTCCAACATATCCAACATAAGTTACAAGTAGTGATACTGTTTGGGACATCATTCCTACAGACTGGTACAAACCTGCCTCCTTGTCAGCCACTGCTTTTAACTCCTATGAGGCTGAAAATGAATCTTCCACTTTCATTGCTTGGTTGTATCTTTAAAATCTCAATTCTGACAGCAGAATAGAAATGCCATTGAAGTTCTGAATGCAAGGCTCGTCCCAGCGCTTGTGTTTTGGCGAGACAAGGAATCGGTACTCCATGGAATACAATTTGGAATTCAAATGTGTGAAGCTGAGCATCCTAAAGGTCTCACGCCTGTGGACTGACAAAATGTTCCTTTGGGTTGAATATTTGAAAGAAGTGTGGGTGTTGTTGTTACTGCACTACGGCTTTGTGTTTCTAATAATCATTACATTACATTACATTACAGTCATTTAGCAGACATGTTTTTCCAAAGCAACTTACAATAAGTGTATTCAACATAGGTAGGCAAATTCTAAGTGCATTTCCTTCCTAAACAAGCATCTAAGAGCAGAACCAGTGTTAAAGTGCAATAAGTTAGCTGCCTAGTTTTTAATTAAACAAATGAGACAAATAAGTGAAGCAAATAAGTAAGCGCTAAGAGCAAGGGTCAAGGTAGTGTTTCTTGAAGAGGTGGGTTTTCATTTTAACTCACTCCCTGTGGAGATCCGTAATGCTGGGTCCATTGAAGTGTTTAAACAGCGGCTGAAGACCTTCCTCTCCAGCCAGGCCTTTGGACCCAGCTGCTGAACTGTGGCCCTGTCTTTGTTTGTCCTTTTGTCTTCCTACCTTTGAGCCTAGTTGTTATTTCCCTCATTTTATCTAGTTCCTCTTTTCTATTAAGTGCCTTGGGTACCATGAAAGGTGCTCTTAAATTAAAGTAGTTATTATTATTATTATTATTATTATTACTTGTATGTAGCCTATGTTAAATAAAACACTTCAAATGCTAGTTAACATGCTTCCTGTTAGCCCCCTTTTGTTTTGTTATTACCCCGTGTACAGCATTTCGAACTTGAAACTTTTAAGCAAGTGGTGTCTAACTTCAAACAACCTTTATGAATGTATTGTCTTTCACAGATTCCTGATTTGCACTCAAGTCTGTCTTCACAGGCTCCCCACAGTAACATCCCTTGCCTACAGATGGTTGTTTGGTGGTATTATGTGATGTTGCAAGAATTGGAGCTGTGAAAACCTTTGCTAGTAACTCTGGCTTGACACGCTTCTGGACAAATGTGTGAGTTTTTTTACAGACGTGTATCAGGGAGAAGTCTCTCGATGTGGATTCTCCCCACTGTCCCATCTTCTCTGGTCCCCAGACAGCAAAGTCACAGTGGCTTGTTTGTGTCAGATGAATTTGTGCTTGCACCTGATAGAAATATTGGTGGTCCCTCTTTAAGTTTGTGACATGTGACAAATCTAAACACTGATGAATTTACTTTTACTTTTACTACCTCTATCGTAGTCATTTATAACTGAATGCTCAGTGACTATCTATTTATGTATATGTGTGATGATTATTGTGATCAAAAGTTATTTACAACAGTTGATCAAAGTTGGGTACATTTTTTTGTTTTGGCTCTCCTGTAAAGTTTTTGAAAACCTACGCACACCCTACTGGCTCCAAGCCCTCCATAAGATTTTTATACTAGGGACGCATGTGGGAAAGTTGTTGTTAATCTAGTATTGAATGGTAGAAATGTCTACACTGGGGAGATAATAGTGGGGGGAATTATTAGGATTGTCCTCCTTATAAATCATACAACTTGGATGATTTATTATGAACTATGTTGTAGTGAAATTAAACTAATTTTGTTTGGGACCCCCTGAAACCCCTTCGAGGACCCCTGGGATTTCCAGGACCCTCACCTTGAGAAACACCGTTTAGTGGTGGGAGAGCCTGTTGTGTTCACTGTCGGCCACTAGAGGTCATCAGAGTTCATTACATCTTTGACAACATCAGGCACATCAGCTAGCCAGAGAGCCAGAATAAGACCGGGAGTGATTTTGCTTTCAAAATAAAAGCAGGAAACAACAACAAAAAACATATCAAAATATCTAATATATTGGATGAGTCACTATATGGGCATAAAAAACGAAATACAATTTGCAAACATGTGATGCTGGCTATGATGAAAGGTACCACTTGTACAAATCCAAATACTGACAACAAATTAAGCAAAAAAAGCAACTATATAACATATATGTTTTTTCTATCGTTAAAGTTGTTCAATGGGCTACACAGATTCAACATCACACAGGTTGCTTTTTATGTAGCTGCATAGAATCTGTCAAAATACTCCCACACACCTGTATTTTCACACTCTGATATTAATGTGCAAATGGATGCAGAAACATGTCAGTCTCAAAGTCAAGTGTTGTTCATGCTGTGAAATGTTTATTTTCAGTACTTCAACAGAAATGACAAAAAAATTACAATAACGCATGACAGATATTAGAACGATCAGTTTATACTGAGTGGTTATTTAGGTGGATTCTTTCATTGTATAATTCATCATGTAAAGGCAAATGGATACCTACCTTTATATCACCGTCTTAGTTGTTAGAAATTTAGAAGAGGTTCCTACACAACTCAATCTCAGACAAAGGTGTGGTCAGATGTCCCTCATGTCCAATTCTCATAAGCACTACTGAACCTTACTTATTAACTCCTGGTTTGTCGGAAACAGAGCCCACTGCAACATCTTATTCATCACACATTAACACACAGGCAGTTAGTTAACACAAGTGAGGTGTTAATGATGCAACTCTAGGGGGGTGCTGACCTCTATCAGGGTCATGCTGTTAAGTTCAGCCAAGGTGCACCATCACAATCAGTGGTTTATTCGCCGTTATATTCTGGATTGTTTTCTCTTACATCATCTCAGTCATATGGAACAAAACACACATCACACATTTTGTCCAAAGATGTTCATCGCAACTGCCACAGTATATACTTCGTTTTGTAGTCACACCCAGGGTCTTCGGGTCAATTTGACCCGGCTCATGTTCAACCATTCTAAAGTAGTTATAAACCCCCAAATTATTTTTTTTCCAACATTTTGAATTGTTTCAGAGACATAGTTGCATGAAAAATGGACCTGCCTGTCTCTGCATCCGACAGGCTCTGTGTTGATTCATCCTTTGACCTATAGACGCCAGCCAGTATGAGATGCCAAAATATGTTTCTAAGTGTGTTTCATCCATCTCCTTCCAGTTCTCCCCAAAGACTAGCCTCCTTTCTAGATTAGTCATTTCTAGAATGATCTTCTGGATTGACTTGGGGATGAGCAGCTCAAAAACAGATTTGATGTCTTTGATTCGAGTCACTGCGATCCTGGTGGGCCCTGGCACCATCTTGATTATATTTTCTGCATTCAGTCTTCCTTGACGTTTAGGGGTTGAGGACCATTGTATTTCACAATTTTTTTAGATGAAAGTCTCGCTTGGAGGAACAGGAATGTCCTCATCAGATGATGCATAATCAGAAACTTCATAATCTTCATCACTGACCTTATCTTCGTCTTCAGACACATCCTCTTCAATTTCACTGTCACGTCCATCTTCTATTTCACTGTTGTCATGTTGTTGATGGTCAAAAATACCTGCCAGATACCCCAGGGCTGTCCTCTCTCTGTTTGAATTGCTCATGTTGTCACTCTGAAAGTCAGCTGCAGAGTTGACCTTGACCTGAGGTTTTGTATCTATTTTGTCCATCTCCCCTCTACTGCTGAGTGTGGGTGGAGTTTTCCTGGGGTTTCTCCGAGAAAACTCCGCCCACACAGGTGCAAGAGAGGGGACCTGTAGCTAAAAATAGCAAAAAAGTAGCAAAACCTACCTAAAGTACACTCTGCAGCTGACTTTCATTGTGTGTGTGTGTGTGTGTGTGTGCGTGTGCGTGCGTGCGTGCGTGCGTGCGTGCGTGCGTGCGTGCGTGCGTGCGTGCGTGCGTGCGTGCGTGCGTGCGTGCGTGCGTGCGTGTCAAAATGCAATGTTTACTAGAAAATACCAATATGTCTAACATTTTCAAAGAAAGAAATGGTCTAAATTTCACTTCTGACCCCTTTTAGCCTTCACTTTCAATGGCCGGGTCAAATTGACCCGAAGACCCTGGGTGTTATATGTTGATGCAGGGGGGGTAGCAAATGCATGAAATGTACCATTTTCATATCACATGTTTAGTACAGTAAATAAGCCAAGCAGAAGAAGTTTCAGAGAAAAAATAATTTTAACATACTTTTCCTTGATGTTGAAATTTTAAAACGGGTCAATTTGACCCCAAGACCCTAGGAATGAAATTTGTATTTTATAGTTTATTGACGTAACCATTCAATTTACAACAACATGTCTTCTAAAACACATGAATCAGGTGAGCAAAACAGAAAGAAAGAAGAAGAAGACAGGTTTCTACATACGTCAGTGAAGTCTGGGTTATAGGAGCGGCTATCAGGAACAGGTATGAGGTTAATAACCAGCATTCACCTCATATATATCAAATCACATTTAGAATTTAGAACTGCTTTTTGTTCCACTGTACTACAAGCAGAGGATTATATTACACTATTGGTGTCCCTTGGTCCCATGGAGATAAAACGTACTTATAATAATGATATCAAAATGATCCCAGTCACTCCCAGCTTGGCGGCGCGCCTTCCAATAAACTACTGGCTTCTAAGGCCTTGAACAGCACGCAAATGGCTGCTATCGGCGTTGGCAGCAACTAGGACACCCTGGGCCTCTGCTGTTCAAGAACTGTTATTCATAAATTATCTGATAGCAAGCTAAGGTCCTGGGAGAGAACAACCTTCCCAAATACAATAGCCACAGTGTCAAGACAAAGATTAGATAAGCGGGTCACAGTAAAATCTTCCAATCCTACAAATTTGATTCACGTTCCCTGTAAGCCAAGTATTTCAGGTCCTGCTCCAACAAACCTAAAACTAGCCCTATTTATAATGTTAGGTCCCTGTGTAACAAGTCACTTTTAATAAATGATTTTATAAACTCTTACAAGTTTGATTTTATGTTTTTAACAGATTTGGCTGGACACCAAGAATGGGAATGCTATCCTTATTGAATCCACCCCACCAAATTTCATACTTGAGTTTGAAGCACGACAGAACAAGAAAGGAGGGGGTGTTTGTGCCTTTTTTAGGGATAGGTTCCTTTGTAAGAGGTTATCATTTGGAGAGTTCTCATCCTTTGAATATGTGTCGTTTAAAATGGAAATAAAACTCTCTCCATGTATTCTATATATAGTTATATACTGTACAGGCCACCAAAATACTCCCCACATTTCCTTGATGATTTTACTGAGATGCTTTCAATTAACTGCATTGAATTTGACTGTAGTCATTATGGGTGATTTTAATGTACACATAGATAATATCAGTGACAAAAATGCCAAAGAATTTTCAGCCAACCTTGACATGTTTGATCTGTCTCAACATGTGAAGGGGCCGACACATACTATAGAGGACACACTCTAGATCTGGTTATTACTAAGGGTGTTAACATTTCAAATGTTACTGTGCTTGATGTTGCTTTATCAGATCATTTATGTGTATTCTTTGATCTGTCTATTACACCAAAAATCAACATTAGATCTGAAACTGTAAAAAAAAGGTACATAAATGAGAATACCAGAACACTTTTTATGGAATCCATCAAATCTGAAACGGCCCCAGCTTCAAATCATGTTGATGATCTACTGAATACCTTCAACTCTAAAATTTCGAATGCAATTGATGCCATTGCTCCTGCTAAGGTTAAATTGATCGCTAGTAAGCAAAAGGCACCATGGAGAAACACTCATTCTGTAAGGGCCCAGAAAAGGGAGTGCCGGAAAGCAGAGCAGAAATGGCGTAAATCAAACCTCCAGATTCACATTGAAATCTATAAAGAAAAATTACATATTTACAGTCTGAACTGTAGTGATCATTTTTCTCAGAGATCATCAACAAGTAACAGTAACAATTCACACATCTTATTTGCTACTGTTGACAGGTTAACTAACCCTCTGGTTCCAATATCCTAGTTTCTATTAGCAAATGTATAGCGAGTTTGCATCCTTTTTTAATGACAAGATTCAAGGCATCAGACATGCTATTAACTCCTCAATGCCAAACAAAAAAGCATCATCACTGCAGTCTTCCAGAAGTAACTTGGTAGGTATGACTCAATTTAATCCCATTGACGACAAAACACTCAAACAAACTGTCTCCAATCTCAAATCATCCACCTGTTGCCTTGATGTTTTACCCACTAGCTTCTTTAAAACAGTTTTGAGGAGCCTGGCAAAATAACTAATATTTGTAGTTAACAATTCTCTCCAATCTGGTATTTTCCCCAAAGGCTTTGAAAACTGCAGTTATTAAGCCTCTCCTAAAGAAGAACAGTCTTGATGCTACTGTACTGGATAACTATCAACCTATATCGGACTTACCATTTTTAGGTAAAGTTATTGAAAAAGTTGTTCACCAACAATTTAGTAACTTTTTTAATGCTGAACAATTGTTTTGATAACTTTCAATCAGGATTTCGGCCCCATCACAGCACTGAGACTGCACTCATAAAGGTACCAAATGACATTCGCCTGAACAATGACTCAGGCAAAGTCTCTGTTTTAGTACTGTTGGATCTTAGTGCTGCCTTTGACACTGTGGACCATACAATTCTATTACAAAGATTAGAAAACTGGGTGGGACTCACTGGAACTGTCCTTAAATGGTTCAAGTCATAGCTTCATGATAGAAAGTACTTTGTCTCCATTGGAAACTGTGTCCGAGCAGATGCCCATGACCTGCGGGGTTCCACAGGGGTCCATTTTGGGACCTCTCCTGTTCAATCTCTATATGCTTCCCCCAGGCCAAATCCTACAAAATAATAAAGTAGCCTACCATAATTATGCAGATGACATGCAAATCTACAAATCACTTACACCAGGTGACTATGGACCTGTTGAAACTCTGTGTCACTGCGTCGAACAAATCAATAACTGGATGTGGCAAAATTTTCTCCAACTAAACAGAGATAAGACCGAGATAATTGTCTTTGGAGCACAGAAAGAAAGGCAGAATGTCTGCTATCACCTTGACTCCCTGTCCCTCATAACTAAGAGTCAAGCCAGAAATCTCAGATTTAAATTTCAATAGCCACATCAAATCGGTAACTTCGTCAGCTTACTACCATCTAAAAAATATTGCAAGAGTCAGAGGAATAATGTCCAAACAAGACCTAGTAAGGCTTACCCACTCCTTTATTTCCAGTAGATTGGATTACTGCAATGGTCTGTTCACAGGGCTTTCAAAAAAAGCTCTTCGGCAACTCCAACTTATTCAGAATGCTGGTGCCAGGGTTCTGACGAAAACTAAGAAATATGACCACATTACACCAGCTCTAAAATCCTTACACTGGCTACCAGTCACTCAGAGAATTGATTTCAAAATCTTGCTGCTTGTCTACAAATCACTATGTGGCTCTGGGCCCAAATACATCTCTGACATGCTTGTGCCATATGAACCTTCTAGGACCCTTAGGACATCTGGGGCTGGCCTGCTGGCTGTCCCAAGAGTTAGAACAAAACAAGGTGAAGCAGCGTTTTAGATAGATAGATGTACTTTATTAATCCCAAGCTGGGAAATTGCAGTGCAGCAGCAGCATTGTTATCATGCAACTCAGACCTGGAATAACCTCCCAGATGATATGAGACAAGCCCCGACTCTGACGACTTTTAAGTCAAAGCTAAAAACTATTTTACACTGCATACCTACACTGAATAAGACAATTAAAGAAAAACATATGGGTTCACTCACATTGTGCATCTAAAAGTGGGGGTATTTGTTGTGTTCTTTTAACTTTCTAGTTCACTTGATTTGAACTGCACTGCTTTACTTTATCTTTGTCCTTTATCTTTGTATCTTTGCCCCAAAAAAAAGGATTACTCAAGACCATTTAGTTTGTTTTTCCCCACAAAGCATTTCCTCAACCCCTCCCCCTAATTACTTTATTAAGGGAGCAGCACAGTGAGGGATTCAAGGTGTGGTGAATAGACATGTCTACATGTTGCTTGCTTTATCTTAGTTCCTAGTTTGTGTCAGCTGAGCTCCCATCCTGATTGAGCAAAGTGTTATTAGAGGCCCTTTCACTCTGCCCTGCTGCCAGCCAGGACAACACATCACACTCCGTCATACGCTTGAGGTAAGTACTGGGTGCAATGACAAGTTTCTCATTCACAAAGATTTTGCTCTCAAATGTCTTACCGTAATAAAAAATTTTGGAATGAAAGCATATTTAACACAGATCCTACCTCATAATGTGTAAAGATTTTTTGTCAAGTCATTTGTACACGTAAATGTGTTTGTGCTCAGAAAACATTGAATTCTAATTCATAACAAGGGAAGATTCATGCTGCAAAAGTGCTTTTCTACTTTTCTACTGCTATGAAATTTTACTTTCATTTTTGTATTAACTTCTAATTTTTGATCTTATCTTGTTGAAGACTTAACCTTGCTAGTATTGGAGGTGTACACTTTGAAGAACTTCTTTGGCAGAGGTGAAAAGATGATGTCTTGTATGAGTCACGTGTATGAGTCAAGTATATTTGTATAGTATATTTGGCAGTTTTGTTTTTCCAGTAGTGAACTAGGGTCTCTTGGATAAGACGTCGCTTTAAACCGCTTTTACGTATAGAATTCGAACATATAGAACATATAGATTTCGAGAGGATGTCATGACTTACATGTGATCCACATAGACACTCCCAAAAAAGGACAGCCTTCCACAGTTTCTAACCATAGTCACGTCTTTCATTTATAAAGTCTATTTGCTGTTTACTTTCAAAGCCCAGATCTGTGATTCAAACACACAACATCCACAACATGTTTTTTCATTCTCAAATTGATTAATGGAGTTCATCATACTGCATCCCACAAAGGGTTTGCTTACATTGTAAACATTGGATCTGTGTTTTTCAAAAAGCTTTGCACCTTTAAAGGGGTCATATTATGGAAAACAGCTTATTCCTGGCCCTTATACGTGTTCCACAGGTTATCGTTGACCTAAGTAGCCGAGAAAATATGAAATCTGGAAGTCAACCCCTTTTTCTGTATTTTCCTTTTTCCAAAAACGGTGCCAAATCGGGCCAAAAACAGGCCATTTCAGAAAGTAGTCCCTTTACACGTCATAACGGGCGCTTCTTAACATAATCCAACCCCTCTCAGAGCATGCCCACACCCAGGTGAACAGCCAATTTACCTCGTCTCAAAATGCAGATCCATATGGAGGGTTAAATGCGACAATATTAAATAAATAAATCACTTAAAAAAAGCATTAAATAAAAGGGGAAATATATGAACAATTAATTAATTAAAATGGGGAATATAATATATTGAATTGTTCATTTCCACATTTATTGACTTCAAGTTGTCACCGATTAACCAGAACCGTAAAATGTTGGTCGTACGTTGACAATTTTGTAGTTTTTTCTGGGTTTCATTTTCTTTCTTTTCTTTCTTCTAAAAATGGCTGCGCCGCCTAAGCATCCCTGGTTTTACAACCTTATGGAAGCTGTCAGGATATGCTGTGAAACAGATTCAGAAACAGCATGTATCATGGAAAGTGACGATGACATTGTGAGTTTCGGTTTTTTGATTGAAATCACTTGTTGATGTTTGATAAAACAAGCCACAAATCAACTTGATTATATAGCGGAACCTACCTAGTCGCGACTGCCGGAGAGGGACACTGTTTCCCGGGAGCAAGTGCATCGAAGAGTCCGTCGGGAGTTAACTTATCTCTTATCTAATTATCTCGGTCTTAAACTTATCTAATTATCTCGGTCTTATCTCGGGAGTTATGTCGAGTTTTCTCCTTATAAGTTTGACGACTTTTGTTGTCTGATCTTATTAGACTTTTGTATCGGTCTGTGTGAAGTACAGGGTGTTTTCTCTTATATTTTGACACTGAAGGGAGAAATGTTGTGGCTCATATAACGTTCTAGTGTTGGGCGTTACTAGTTTAACTACATTTCTCAGCAGTGTGGTGGTAGCGTTGTTGTTTTCTGAATCAAATAACTTTTCAGTAGCGAAGTCCTTTTATTGATCAAGTAGTGCGGTAGCGTCCACACAAGCTACATTTCCCCAGGCATTGCTGAAGCGCAGCGGAGCGTTCTGCTGCGGTCTGAAATAAAACTGCTAAGGATCAGTAAGTGACGCCACCGCCATATACGGACCTTTATGTGTAGCCAACAGAAGCACTTCCGTATGACAGTGACATCACTTAGCAATCCTTGGACTGATGCCTGCGACTTGTCTTCTGCAGGCGAATACAGACCTGCGAGCTTGAGTTTACTTGATGGAAAGATGGCAGAGGGTGAGGACATAGAGGAATTGATCCCGATGGAGTCGCCGTGGCCATACCTCGAGCTAATACATGAGTTTAAGTGAAACAACAGAGAAAAATGATGCATTCAGGCGCTTTCTCTGGGGGGTAGCTTCAGTGTAGTGAAGCTTCATTTAATGTAGAGTAACTGCTAGCTTAGCTCACTACACTTTCCAAGTAGCTTGCCCAACACTGAACGTTACTAGTGATCTCAACCTGAAGAGACTCTCTTCTTTTAGATAGATAATATTTATATAGAAGTAAAAAATAAATAGTATTAATTATAGCATATGATTAGTTGACTTTTGAAGTCATACATTTTGTAAACTGGTTTTACAGTATGTGATAACTTTCACAGTTATGCCAATGAAGTAATAAAGTTTCTTTCTACCATCTGAAGAAAGTTGTACATACATCTTTTGCCATGTGTTCTTTAAAATGGAAAACAACTTTCAATTACCAATTATTTAAATAGAGCTGTTTGTTTGGAATGAGTAAGAAAATGCACATTTAACTTTCTCAGTGAACTGCAGCAACATTCTAGAATTCTACTGGGGTCTAGAGGGTTACATTGGCTGCCTCCCGCAAAAGTTCTGGACAGCTTTTCGACATTCTGATAAATGAGTTGTAACATTAAGTTGAAGGTCATAACTATTTCCTCAAGTAACTGATGAAGTTCTTGGTGTTCTTTTTGATCGTTGAGAAATGGTTGGCAATCCAACTCATTGGCGCCTTACCGCCACCAGCTGGGCAAAAATGTGAAGGCACACGGCTGACACCCATACATCCAGTAGCCTGCTATCGATTGCTCGACTTACTGTGTGGTCAAACCAATCAGATGTTAGATTCCGCCCACAGGCTTTAATGGACGAGTTGACAGATTTACATTTCACAATGCACACACAGACCAGCAACCATGAAATAAATAAATCATTAAATAAATCATTAAATATGGAAATAATTAAATAAATGTGGAAATGAACAATTCAATTAATTATATTCCCCATTTTAATTAATTAATTGTTCATATATTTCCCCTTTTATTTAATGATTTATTTATTTAATATTGTCGCATTTAACTCTCCATAGCTCTAGCAGCGCTGCAAACCATTGCTTATGGTGCACTCTACTGTGCATTCCATGTACTCAGAAATCGATAACTGCGAGTCGGTATTCCTCACTTCCAATCTAAATGTGTTCCAGTGCATCTGCTCGGGAAAACATAATCGCCCGCAGCAAACTCATGTTTGTATGGCAAGTCTCAGACTGTTACAAGCATCTAAACTCAACATCAACTACTACAGCGCCATTAGTGAATAGAATCGGCGCATATCACATTGGGACGCCGTTTTTTCCGAGTACACTGGAATGCACTATTACTTTGTGACCATTGAAGCTAACACAACAACATATCTACTGCCATATACCAACTCTCCAGTTATTATTTTGTAGGATGCAGGCATCATATCGTTCACGATATGTACTGCTGATATGTATATACTGATATGTATTTGTACACGAAAAAAAAGTGTCATATCATGATATTAACAATATAGTGGCGTGATGTCGTGTTGACACATTTGCATACCCTAGCGCACCAGAACGATACAAGCATGGCTTGTATCTGAATCCTAGCTACTAGCTAAAGGGGAGCTACTTCGATTAGGTTAGGTTAAAACGGTGACGGCTAAAGGTGGAAACACAACTTTTTACCCTGAAATATTGTGATATTATTTTAAGGCTATATCGCCCACCCCTAATGCAGGCAGCAACATAGATCCCTGCACCGTCTCCCAACACACGAAAATGCCAGGACAGAATGGATTAATTTTATTTTTAACGGCAAAGTCCCGGCTACAGTTAGCTGATTTTTTTCTGTATGTGATGATCACTCCTCGGACTGCTTGAGCAACGGCAGGATTATCATCTAAATTGAAGCTTAAAGATGGAGCAATTCATAAGGTACGTGACCCATCTGCAAAATTGGAATCTGTAAGTGTCACCATGTTTTGATTTAATTTACCAAATTAGTCTGGTTAGTATATTCGACTGCTGTTTAGCTAACGAGCTGGCGGGGCTAGCCACGGGCTTGTTGGGCGTGGAAGAAGTAAGAAAACTAAAGCTGGAGTCATTAAAAGTAAAGTAAAATAAAAGTAAAGTTATTGGTTGGAGTCAGGACTCACCTTAAAGGTATTTGTTGGGACCAGTGTGTTTTATAAGTCTGTCGAACGTGTCCGGCTGGGTAAACTTTAGCCACCATTAGTACAATGGCATTTGGTTGTTTGCCCTGCGCTGTTTGGATGCAAAATAGATTGCATCCAATATTATATTGGCTAACTAGCTCAACAAAATTGGCAATCCTAGCTTGTCTGCAAGTTGTATTCAATAAGCTTATGGACATGAGCCATAAACAGACCAGCTACAGTGTCGCTCACACACCCACATACACAAAACAAAGTACAATATTACACAGAATTGTTATCATTGAGAAACTAGGTGGAACCGCTCAGCTGCCTCTTCCCATTCTGGGTCAGACTCCGGCTCAAACATGTACGGTCTCAGTGTTGGTTCTGGAGCGGCCACCATGGTTATGGTAAATTTCTGCCTCAAGCTTATCAATGCGGTTTGGATTCACTTATTGCAGGAAGAGGACGGTTGTTTACAAGATCCTCTTCTTGCAACAAGTCAACCCTCTTGCTTTCATAGACCACCTTTGTCAGAGTTCAGAGTTCAGAGTTGTTGTTAAAAAAAGGTCTATTTCTGTAGCGATCCTTTCAGTAATGTTGTCAGACACTTGTCAGACACACGAATAACAATCTGAGCCTGTCAGTGGCAAAATCAAGCACTTTTAGTGGACGTACTTTGACCTCATTGATATGCCCTGGATTACGTTGCAGCCATTGAGCCCCGTTTCGCGACTGCCGGCTGAGCCGATCTACCGGAGCAACTCTGAAACTTTTGGGATCTACTTAGCGGTATGATAGGCGATTTTGTGGATATAGAGGCCAGGTTGAAAGATCCCGGAATTACCCTTTAAGTCATGATCCACGGTGAGAAAAACACCCAAATTCAAAATGGACGAATACATTCCGGACTGGTGCTTTAATCTCGCCTTAATTCAATAAAACTCCCACTTGCCCGCTGACCTATCATGGGTCATGTGGCTTTATCTGCAGCACTGACAGCTCTTTCACTGGCCTAAAGTGAATCAGGAAGCACCGCCCCAGATACCAAAACATTTAAACAGGAAGACCTCCACTCATTGGTCCCCCAATGACTGAACCGATGTCAATCGACTAATCACTGGAGATCATGGCTGGTTTAGTCTCGATGGTGATCTTGTCCTCTTTACCTCACAACAGTCGAGATGTTCCCGTGGTGCTGGCTGGCTCTGGTGGCTTTCATCCCCGCGACCTTCAGCGCCAACCCTGGAGTAAAGGTCAAGCTAACAGAGAAAGGCCTTGAATATGGTATGGTTGGGTGGGAAAGCTTGTCCCCGTTCAGTTGAAAAGCTCTTATCTCTTCGGGGGGGGCAATACATGAATATATGCAGGATTTTTTCATCCAACTTCCAACGCTTTCCCCTATTTTTTTGCCAGGCAAAATGATTGGGATGGCGGCTCTCCAGGAGAAACTCAAAACCATCAAGGTCCCAGAAAAGGTGGCTCACACTGGCAATGTCCAGTACAGTTTGACACAGTAAGACAGCTGCTTATTTCACCACTGTCAGAAATTCTTATCATGTGGCTCTTCAAAGATGCCTCTGTCGTAATAAGAGTTTTTCTCAAGTCCCCTTATCCTCGTGTTTTATATTACAGAATGAAAATAGTGAAGCTGGGATTACCAGAGTCTGTGCTGGGCCTGGTGCCGGGGACCGGGGTCAGCCTGTCTATCTCTAATGCCTTCATCAGTCTGCATGGAAACTGGAGGGTCAAATATTTCAGATTTATGTGAGTAAGACTGGCAGAGGAAGACTAAAAAAAAAGGTCTCTTATATACAATTTACTTTTCTTCCATTACACTGGTGAGATATTCCTGCTGCAGCGGTCACCTCCTCTCTCTCATAGCAGAAAGGACAGCGGCTCTTTTGAATTGGGGATGAAGGGACTCACTATCACGGTGAGTATTTCCATCAAGAGCGATGAGACGGGCCGGCCGGTCAGTGCTGTCAACTGCGCGGCCTCCATCGGCAGCGCGAGCATCACGTTCCACGGCGGGGCCAGGTATCAACGCTGCAAAACACTTTTTTGCATTTCGATTGGATTTATGAAGCAATATGTGAATTTCCACTTTTCCCCTGAGCCACTTCCCTAAATGTAGTGCTTCCTGTTGTTCTCAGCTGGATGTACAACCTCTTCAGGACGTTCATTGACAAGGCCTTGCCTAATGCATTGCAGAATCAGGTGAGGGCCAACGGGGTTTATTAGCAATGACACTCCATTAAGTGACCGCTCTTGCTCCTGGGGTCTGGAGAAAACACAATGAGGAAAACGTCTGACGGAAATAGATAAGGACAAAGCATCTCCATCTTCTTGTCCTTCTGGTAGGAGATAAGACATCAGGGAGAAAAGTGGTGGACATGGAGCAAACATCAATTTAAGATATTGTGTTCATTAATAAGAAATAACAGGTTTGATTCCCAAAATGCTATACATCCTATTTTGGAGCTTTTATTTTCCTTCCATGTCTGCAATCAATGTCAATCAAGGTCCTTCAGGAGCAAAATCCTTCAAATGTATATTTCTGTTCTTTTACGTTGCAGATCTGCCCTCTGGTGGCTGACACAATAGCTGACATGAACTCTTACCTGAAAACTCTCAATGGTAAAGTATAATGTTTGTGGGAAACATGTCAAACATGTCTCATGTTCAAGCTGTTTCATTGATGCTGAATACATGTGACTATATTTCTGGCGTACTGCAGTTGTAGCCCAGGTGGACAAGTATGCAGGGATTGAATATTCCATGGTGGCTTCGCCTGAAATTTCCAAATCTTCCATAGATTTGAGCTTGAAGGTGAGGAGTGAGGCTTGGTCGGCATTTATTACCCGGTCTAGAGTTCTGAAATATTTCAAGGCTGAAACCAATGGGAGTTCACACTGTTCTCTCTCTCTTTCTCTGCTGTTCAGGGAGAATTTTACAACATTGGGCATCACCAGGAGCCTCCCTTCAACCCGCCACCCTTCTCCCTACCCGCCCAGGTGGACAACATGCTGTACATCGGCGTGTCTGTCTTCACCGCCAGCTCCGCAGCCTTTGTTTACAACAAAGCCGGAGTCCTCAGCCTGTACATCACTGACGATATGGTGAGCTACTTTCTTCTGATGCCTAACAAATCTACTTTAGTGATGACATGCTGATCTGAAAGTCAAGACACTTCCTCTGTCCCGTCAGATCCCGCCAAGCTCCCCCATCCGACTGAGCACCAGAATATTCAGAGCCTTCATCCCACAGGTGATAGGACCCCATATCCCATTTATGTCCGAACAACACCTCCTCAGCAGGTCTTCAGCGGGCATCTTGTTGTGTGTTTTCAGATTGCCAAACGTTTCCCAGGTCTGATGATGATACTGCTGGTGAAGACAGTGAAGGACCCCATCATAACCTTTGACACCAACAACGTGACGCTTCAGGCCACAAGCACAGTGACGGCCTTCGCCATCCAGCCCAACGCCGCACTTTCCCCTCTCTTTGTCCTAAACGTGGTATGTTACACAGCCAGCATGGCCCAAAACGGATTAGCAGGCTGTTCCAGTAAGCTGAGTCTTGTAGTACATTGAACATTTCAGGTAGCACATTGATATTTTTCACACTGCATGCTTCAGTATACAGCAGTTAGTAGAGATAGGCTTGTTCCACACATGGAGACAGCAAGCTGAGATTTAGTAATTGAAGTCACTCGGGTAACCTATACGTTAATAAATTCTTGAAGCTCACTGTATCGTCTCTGTAGGACACCAGTGTCAGCACTCGAGTGTATGTGAGTGGAACGAAGCTGGCTGGAGCCGTCACCCTGAACAAGTGAGTTACTAGAAGAGAAAATGGGGGCAAAGGTCTTTTCCAAAAGGGCATTTCACATTATAATGTTGCCTGATTTGCACAGGATGGATATGACCCTGAGGACGAGTTATGTGGGAGACTTTCAGGTGAGAGGTCCTAAAACGAGTCGCATTGTGTCAAATGAATGTCCACCATCTTTGACCTGCATCATCTCAACAAACTCGCTCTACCCAACAGGTCAAATCGCTTGACAACATCTTTCAAATGGTTCTGAAATTGGCGGTGATACCCAGAATTAACGGTGAGCTCTTTACATGCGTCTTTACGTTTTCAATGCAAAACATGATGTTTACCCAAAAAATGTTTCCTGAAAAAGGCTGAAAAGCCTTTAAAATACCATTAAAATAGTTTTTTTCCATATTGTATGCATTCACAGCCCAGCTTCAGAAGGGATATCCACTTCCTACAATTGGAAAGATGAAGCTTGTTAACACTCAGCTTCAAGTCCTGAAGGTCAGAAACGCACTATTTTCTATGATGTTATGATGTTATGATGTCTATGATGTATTTTCTATGCATGTTACTTCTGCCTTTATATTGTCATGGACATCCATAAGGGCTAAGATAACATTGAACACCTTAAACAGCAAAATAATCAAGCCTTGATCTCCAACCTGAATTGCTGCTGCTGTACTTTCTCCTTCTTTCTAGGGCTATATGCTGATAGGGACAGATGTTCAGTTCACAGGATGAACGCCACGCACGGAAACTCCCAGGATTCACTTCTGCACTGGTGCAAGCCACCATGAAGACCATCACAGCAAGAGAACTATGCGACAGACATTCCTAAAGCAAGAACTGAAAGATACACAAGTATCACTTTTCTTATAAACTGTAAATGTCAGATTTCACTCCAAACCTTTCTGCCTTTAATTTTCATTCAGTTCAGTTAAATATCTGATTATGAATTCAGTCATTTTTTTCTGTAAACTGACGTGTGCAGTGAACTACTGAAATATATATTATTGCAATCCTGTGGTAATAGTACACACTGCAGGATTGGGTGTGCTATCATCACAATCATGTTTATTTGACAACATTCCCCTTGCAAGCAGACCACAGCACCTTCCGCTGCTGACTTTAGGCTATTTCTCTGTAACCGAACACCAATTTGCTTTCCGTCTCTGTCATTGCATTAGTATTTATGACTTTTAGCTCACAGGGCAATTGTACAAATGTGCTGATCCGTGACCTTTTTACTGCAGTTTGGAAGATGCCATGCAGTTACAATGCCAGTCAGACACCACCACGTCTGCCAAATGAAACTCGCTGTATTACCAATTCACCATACTGTACAAAAATATCTTTCAGCATTTTCAGCACTTTAATATTAATGCTGGTTATATAAATAACACATTTCAATGTTTTATGTTTTCATCATCATAATCTTTCATCAGTTATCAGGTCGTGCACCAGCATAGCAGTTCAATATGCCTTTTGAATGAGCAAATTCCCCAGTGGAGATAACAGGTTACAGCCTGCAAGTCAAGCTGAAGCCACATGTCCGTCAAGCTGGTGTCTCATCGTGTCTCTCAGGGAGCTATGGCTGAGGGCACGGCCTCTCAGGCTCTGGGAGTTGGCCGACAATATCTATACAGGAAAGAAGACAAACCAAGAAAACGGACATACGAAATTAAAAAATAAATGAATGAATAAATCTTTAAAGGTACTGGATAGTGCCTTAAAGCTCCAATCTGTGATTACACTGTAGTACTTTCTTGAAACTGCTCCCCACTCCTGTGTGTACATAGTGATTTAGAAGACTGGAGATCTGTTTTCATGCTGAAATGTATTATCGGGCTCGCCTACAGGACTCAATGCAACAACCTACAAGGTCAACTCTTGAGATATTTTCCACAAAAAATTGTTTTGGCAAAGGTCAGGTTTCTCAACTATATAATATACTAGTGGGAAACCATAAAGACAGCTCTGATAGTAGGAGACAGGAGTGGATACAAGATTTACAAGAGGACATTTCAGATGATGATTGGAGTTTAATTTGTTCAAAGGCACAAACGCAAACAATTAATACTCGACTGAGATTAATACAATATAATTGGATAATGAGAACGTACGTAACCCCTGTGAAGTTACATAAATTTGATCCTAACATTCCGGACTTATGTTATAAGTGCAAGACCCATCAAGGGACTTTGTATCATTGTCTATGGGACTGTGGGGAGATTCAGATATTTTGGAGCTCAGTGATGGGCTATATTTCTCAGATTACCTCTTCTCCATTACCTCGTAGTCCTAAACTGTGTATTTTTAGTATGTATCCTGACGACTGTCCATTGCCTGCTAGAGAAAGAAAAATGGTTGACTTATGTCTATTACAAGCTAGGCGCTCGATTGCTTTGTGCTGGAGGAATGTTAGTTGCCCCTCTCTTGGCTTTTGGCTGAAAAATTTAACATCTAGTTTGGTTCTGGAGAAACTCACCTACATAGTTAGAAAGAAAGCAGCTGAGTTCTACAAAATATGGGAGATGTTTCTGGAGTTTGTTAAGAATGGTGACATTGAAGAGGCATTGGATGTGTGAAACCATGTGAAATAATTGGATCTGTGACTGCTGTTTTGTGTTTGTGAGTGCTTGTTGTTTTTTGTTTATTTTGTTTGCTACTATTTGACCTATAGGTGATTGATTGATTTATCTATTTTTATTTTTACATATATATATTTTTTTATTTTCTCTTTGTATATCGGTGGCCTTGCTAACTTTGCTATTGGTTTGTTATTGATGATTGCCAACGATTTGACTAAATATTTGAAATCACCTCTATCAATATGTTTTCTGCCATTGTGTTTTTGTTTGTTTGGGGAGGGGTTAAATATGTATGAGTACTGTACCTACTTTGTGTTCAACAAATAAAAGCAATAAATGTTTAAAAATAAAAAATAAAAAGAAATGTATTATCGGACCTTTTGACGTAGAGGTCTCCAGACATTAGTTTTACATGTTAAAGATCTTTTGACGTGTATATCGTTAAAAAAAAAAAAAAAAACACACACCCGTACATTGAATTGTGACATAACTTCCATCTCCAAGTCAACCTGTTCAAGAGTATAAGTGAATGTACTGTATATTGTACTGTACATGAATGTAATATTTGAATTTTCTGACAGCCACACAAACAAGAGCTTACACCAACCTTCACCAGTACGTAGTCTCCAGGGTTGACTTGGGTTGATTCGTTAGAGCCTGCAGGCTGAACAGAAACATCTTCTTTGGGGAAAATCACCTTCACATTGCCGTCACTCCTCCCACACAGATCCTGAGCAGATCTTTTACTTTACTGCACAAAAATAGAAACCACTCTTAAGAAATGTGCAATTTTTCGGTAAAGTCATAACAAGCAGTGTAACATACTAATCTAACAGCTGTACTAGTCATGTTTGTAGTACTCACTCCCTCCACTAGGATGAGCTGTGTGCTCCCAATGAGGGCGCCATTGACCCTCGCAGCCTCTTCTCTGAATACACTGATACACTCTTCCAACCTCCGCTGCTTCACTGCCGCTGGCACATCATCCTGCAGCTTGTGGAAGGTGTTGGTTTTCTGGGGATGACAACCAGACGAAAGCAGGGTAAAAAAAACGTGACATTTATAGGGCTATTGGAAAAAAAACATGTTTGTGGTGTCTTTTGTGGTGAAAGATAAAGTCCAAATATGTGAGGACTCACCTTTCTCATACTGTAGGCAAAAAGGAATCCCACATTGTAGCCCACCTCTAATCAGAGACAGTGTCTGGTGGTGGTCGTCCTCCGTCTCACCACAGAAGCCTGAGATAAAGTCACTGCTGAGGCTCACCCCTGAGAGACACAAACAACATGTCCAACAACATATCACACATGGACACAGTGCCAATTAAAATAAAATGCTGGTGAAATCTTTTCAGTCTTGATGCTACTGTACTGGATAACTATCGACCTATATCAAAATTACCATTGTTAGGTAAAGTTATTGAAAAAGTTGTTCACCAACAACTTAGTAACTTTTTAATGCTGAACAATTGCTTTGATAACTTTCAATCAGGATTTCGGCCCCATCACAGCACTGAGACTGCACTCATAAAGGTACCAAATGACATTTGCCTGAACAATGACTCAGGTAAAGTCTCTGTTTTAGTACTGTTGGATCTTAGTGCTGCCTTTGACACTGTGGACCATACAATTCTATTACAAAGATTAGAAAACTGGGTGGGACTCACTGGAACTGTCCTTAAATGGTTCAAGTCATAGCTTCATGATAGAAAGTACTTTGTCTCCATTGGAAACTGTGTCCGAGCAGATGCCCATGACCTGCGGGGTTCCACAGGGGTCCATTTTGGGACCTCTCCTGTTCAATCTCTATATGCTTCCCCCAGGCCAAATCCTACAAAATAATAAAGTAGCCTACCATAATTATGCAGATGACATGCAAATCTACAAATCACTTACACCAGGTGACTATGGACCTGTTGAAACTCTGTGTCACTGCGTCGAACAAATCAATAACTGGATGTGGCAAAATTTTCTCCAACTAAACAGAGATAAGACCGAGATAATTGTCTTTGGAGCACAGAAAGAAAGGCAGAATGTCTGCTATCACCTTGACTCCCTGTCCCTCATAACTAAGAGTCAAGCCAGAAATCTCAGATTTAAATTTCAATAGCCACATCAAATCGGTAACTTCGTCAGCTTACTACCATCTACAAAATATTGCAAGAGTCAGAGGAATAATGTCCAAACAAGACCTAGTAAGGCTTACCCACTCCTTTATTTCCAGTAGATTGGATTACTGCAATGGTCTGTTCACAGGGCTTTCAAAAAAAGCTCTTCGGCAACTCCAACTTATTCAGAATGCTGATGCCAGGGTCCTAACGAAAACTAAGAAATATGACCACATTACACCAGCTCTAAAATCCTTACACTGGCTACCAGTCACTCAGAGAATTGATTTCAAAATCTTGCTGCTTGTCTACAAATCACTGTGGCTCTGGGCCCAAATACATCTCTGACATGCTTGTGCCATATGAACCTTCAAGGACCCTTAGGACATCTGGGGCTGGCCTGCTGGCTGTCCCAAGAGTTAGAACAAAACAAGGTGAAGCAGCGTTTTGTTATCATGCAACTCAGACCTGGAATAATCTCCCAGATGATATGAGACAAGCCCCGACTCTGACCACTTTTAAGTCAAAGCAAAATGTTTTTTAAATTTTACACTACATACCTACACTGAATAAGAAAATTAAAGAAAAACATATGGGTTCACTCACATTGTGCATCTAAAAATGGGGGTATTTGTTCTGTTCTTTTAACTTTCTAGTTCACTTGATTTGAACTGCACTGCTTTACTTTTTAAGTCTTTTATCTTTGTATCTCTTGTCTATACTTTTGCACGTTTTAATTGTAAATCTTTTACCTTTACTGTATTTTGTATCACTCTGTAAAGCACATTGAATTGCCCCAGTGCATGAAATGCGCTATACAAATAAAGCTGCCTTGCCTTGCCTATTTATTGTTTAAAAGCTGGCTTGAGGAATGAGTGAATGAATCTGCCCAATGCAGATTCCCTGCTGGGCAATTGGAAATCTCTTGAAATGTACGATATTAAATTAACCATAAAGCACAGTTATCAGCAGCAACATACCAGGGGACAATATGCCTTGCCAAAAAAAAAAAAGGATTACTCAAGACCATTTAGTTTGTTTTTCCCCACAAAGCATTTCCTCAACCCCTCCCCCTAATTACTTTATTAAGGGAGCAGCACAGTGAGGGATTCAAGGTGTGGTGGATTGACATGTCTACGTGTTGCTTGCTTTATCTTGGTTCCTAGTTTATGTCAGCTGAGCTCCCGTCCTGATTGAGCAAAGTGTTATTAGAGGCCATGTGTTTCTCTTCCCCTTTCACTCTGCCCCTGCTGCCAGCCAGGACAAGACATCAGACTCCATCATACGCTTGAGGTAAGTACTGGGTGCAATGACAAGTTTCTCATTCACAAACATTTTGTTCTCAAATGTCTTACCGTAATTTAAATCTTTGCAAGTCTGGCTTTTTGAATGAAAGCATATTTACATATTTAACACATATTCAAAACACATATTTAACACAGATCCTACCTCGTAATGTGATTAAAGACAAGATTTGTTTTTTTAAAACTGCATATAAATTAGTCATTTGTGCACGTAAACATTGAATTCTAATTTCTATGAAAATGTTCACAATGAGGGAAGATTCATGCTGGAAAAGTGGTTTTCTACTTTTCTACTGCTATGATTTTCAAATTTTACTTTCATTTTTGTATTAACTTCTGATTTGTATCTTATCTTGTTGAAGACTTAACCTTGCTAGTATTGGAGGTGTACACTTAGAAGAACTTATTTGGCAGAGGTGAAAAGATGATGTCTTGTATGAGTCGCATGTATGAGAAAGTATATTTGTATAGTATATTTGGCAGTTTTGTTTTTCCAGTAGTGAACTAGGGTCTCTTGGATAAGACGTCGCTTTAAACCGCTTTTACATATAGGATTCGAACATATAGAACATAGATTTCGAGAGGATGTCATGACATGTGATCCACATAGAAACTCCCAAAAAAGGACAGCCTTCCATTGTTTCTAACCATAGTCACATGTCTTTTATTTATTAAGTCAATTTGCTGTTTACTTTCAAAGCCCAGATCTGTGATTCAAACACACATATTTTTTCATTCTCAAATTGATTAATGGAGTTCCTCATACTGCCCCCCTTAAAGGGTTTGCTTACATTGTAAACATTGGATCTGAGTTTTTCAAAACGTTTTGCACCTTTAGGTCAAGATCCACGGTGAGAAAAACACCCAAATTCAAAATGGACGAATACATTCCGGACTGGTGCTTTAATTTCGCCTTAATTCAATAAAACTCCCGCTTGCCCGCTGACCTATCGTGGGTCATGTGGCTTTATCTGCAGCACTGACAGCTCTTTCACGGGCCTAAAGTGAATCAGGAAACACCGCCCCAGGACATTACTATGGTCTTTAAGGCTAGCGTGGCCTTCAAGGACAGCATTGTTTTTAAAAAAAGAAAAAGAACTGATGAACTGCACGCCTCTCGATCACGAACAGAGACAATAATTAAGGTTAACATTAATGAGGAGGACAGTGATCTGAGGAGAGGACCACCGAAATGTGATGAATACCTGTTCTGTGAATGAGGAAGCTCCATGCAGCACGAGAAGGAAGTAGTGAAAAAATCTTCAGCAGTCACGTAACTCATGTAACCAGTGAACTGTATGAGGAACTGATACCAAAACTCTTAAACAGGAAGACCTCCACTCATTGGTCCTCCAAATGACTGAACCGATGTCAATCGACTAATCACTGGAGATCATACCTGGTTTAGTCTTGATGGTGATCTTGTCCTCTTTACCTCACAACAGTCGAGATGTTCCCGTGGTGCTGGCTGGCTCTGGTGGCTTTCATCCCCGCGACCTTCAGCGCCAACCCTGGAGTAAAGGTCAAGCTAACAGAGAAAGGCCTTGAATATGGTATGGTTGGGTGGGAAAGCTTGTCCCCGTTCAGTTGAAAAGCTCTGATCTCTTCTCTCATATATTCAATATATGAATTATATGCAGGATTTTCTCATCCAACTTCTAACTCTTTCCCTTATTTTTTGCCAGGCAAACAGATTGGGATGGCGGCTCTCCAGGAGAAACTCAAAACCATCAAAGTCCCAGATATTTCAGGGAAAGAAAAGGTGTCTCCCATTGGCAAGGTCCAGTACAGTTTGACACAGTAAGACAGCTGCTTACTCACCACTGTTAGAAATTCTTATCGTGTGGCTCTTCAAAGATGCCTCTGTCGTAATAAGAGTTTTTCACAAGTCCCCTTATCCTCATGTTTTATATTACAGAATGAAAATAGTGAAGCTGGGATTACCAGAGTCTGCGCTGGGCCTGGTGCCGGGGACCTGGGGTCAGCCTGTCTATCTCTAATGCCTTCATCAGTCTGCACGGAAACTGGAGGGTCAAATATTTCAGATTTATGTGAGTAAGACTGGCAGGGGCAGACTAAAAAAAAAGGTCTCTTATATACAATTTACTTTTCTTCCATTACACTGGTGAGATAGTCCTGCTGCAGCGGTCACCTCCTCTCTCTCACAGCAGAAAGGACAGCGGCTCTTTTGAATTGGGGATGAAGGGACTCACTATCACGGTGAGTATTTCCATCAAGAGCGATGAGACGGGTCGGCCGGTGGTCAGTGCTGTCAACTGCACGGCCTCCGTCGGCAGCGCGAGCATCAAGTTCCACGGCGGGGCCAGGTAACATCAACGCTGCAAAACACTTTTTTGCATTTCGATTGGATTTATGAGGCAATATGTGAATTTCCACTTTTCCCCTGAGCCACTTCCCTAAATGTAGCGCTTCCTGTTGTTCTCAGCTGGCTGTACAACCTCTTCAAGAAGTTCATTGACAAGGCCTTGCGTAATGCACTGCAGAAACAGGTACTTTTAAAAAAAAAGTATATCGTATGGGTTAGCTCTTCAGGTTGTTTATTTACCAACAAAGTCAGGGAGTTACAATTTAAGGTTATCCACAGGCTTCAGATTACTCCAGTGAAGCGCAACAAATTCTTTTTAGTGCAAGGAGATGTGTCCTCCTTCAGTGGATTTCTGACTCTGCCCCCACGGTCTCACAATGGACTCGGAGTGTGATGGAACTTATTCCTTTAGAAGCTATAACCTTCTGGCTCAAGGACAAACCGTTCAAGTTTTTGAACGGGGACCCTTTTCTTGACTATATTGGTGATGATGGGGCCCAGGCCCTTCGGAGTGGTCTCTACGGACTAGCATGGACTGAGATCTCCAAGTTTATATATATAGGGGTTTATTAGCAATGAAACTCCATTAAGTGACCACTCTTGCTCCTGGGGTCCAGAGAAAACACAATGAGGCAAACGTCTGACGGAAATAGATAAGGACAAAGCATCTCCATCTTCTTGTCCTTCTGGTAGGAGATAAGACATCAGGGAGAAAAGTGGTGGACGTGGAGCAAACATCAATTTAAGATGTTGTGTTCATTCCCAACATGCTATACATCCTATTTGGAGCTTTTATTTTCCTTCCATGTCTGCAATCAATGTCAATCAAGGTCCTTCAGGAGCAAAATCCTTCAAATGTATATTTCTGTTCTTTTACGTTGCAGATCTGCCCTCTGGTGGCTGACACAATATCTGACATGAACTCTTACCTGAAAACTCTCAATGGTAAAGTATAATGTTTGTGGGAAACATGTCAAACATGTCTCGTGTTCAAGCTGTTTCATTGATGCTGAATACATGTGACTATATTTCTGGCGTACTGCAGTTGTAGCCCAGGTGGACAAGTATGCAGAGATTGAATATTCCATGGTGGCTTTGCCTGAAATTTCCGAAATCTTCCATAGATTTGAGCTTGAAGGTGAGGAGTGAGGCTTGGTTGGCATTTATTACCCGGTCTAGAGTTCTGAAATATTTCAAGGCTGAAACGAATGTGAGTTCACACTGTTCTCTCTCTCTTTCTCTGCTGTTCAGGGAGAATTTTACAACATCGGGCATCACCAGGAGCCTCCCTTCACCCCGCCACCATTCTCCCTAGCCGCCCAGGTGGACAACATGCTGTACATCGGCGTGTCTGTCTTCACCGCCAGCTCCGCAGCCTTTGTTTACAACAAAGCCGGAGTCCTCAGCCTGTACATCACTGACGATATGGTGAGCGACTTTCTTCTAATCCCTAAAGAAAAAATCTACTTTAGTGATGACACGCTGATCTGAAAGTCAAGACACTTCCTCTGTCCCGTCAGATCCCGCCGAGCTCCCCCATCCGACTGAGCACCAGAACATTCGGAGCCTTCATCCCACAGGTGATAGGACCCCATATCCCATTTATGTCCTAACAGCGCCTCCTCAGCAGGTCTTCAGTGGGCATCTCTTTGTGTTTTCAGATTGCCAAACGTTTCCCAGGTCTGATGATGAAACTGCTGGTGAAGACAGTGAAGGACCCCATCATAACCTTTGACACCAACAACGTGACGCTTCAGGCCACAGGCACAGTGACGGCCTTCGCCATCCAGCCCAACGCCACACTTTCCCCTCTCTTTGTCCTAAACGTGGTATGTTACACAGCCAGCATGGCCCAAAACGGATTAGCAGGCTGTTCCAGTATGCTGAGTCTTGTAGTACATTGATATTTTTCACACTGCATGCTTCAGTATACAGCAGTTAGTAGAGATAGGCTTGTTCCACACATGGAGACAGCGAGCTGAGATTTAGTAATTGAAGTCACTCAGGTAACCTATACGTTAATAAATTCTTGAAGCTCACTGTATCGTCTCTGTAGGACACCAGTGTCAGCACTCGAGTGTATGTGAGTGGAACGAAGCTGGCTGGAGCCATCACCCTGAACAAGTGAGTTACTAGAAGAGAAAATGGGGGCAAAGGTCTTTTCCAAAAGGGCATTTCACATTATAATGTTGCCTGATTTGCACAGGATGGATATGACCCTGGGGACGAGTTATGTGGGAGACTTTCAGGTAAGAGGTCCTAAAACGAGTCGCATTGTGTCAAATGAATGTCCACCATCTTTGACCTGCATCATCTCAACAAACTCGCTCTACCCAACAGGTCAAATCGCTTGACAACATCTTTCAAATGGTTCTGAAATTGGCGGTGATACCCAGAATTAACGGTGAGCTCTTTACATGCGTCTTTACATTTTCAATGCAAAACATGTTTACCAACTCCTCAATGTTTCCTGAAAAAGGCTGAAAAGCCTTTAAAATACCATTAAAATTGTTTTTGCCATATTGTATGCATTCACAGCCCAGCTTCAGAAGGGATATCCACTTCCTACAATTGGAAAGATGAAGCTTGTTAACGCTCAGCTTCAAGTCCTGAAGGTCAGAAACGCACTATTTTCCATGAGCCTGCATGTTACTTCTGCCTTTATATTGTCATGGACATCCATAAGGGCTAAGATGACATTGAACACCTTAAACAGCAAAATAATCAAGGCTTGATCTCCAACCTGAATTGCTGCTGCTGTACTTTCTCCTTCTTTCTAGGGCTATATGCTGATAGGGACAGATGTTCAGTTCACAGGATGAACGCCACGCACGGAAAACTCCCAGGATTCACTTCTGCACTGGTGCAAGCCACCATGAAGGACCATCACAGCAAGAGAACTATGCGACAGACATTCCTAAAGCAAGAACTGAAAGATACACAAGTATCACTTTTCTTATAAACTGTAAATGTCAGATTTCACTCCAAACCTTTCTGCCTTTATTTTTCATTCAGTTCAGTTAAATATCTGATTATGAATTCAGTCATTTTTTTCCGTAAACTGACGTGTGCAGTGAACTACTGAAATATATATTATTGCAATCCTGTGGTAATAGTACACACTGCAGGATTGGGTGTGCTATCATCACAATCATGTTCATTTGACAACATTCCCCTTGCAAGCAGACCACAGCACCTTCCGCTGCTGACTTTAGGCTATTTCTCTGTAACCGAACACCGATTTGCTTTTCGTCTCTGTCATTGCATTAGTATTTATGACTTTTAGCTCACAGGGCAATTGTACAAATGTGCTGATCCGTGACCTTTTTACTGCAGTTTGGAAGATGCCATGCAGTTACAATGCCAGTCAGACACCACCACGTCTGCCAAATGAAACTCGCTGTATTACCAATTCACCATACTGTACAAAAATATCTTTCAGCATTTTCAGCAGTTTAATATTAATGCTGGTTATATAAATAACACATTTCTTGTTTTCATACATCATATATAATCTTTCATCAGTTATCAGGTCGTGCACCAGCATAGCAGTTCAATATGCCTTTTGAATGAGCAAATTCCCCAGTGGAGATAACAGGTTACAGCCTGCAAGTCAAGCTGAAGCCACATGTCCGTCAAGCTGGTGTCTCATCGTGTCTCTCAGGGAGCTATGGCTGAGGGCACGGCCTCTCAGGCTCTGGGAGTTGGCCGACAATATCTATACAGGAAAGAAGACAAACCAAGAAAACGGACATACGAAATTAAAAAATAAATGAATGAATAAATCTTTAAAAGGTACTGGATAGTGCCTTAAAGCTCCAATCTGTGATTACACTGTAGTGCTTTCTTGAAACTGCTCCCCACTCCTGTGTGTACATAGTGATGTAGAAGACTGGAGGTATGTTTTCATGCTGAAATGTATTATCGGACCTTTTGACGTAAAAGGTCTCCAGACATTAGTTTTACATGTTAAAGATCTGGATACTTTTGTAGTGTACATAGTAAAAAACACAACAACATTACAGTACATTATAGTACATTGAATTGTGACATAACTTCCATCTCCAAGTCAACCTGTTCAAGAGTATAAGTGAATGTACTGTATATTGTACTGTACGTGAATGTAATATTTGAATTTTCTGACAGTGCGTTTAAAACCTCCATGTTCTTTGGAGATGCGCCATTGTTACACTGCAGCCACACAAACAAAAGCTTACACCAACCTTCACCAGTACGTAGTCTCCAGGGTTGACTTGGGTTGATTCGTTAGAGCCTGCAGGCTGAACAGAAACATCTTCTTTGGGGAAAATCACCTTCACATTGCCGTCACTCCTCCCACACAGATCCTGAGCAGATCTTTTACTTTCCTGCACAAAAATAGAAACCACTCTTAAGAAATGTGCAATTTTTCAGAAAAGTCATAACAAGCAGTGTAACATACTAATCTAACAGCTGTACTAGTCATGTTTGTAGTACTCACTCCCTCCACTAGGATGAGCTGTGTGCTTCCAATGAGGGCGCCATTGACCCTCGCAGCCTCTTCTCTGAATACACTGATACACTCTTCCAACCTCCGCTGCTTCACTGCCGCTGGCACATCATCCTGCAGCTTGTGGAAGGCATTGGTTTTCTGGGGATGACAACCAGACGAAAGCAGGGTAAAAAAACGTGACATTTATAGGGCTATTGGGGAAAAAAAACATGTTCTAAATTGCCTTGCTTTAATTCTGAAATCCTTATAAGTCTTTTGTGGTGAAAGTCCAAATATGTGAGGACTCACCTTTCTCATACTGTAGGCAAAAAGGAATCCCACATTGTAGCCCACCTCTCTAATCAGAGACAGTGTCTGGTGGTGGTCGTCCTCCGTCTCACCACAGAAGCCTGAGATAAAGTCACTGCTGAGGCTCACCCCTGAGAGACACAAACAACATGCCCAACAACATATCACACATGGACACAGTGCCAATTAAAATAAAATGCTGGTGAAATCTTCTTTTCCGCTCATTACTGTCATCAGACATCTCTCTTATTAGCAATAGGCCATTTTCCATTGTACAAATTGGTTCTTGGGGTAAAGGGGCTACCTCGTAAAATCCAAGGAGTAGCTGGGATGTTTATCAGATTATCAACTAAAGAAATGTTTAAATAGTGCAACCTATATTAAAAACAAGGGAGGAAAGATGTATAAAACGACTGTCGCTTCAGAGTGAAAAGGTTCTCTGTCAGCAGGATGTTTGATAGGATTTCCAACAATGAGATCCAATGAGAAGAAAAGGGAAAATTTATATTACATATTTAATGAACAACAAGTTGAGTTGGTTAAGCAATGACAGAAATGGGTGAAAAGACCTCAGTATCCTGTTGGTCATTTCATCTTACACTACTTACACATCTTACATCACTACTTAAGTCACCAGACAGATTTGTATGGTCTACCTGGGATCATTCTCTTGATGTTCTCCACAAGGTCAAGGTAGGCCTCTCTTGTGTAGCTGCACATTGTGGAAAAGATAATTTATAAGAACATCTGCTCACATTTCTTCTACAAAAGTTCAAATTCAATTGTCCAAAAAAAGCATAGTGGTCTCTTACCCGCGGCGCATGGCGTTTAGGACCTGGCTGCTCCCGCTCTGGGCCGGGAGGTGGATCTGCTTGCAAATGTTCCTTCGCTCCTCAATCAGTTGCAAAACCTGTATACACAAACGCATAGACCAGGTTGAGAACCCTCCGCCAACCAAGCCAGTGGAGGGAATTGGGTACACAGAGGGGCGGGGCTAAGATGAAAAACCACACTAATAAGCTGTGCATTGCCTCACTCATCAGTTCCCATCCAAACCACATTGTATTTTTGCATTGATGTCATGATGTAATTTCATGATCTTCAATATAATGTGGCATTATTGTTATTTATGAGTGATCAGTGGGCACAACCACAAGCTGTACTGTAAACACAGACAGCGCACCACCATCCAACACTAAGAACAGAGCAGGGGGTTTAACACACCTCGTCAGGGAAATCCTTGGGATGCGGGGAAGTGAATCTGATCCTCATATCCGGATCGATTCGTGACACCCGGTCCAGCAGGTCAGCGAAGCGCAGGCCTCCCTGTTTCGTTCGGTAGAGGGTCCTGAAGCCCCGGCTGAGCTGGGTCGGGTCGGAGCCACAGAACTGCTCCTCTGACGTGTCCCTGTAGCTGTTGACGTTCTGACCCAGCAGCGTCACCTCCTTCACGCCCTGAGACGACACACAAAGTCAAGGAAAGCTTGTTACTAGTGATGCCGCAGCTACTTTTACTGCTACTGATATTGATTATGAGGGCTAAAGTTTAATTAGGAGCTGATGCCGAGTATTGATCCAAGCTGGCTATTATGTTTACTGCAGAGCATGGACTTACTGCATAGACAATTAGTTTGAGGTCACTGAGCAAAAATATAATACATTTTTCTCTATCAGGAAGCTCTGAGATCATTTTTGTAAAAAAAAAAAAAGAAAGCAGAAAATCAATTGATTTCTCTTTGATTGCTGATATGGTACACAGCTCTTGGCATCAAAATTCATTGATCAACGATTTTACCCCTGTATTAGTATCAGTATTATCAGTATTAGTTGTTACAAATAAGTTGTTACACTGATGGACCTCCTGTTGAGGTTACAACTTGCCTGGTCAGACAGCATACGAACTTCCTCAAGGATGGAGCTCACAGGTCGACTCCTCTCTCTCCCTCGGGTGAAGGGAACAATGCAGTAGCTGCACATGTTGTCACAGCCTCGCATGATGGACCTGCCAGGGCAAAGGAAGGTCATCAGAGGTTACAAGGTAAAGACAAAGTATTACTGTAAATCATATGATTCATAGCGGATGGTGTGGGGGATGAATAACTCCTTACAAAACCATAGTAGGTCTGTATCGATTCTACACACTCACACAAAAGCGCTGTATCCCTGAGGGGCATGGTGGACAGGCATGACATCGGCATAGGTCTCCTCTAACGACAGCAGCACATTGCTCGCCTGATGACCCCCATGAGCTACAGCCAAGAGGCGGGGAAGGTCCCGGTACGCGTCTGGACCAGCAAGAACATCCACCAGCTTCTCCCGGTCCAAAAGCTCTGTCTTGAGCCTCTCTGCCATGCAACCTGGACATGCACAGCCACAGACACATAATCATAGATGTGTACTACAAGCAAAGATGGTCAGATGTGAGCCCGTAAATGAAGTGACTTACCTAAAATGCCAATTTTCATTGGTGTGCGGGTCTTTAAACGTTTCCTCTTCATGGCTGTGAGTTGCTGTAGTCTGTTCCAGATTGTTTGTTCAGCCTTTTCTCTGTTAAGGACAGCAACTTGCATTAGTCTGTGTATTCTTACAGCTTGCAAAGTCAGATTTCTATTTGAGTGTGATTTTGCCTTTACGTTGTCAGGCAAAAAGTTTCAAGGTTTTACTCTTCCATGGGTTGAGAAAACTTTGTGTAATTTCAAAAATGCTTAGTTGCCACTCAAAACAGAAAGTTGTTTTTCTTAATTGCTGAGATGACATCTTACCTTATAGAGCATGTTACAAGAAGGACGACGTCTGCCTGTAAGCACAAAGAGACTTTTAAATACAATAAACTGTGTTGAGATGAGAAATGCCAACTACAATATATAGTGTCCTCCTGTACCTCCTTTAATTCATTAGTGCGCTGATATCCCTTCTTCTGTAATATGGACCAGGCTATCTCCGTGTCGTTGACATTCATTTGACAGCCATACGTTTCAAAGCACACTGTAATAAAACAAAATGGTATAAGACCGTTTAGTATGTCCCCAAAACAAAACAGGTCACGGCTACCAGAGATGCAAACTAACCTTTCCTTGAGTTCCCCATCTCGGAGTCCTCAGGAAGATAAGCATGCTTGTCGGGGTATTCCTCATTGGCAGCGGGGATCTTGCTAACTGAACCTCCTTTGACAAAATCTTGAAAACTTGGGCCGGAGGATATCTGAGTCTTGAATTGACTTAACGTTGTCCTCCTGTTCTCTCTTGAAGTGACATTGACGTTAGCTGAATTAGAGCAGTAACAGCTGTGTTGTATATACTGTATAGATAACCAGTGTTTGGGAATGAGAAACAAAGGTCTTAAACTTCTAATACACTCCATATTTAGCTACAACTTTGCACAAAAGCGCTCATGTCAGAAGCTAGGACTTGATTAAACCTCCACAACTTGCAGTTGTGTTAAGCTAGCTGTCGTTAGCAGCCCTTAGCATCCTCGAATGCTCAGGCTACAATTAGTGAACCCTTTTTTTCCTTTTAGCGTTTCACTTAAGACTGTAAGTAAACTAACAATAACGCTAACGCTTGTCAATAACGCTAAATGTCATTCAAGCGCTCACGTGGGAATGGGAACCAAAGATATTCAACTATCAAGATGATTCACTTCCTATGCCAACCAATGGGGACCTGGGACAGCGTACAACTGTCAAAAACTACAATATGAATTAATTGTAAGCTAGTGGAATAGCTAACATTTATGCACCTTCACGAATATTCATTTTTAACATCAGACTGCTTCATACTAACATGCGTGAAACAGAACCAACCATTTAAAGTTTTGTTATTTAATTTAATTTGAAGGCATGCCTAAGTCTAAGCAGGCTAATCGGTAGCATGATACTAAGACCTTACACATTATACAGGCTTGGCTAAATGAAATAACGCCGTCTCTGGAAAAAAAAAGTGGTGTATTCGGGAAGTAAGTAGGAGTGAGACCTCGGACCGCAGACGTAAACAACTGTCCGTTAGACAGAAATGTCCCCCAGTGCGCCCAACTTTGCGGCCCGTCTGGAAATGCGTCCTTCGTAACAGGTTCCTTAAACCATCAAAATCTGTGATAGGCCCCCGTGGCTGATCCTGATTTATAAATTAACTTGTTGTTGTGTATACTAATCCAGTGGTTTCCAAACAGGGTTGTGGAGACAAGACTAAAGACGGTCTCCAGCTAAATGAAGAATCGTTACTTTTTTTACTTCACTGCATAGATGACGTGTGAAACAGAGGTTCCACTCACCACACTGTTGATAGGTAGGTAGGTAGATAAGTAGGTAGGTAGGTAAGTAAGTACTTTTTTTTTTTAATTATTATTATTAATTTCTTCATTACAGCAGTGGAGAGATAGAATAACACAACTAAGAATAAAAATGACAATAGGAATAATAAAAACAAAGAATACAAATATGCAATAAACTATACTATACAAAAATACAGGATGAGTCTGTTGCTGAAGGTGCTCCTCTGCCTGACCAGAGTGTCATGAAGAGGCGTCCATGATGGCCAGCAGTTTAACCAACATTCTCCTCTCAGCCACCACTTCCAGTGGGTCCGGGCTGGCCCCCAGGACAGACCCCGCCTTCCTCAGCAGTTTGTCTATCCTGTTGGCTTTTATGCTGCTGCACCAACACACAACCGCAAAGAAAAGGGCATTTACCACCCCTGACTGGTAGAACACGTTTAGCATGGTTCTACATACGTTGAAGGACCTGAGCCTCCTCCTCCCATTGTTGTCCAATCTATAGTATAGACTTATAGAATACTGTACGTCATATCTGTAAGTCATATCTAACAACAAAATATTTCTCAAATGGGAATCCTGTCTAATCCATGTCTATTTGACTAGAGCAAATTTGTGAATCCCTGTACTAATTAATTATTTTACATTTATGACTTAGAACACATTGCACATGAATGTATGAATGTAGAAAAGAAAGTGTCAGGAAGGAGGGATTCATAGAGAGAGAGAGAGACCATACTGACACATCAGCTCAGGGAGAGAGAGCAATCATATCTGATGTCACTGGAAGTTACAGGTTCAGTATAAACTGAACATGCAGCCTCTACGTTCAGAGAAGAGAAGAGGTGCGGAGACACACTGTTCCAGTCTCGCCTTTGTCCAGTCCGACCCACCACACAGGGAGTTTGAGATGAGGAGAGAGGAGAGCACCAAATACTGAAAGAGGAACTGCAGGACGCTCAGAATTCACACACCAATCAAGGTAACTTGGTTAAAACTCTGCAGATTTTAATGTAATGTGCATGTTAAAAGAGATAAAATCAGCCCTTAAAACAGAATAGACCTGCTTTGTATGTTATGGTTTTATTTGCCAATTTTGATCATTTTGAACATGTTGAATGAAAATTTTGATAATAAAATCATTTTTTGGTCATATCCAGTATTGTATATGGGTCTGCCTGCACTTATATGCCCACTGCAGAGCTACTGGATGAGGCCAAGTGAGGGAAACTGTGGCTTCAGCGCTTTTTCTAATGTAATTTCTACTCTTGTCATTTATTCTAGCTGTCCATTCTTCCCCAGGACTAGCGGCGATGATGGAGAAAGCTGCACTGCTGCTGTTTTGTTGCCTGGTCATGTCTTTGTCAGGCTCCCCACTCTACCCATCCATCAGGTAGGTAACAATGAGCTACTTCTCTCATGGACACAATTATATGAAATAATTTAATACAGCATGTGTCACTGAAATGTGTGATTGAAAGTGACCACATAAACATAAATAACCACATTTTCTGAAATTCTTCACGTGTTGTTAATTTACCTTTTAGAAGTGGTTTTGAAGTTATTAAAAATATTATTGGTGAATGTTTCATTCGGCTGATATATGATATATTTGAACCAAACAAAATCATATACCACAGCATGGTCACCAGCAGAAATAATGAATATGATCGGGTTTATTACACTTAAGATAGAATTTGTGTATTTTTTTGTGTGTGTATAACTGAATAATATCAAAACTAAAACTAAATACGTTGAGGAGATTATCTGTCATTGGTGTGACTATTCTTCAGGAAACAGCTGGGATGTGAATCACCATCTTGTTAGAAAGCTTTAACATGGGAAATGGAAAACCTCAACTTACTCTGATGCCAGTTTTTCATTTATACTTTCAACCTGAAACAAGATGCTTAACATGGAGGATGAATTAAGCGTGAAGTGCAGCTGACAGAAAATGACTTGATCCCAGTGTCATGGCTGAGAGAACCATTGTATCCATGCTCATAGTCCATGATGTTTTCAGTCTTTCATGGGTCACTCTGACTGTTGTATCACGCCCTCTGCTCATGCTTGTCATTAGTCACCGTGTTACATTTACAGTTAAACAAAGCATTCAATGCCAAAGCAGCCAAACATGTAATTATACAGGGGACAAAAGAAATGACGAGTGGACATTTTGACATTCAGAATGAGGATGTTTTTTTCACACCTTGATCTATTTTTCAAGCAAATCAGTTTCTTTTTTTTGTCAATCATCAATCTGTCAATCTGTCAATCTATCAATATGTTAATAATGTGTGTGTAAATAATTGTATTTGAGTGACTTTATTTATTGTGATGTGATTTCTCAGGTTCGGCCAGCGGGACACATCCATCCTGATGACATCCTCCATAGAGAACCCAGTACACCAGCTAGAAGAGGACAGCCGTCCTCCCAGGGAACAAGCTGAGCTACGGTCGGTATCCCGATATAGCTTGAGTGGCTATTTCAAAATCTAATTGAATTGGGATATCTATGCACAGACAGGAGCACAATGTACAGTAGCAATAGATAAACAGCATTAGCCTTAAAGAGGTCAAGTTAATTATTGTTCACCTGCAGTTTTTGTCTTCATCAATTCACTTTTTTCCTCAAGAGTCTGAAAACTGCTCAATAATATGTTGTGTAATAAATGAACCAATGTGAAGCAGTCTCGTCTACTACCTGATTTTAGCTCAGGACGACATGCAGACGCCATCTTTACTAACAGCTACAGGAAGGTCCTGGGCCAAATCTCTGCCAGAAAGTTCCTTCAGACAATCATGGGGAAACGGCTTGGGTGAGTAGAAGACGAATGCTCTGTGTTATTGCAAATCAGTCAGGAGCAACACTGTGTTTTAAGGGGCAGCCAGAAAAAGTGACATATGAATCGTTGATCTTTTTCCACAGGGAGGAAAGTGAGAGCTATGTGAAGCGTGAGTCAGACATCTACGAAGGGACCTATAAGGAAGATCTTACATCCATCCAGAGAAAACAAAGATACAGGGGAGCGCATGGGCAATGTCAAGAAGCCCAGGTACAATGTCCAATACGTACACACTCTGAATCTGATGGTCTGGTCTAACCACGACTCAAACTCATGTCAGTCTTTCACTAATCCAGGTTTGGTCTTTACAGACTAGCGTGCTGAGAATACCAGCGTGGACAAACTGAAGACAGGTGGCACTCCTGACCTGACCTCCACTTTTTCTTTGCACATTGTATTTTCCCATTAAAGCAACATGAGGAACATGTACATTATTACACTTAAGAATTTCATTTTGCAGTGTACTTTTAACAAAAATGCTAGGAGATTAGCGGTCTTCCTCCTATTAAAAGAGCCACTTCATAATCTCACTACTTAAATCTTTAGAAACAATGCCCAGTGATGGTGTCCGGGTTAAGACCCACATCTCTGGACCAACATGTACCCCTGCTGGACTAGGATCAAATCCCAACAGCACCTTCTCTCCTGTGTCTGCATCTTGTTTCCCGCTCAGCTTTCCACTGTATCAATTAAGAAAAAGTCCCTTTAAAAAAATGCTTTACTGTTTTCCATCATGCTTTAATTTCACTACTAAAGAAAGATGAAACTCAAATCACTTTATTTTCTTTATTTCCTCTTTTCATTACAAAAGACCACCTTTCCTGGGATTTCCCATAACTTGTGTTGGGAAACTTGTATGATCCATTTCTTATTTCTTGGGGGACATCAACTATTAATAGCAGAGAGGAGCAACACCTCTCATCCTCCACACCTACTGCATTGAACAGCAAACTCATTGGTGAGGTTAGTGATGATGAATGAATCAGTGCTGCTGTTGATGGTTTACTGTCAGCTGAAATACTCCGATAAGTCAATTTTGTTACACGGGCAGCAAGAAAGAGGAATGTACAAAAACACCAATCAACCCAAATTCCACAAATAATAATCCTACCTCACCTAGAAAACATTGGCTTGCTGGACAATAAGACAACAAATATCACAGGAAAATGAAGTGCAATGATCGTTAGCTTTACAGCCCTCAGTAGGAGTATCTGTGTCGGTGAGCGTCTGTCCAGTCTCTCGGAGACACCGTGATATCTCATTTTCATTCATGTGGCAAAAAAAAGAAACTGCTTTTTTTTTTTTTTTAAATTGTCAATTGGATTCATGGAATATCATGTCATGTTTCAATAGTCCGATTTGATGTATCCTTGAATGACTCCTTAAAAACAAAAAAATGAAAGACCTTCAATGTCTTCTTTAATTTTCTTGTCCTCATTTGTTTGCAATTCTATAAGAGAGAAAGAGAGGGAAATGTAACATGAGTTATTTAAAAACACAAGATGAATAAAACATTTTATTCTCATCATCATCAGCAGCAGCACACCACAGTCTGGTTATATTTGACATCGGATTATTGACAAGTCATGTAAAGGGCTGATTCATGCATTTCTGTGTACAGCAAACTGCGTACAGCCTTCCACATCAAACAGAAGGCAATTTGCCAAGAAGAGCGAGACTCTCATGATGAATGTCTAAGCATTGGGTAATACACATCTTGGCTCATGAACACAAAACAAAACCAAGGGCATTCGACTACAATGGAGGGATTAATAATGTGCTGGCAGGGCCATGATGGTAATGATCATGGTGGGATGAGTGAGAGGCAATCCAGGGGGGGCATCAAGTACACGTGAACACTCAGAACTACAATGAGTGAGCACCACACAGCCATGCACTCTGCCGGCCATATGGAGATGCACTGGGATGCAATCCATGAGGATGCCCTTACTTTAGCCTGGAAGCCCGACCATTTGTTACAAATGAGGTCTTTATCGTAGGCTCCTATACTTTGCCAACCTACTACTTTGCTCTGCAGCAATCCTGAAAGAGGAGTAAAGAGAAATTTATAGCAGTGTGTGGAGAGAGGGGTTAAAAAAAAGAGACAGGCACCAACTACAAGGAGACAGAGACTAGCTGACAGAGCTCACTGGGAAAATGTGACATTTATAACATTTCGGATAATCATTAATAGCAATCTTCTACTTGATAAATATGGTTAAAAGGGGCTATGGCAAAAATGACAGGAGTCATTGGTTACTCTGGGGTAAATGTGAGCGATTAGAGACTGACGTCTTGAGTCAGTGATGCAGCCTTTTGAGGGCTCTGGAGGGCTTTTGACAGATTGACGGTTTGAGGAAATCGCCCACTCAGATCATCACCGTGCAGATCTAGATGGCATGCTTCTCTCCTGGTCCCAGTGGGCACAAACTCTACAGCTGAAAGCTGCACTCCTCTGGCAAAGAGCCCGGCGTTGCCATCGAACCCTGGGGACCTACTGCTGAGCTGCAGATGCATGCCCTTTAAAAATCAGGCTCAGGGCTAAGAACTACCAAGAGGCCTCAACGCACCAGAGGCCCCCTCATCTGAAAGGGGCCATACTGTCTCTTATCAAGGGCTCTCTAGAAACCAGTCACATCCTGCCAGGCGCCATCAGGAGACGTACCTCTTGACTGCTTTCTGGGCCAGCATGCGGTTCCCGGCAAGGAAAGTTAGACTGCCAATGATGGCCAGGTACTTGAGGGTCTGGAACATGTTGAGGTGGGTCCAGTAGACATACATCAGGCCCAGCATGGCTGAAACAAAAACGCCAAATTAGCCTTGAACAAGACGGAATCTGCTGGGCAGGAGACCAAGCCATAAGAAAAGAGCCTGAACACTATTTGGAATATGCTACAAAAAGATACAGTTTAATATACTATCAATAATACTGTCGTGAAGACCCTTGTAGCTGAAACATTGATACCATGTTAAATATTGTAAAAGTGTGCAGAGAATCCTCTTTTTTAAACAACAATTATACAGCTATAGACTATTACCCAATTCATGAATAGTAGATGAAACCGCTGCAAAGCAACAGTCATTCTCTTAGTGATACACGTCAGAGCTCGGGACTAACCTGCATGTCCTATATGGAAGAGAACAGAGCTGGGAGAGAAGCTGAAGTTTGAAATGTTGGCTCCGAGTTTAAACCACTACAGAGGAGAGGGGAAAAAAGAGACAATGTTATTTTCACACCACAGAGCTGCAAAACAAAAGAACTGAAAAATGGCCATCCATGTAACACACAATGCACTGATCGTAGTCCATTGGAACAATAACTATTACTCAACACTGCAAATGGCAAATTAAAACAAGTGTTCATCGAAAACCACTGAATCATCCACTGAGTGACATGAGGTTTCCTTCTGAAGAGCCTTTCTGGGAAAACAGAACATTGTGTGTCAACAACGGTAAACACACTCACTGTTCTGTAAACAAACAAACAAATAATAATAATAGCAGCAATAATTACAATAATAATAAAATAATAAGTTCGCTTTCAGTTGTGTCCAAGAAGACGATGCTGGGCGGAGACTGAGCCATAAGGAAAGAGCCTGAACATTACTTGGAATATGCTACAGAGTTTGTTAAATGCATTTATTTTGCAGACTGGTTCATCGCAAAAAATTACTTTTGGAGAAATGTTTGGCACAATGAATGTCCAACATATTACCAGAATGAGCAGCAGCAGGAAAGGGGAGAGGACGAGGGCAGTGAAGGCGTTGGAAACCATGGTGGGAGGCTTCTTCTCTGGTTCCCTGAACAAGTGCTGTTGAGACAGAAAGAGATCCATACGCTGTCAGACTGATAATCACTGCTTATTGTTTTTCCATTATTTGCAACATAGCAAATCATATCTCAATGAGGAGAAACTCAGTGTTACCTGGATCTCCGGTTTGGGGACATAAAGGGTCTTTGGCTGAATGGTAGCTGGGGCCTCCTCATCCAGGAACTTCAGAACAACATCCGCCTTTAAATACATAAGAGGTCAACTTTAGAGCGCAGTCGAATTCCACTTGAACACCAGTCCCGCCCCCACACCAAGTCTCGAGACTCACCACATTCCACAAAATGGGGTTCTCCAGAGTAGCGTCCCCGACGATGAGGCAGAGGGAATATGTGCCAGAGATGGAGTCAAATTCAGACTTCCTTTCTGTGGTGTCCAACTCAAACTTGTAAAGATTCTTGCTGTCTGGTTCAGCCACAAAAACAACCTCTTGGCCGGTTTTCTGATTGTGCAGCCTGACAAACGTCTGTGAAAATGGGATAAAATAAATAAGTCGCAACACCGTAATGAGGTATAGTAGTAAAACAGTGTGTCTGTTTTTGACATGTACAGTTCTGGCTAGGGCCAAACGACTCATCGCTTTCATGTCGAAAGTGCAATTTGAATGAATGCAATTTTCAGAAGTTCAGCCCTAGTTTGGACAATATTGGCACCCTTGGATTTTATACAGATAATGTACAACATCTTCTGAAATAATTGGAAATTGAAACAACTTTCATCCAATAATCTTAAAAGATTATCTCAAATTATCTAAATTTCTTATAAATTATCTAAAAATATTAAACTACAATGGTCAATTCCAAAACGAACCAGTTACTTTCACCATTTAATTGCCCAGCAAGATTTATAAAATAGAATCTCCAAATGAGGGTTGAGTATCCAGGTGACCAAACAGACCAAACTTACCAGCCACAGCCAAAACCTGCCAGCGTTCGGCTGGTGGCTGGTGCTAATCTTCCACCCTGACTACAAACCTGGTGAGGGGTGAGCTCTACTCCAGTGTTGACATCAACCAGCTGGAAGGACATGGCAAAGTTCTGGTGGCTGTCTGCTATGAAGGAGCTCTTGCCTTTAGAGGGAAAGTCTACCCTGGGAAATTCAAAAACAGAAACAAACATTAACTTCATCATGACGTAACTCGTAATGGTTATGAAAACGGGCTTCATTCATCAAACCGGTTTCTAACCTGGTGGTCTTTGTGCCGATGCTCTGATCCTTATCCACGACAGAGAGATCCATATTAGTAATGGCCACCTCAGTGGACACCTTCACTTTAAGCTACAGGTGAAGAGAGTGCGAGGCCGGGAGAGAACGAAGGGCAAGATCAAATCAGTCCAATGTGAGAAACTAGGCAACATGCATATTGCAAAAGGAAAAAACGATTACCATCACATTAATGTAGAGTGGACAATCTTAATGGCTACAAAGGTGAAGGGTCTTGACACTTGTTGACCTTGACACAAATAATGTGCCACGTAAGACCACGTAATTATTCTTGACAGGAACAGTGAACAGCGACCCCTGGGTCACCAAGAGAGAGTAACCAAGACCTCTCACCTCTCAACTACAGCACATTTGCATCACTTTTCTTTGTCTGTTCCAATTACAGCTCTGCAACTATTTCAGTGCATGCATGAAAATGTCAGAGTATGTGACCCCCATACGTCATTGGATAACGCTGAAATTAGGACCACTGAAATTATACATGACGTCTCCGATGCCGAGTACAAGCTCACCTCAACATGATTGGCAACCAGTCGGCTGTCCCCTGTCACTGCAATGGTGAACTGGTAATATCCACTGGCTGGCTGGCTAGACATGAAGTTCAGTTCAAAGACACCACTGGAAAGTAGAATAAGAGAATCATACAATGTAAATCCAAGCCAGGCTCTATTGAGGAAACAATTCCACCAGCATAGAAGTTGTAGATATGGGGGTTGGGGATAATCTTGGTTTGGAGAGCAAAATTATATCATTGCATATGGACAATTTGCTGTAACTGAGCTTCCTGGTGGCTCAGTTGGCTGAAGTGTATACCATATACACAGAGAAAAATCAGCATTTTAAATATTCTTTTTTCCCCGGGTGGGTTGAGCAATCAGGTAAGATGATTCATTTTGATTGTATTTACATTTCTTCTAGCTGTGGGGGGCTACAGGTAAATTAATGTAAAAGGAAACACTACTCTAATGATACATACTCAGTGAGGGTGAAAGGTGCTTGGTTGAGTATGACGCTCTTGGAGGCGACAGCAACAGCAGATTCCACAAGCACACTGGCAGAGGCCAGGGGTTGAGACAGGACATCAGTAACAAGAAGCTGTGGATCAAATAGGTGGAGACAAACAGCGTCACTATGAGGAGATTCAAACAGTAGAGTAGTTCTGTGAAGGTCCCTGTAGGCATACCCGCAAGGTTGGCTGGTTGTGGGACACTGTGGCTGGGCCCTGAGCACTGACAACAACTGGAACGTGGAAGTGGTTGTTGGAAAGGGCGGCAGCAGCACTCGCCACACTGAAAGCTTCAGCCAGAGAGTCCCAGGACTTCTTGCTAAAGATGGAGTTCACCAGCTGGATGACCTGGTCCTGTGGGAAGAATATATCTTCCATCACCTCCACTGACAACTATACACGCAGAAAAATGTCATAGGCTGAAATAACAAGTAACAGACTGCCGTCACAAATGGCAATACCTCCTTTAGAGGGGGCTCCATATCCACATGGTCTGACAGTGAATAGGCAGCAGTCACAAACAGGGCAGTTGCCTCGAGTCCCTCTTCAAACTGGAGGTAGACTCCACCCAGATCATCCAAACGAGCAGTCAGATCCTGAGAGGGGAAAGCAAGAGGTAAGTCAAATACAAAAACACATAAATGCCCGACTCTGCTCAAAACCATAGAGTACAAAAATCACGGTGTAGAAATATAGTCCTAGTTGGCTTGCTCTGAGTGAAAGAACAGCTCATGTGTAAACACACACAGCAGCACCTGGTGGAGAGTTGTATAGCTCACCTCAATCTCCTCCAGTATTCCTCCAAGCTCTGCCTGCGGGGAGAGGCGGGCGGCTGTCTGCAGAGCTAAGGTGATGCTGTCCAGAGAGATCACAAAATAAATCAAAACAACTTTGCCCCTCAACACAGTATGAATCTCCCTACAGGAGGGAGATGATGAACCAACACAGTTTGCTCGGTACTTACGCCATAACGTTGTCCTCCTTGTTGATACGAGCTACCAGGGCACCAACGACTTCCTGAGATGCCAGAGGAAGCCCCATGGAGCTGAGTGCACTCACAGCCCGATGGATCTGAGTCACGGTGGAGTCCTCGCTAACTGCCGCCAGAAGAATGTCACGAGTTTCGTTGGAAACAGGGATCTAAGGGGGGGGGGACAGGAGCATACCATGGATTTGTGGTACCTTTAGTGTTCACATTTACAGTATGGGTGGCTCCAGATGGAAACACCAAACCATGACTAGGGTGAAGCTCAACTCACTGAGCTACACAGGGCTATGGGTTTTTTGGGTATTCATTCATTTATGTTAAGAATAGCACCAGGCCAGTTGAACTCAACAAAGCTAGAAAAAGGGTTTAGTATTGCTATACCTCACATCCTGATAGGGCTTGGCTGGCCTCAGAAGCAAAGAAGAGAGAATCAACACTTGTGGGATCAAGCTGGGACTTCAGGAATTGACATGATTCCTATAAACACAAAACATCATCATTTGATGTGACATGAACACCGCACAACACCATTATGAATAGGTACCAGGTGTTTTAAGCCTTTCCCATCAGTATTACTGAGCACACATTCAACCAAGAGATCAGCATTTTCTTACACTTTGGTCAGCAACAGTCGCTCCAAGTTTGGTCAGACCAACAATAGAGTAGTATGCGGATTCGAGGTCTGTGAAGGGTTGACTCAAGAGGCTCTGGAGTCTAGCCACATCAGACAGGGAGAGGTAGTGGGACGGTGTGAGAGCCTGAGCTCCAGCAAGAGCCAGGCTGAAAAGAAATAACCCTAATAACCCTGTGGACGGAAGGCGGGGATAAATTAGCTTGCTAGCTTTGTAGAGAAAATATGCATTACACTGTTACTATCTAGGACAGTAACGTCAAATACAATTTACAAAGTACACTGTCTTTTGCCTAAAAATGTGTATTCATTCATTGAATTAGCACCCACTCGTCCATTGCAGACTTTAGCTAACAAGCTAGCGAGTAGGAAGCAGGACACTGCACGCGACGTGCAGCATTTTTAGGTAATTACTAAAAAATATCATTCGGTAGTATTATCCCTTATAAGACGCAACAGTTAATAAATAGACAAATGTAACAGCACGTTCAAAGTTAATGGAATAATTTACTTACTAGACCGGTCCATGTCTTGCAGTCTAATGCAGCGTCACCAAAAACCGACGACTACTTCCGGTATTTTAGACTCCGTTCTGTCAGTAGAACTTCCGGTTGGTAATGTCACTTTTCACAATAAAACAACAAAGACAACCAGAAAGATTCAATGCAAAAATGTAAGTACACTTCAAAGCACATATTCATAGATTCATGTCTAGTTTTATAACAAATTAATCTTGAGTTGAATGATAGAAAGAAATTGCCATTAGATTAAGATTAGATTAAATTTTAGATTAAACGATCCCCCTCTAGATTAAACAACCCCCTTGGGGAAACTGGATTTATCACAACACCAAAGAATATGATATAGCAATGACTAGGATCTAAATAAGAATAGAGCAAATAGTGGGTAATGCGACTAGACATAATGCAACTGATTATTACAACCAATAGCACAAACTGAGAATAAATACAGAGCCGATGGGCAATGCTATCTGTTCACATTATCAGCTATACGGATGCAGTAGGTGATTTGTTTTCAATTAATAGTTTTTGTTTAGTACAAGTTGTGTCCAGATCAATAGCAGTGACATGTAAGCAATGTTCCTTTTAACTAAAATATGTATACTGCATACACTTAAATCTTTATATTCGTGCTATACATATTTGTTTCTGACGTAGTTATATATATATTACCACTTCATGGCTAATGACAATTTCACTTGCATTATGATATGATATGATCTTTGTATAGGCCAATATATGCTCAAAGACTGGCCCAGGGGTTTCCAAAGTGGGATCTGGGGATTGCAAGGGGTCTTTGAGGAGGTCCCAATCAAAATGAGGAACAGTTTAATTTCATTATTATATCATTCACTAATGCAATGAAGGAATGTATAAAGATGACTGTTTTGACCATAGGTTCCATTGTACCCACGTATAGTATAAAATGTTCTCTATTATATCCTAAAAATATTTATCTTTAAATCTTTTTTGTACCAACTTTTATCAAACAGGAGGTGCGTGGCCTAATGGGTATTCATTTGTTGGGCCCTTATTTTGAAGAACACATTCCGGAAGTGAACTGTCTGATGCGGAGGTGACAGCATGGAAAAATGTATTTGGAAGAATAATTATAAACCATAGTAATATACCTGTAAATACATTATGGTCCAAATTCTTATAAAGGGCATATTGTCTATAACTCATACTTTATTTCCTACAAATCTTGACTATTTCTGACTTTGACAGATAAATTAATAGCATTGATGACCAGACGCTGATAATATCGTCATTCTAATAGATAGATTATTTACTATCCATATCGATCATTGCAATGAGCTCTCTGGCCACTATTATAAAGGATTATACGGTTACCTTTTCATTCCAGTGCCGACAACTGATAAAAAAGCGCCCTGTGTCCGTCTCTCATTGGTTAACGCTTCTCATCAGTTACGTCCATAGGTTACAACTAATGCTGCGTTCAGGTGCGCCATGTACGCGTCTACTTTCCAACTCACAAGGCAACTAGTTGTTGCATATTCGAGTGCTTTTGGTCAGAAATGGTTACAGACTCTGTAACAGTAGTTTTTAATGGTTTATTTTAAAATTCAGGCAGCATAGAGCTATTTTATGCTACAACGGCAGAATGAAGAGGGAGAAAATGTGCACTAGGCATGAATTTTACGTTTGAATTTCTCAGCCAAATGTGGCTGTAAAACTAAGTAATGAAAACATAGACTACTAATTATTTACACAGAACGCAAAACATACAGTAATAAAATGAACCACTTTATCATTTACCATCAATTACTGATGACATCTATTCTTACCAAGCCATCAAACTGCTAGAAAACTGTGCTTTCCTCGTCATATCTACTTCTTGTAATTACAATATTTCCAACAGCATTTTAAATCAGTATAAGCCACATGTCAACTTAAGCAAATATCTGCAAATGCAAAAGCATTTATAATTTCTAGATGCAGACATATGCTAAACAGGTCTCATAACTTAACATTGTAGTCACATAACCTTTTCATGGTGAATATCTTCCCCCAAAGGGTTACTGATCAACCCTACCAACTCACTCCACAAATCAAATTCAAATCTATACAACTGCAAAATTTAGATGATGAGGGAACCTGAGTGTTTACATTCTTCACAACTTTAAAAAATACTATCAAATTACATAGAATACATTATGCAATGTAAAACCATTCACTGATAGCAAATGTCCATACTGTCGCGATCTACCATTTTACATTCACTGTTCTTTTAGTTAGTTTTAAGTGCAAAAAAAGAACAGAATTAAATGTGATTCTTATCTTCTGTTGCTCAAGGCATTCTGACTGATTGACCAATTTTAAAAGCACCACTCGGTCTCATATCCCTACACAATTGATTGATAGGGCTACAGTTTAAGGTATTCAGTGCCAGGCTAATGCCTAAACTGAAAACTCAAACTGTACTAAACCTACCCAGAACATGTTTCCCCCCCATCTTCCACCACTTACATCAGCAAAAGAAAAAGAAGGGAACAACAAAAACAACAAAGTTCTGTATGTGTAACATGTTGGCATATGGATGAGATGCATCTCAGGACAAAATGAGAGCCCGGTTGGGAGCGTGGGATCTGAGTGAGCGTAGGTAGCGTCTTGCTTTCTCTGTCATTATAAGCTGGTCTTTCGTTTGTCCACATACAACCGTCTCCCATGCTTTGGACATCTGAACAGAGAAGACATCATGTTATAGTTATTTTTATATATATGTGTAGGCAAAGAATATGAAAACAGTTTAGATTAAGGGGGAACTTACTGGAGTTGGGGGCACTGAGCTGGGATGTACTGCACTATCACTTGGTCCCAAGAGGAAGCCCTGATCTAAAACATTCTCCTCTCTCTGAATGATAAACGAAGATGACGAGTTCAGAGAAACAGAAAGTGTTTCATCCTGTGATCAAAAAGGGGAAAGAGCAAAAATTAGCATGCATGTCAAAAATATTGACAGGTTAATAGCACATTTATGCACTTTTTTTTTTACCTTGATGCTGTGTTTGGGTTCACACTTAATGGACTTGTGTTTGGCCTCACTGCAGTCCATGACATCTAGAGCCAAGGATTTACGCACTTTCTTCATAGGAGGTCGATGCTGGAGCATAAAAAAAAAAATACTACCTCAGAAATAGCCTCAGCAAGAATAATATCAATGACTCAGGAATATTTCAGCCTGACTATTTACTATTTTTTCCAGTAAAACCCAAGGAAAATGGACATTTATACGTTATTGTTGGGGTATAAGCACGAAAAACGGAACTACATGATAGGCTCAATACATTGTTCAACGACAGTAGTAGAAGCATCTGAGAAAAATCTGGGTGAGGGAAGTGAAAACACTCAACCCCCAACTGCTGGTGGAGCCGGTCAGTGGTTGTAATAGGCAGCTCTGAGGTGTGAATTTGTGTAGCTGTGTGAATGTGAAGCACAGCCTTGTTGAAAAAGAGCACGAATGCTCAGTGAACGTTCCCCTTTTTTGCAAATAAGTACTCCATTAGAAGTATTTTGTACAAACGTGGAATGTTTGACGATAGGTAAGTTTCCCCATTTCCTCATTATTTTGTGTCCTACTGTTTTTGAGATGATGCAAAGCATATATACTGGATACACAGAGGTGAAAACACTAACAATATTCTTGCAATGCTAAGTTGATCAAAGAGCTTATTCCTTTAATAAGGGCAGAGTATCAAAGTTGTACAATATTCACCATTTTGCGTCGTTGCTCGGGCGGACTTGGACCCACCACTACCAGCTCAATCCCAGCCTCTCTGAGAATGACCTCGTTTATGTCCTCTTCCAAGTTAGGAGTCTGCGGCTAAGATACACAGGCAACACAGACACACACACACACACATGATTAGCAGTGTTGAAATAACAATTCATCACTTTTCTGACAATCAGTGAGGGACTCACCAAAGGCTGCAGCGCACCATACTTCTCCATGGCATTTTTGAACGGTGTTGGAGTTCGTGGGGTCGTATACAGCTCAGATTTGTGATTGGGTGTAATAAACCTGCACAAAAATAAAGTGTAAACATCCAAACTCAAAAATAAAACATAAAGCAAAAAAAGACTAACTGTTAGACTCTCAGTTGAGAGTACATACACAGAATTTTCTTTCTGAGTGAGGGGTGTCTTGTCGCGTTGCAGAGGTGTAGTAACAGTGGCTTTCTGGCTGCACACCGGGGTGGACGTGAGGGACGGGTTCTCCAGGTCATGAGTGTCCTGTTTGGTCCACATGTTGAGGAACTGAAACAATACACATTAATTAACAGACTGCTTCACGTGACATTATCAACAGTATCATTGTAAACACCACAAGACTGACTGAAAGGGATTACTTGTGATGGAGAGAAGGGCAGGATTTTGACAGGAGTGCTCTTGGGAGTCATGGAGTTATTGCCGTCTGGAGACATGTTGATGCATCGGCGGCTTCTACGGTTCAGTATGGAGGGTGGCGTGACCCCACCGGGCGAGATGGGGATGAGCTCCCCCCTGCTGCCTTTGCTCAACTCTTGCAAAGCGCTGCCCTCCAGACGGAACTGGTGGCGCTCTGGACTCTGACTCTCCTCAGGCAGGTCAAAAGCCGCCAGGTTGCACCACACATCGAGATCCTTATAAGGGAGAAGACATTTTACATGTCAGTAATGCATGCAGTCACCACTCTGACATATTATGTCATGACTAACTTAACTTCATATTTAGGTCAACTAGTATGTGGTTATATACTAGCATATTATTGATATTTGAATCAACTGTTATGTAGGCGTGCCTTTTAAAACCAAGGATACTTACGCCATCGACCATGTCCATCACTTCCTTCAACGCTGGGCCTGTGGGGGAGAGAAAGCCAGAGCTGTCCACCACCCAGTTGGTGGAGTTCATTTCTCCTGAAGCATCTGGTTCAGTCTTGAGGCTCAACACGTCCTTGGGAGAGACAGCAGTCTTTGACGGCCCTGCCTCGCTCGGGCTAGCTTTTCTAGCGGCTGCAGCAGATGTTTCCTACAAGTAGCAGCAAACAATGTGGACATCTATAAGAATACTAAAATCACAGACATGGCAGGTTTGCAGATACTATTATTGTTTATAACAAGTCTATTGCTATTCATTAAACTATCCAAATCCTCACTGCACCGATTGCAGTGATTGGCCTCTTACTGAAGGGTTTGTTTTCTGCTCCGGGTCCTTGTCCACACCACCTTCAGAACATTGGGGCATCTGTAAAATCAGGTAAGAGGATTCAATTTGTTTTCTGCTGAAATCATCTTCACCATTGAACAAAATATGCATGTAGAGGACACATTGAACAGCAGCCCACCTGCAGGTCTTTATTAACGCAGGCCAATAACTCTTCAAGTTCATTTGGTTTAAAGACCTCCCCGGCATAGAAGCCCATCTCCAACTTGCGTTTGATGGTAGAATTCCAGTGATTCTTCACAGCATTGTCGGTCCTGTGAATAAATTTATGTTATAATATGAACTGGAGGAGAGTGAATAGGTGAGGCTTTGGGTTCAACAACAATAAAGGCACCCCAGACCTCTATCAATTTCAAACTCACCCTTTAAAATCAAGGAGAACAAGTTACCTTCCAGGGAGCAGCTTGGCAATCTCAGCCCAGCGGTTTCCAAGCACACGGTGGGCCTTGTAGATGATGAGGTCCTCCTCGGCTGTCCAGGATGACTTCTTCACATTGGGGTTGAGATGGTTGTGCCAGCGCTCTCTGCACTGCTTCCCCAGTCTGCCCTTTAGATGCTTGGCTACCATGGCCCACTGTTTGTTGCCATAGTGGTTCACAAGCTCTATCACCTGAGAGGGGAAATGGGGGCAATCACTATGCATCTCACAATGAGCACAAGATAAAATTTGCTTTCACCAGGCATTGTTGCTGACTCAAAGCTACACCAAGACTATTCATGGAAAGGCACTAGGCTGGGAATAAAATTGTTATTGTCACGACCACTACATTGGCAGCCAACCAGTCAATTACCTTCTCATCCTCCTCTTTAGTCCAAGGTCCTTTGACCAAATCTGGATCCAAGACCTTACACCAGCGGTGCTGACACTGGTGCTCAGTGTGATTCTAAGCAGAATAAAACAAGTGTTAGAAGCTATCAACACATCCAATGAGACTCCTGTTTTAACAATGTTCCTTAAAAGATTCTAGCTTACTATGAAAGTGACAATAGCAGAGAAGCAGAGCAAACTCACTGGTATGAAGCTGGCTATATGTTTCCAATCATTCTGTCCCACTTTTTGGACCAGAGCTTTGAGGTTGTCATCCTGTGTAAATAGAAAATTGAGCATGGTCATGGTCCCATGAGTCCCGATTACTTTGACTAGGTGTGTGAGAAGCCGTTCAGGCCACATGTTGGACCACTCACCTCCTCTTGTGTCCACTTCACCTTCAGTTTTCCACAGTCTCTCTGTTCTGCCACATCAGAGTCCGTGTCCTGATTCATGGCCTCCTCTCCATCCTCACTGAAAAACAAACAGTTGTGATTAAGATGCACGATTAATTGGTTAGCTGGTTTTCACATTTAAACTAGCTAGGCTATGTAGACAGACCCGCCCTTGTGGTGTGGCGAGGCTAACATGATCATGTTTATTTCTCGGGCTAACTAGCATTTAGGGTCTAACTTAGCCAAACCTGATTTGTTTTTGCAATGAAATCGCTGTTTTAACTTTAGTGAAATGTTATTCGTGTTTATTTTATTCCTGTAAGTGGATAGAAATAGCGTCCAGCGCGTCAGAGAGCAAACACTGCTACAAATGATTGTGCGGAAAAGGGCGGTAGAGATGAGTCGATAAACCCTAACCTAAGATAGGTCGGTAAAGGACAAAATGTCTAACTTAGCGTTGCTACAACTGAATGCATTCACATACTGTAACGCTAACTGTTTGAGATGGTTAGCGTTAAAATAAATAAAATCTGTTGAGGCAAAGATAAACGTCTTACCCGCGCGACCACCAGGACATTTCCCACTATTTCGGTTGTTTACAATCACACAGTGGTTTGTAAAGCTGCCTTAGCACGTCATGTGCCTATATTTTCGATATTGTACCGTCGTTGTATCCAGCTTCTTTACTGTCTTTGTAAATTAAGCTGTACTGATGATGTGACCTGAGTTCTGCTGAGCTGAATGCTACAGGCTGACCAGCTGGAGCGCCTTGTTGTCCGCGCTCCAGTATTTCTATCTCGCGCGCTTCTTTTCTCGAAGAAACCGGATAGTGACGTCGCTGCGCTCTGGATGTGCGCAGATGTGCTTCTCGTCAAACCAGCCAGAAGACTGCCGGTAAGTACTTTCAAAATAACACTCAAATTGACTAATCTGTGATAAATCGTTTTTGAGCAAACCAAAATACAACCAAAAAGGTATTCAATGAGGAATCTGAAGTAGATGAAAATACAAGTCACAGTATATGTTAATAGCCACCCACCCAAGACAAATAACAAAGAAAACGCTCTCATAAAAGTCTACAGAGGCACTGGAGTGACACATTTTACGCTTTTATTTTGTAAGCATTAGTCGCCTCACTGGCGTTGTTAATTTCCTTAGCAGATTTTTCCCTAATTATTATTGTTTATAATTTTCATTTTTTAAATGATATTGAATCTGTTAAAATGTACACAGTAGCGAACTACGACGTCTTCCCTTTTCTTTCTGTGCCAATGTGTTATTTTTGCCCATGTAATTATCTTTTGTTCCTCTTTCTATCCGTATATGTACAAATGTGTATTTGTAAGGGAAATTCACGGTGCACCAGACTTGCACCGATCTATTTAGCTGAACCATTTCTGATGGATACAGCTTGAGGCTGAAGACTGGAAGCTTCCCCACCTCCACTAGACTGAAGACCTGCTCAGACAGCTGGGTCAATTAACAAGCACCTCCAGTGGCTTAAAACCCACCTGGATTGCATTGGACACTCATCGACCCAAAGACACAATGGAGGGAGGTTTTGTCATTACAGGCAAGAAAGTTTTTTGTTTTTTTTAGCTAAGCTATTGTTTTGAATCAACAAAATCTGATCAGTTGACGTGTATTTGTTGTTACTTTTTTTCCCTACTAGACGGTAAAAGTTTCGAGTGTCTATCTCCATCAGAGCTCGACAGAAAGTTTTTCGGGGAACAGAGTTTGCTGTCTGCTTTGTCACTGGAACAACTGTCCGCGCCGACAACGTCAATTGACAAGATGGCCGAGGGATCGGGGGCCAAGCCATCCATCCTGGCCTCTCTTTGCCAGTTGTCTCTCTCCATGTCGCCCTCTCAGGCTTTTGTCGTCAGCTCCTTGACCTCTCAGGAGACCCACACTCCTCACCTCGCTGTACCCTTGCAGGGAAAGTCCTCAACTCCCTACGAGCTCTTACCAAAGCACAAACTGGCTGCTTCCTTCAACCAGTCCTACGTTGAGCTCACGGCCTCCCAGATGTCATGGGACGTCTCTCTGATTAACCCAGACTCCAATAGCCCCAAACCCTGCACGGAGTCGAGTGCTTTGGAGTCCACCTGGAGTCCAAAACCCCAGTCTTCACCCGGTTCGCTAGCAGAGATTTCCTCCCTGATCTGGTCAGGAACCCCTCCCGCACATATTTAAACATGGAGATCAATTGTCAGCCATAATGTTGTTCCTTTCCAAACTGACTTGTTCTTGGTTCAGAGTGCAAGAAGATGCACGCCCAGAGTGGTGGATGCTTGTACAGTGTTTTTGGTTTTTAAAAATAAAACTTCAATATTTAAATAGTTATATTTGAAATTTCTTTATTTGAAAAGTGTATTTTACAGTCATGGTTTTCTCCACAAAATACAACTGAAGGTATGAAAGGTGAAATATTTAGTTTCAATTACCACACAAAAATTACATTATATACAAGGGCTTTCAAAACGTATACAGCCCCACCTGGATAGAACATGACTATCAAAGTGATCGTTAGTTTTCCCCCTTCCATACACCTTTTTTATTCAATATTTGCTTAGCAAAACACGGGGGACTTGTTACCAGTAAGGCTGTATGGAAAACGGGACAGCTGAAAACTCAACATATTAAGAGTTTACCATGTTTAGTGAATCTAATCAGACTGGGGGAAACTGTGCCTCTGTGTCGATCTCATGCTCCTGGAAGGACGGAAGGAATAGCCATTTTAGTCAAGGCCTTCAACAGTTAATCTGCTTGTAGGCTACATGGAGGAGGAGGGGGGGGGCTAGCTCACCTGATTGAGTTTCTTGAACTCTACTACCTGGAAGAAAACATGCTCCAAGATGTGTTTGGCATCTCTCTGATCTTTATCCAACTTTGCAGTCACCCCCAAAATTTCACCACATTTCCGCACATAGAACTCAAGATCATCGTCTGTACCTGGGAGGAGTAAAAAAACATTTAGAACAAAATCTGATGTGCAAGTTCTTCCAATGACAGACTGAACATAACCACTTAACAAATTACGATCAAAGTAGTCAACTTACATTTGTTGGAAAGCTGTGCTAAGCGCACTTTCTCAGATGAGAACGTTTCATCTAAATCAAACAGGTCAAGCATGGGTGGAGGCAAATCTCTAAAGGCAGGTGGAAAGACCTACAACAGATAGGAGCACCTCCACTAAGATTGATTCAACTTAAGGGGCTTGAAGTAAAATGTCTGTGTATATAAAGGCCAAACATCTTGAGTGTTACATATGACTGATTTTTTGGGACTGCATTATTTGGATGTGTCAAAAATTGGTCAGACAACAGTAGGACAGGAATGCAGAATTGAAACTCACAGCAGGTTGTAGCTGAGGTAGAGGGGTCTCAAACTGTGGTGTGATCAGCTGGAGTGGCTCGTGTTTGACGTTAAGCTGCTTGTAAGAACTGCAGGGGAAAAACATTTGCCATTAGCTATTGAAAATAATACAGCAGTGGTAGGCAGATGTGATGTATCTTGCATGCTCACCTGATGACCTGGGGTAAAGTGTTGGTTGACAATTTGAACGTGGACATATCAAAAAGAGAGGTGAAGTCCTTTGGGTTTTCTTCACCCTCTTGCAAGCACACTCGAAGTCGTTCTGACAAGCACCCCGTGTCTGGTAACATGGTGTAATCTGTGATCTATGGGATACAAGGACAGATACATGTATGTTACCAGACTACAAATGGCAATATTAAAGGTTCCAATTCCCAATGAAATGTGTTTCCTCACCTCTGGGTCCTCTGCATCGATCTGATTCAGCTGAATATTATCAGTCATGAGCCACTGGAACACAACATCCTGGAATAATAGGAGCGGAGCAATGAAGTTAAAATATTGACAAAAAATTGACAACAAATTAAAAAGGACTTTAAATGTCAACTGTACCTACCATTATTTTACTGTTCTCCTCTTTGTCCAAGTATTGGTCGCTGAACATGTGACAGGAACCCAGCACTGCCAGTTTGCCAGCCTCCTTCATTATAAGACATGAGAAACATGTTTCAACATCACCTTACAAGTACACATTTACAAACATGATATGATTTGGATATGTGGATGGAAACTGAATCCTGCTTCTGACCTTGACCTGATAGAAGGCCAGGACAGGTCTGTTGAGGGGGAAGCAGACTGAGCCAGTTGAAAGAATAGCCACAGCAGGCTTCATCACACTCAGGGTGGCACCATACGGGTACACAAACGTGAGAGCCCTAAAGAAAATACGCAAGAAGAAAAAACAGCATATTTTAAACAGCACCTAAAACACAGAGCTAAACAGAGAGTAAGTATATATGAAAGCAGAGGATTTACTGTGCGTTATTTCCAGCACTTTCATCTTCGATGATTCCTGTGACCACTTTGCCGGCAGCCCGACTGATCTCTCTAAACAAGAAATGTGGACAAAGAGCTTTTTACAGCTTTGAGCTGCATCAATTCACAGAGTTAGATAACCTAAGAGTAACAACTTACACTTTTTTTTTTCTAAATTTCCAAGCGAAATAATTAATTTTAACAACAAACCTGTTCAATACACCGTTGGACACAAGTGCCTCTTTTGGATGGAAGTACTTGTAATAAACGTTCCTCACAACTGCATCTGCAGTGTTGATGGAGAAAGAAGGAAAACAGACAAGCTGCATTACTAAAATACCTTTCATTAAAATAGTGACAGTGATATGAAGTTATTTCATATGTACCATTGTTGACCATTATTCCAAACTCCTCCAGGAGAAAGTTGATATTGGTGTCATACTTCATTTCTCCTCCTTCACCAAGCATGACAAGGATATTTCCGCCTTCATCTAGGTAATGCTTCATCACCTCCAGCTGAAATATAATGGGACACAAGTGTGGAAATGTGGATTATGTGGTTGTTTGCTTTTTCAGGATTTATCAAAATCTATCAAGTTGGCAAGAATAAATATTTGGTCTGTTTAAAATACAGTGAATTCAAAAATGCTACCCTTCTTGCTCTCCTAATACATCACCTCTGATGCAGTGAACTTCTCCCTTGGGCCAGCAGTTATCAGCAACTTGACACCCTTCAGCTTCTCCAATGACAACTCTTCTTTAATACTTGGGGAGACAGAATTTGTTTTGTTACTGAGGTTTAACATTACTGCATTGTATTAAGCAAACTCTGCGGTTTGTTCAGGTCCTGGTAATTCAATTACCTTTGGATCTTCCATTGAGCCCTTAGTCTCTTCTGCAGGGACTTGTATCCATTATTAGCACTAAACAACTCTCTTTTTGAAGCATTAAAAACCACAGTGTTGCGCTGCTCCTTGTCCATTCTTCATCAAGTTTAGCCACTCAGGTTAGCGTGCAAACTTACAGTTAACGTTACATCCACAGACCTAGAAAACAGATCATATTTCATCAACTAGCAACTAAAGCGACTGCCCTGAGGTTTTAGATTCTAGCTCATCTATGAAACTTAATATTACCGTTTTAGTAATATTGTCTCTATCATTTGTTACTGTCAAGAATTAATTTATGTTAACTAGTTAACGTTAACTACTAATATGTTCTTTCGTGCAATCTCCAAAGAGTTGCTACACGTCGGTACCAGTAGTTTACTAACCTGTTAATGCTTACGCTAAAAAGCTAGCTGCGTAACCCATAGACTACATACGTTTACGTTAGCCTTCGATGTGCTAGTTACCATTAATGTTTGTTTCTATTCATATGTCGATTTAGGCAGCTAGGGTAAACATTCTTAGCTATATTATTTATTTCCGTCAGAAAATGGATTTATATCAGCGAGCTAACGTTGACCAAGTTACCTCACAACAAGCTCTGCTAGTACTGATGCATTATGGGGGAAGAGGGGTAACCATGGGCGCTAACCGCATAGCAACCACGGAATGACGTACAGTACAAAATGGCGTTCTAACGCTTCAGTACGCCAAACATAAATGAAAAAGTTTACAAAAGGAAACTAAACTAAACCAAAGATGAACCACGTGGGAAACGAGGGGCGACTTCTCACTTCACCTGGACCTGTCCTGAGATGAAATATAGAACATTTATTTAACACATTTATTCTCATATTGACATTATAACAACACACATAACATTGAATTGGGCCCAGGGATGTAGTGGTAAATAAAATGGTGGGTAAACTATGACCTCCAGTTGGTGATCAGTGAAAAAATAACTAGCAATTCATGCAAAATCTGTTACATATGTTTTAAGAATAGCATTAATGGGGGTTTACCCTCCTACCCTCAGGGGTGACTACCTCTGAATTACTCAAAGATACAATACCCCATTATTGTATCTTTGAGTAATTCAGAGGCAAAGATCATATTATCAGTTGTTTCTTTTTCTATGTACTTCTGTCACTTGTATTCGTGTTAAGGCAATCAACATTGCACACTGATCTTTCTGTTAACGCTTGGTTCATGCTCATCACCATTATCATCCTCCCTGGATTGGTCTGACATGGTCCTATGCAGGAAGAAAAAAAATGAAGTCACATAGATAACTGTTATGAAGGGGAAAAAACCACTTTCAATCTTGCCTCAGCCATAGACTGCCTGTTGCACCATCACCAACATTTTAATCAATGACCAGGGAGTAATTGGTCTCTCCTCTTGCTTGTCATAGATGTTAATGTGCTCTCAGGAGCTTTCCACTGAAACACTGGCTATGTGGCCTCGACTGCCTCCCGTGGGAGCACAGGCCTTCTTCAAATCCACTCGAATTGGAAAGCAACCTAAAAATGGAACGCTACTGTCAAGGTGGTTGACATCCACAACAGAGGGGAGACAAGTAAACTGCACAAAGGGAGGCTCTGTGTACTGCCGAACATTTAGATTTAAAATACAAATTCAAAAAAAAGGTAGCAACAAAAGTAAAAATTTGTTTTGTTTTTTTATTCAAATAAGACATTAGAAATAACTGGTAAAGATTGCTTTGAAATGTCAGTTCAATTTGGAGGAAGTTGGTGGGTTTCAAAAAAGCAAACAATTATCCCAAAACATGCACCAAACAGTGAGTTTGCATTAGTCTGCACTTTTCCATTTAGACATAGACGTAAAATATAAAGCAACAGCTTCTCAGATCATCAGTTGAATTGAAATGCTCAATTTAGTTTATGAAACTGAAAACCTTAAGGAGATACTTAATCAATTCAAGAGTTGCAACATGTTTGTGATTCCCCTGCCTTCAATTTACAGACGACCAATATTAATGCCAAGAACTTAGAATTTTATTGCAGAGGAAATCCTTAAAAACTAAAACAATACATTTTTCAAAATTAACAGCTTATCAAGAAGACAGAGACCTATAATCTTTCAAACAGTTCTTAGTACAAATTCTTTCTGATCTGTAAACAGCTAAAACACATCACCCAGTGTTGAAGGTTGATGAACGTTACCCATCTGTTATTCTTTACATATCCTCATATGCCTTCAATACGTTAACAGAAGTGGTCAATCTTGGGAAGCTGATCTGGATCTAGAGCGGGACTTGGAGCGGGAGGGGGAGCGGGAGGCTGAGCGCTTGGCTGGGGACTTGGAGGGCCGACGGTCCTTGCTAGGAGAAGGAGACTTCGAAGCAGACTTGGCACGTTTCTCATTTCTACTCTCTGAACCGGATGGAGAGCGGCTCCGAGACTTCTTGGTGAAAGACTTCTCCTTGGACCGGCTTCGGGATTCACGCTCAGTCTTGACTTTAGATCTGCTCTTGGAGCGTGACTTGCGGGTGTCCGAGCGAGAGCGAGACTTGTTACTCTTGGAGCGACTGTGCGACTTGCGAGTGCGTGAGCGAGACTTCTCTGGGGATTTGGAGCGGGACTTTCTCCTGGATCTGGAGCGCGAACGGTGCTTGCTGCGAGATCGAGAGCTGCAAAAAACAGAAGCATAAAAACCAACATATGAATTTTCACATTTCTGAGGGAGACAGAGCAAGTCTACCAGGGATCCAACACATTTTACATTTTGAAATTTGAGATATTAATTTCAAGATTTTGGTCAGTGTTCAATATCAAGCATAATAATAGCAGCTGGGAATCTGATGGTCAACAAGATCATTCTTCACAACAACAAATCTCACATTATATTACACAGCTTTGTTGACTACTGAATTCTGATTGGCTAATGATCGCATTCTCTAATCATATAACTGGTTATTTTTGTTGATTTCTCATCAGGTTACTCCTTGGTTACTGCATGTCCTGCTTGATTTATTTTGGGAGGATGCTTCTAAATTATTTTAGCTTGTAAAATCATTTTACGTCAAGATTTTGTGTCAGTGTCATAATTAACATCTCTGGTTAGTAGCCACGTAATAAGTGGGATAAAGCCACTTTGCATCGGGTCTTGAGTCACCCTGTTGGGGCTTATTTTGCAACAATGGCCAGCTCGCTATACAATATCCCTTACATGTAAAATGACAATGGGTCTTCAAAGACATAACATTTGCAATTATATGCATTTCAGAACCCCCTACCTTAAGACTTTTTGTCCAATTCTCAACATTTATTAAATCTGAAAATTGTGAAATTACCGTGAACGAGACCTGGAACGGCTGCGGGAGCTCCTGCTTCTGCGGCTCCTGCTGCGAGAGCGGCGTCTGCTACGAGACCTGTGGGTTAAACATGTCAAACTTCAATATTCATTGAAAAACAATAAAATGATAACAGTAATAACGAAATATAAAATGGAAAATTAGCAGAATCTTTGAGCATCATTCACCTGGATCTGCTGCCAGAATAAGAGCGCCGGCGCCGGGGCTTGTCCTCCACTAGGTGGATCTTCCTCCCATTGATATCAGTACCATCCAACTTTTCTATGGCTCGCTTCAAATCGGAACGGGATCGAAATTCGATGACACCCTCATTGGTTCGTTCCTTATGAGCATCAGCGTAGGTTACCTCACCAGCTTGTCGCATGAAATCCTACGAAGAGGCAAAATGTCAAATGAACATATCACTCAGAGCAAACAAAATGAACTAATCAAGTCTTGCTCCTTGTTCAAAAAGGGGTTATTTTTCCTCTACACAGGCAAAACTGTTGCCACTGTTGCAACTTGGTTCCTAAATTGCTAAACAGGCGGTTTGAAGCCAGACAGACTGACACAAACATTGTGTAGGCATGATGATTTCAATGGCGATGTAGCTTTTTAGAGTTTATGTCCTTGCAGTAAAGAAAAATGCAGATGAACAAGTATCAAATGTTTCATACAGGGTCTGCTGACATTATGTCTAACATTATCTTAAGTTGTAACAATTAACTTGATTACTCACACTTTGACACATTGGATAGATACATCAGATTCTGTGTATTGGTAATGATGGATGGCATTTGTGGATGGATAGCTTACCTTAAGGTCCTGCCAGCTGCACCTGCTGGATAGGTTCTCCACAATGAGGCGGTACTCAGTGCGCACGGGTGGCCCATACTTCTCCCTGCCGGTGCGACTCCTGCTGCTGTAGCCGCTACCTTTGCAGAAGACACGGAGATAAAAAATTCTATTTAGTCACAGCTATCTATAGAGGCGAGGATTCAAGGGGAAAGTTAAGAATAAAATTGTACAGATTGGACCTTTGTACCTTTAGTTCTGTTGTGCCTACATCTCTAAGTTTCTCAATAATTAGGCTAATGGCTGCCAACAAATTTCTGTCAAGTTTCAGATGTCATACAGGAGCCAGGCAGTTAAATTAGGGATTTGGCAGCATCCCATATATTTTAATGGCCTTGTCTAAATACAGCAACTATTCCCATGATCATAGTCCCAATAAAAATGTAAGATTTCTCTCTCCCAAATCTAGGAACAAGAAAACCAAGACTATAAGAAGTTATAAGTCATTTAGAGACAAAACCTGGAGCTACTCTTTCAGACTAACTTTGTGGATTTACAATGTTTGAGCTTTTACATCCAAGTTTCATTTCATTGTGTTGCCAGTGGTTATGACCCAGAAAACGTGCTCATATCCCTTTAACATCAGCTTTGGTACTGTCAATGTGTTCACACATTTGGATTCCTATTCAGCAGCTCCAGAATTGGTGTCATTATTTCTAGTGTTGGGAGAGACTTGTGTGTTAAGGAATCTAGTCTCAACTGCTGAAGATCACAGTAGTAACATTTCTAAATTCTAGTGGGTGGCTTTTCCCGTTACACTTCAAAACTCATTAAACAATCTAATATCCCTTGTGCGGCATATCTAACACTACCTATTTGTTACGCAATAGGACAGAGATGACAACTATCGAAAATGTTTATTTTACTACAGAGCACTGAGAGCCAATGAATGCACATGGCTGTTAAAATATAAACAGCTGGACACATGTGTTGGCGTCGACCTCTGCAACATGTCTTGCAACAGTAAAACCAACAGGATTCCTCACCATCACCCTTGTCTATTGGAAAAGGATGCTGTCATCATGGCTTCCGGTTATGTCAGCCAATGGTCAAAGGGCAAAGGTCACACACACATTGTAAGGTGAAAGCCAAGGCCAAACGGGTCAGGCAGTCATCTTAGCCAGTCATCTTTACCCTCAATGGACTTGGATTCAGCCCGCAGTGGACTCTTTCAAATTGAAACATCAAGCACTTTGTTAATGTTTAAGTCAAACTGAATACAATATAACTTCACATGTCTTATCCCCTGTCTTACTGCATAATAGCTTTGTTTCTATCTATTGTAAGGCAGTATGATTTATCACACTTTGATCAAAGTGGAAGCAAAGCAGCTACAATCTAACAAACCGTCATATCCAATGCTACGTATACTGATTATACAAACCTTTGGAGAGTCACATTGAGGTCAATGTTACAGCTTTAAATCACCACCCGCATAAAGTACAAAAAAATACCACAGTTTATGATGTAGGTGTGCTATGTCACTCTTGTCTTGATAGGAGTTAATACTTCAGAATGTTGGTCTGGAGTATTAACCAAATCCTGTAGGTTTCTACCATTTCAGCTACACTCGCATGTGGCAGATGCTTGAACGTTAAATAGCTGCCACATGACTGAATAATGGAAAAAAATATGCCAATAACCCAGGTTTGAGCTACATATTACATATCAAGTCTGTAAAATGGCATATGACTCATATCAGTAAAGATGATGTCTTTGAGTTCTACACAAAATGATGTTGCCATTAAGCCAACTGTTCTCTCTGCATACTGTTAAAAAGAGAAAAACATTTCAAGAAATCCAAGATCATCACATTTTGACTTGCTAGATATGACTGGAACTCTGCACTGTAACTGAAAAGGTAAAGATAAAGAAGAGAGATGTTTTGTAACTGGGTCCATTGCACACTACTGAACTTACTGCGTCCTCCTCCTCCTCCTCCACCACCACCTCCTCCTCCACCACCACCTCCTCCTCCTCCTCCTCCACCGTGGCCATATCCGTCTCTCCGTGGTCCACGGGCATGCTCAATGATCACTCGTTCTCCACACAAATCCTTCCCGTTGAGCTCATACACAGCATCATCAGCATCCCGCGTGTCCTCGAATTCTACAAAGCCATACCTGCAGGTGAAGAATATGTATGACTATTCAGATGTGTAGTAAGTATACACTTCAAGCACATATCTGGTTTGCAAGCATTGCATAGATCCTGCAACTTGGTTGTGTAAGGTATAATAATCTAAATGAGGCAGAACTAGCCGACGTTCCATTCTCTCTCGTGTGGAGAGAAAAGTATGCCTAACACCATTAAAAATTTGGCACTTTAAAGTTGCTTTACTTTTTTGGCAAAGGCGCCTAGCTAGAAGAATTGCTTTACTTTTTTTGGCAAAGGCGCATACCTAGTAGAATATAACCCTTTACGAATCGCAAGGATGTTCGGCAAAGAGATAATCCACGCTTTATTTCAGCACAATCTCTTTCGCCTAAGAGTATTGTGAGACTATGAAGTGAACCAAGTCAAGATCGAATTACAGAATGGCGCCTAGCGAGTCGTAAAAGGTCTCAAGTCATGTTCTACCAAGTATGTACCTTTGCCCATACGCAAGGTCACAATTAATTGGATTTTTGAATGGAAGTGAATCCACGCAGCGTCAGGACAAAATATGCATTTTGATTGTATCAAAAGGTGTTTTGCTTGGATTTCCATTTATCGAGGAAGGAATTATGTTCAGGAATAAGGATCGGTCTACCATAGGCCATAGAGATAACGTAACATCTGTGTTGAGGTTCATCCCACCAAGAAGTTACATTATTGCTTGTGATGGTACAGACTGCGCGAAACGGAACTGCGGTTACTATGGAAATAGACGTCTACTGTGGCTAACTACATAGTTAGCTAGTTGATCGCTGACGTCAACGTTAAAGTACCGCTATCAAATGGTATAACGTTACTTGTAATTCCAAGTCTTGTTTTGAACAACTTAATATAATTCACTGCTAATTAGTTAACGTTAGTCAGCCGAAAAAAGCACCGGGACATAACCGGATATAACATGGCCTTGCCTCTCTGGCCTTGCTAATGTTGCTAACAATAAAGCTACGGTTAGCTTAAGTTAACGTTAGCCTAGCTTATCGATAGAGGATTTTACCCGTTTTTCAGGTCGATCTCGAGCAGTTTGCCATAACCGCTGAAAAATCTTTGAATGTCCTTCTCTCGAACATGGTAGCTAAGCTTGCCAACATAGACCCGCGGCATCTCTGAAAAGGTTATTAAAAGCTACTCTCCCGCAAGTTGAAATACAACTTGTGCCTGAGCCACAGCCAGCTAGAGAGTGAGCTAGTGCCTCGTTGCGCGGTTAAACCGGACAAAATAGCCAGATTAATACCGGAAGCGACGCTATTTCTTTTCAAAATAAAAGCACTATAATCGTCGTTTGCGGGAGAATAATCAAAACGTGTGTGGGCGTACATGGCTTTGAATACAATCCGTGAACCACATTTTGTTTTTAAAACGCACCAATTTTATTTTTTATTTGCTACACATTCCTCCTTAAATATGTTCTTCGTTTACAGCTTGATGCTTTGTGTTTGTTTCTACATGGGCTTCAATAATGTTTTTATTTTGAAAGTTCGGACAGGAAATCATATTTTCTATTCTGATTTACTTGACACTGGGGTGCCTCGTGTGATATCCGTCGAGTCATTTCGTTTTCCTGTTCTTGTATAATGGCTCTTGGTGAACAACATTACTGCCACCCATTGGTCTAGAGTGTGAACTAAGATTCTGCAGTAAAACCGATCTGACTAATCTGTTGTAGAAAATTAAAGTCACTTGCCACTGAAAGTGTTCAAGCAGTGATCATTTAATCGTGCAGCATGGACAAGAATCAGCAAATGGCTCAATCAGCATTCAAGCATTTAGAGAGCGAGCAGGATCAGGTCAAGACACTCAGTGCTAAACTCCAGGTCCTTCAGTTGGCATGAACCATCAGTATCCTTAAGACAAGCACTAATTCATTCAGACCTTTATATGAACTTTGTATCAACCAGATGTCTAATGTTCCTTATACTGCCATAGCACTGTTTATGACCATGGCAATATATGCAAGGAATCCCAATATTCACCCTTTTCAATCCATTCTTGAAGTTGGGGCAAAGTACACATGTACGGGCTGGTGTTCCATGGCAAATATCAGTGTACCAGGGATGGTGGAGCTCCCCACAGCGAGGATGACGTCTAGTTCAGCTGACGCAGTACAGGAGACTTCAAGAACAGATTCAAGAGACTCAAAAATAGACGTTTTATATATATATATTATATTTTTAATTAATTTTGGGCTAATTGATTTAATTGGGAATTTTGTATTTATTCCTGCTAATCTAAATAAAATAATCAAGTAACGTTCTCCTTTGAGTTTCTCTCCCGTTTGGGATATTGAATTTCCCATATCCTGGTAGGACAGTAAAACCTTAAGTATTGTCAACATGAGGTTCTTACAGGTTACCAGACCTAGAGTGGAACCAGTGGTCCACTAAAAACATACCCTATTCAACTCATTGAATATAGATCCAGCAACTATAACAAGTTTCATAGAGAAGAGCTTCAGTTAACCATGGTAAGCTTAAAGTACATGCTAGTAAAGGGGGAAAGCTAAGTAGTTAGAGGGGTAGGCCTTAGGATGAAGGCAGTGAAAGGCTAAGTGAATCTTCTACACAAGTGTTGTGACAAGAACACTGGAGCTGATCTGTCCTGACTGAGAAAAGAATGATACTCACATGGTGTCACTCACCATGCTTTGATGCTGGTCATCCTCCTCCTCATCTTCAGTATCATAATACAAGCATGACTGAATATATAAAGTAAGGGAATCAGTTGTCTCTCACTTATCAATGACGTTTATAGACAACCAAAATAGGCTGCAAAATATTAGTCACTAAAAGCCACAGGGTTTACTTATATAGCACATTTTGTACATTAAGATGCAATGTAACGTGCTTCACATCAAATAAAAGTGCAGATTCCAACAACAGATTAAGAGATACAAAAGTGATTCAAAATCTAAAAAACAAATCAAATCAATACAAACAATCACATTTAAATTCTGTCGCCATCAAATGACAAGCACACAACTATTCTTTCCTCGGAGTTGTACTGACTGGAAATAAAATGTAGAGAATATCAATTTATATTATGAACAAAACTTATACAAACAACTTGATGAACAAAAAGTTTCTGAAAGTTCAGAAACTAAAGACCCCTTCGGTAGCTGGCACTTCAATAGGTCATACAAGAGAGAAACATTTAACCTTTCATTAAATTTCTTGACTACCCCAATTTAAAAAGCCACACTATGGGAACTATCCGTTGGACAACAAGTGATCAGAACACACAAGGAAAACCCCACAGTTCAATTTATTTTCATCTTGAAATGGGGGACGTTGCAATTAAATATATATATGTAGTATATATTATTTGACTTCAGTAAGCAACTGAACACCTATATAAGGACATTATTACACTATTGTGCTATTGTTGAGGACCAAGGACCCCAAAACCTCTGATGCCTGGTTGTATTATACATTGAAAACGATGTGGGGAATAGTGGGTTACACTGAAGACCTGTACATAATTTAGAATTCCAGTAATTAATCCTGAATTTAATCTTATTAATGAATTCATCGGGTGCGAGAAAGAAACATCTTCCTAAAGTTTACTGCGCTCTGTAACTGCTTTCACTCTCAGGACGCCCTCCTGGGCACACGAGGCAGCCAGCACCCCATCTCTTCTCCACAGACGGCCCTGAACCAGTCCTCTACTGCCCCCTGTAGGATGCCAGGACACATGTTAGGCGAGAGTGGGGATGCCCAATGAGGTATTCTAAAACCCGTTTGGTGTCCTAATTTTTGACATGGAGGGCCACGGGCTAAAATGGATCATAGGTCTAACATACTATAAAACATTGGTTATTTAGAAATGGTCATATACCCTCATGATGCTTGTTGATGAGCAACACAATTGTAGGATTTCTGATAATTTTAGAGAAGATTAAACAGCATGCAAAACAAATATGGAATGTCATATGACCGTGAAAACCTTTGGAGTGGGTAAATAAACGAAAACAAAACCATTATATAGATACACATAAATGTACATGCATACATACTTAATACAGATAGATTTATTGGTGGGACAATGGCTTGCAGGCCCCTTTTTGGGCAGCGAGGGATAGATACAGAAGGAAATAAACCCAACAGACAGAGATTGAACAGCATACTGACCTGCCCAAGGACTCTCACACTCGTACAACATCCACTCATCTGTGCGGAAAGTGCAGTGGAACCACATGGCATGGTCCAAGGAGGCGGAGAACTGGGCCCTGTGGTTCGGATAAGGCAATAGCGTCGTGTCCAAAAACGAGAAGTCTGATACGTAAGCAGCAACACAGCAATGCAGCTTCATGTTTCCTTCGCCTGACAAAGCAAGATACACAAATACAATGGAACTTATTATGACATATATATACACTGTATATGTTTTGCATATATTTCTACATTTCTTTCATAGTGTAGCTTTTTATGTACGTTCTACCGCACACCCTGCATATATGGTAGAAACCCACATATTTTTCATTCATATATTTTCTAGTTTATTGTTTAGTACCTCCCATTAGCTCTATTCCTTTTCATATCACATTTTCTTTGCTGCAACCTATTATTTGCAATCAGCCAATTTCCCCCCAAAAGATCATTAAGGTTTCATCTAATCCAGTCAAAAAAAACTGGGACAATGGGATGCTATGTCAATGAATCATGTTATCCTGTTGATCAAGTTTTGTGATGTGGGGACAGAAACAGCATCCTACAACTACCCACTGTAGCTTTCTATCCAGTGCATGCATGTGTGTAGTATTTGATTAATTGCATTTTACCTATATGTCCTCGTGCTCGAACCCAGAACAGCTTTTTCGGCTCCTTTGCAACACGTCTGTAAACTTCTGGAGGGTTGACTGGCTTTATCTCAATGGGGACTTCAATAGCTAACAGTTTGTTGAGACCTTGTTTTGCATTCTCTGCTATGCCTGGTTTACTGTAAAATATGAAGAAAAACACAGGTGCATGTCACATTTTCATCATTGTACTTTAGATCATCCATAGGTCATATCCCATTGATTGACTCTGTTGTTATAATTTGGGGTAATGCCCCTTTAATAAGACGGTGAGATGCTCACGGACCTCAGAAAAACCCAGGGAGCAGGCATCTATAACAATACTAATACATCGGAATCAAAATGCCCATGCTGATTCCCAACCCTATGTATAAGTCTTTCAATGCTCCGTTGAAGGGCTGTATGAAATGAATGCTGTGCAATAGCTCTGTAATGAACTTCCATCCACAAATACAGTGGTGGTCCTCTTGGTGGAATAGGTTTATACCTAAGGTAACGCTGAATAAGCTCCTCCACTGTGAGTAGATCTTCAGGCGGAGGGACAGCAGGCATGGTGAACTGGTGCTGCAGGGGACTAAGCTGCTGCATGTGGAAGGAAGCTTGGAAGATTAGTATAGGATGTCCATGCTGGATGGCTTTCACAGAACGCACTGCGAAACTGCGGCCATCTCTTGTGCGATCCACCTGGTACAACACCGGAACCTTGGGATCCCCTGAAAGTAATTCAACAGAAAGCTGTGGGGCAACAGTAACTGGGTTTGTAGAGCAGATGGTGCAGGTTTTATTTTGTGCAAACAAGGACCTCTGCATGGCCAAGTAACAGACAGAACACAAAGACAAGAGTTTGTCCCACCCTTTAACCTGCGATGACCCACCAATGTAATGTCCATAGAAAATGGTCAACATGGAAGAGATTGGAAAAGATGAAAAATGTGACCGTGACAGCATCTAGGATCCAAACGATTTTCTTATGGTCATGGTAGATTTAATATTTTTTTTCTGAAGACAAACATTGTATAAGTCCACAAAACACAGTGTGAGTCTCCCATTTAAATAAGTGGAGCATTTTGAGTCAGTACATTGGTAGGATCTCTCCATTTCCTAATGTTCAAGTGTCTACATTTGTGAAAGGCACTTGTGCTCACAAATTCAGAACAGACTAAAACAAAAAGAGTACCCATACATACATACAGTCACCTCAACGTACCTGCTCGTACAAAGTAGCAGTGAAGAGAGTGAGCAAAGAAATTATCGCTGACAGATTTGGCAGCAGCGACAAGGGCCTGACCAATTATTTGGCCCCCAAACAAACGTTGACTGCGTGGCACCCAATGGTGCTTTCCTCTGGAGAAAAAGAGCAACATATTGTAAACAATGGTAACTCAAACCCATATTAAGTCAGGAAATTGCTTGAAAACATTGACATTGAAAACACATTACAACTACACCTTTTTACTAATCAAATTCCACAACGTTTCCATGACTTTTTCAGGTTTTCATGACCGTAGGAACCTTGACATTATGTGTTAAATTATGTGTTGACATCATTGTCATTACAAAAGCTACTGAGTGTACGAACTAGTAAGTAAAGTCAAGTAAATATATAAATCAAGTGAGCTATAAATCTTGTGAGCTGGTCATAATAAACAGTCATTTCCCTTTAGAGAGTAACATTACACATCTATTTTGACCCTCAACAGTTGCAATTTGCCTGGCCCAAAAACATTTAACTGTGGAAAAGCTTTCGTGAAACACCATTTCTGCCTCCTGGTGACAACACGCTGATGAAGAATAAGTTGTGGGCCACTTGACAACTAAGGAAATGCTGGTGACAAACTTTAGCTAGCTACCTGTAGAGGTCTATGTCGAGCTTCTCTAGGTTTAAAACGCTGGTGACCAGGACGCTTCTGAGGTCCTGCTGAGATAATTCAGACCCAGGCCCACCCGACCGCTCATCTTCAGCGGATCCCGGTGACATATCGCCCCCTGTGTAGTTAGAAGTGTGCTGCGATCCGCTCTCTGCGCCGCCATCCTCCGCCATGATTGTGTAGCAACGTCTCTTCCTCTGCTTTCCAGACGGCGGTTGGCGTCCAACTTTACGGCCCACTACCGCCGCCTGCTGTTGGGAGGTCAACCGTTCTACCACCATGTATTCACAATGGAAGCACCAAAACACACAACAAAACTTTGTGTACATGTGTGGCTCATTTTAACACATCGTTTAACAAGGAGGTTGTTAAAATCAGAGAAGACAAAGCTATTGAATATTCACACCTAAAAATGGTAACCGTAGAGTTTTTATGCTAATATGACATGTAAACAACTAAAACTCACTGTGAAATGTTACAGATAATTTTACCTTTTTATGTGTAAATGGCACCCAGTTCTTTTTCTAGCCCTCCTCCTCCTGTCTCTCCCCCTTTTGCTCATGTGGGTCCTGCTGTTCCTCCACATCCTGTCTCTCCTGAATCTACTTCTCCTATTGGTCACCATACTCACCAACAAACAGCTGGCAAAATATAATTGGCACCTCCCCCAACAGGACAGATTGGTCCTGTGCATCAAAACAATGAAAACGACATGCCTAGCCCCTCCAATAGCAACCCTAACACTATGCCCATTTCACATCCAGATGGAGAGGTCAGACTGTATGCTGTTCACTGACCTAATAGGGTTAAAGGACAGAATGCCCTCCCCAATAGAAAAGAGTGGATTGACTATAATAACCTGCAACTCTCTCACTCTGCCTGATATCACACACCTGCTCAGTGTTTTACTCCTGTGCTCTGCTAATTGAATGCCATTGTTTACTGTAATCATGATGGAGTTTTTCTTGACATCCCAATTACAAATTCTGATTTGGCTCATGCCTACTTGCAAACTGAGAGCGATATGTACACTCAGACCCCACAAATGGAGTTTAATGATTCTAAACTTTTGGAAAGCCTACAGGTTCCTGAGGAATTATGGTCTCAACATAGTAGTGACACGAGAGAAATAGAGAAATAAGAGTGCTGCTCTAGTCCACATCACTGCGGACCCTTCAAACTCTTTACCCCGGAGACCACAATATCTCCTAAGACCTGAGGCGGTCTTAAAGAGGTTTTACACAGGTACCATAGGTATCTGCAGGTATTACACCTGTGATTCAATCCCTATTAGATCAAGATATCTTTGTAGAAACAACAAGCCCCTGTAATACTCCCATTCTGCCTTTAAAGAAACCTGGCAGGGAGGAGTGGAGATCTGAAGATTTGAGCGATTTAAATGCAGTGGTCTTATCATCTTTCCCTGTAGTCCCCAATCCCATGACTATTCTTTCTAGTTTACCTCCTGATGCTCTGTCATTGACTTGTGACTCAGTACTGGACTGCATTGCCGTAACGGTTTACTTATCTTTTCTCTGCTGCTCTACGCCAAGATTTTGTACATGGTTTTGTACATGGGCGACATTTTGCTCTTGCCTTTTTCATGATTCTGCCATGAGAGATGGGTTTGCCCAGGCAGCGCTCACTCCGCAGGGTGATAAGCACCGCCCTGTTGCTTATTATAGCACCATGTTACATCCAGTGGCTGCTGCACTACCTCCTCCTCCCACTGCAGCCTATGCTGTTGAAACATCCTTAGCGTTTGTCTTAGGTTCCCCTTTAACTGTGTTTGTTCCCCACGCTGAAGCACCGCTGCTCAGAGACAAGACACAACACATTACAACGAGCAGACTCACTAAATGGGAACCAGCCCTACTAGCTAGATGCTAGATGTTAGATGCTCTATTCTCAACCCTGCTGCCTTACTTCCCACTGCTGATGATGGTGAGCCCCACAATTGTGTAGAAATTGTTGAAACGTTTTCAAAACCACCCTGATTTGTCTGATATTTCTCTTCTAAGCCTTGATGTTATATTCTTTACAGATGGTTCAGCTTATTCTCAAGACAGTGGCTGGCTATGCTGTTTGTTCTGATCACAGCCGCTCTGCAACCTTTGGATAACATTCAGTGTCCTTCCTTTTTGATTGATGCCCCTACCCTTATCTCCTTAGATGATGTGGCTCATATTCACGATGCTGCTGACGGCAAGGAGAAGGCGAAATGGGTGAATTCAGATTGTCAGGATGGCATGTGGAGCCACAGGTCAGGCCGCCCTGTGGCTCCAATAGCCCCCCCCCCGTCTTGCTCACATGTATCACAGGGTGACACATGTGAGCAAAGGGGGATGATAGCAGATTGCAAAAGAGATTGGCTCCAAAAGTCACTTCACAAGCACAACAGCTTTGCAACCATTGTCTGATTTGTCAAAAACACAACAAAGGGAAAATTACTCCAACTGCACAGGCTGCACTTCCTCCTCCCTGGGGACTATTTGTAGACAGACTTTATACCCATGCCTAAGTGCGAACAATTGTCAAATGTACTGGTGATGGTGGATAAGTGGGTTGAAGCATTTCCCACAAGAACAGCAGATGCTATAACTGTTGCAAGGCTTTTAGCTGAAGAAATAGCTAAAGATTTGTCAACAGACTGATCTGAAAAGGGTAGATGCATTACCCTTAGCTTTGATGTTCATGAGGTCAACATCAAATAGGAAAAGTGAACTCGGTGAACTCTGAACTTACTGGACTCGTCTTGCACATTGGCAATGGACTGGAAACAGCTCCATTCTTGAATCTGATCTTGTGATTATGTGTGTTAAACCTACTCAACCTACCTACCTACCCACTCTCCACCTACTAAAGGATGCATAGTCCTCTTCCCCTTAAACCAATTGAATAAATCCTTAACAGCTTAACAAATAATACTCTCTCTGTACGTTACTTGGCCTTTTCTCTGACTTCCTGGTATAGGTATTCATTAATACACAGGACAAGATTTTACGATCCCTTGTGCCATGATCCAAGGTAAACACTTGTAGAAGTCCAATTCAGATAAAAAAATAATATGAATGATACAACCACCAACAAATAAACACAGCAGATATCAGGCTACACTGTCATAGATCTGCAGAGTCCTTCGTCAGATGGCACCATTCGCCAGTTACCCACCCTAACCAACAGCGGTATGCGGCACATCATTGGGGTTTTCAAGTGGGCACCTTCCTTCACCCATGTTTCGTTGAGTTGGGCCCACGACACCTCAAGAAGGCTCAACGGTGTATTCCAGCGTCCTGGAAACAGCCCCTCTCTATGCCACCACCTCACAACTCCCCTTTACCCTCGCCATCTAATGCCTGGCATCAAAGCTAGCATCAACCTAGCATTAACCTAGCCTTGGTTAGCCTTGATCCTAGCCTTGACCTAGCATTAGCCTAGCCATATCAGTAGCCTACCAGTCTGCCTAACTGATACATCAACACAACTAGACAACACAGCTAAACAGGCAATTATTGTTTCCTCCCTCCAACTGGCCGGTAGCTTTCCCTCCTTGAACACTTAAACCAGGAACACATCTCCCGTAACCCCTGGTAACCCCTGTAAGATGTAACAACGTAATATAATGAACCTCATCTTTTCCAGGAGAAGTTTTCTTGAGATTTGTCTATTGCTCTTTCCAGCAAATGAGGTATACTTACTTTCAAGTAAATGAAGCACTCAACAAATCATCCATATTCTCTCTCCTCTCTGGCACCCCTGGGTGCTGTATTGTTGTTCACTCTCTTCCCATTATCTCTTCCTCTGAAAGGTTGCCTGAGTATTAAAACATCCCTAAATTTGGAAAATATTGTTGAATCAGTAGAGATAAAGATAAGCTTTGAGATAAACTATCTATCTATCTATCTTAAATTATGCTTTCACTGCTTGTTTTGCTACCATAACAGCAGGTCTACATGTAAACAGAAGAATTTAGGCTATTGTGCTATTTAATTTAATTAAAAATGTTCACCAAAGTCACCAAGACTGTCCATTCATCGCAAATTGTGCAAAATGTTCCTGAAAGGACCACTACACTACATACCCCTTACAAAAATATAGTTTCATGCGCATGGCATGGACTCTGGATTATTTTCAAATCCAAAACATCTGATTGTAGTCAAACCTGTGGGAAAAGTCTCACATAGCGCTCCATTTTCATAACCTGTAAGACTGGGGCTCTCTCACAGGCAGACGCGAATGTAACGCTGCCTTCAAGTGCAGTGGGAAATATCGAAATTATGAGGTCATATGACATCAATGACTCAATGAAGTTGTAAATAGGACTGCAGAAGGGCATATTCACAATATTTTACTTCACAAATAGAAATGAGAAATGAACTTGGAGTGACTGAATAATAACTTTATTTATTTATATAGCACTTTTCCAAACAAAAGTTAGAAAGTGCAATTTAAAACAATTTAAAAACTACACAAAAGCAGGTGAAATTTAAAAGTGCGGAGAAGACCTGCCATCCTGTCAGAGTCTGTTCCACTGTCTAGGTGCCTGATCACCTTTAGTTTTCATCCTAGACCTTGGAACCACAAGAAGAGCTCTGCCACTAAACCTGAGAGGACATGGCTGCTCAGGTTTAAAGCTCCATTATATAGCTATGTGCAAAACCGTGCAATGCCTTGTAGGTGATTAAAACAATTTTAAAATCAATTCTACATTTGATTGGCAGCTAGTGAAGGGAGGGCATTATGTGGGACCTGCAACTTGTTTTAGTCAAGAGCCTTGCCGCAGCGTTCTGCACCAATTGGAGCTGAGCCACTGAAGATTGGCTAAGGCTGAAATGCAGTTGGAAAGCGGCCACTTTGGAAAATCACTGTCTCACTTCTTTTTAGGCAAAGAATTTTTTTTTTTTTTTTTACAGCCAATCACAACAAAAAAGAGGCGGGCTCTCATGCTATATGCAGCTTACACTTTGATTAATGAACCAAAGATGATTTACAATGTGATCATGTCACCCCTATAGACTTTGTGTTGGACCAAAATAATTCAAACAAAACACTGCATCACCAGCTGAGCTGAGTGTTTACCGTTATGGAAACAAAGTGTGCATTGTATGACCCTGCTTTTTGTACTGTCAGCATAAAATAAGGTTGAGGCAACACTTTTTCCACAAAAAAGACAGAAGAATGTGCCCAAAGCTGATGTTGTGTTGCCAAGATGTGATGTTATGGGGGTGTTTTGAGGGGAAAATGGTGCATGGAAGCCATGTCAACAATCAATAGTAAAAAAAAAAGTGTTGTCTAATAAATTAATTCAATTTGCATTTTCTCCTCTTCATTCTGTCACTGCAACACAAAGTATTTCGGTGCTGCTTGCTTTCTAAAATAAAACAAACAACGCCAAAGAATGACTGTTACAATGAATGTTACAAGGTCAAGCTTGTTATTATTTCAGACCAAAGGCACTTTAATGCATCAAGTAGCATTTAGACCTCGCACTAGGAAGGAGGAGGAGTTTCCGAGGAACACTTAAAGGCATCATAACGCAGCGCGCGTAATGGATTTCCCCAGCACCGCTCCTCGTCGGGAACCGGGAGCTGCAGCAGCAGTCCAACCACATTAAATCTGCACCACCACTTGATGCCGGTGACCTTGGTTGACGGTGATACCGCTTTCAATATATCGCCTTCCGCTTTTCCTTCCCCATGGCTTCGTCGGACGGGGTGGACGACGATTGCGTGTTGCAGCGGGGAAGATCTCAAAGTGACCCGAGCAGCATCACCGAGGTCCGCTTAGGTGAAGCGCACAGAGCAGGTAAGAAGAAGCAGGGCCTCAACGAGTGGTCGCATATCTCCTGTCATCTCACCTCCTCTCGCCCATTTGCTCATCCTTTCTGCGGTGTGTTCATACGAATTGCATCGTGCAGTCGTGGATCCTCTGCAACAACGACGATCCCGGTGAATTTGTATGCAACAAACGTAGCTTATGGTGTAAACGTGCGTCATTTACTATACCTACTGATTGCTGTGCATAGGGCCCCTATGGCTGAAATTAATATTAATAATACTGTCACTGACGATGACATCCTCTAATGCAACTCTAGTGAATTCAGTATTTGCATCGCCTTCTGGTTTCATGTAACGCATATAAGACATGGTTCAAGTAACCAAAGCATTTATGATGATGTAAAGATTGCAAAGATTTCCAGTCGTTCGCAGACCCACATGCTTAATTGCTGTAATAGCTGCAGTATATTACCTACCCTATTTTTTCCTAACAATCTGTCACCCTGTAGGATTTATTCTACTCTAGGGACCAATCATATATATTTGAGTGTCCAAATTGGATATAACCTACTTGCAGACATGTGATGTAAACAGTGCATAGGAAGAAAATGTGTTTCCAGTGTCCAAATTGTCCTCTACATTTGGAAATACATGTTGTGGTCCATATTTTGAAACATATCTCTAAATATACTCTGAAGTGTTTTTTTTTTTTTTTGCAGCATGGGAAGCAAGTATGTCAAACTTGTCATCACACACATGCAGTGGAGTATGTTGAGCTGAGGCAGATGACAGTGCTGGTTGTGTATTCGGCTGTTTCCATGGCGACCCAAATGGCACAAGGCAGCACTTGGCGCTCCCACTGTGAGCCGACATGGTGTTTATCTGTCTGCTTCACTTACTGGTTGGTTTTCTCAATAAGTCAGTGGTGTTGAGCAGCCAGCCACTGAAACCGAAATGCCACTTAGTCTGTGTATTGTGTTTATCCGATAAGCCGGGAAATGTGATCAGCGCTGAGCCCAACCCTGGTCATAGAAATATTGATTTGAAAGGTATACTGAATAGTGGATCACTATGGAAACACAATAGAAAAATTGTTTTAAAATATAGACCCGCGGTATCATGGAGTCAACAGGTTTCACGCCACAGTGGCAGCAGGAAAAGGCCCAGGTGAATTTGATGTTGTACAGCAGCTGTGTGTGTACAAACAAGGAGCTTTTACCACCGTTCAGCCATTGAATCAACACTTTGAAGTGTGAGGCGTGTGTGTTTGTGTTTTGTGCCTATAAAAAAGCTAACTTTGTTTTACTTCATATCCACACGTCCAAGCATAGTCACCGCAGCACAGTGCACGGGACTCTCCTTTTCAGTGACGCTGTAGTCGTTTTGATGTGGAAAGTTAGACCATTCGACATGCTCGGCTATCTTTAGATCCGGAGGCTGCAGCGATATCGCAGAGAGATCTTGATGTTCTCTCTTGCTAACAGGGATGCTGTTGTTATTTCCATGCCCTCTATAATGAGCCCAACGCTCGTCACGTTGTTGCGGTTGCCATGGTTACGTAATGGCATTGGTATATCTCCTCAGGTCTGGAGACAGCGCTGGCGGGGATTGTTCTGTCACATGCCGCTAATTACCATTTTGCACGTTCACCCTTAACGCCGACTTCACCGCCGGATCCCCTACAGTGGCAGAACAGACTCCAGCCCAAGCTGTCGTTTCCCCGTGCAGCGTCGGGCCGACAGGGCTAGGGCAATGCAGCATTGAAAACCCTCCTGCCCCCTCCCAACCCTCCCCCATCCCTCCATCCACCCTCTGCTCAGCGCTAACCCTTTCATAGCCTCGGCACCCCCGACTGCGGCTTTGATCTTGGCTCATGAGCGGGCACTTGAGGAACAGAGAGGAGCCATCACTATTAGAGGGGAAGTAAAGGGGGGGAGTGACAGATCTCTGATCGTGGCATTATCATGGCACCCAGCTGGGCAATGTCACAGTGAATCAGCTGTTCAATAGACCAGTCTTTATATACAAATGGCCGCTTATTCAGTCACACCACTTGGATTATGATAGAGGAAACAAAGTATTTCCTCTGTGGATTTTGCACATGTACCTTGCTTGGACATGAGTACTCACTTAAAGCTTCAAAATCTGATTTTCTGCTCATTTTTGTGCAGTGAGCATTGAGGACTGATTTAACCTGAATACACATTTACCAGAACTTACAGCCTGGCAGCCTAGTTGACAGCGCCTTTTCCACCCGGCTAGAGACAGCAGACTGAGCTCACAACACAGTGCTATGGACAGGTTTCTTTTATATGGAATTGTTCATATGGATTTATTAGGAGCCGGTGGGATAGCAGGTTACATCACCACCAACCTCTCCTTAGGGAGGACGCGGAATAGTCTGCACAGCCAAAACGTTGTAGCCCAAAGGTAGGACTCATGCTGCTAAACTGATGTTCATTGTTTTCAGTAGGAGAACAACGGTAAACTCTGCCAATGTTGGCGTGAAGTGCTGCCTACTGTGCCAGCTAACACAACTTGGCAACAAAAATGTAATTTTCCCAGCTATTGCCTTCTACCATGGCGATGAAGACAACCCAGGGGTGGAAAAATCTCGCCAAACGGGTGCACCCACATACGTTTGTGCACCTGCTCATCTTCCAACAAAGATGAAGTTGTGAATGAGCAATCATTTTCTTCTGACTGAACATTTTGTAGTCCGGGACAAAAAGACATATTGCCAAATTATGGCTTGGCTGGGCTATACAAAATACAAGCTTGTAGACATTTTGAAATGAAATGAAATGCAATATTACAAAATGAGCAGTCATGCAATATTTAAGAGATCATACGTATTTATCGAACTCACCTTGGCGACTAGAATGTCAACTGGCATGACCTTTTTTTTGGGCCACAACGTAACATCAGATTGCAGGTATCTTTGTGACGCATCTGTGTATTTTTAGATGATGGAGGTGACTTGTTGATCCCCACTGTTGCCCATGGGAGCCCCGTGCTTACTGCCTTCGTCCCCTTTTCCTTAGCTGCTCCTGTTGTACTGACCTGACACGCTGCTGTAACATCAAAGGCTTCATAGGCTTGGATAGGAAACTAGGATCCCTTATATTTGAATGAACACGGCTCATGTCTTATTAATCAGGACGGCTGTACATAGCCATTGTGTCTTCTCTCTTACTCCTTATTCTGAGACATGGTTTAGTCAGTGGGAGCATGAAAAGAATAGCAAACCTGGCACCTTTGTGGCAGCCTACTCTCACATGGGTGTTAGCACGTCCCCTTTACAGCCACAGGAACGTTTTCACAGCGACTTAAAGAGGCATGAAATATGTTCGTAGTGGGTCACAGAAAAAGGATGCCTAGAAATGTGCTGCCGGGCAGAAAAGCAGTGTCACTTCCAGTGTCCACGTTTGCCTCAACTGAACTGTCCACTGTAAAGTATGAGGCTATTATGGCATGTTAGTCGCATGGCGTGCATATTGTTGTCCAGAGCTTCAGTATCGCTGCAGATCTCCACTCTCACTGACGACATAAGCTAGTGTCCTCCACAGCCTCGATTTCACCGTCACCGCCAAGCACCGTCACAGTGTCTGTCAAAGCACCAGGCTTGGCTTACAGTAGCAGCACTACCGCACTGGAATGAAGATGAAGGACCAGGGACGTCAGTGCGTGACACCACCGAAATACTAAGCAGGCGATTGTTGAAAGACAATGCAGGTCACACATGCACACACGCACACACACACACACACACAGCGGGGGGAGGCAAAAAAGGTGGGTTCAGAAGAGTAGGGGAGCAGTTGATACACAAGGGGTACTTGGCAGATATCAAAGCTGTCATTAGGTGAGCATGTCTGAGTCACTGTCAGGATGAGGAGCACTTCAGCCACCGGACCAGTCGCAAAGAAAAGGAGCACACAGATTGTCCAAGGTCATATTCTTGCATATAGGCCATAAGTATAAGGCCTGATGCTTTTGAAGAACCACTCAGGACCATATTGCAGGAAGCTGAGTTGTAGACGGGGATGAAAACTGAGCAGGCAGCATTCGAGCACTTCAAAAGCGTTTGAAATATCCTAGAGAAGGTTAGAACGAAAACTCCACATGGGAAAAAAAAACAAGTTTGCCCAACTTCGTGCCTCTCCGTGGATATTTTTAGTACTGATGCAACTTCTTTGAGCTATTGTGGCTCTTGTGTCTATTTCAAAAGTGGAGCATCTGAAAGCGGTGATGAAGGATTTAGCGTGGACAGCATGACAATGACTCATGTGGAGTCATTGGAGTGAATCTAGGAGTTTAAATGAAAATGTGACTTTGCTAAAACGGTAATAGGCTGCTCCGTCAGTGTGTTTCTCCCCTTGGTTCTTTGGCGCAACATTGATTTTTTTTTTATTAGCTGGCTAAGCCTCAGTGGAACAGTAGCCAATTAAAAAGCAAAAGCACATTTTTTTTTCAGTGCCTACTCATCTCCCCATCCCATTAAGCAGCACAATGCAGAGAGATGTCTCGGGGTCACGCTGACCTCAGGGCGCCGGACAGCGACATCACAGGCAGGACAAAAAGCACGACGTCATCCTCCACCCTCTCTAATGAAAGGACACAGATGACACATGCACCGAGCCGGTTTGGGTGAGAAGGGCAAGGCGGTGGACCGCTCCTCGCAAGTTGGGGACCAGATAGGCTGTCATCTGCAGGGCAAGGTGGATCGGCTTGTTGTAAGGTCGGCTTGTCGTCTTAAACAATTCACTTCAATACTTGGGTACGTGGAAAAACTCCCCGCCAAAGCTGGAAAACAAAGAACCAAACATGTTGTTACATGATGTCGTTAAAACGTGAAAACCCAAAGCTGGTCCATTGAAAGAAGATGTCAGGCTCCTGGGATGTTTTATTGAGCTTGTACATCAAGATGAGTTTAATTTGTCGTATTAATAATACCTCTGAACGAGGAAATCTGCCCCAACCCCCCGAAAAATCACGTGTCACTATGTACGCCAATGTCATACCAATCCATGTCATCTTTTTTTTTGGCTCTTTAATTTCAACCTTTGGAGCGACTTGTCCATCAAGCCTGCTCACAGGCTGCAATTAACATCAAAAGCATGAGATGTCGTAATGTGCCGATTCTATGTCAGGGCGGGACTTCCAGAACAGAAATAATGAACATGTAGTTTTATCTCCACGCCTGCACTTGATCAAGAGGCGGTAAAAATAGAAACGGAGAAACTATACTACCCCCTCCCCCGCTAGACACACACACACACACACACACACACACACACACACACATACACACATACACTCCCCTCCCCCCACCAACCAAACAATGTGGGATCTCACACACATCTGCAGTAGGACCTGAAAATTGTTGCTCGGCGTGTTCAAATTCTCAACAAAACCAGACAAAAGAAGCGTTGCGGATGGCGGTGCCATGCTCACACAGATGAATGGTTCTGGTTTCTGTCCTGCATGCTATCCAAAGCCAAGTATCTTACTGCATCCACTCCCAACAGAGCGTTGCTTTTCTGCGCCGTTGCGCTCTCCACGCCCCACGATTTGTACTGAAGCAACACGCCGCTTTAAACATTTACAGTTGAATGGTTATTTTTCCCTTCATTTGTACCTTCAGTCATTTAATACGTATAGGGGAGGATGTGCACATGCCATGATGTGCTTTGTCTCCATGTGTGTTGATACTGGTACAGGCAGGGTTTCTACCCAGCGACTGGGCGATGGACCAGGCTTGTTCGGGGGAAGCTACTCATCTTAAGCTCTCAGCCATTTACACATAATGTATTTTTCATGTGCTGACCCAATTCCTTTCAGAGCTGGGTAAAAGCAATATGTTGCACATGAAAACACACCAGAGCATCCAGCTGATCCCTTTGACATCCTCATCATGCAACAAGGGAATATGAGGGGTTGGGTGACTGGAAACGGAACTGTAATATCACTGAGATACTGTGGGAAGTACAGCGTCCACCGGTGAGTTATTGTGAATCATTTGTTTTTGCAACATCTACAGAGATGGGAATCGGAAAAAGACTAGCTAGGGCTTCATCACGAAGAGAGATATTTTGCTCTCTGTGGCTTTGGCTGATGTAATTAAAGCAAAATGCTTAAGCCCAGAGTAGGAGTGGAGAGACTGATCACTCTCACAGACTTGAGTCACACAACAGTGTATAAGGAGGAGGAGGGCGTTGGAGGGTGGGGTGGGGGGGGGGCAGCAGCTGCAAAAATCAATCTGCTGTAACTGCTGGATTTAAACACGTGAACCTCCCTCTAGAATGAAGTCTTAAAAAGTGAAAATGAAAAGCTATTAATCAGTAAAGTGTAACTATGAGACTGTTCAGATGTGATTCCAACACACCCGATGAAATACGTCCAATCAAAAATCAGAGTGAAATCGCAGCAGCTGCCTGCCATTGGAACAGAATGGCAGCTCAGAAGAGGCCATGCATTTTACAGACAATCCCACACAGCCGGTGGTACAAATTTACTGTAAAACAAACTGGCATGGGCCATTTATCTGTTAGAAATAACATAGATAGCAAATAGAAATAGAAAGTGTAGCCCGTACACTGACGGTTTTATACTGTATGCAGCTTGCAGTATCTGGCTTGGTGGTTCGTTCGACTTGGGGTTTGTCTCTGCTTAAATATGATGATGATTCCTTCCAGTTAAACTCACAAAACAAATGCAAAACAGAAGAGTGCGTTTTTCATTTTCATTTCATATCCAACTTGTTGCGACGAGCGACTTCTGGTCTGGCCTGCTCTGTTCTGTGAGCTAACCTATCCTACTGCTGGGCCCAGTCGGTGCCAAGTTCGACCTGAGAAATCTGGCCTCCTCCCAACCTTGAAATACCCCTTTCAGTGGAATCCCAGTCGTCACGGTGAGACTGCATTGGCTCATAGGCTGCATCCCAAATGCAATGGCTGTATCTGATGCATGATTCAGCACATTTAAAGGGGAATGGTACTGGAGGGTTTGCTGGAGATATGTCACCACGTTCTGGTTCACAACTGGTAGGATTTCCACACAAAGATTGTTTAGGTGTCAAAGTCCATCTCATTCATTACCAGTGGAGTAACTCTAGGTCTTATAAAAGTGTGACACCCGGGGTTAGAATCTCTGGTTAATGTTAAATTTAATGCTTGAAATGATTCATTGGGCCGTTAGGACTTGTGGCACATAACATCTAAATAATCTGCTATATTTTCATATATGTTAGATCATTCATAATTGCTTGAGTTGTCTCTGAACATACTCTAAGACAGGACTTCTCAAGGGTCAGTCTGGACGGGACCCTGCGTCACATTAGACATGATGTGGGAACATATTTCCTTGTGTGATCAAATGTATGTACTGTATATATTTGTGTGCACACGCACGTGGGTGCAACACATTTTGCAGACCGCTACTCCTTGACTTTCACTTTTGTGGAGCCACTTGCGTGTGTGTGCGCGCGCGCGCGCGTGTGTGTGTGTGTGTGTGTGCGCGTGCGTGCGCACCTCTCGTCAGTTTCTGTGGATGCTTTCACTCTGGTCCAATCACACAAAGCGTAATGTCATTGCTATGACAACAAGATGTCACTATCAGTCAGTCAGTAAGGGACCTGCAAACGTTACTGCTTATTGTTAATGTTTGACATTTTGTGCCCCGGTTCAAGACATTGGTTGAAAGCAAACGGTGCCATTTCTCCCACTGATTCAAGCCATCATACTGTACTATTGAGTGTGTACTTTTAGTTATGTTATGGACAAGTTATGGACATTGATTTATGTCGTGTGTAAGTGGACCTTAAATAAGGTTTGAGTGCCCCTGCTGACTATCAATAGCCATTCTCTGATTCAGTTACTATGTGGCTGAGAAGTGCAATCAATTGTAAAACACTTTGGTGCAATTCGTTCCACAGATGGACACTCATAGCTGCGTTTAGCTGTGCTAAACTGCTGATGTACAGCCTGGTTCTCCATTTACCTTCCTCTCCCCTGTGACCCAACACCACTTAAGATGCCCCCCCCCCCCCCACATGCACACACACCTTAGTATGGCAGTATTCCCTAAAAATCACTAAAGTCACTAAAAATTAGCTAGTAGTACTTATTTTTTAATCACTAGTCTCTATTCTCCCAGCCATTAGCCACTATTGTAATGTTACTAGTTGCTATATAATAAACACTAGTTCTAATTTAATAGGTGCTAGTGATTTTTTTTTTTTAATAATCCCTTTTCTATTGACTAGTAACAATTTAATAAACACTAGTGCTTATTTTTTAGTTACTAGTGAGTCAATGGATTTTTGTTAGTCACTTTTATGTTCTTGCGAGGAAAAAATTGAGCAGTTTCTTAATTGAATCCTATGGGGCTACACATTTTAAATATGAACTTTTTTTACTCACTAGTTGCTTTTTTATTGCTAGACATATTTTAATATATACCTATCAAATGAAAATGACTAGTCCAAACTAGATGTTAACCATACAAAAGTAGGTTTTACTAGTCAAATGTTGATAGTATCAAATGGAATAAAAACTAATCAAAAACTACTAGTCCCTATTCAAAACCAATAGTGACAATGGAGCATTCACTAGTGCGTTTTTTAGCATTTTTTTCTTTCTTCATTTCTTCAGGGCAACCATTTACTATGATTTCCTCTGTGTGACTGTTCCCTACATTTATGTTTTGTTTCTGAAGGATCTATCTGTTATTATCTATGTAGGTGTTGTTTTGACTTGACAAATGGCCTTGTGTCTATGAAACCTCACTCCCAACTGCTCGTTAAAAGAAATCTAGATATCTGAATCATACGTTGATATCTAATTGAGAAGAATTAATATCAGTCACTTAATACTACTAGTACAAATTACTAGACCCATTAAATCACAATTTTTGAGCTGGTTGTTGTTTGGCTCCGCCCACAGAGCTCAAACTCAACTAATGAGATTACTCCTGCCTCCAGAGCAACTCCTCTGAGAAATAGTTGCAGAAGTAAAACTCCAATCTGCTCATATTTTATGGTTCAGTCAGCAGAGACTCCAGTTGCTTCAGATTCCTTAATGTTGGCAAGCTTGAGGTCAAGCATCAATTTTTTATGAACTGATCACATCACACAGTAAATGTACCTTAAAACGATACATTACTGCACTGTACAGTACTTGATTAAATGTGGCATACCTTCTAGCCCTAGCCATATTTAATGAAGTCTTGTAAATATTGAATGTGATTTGAGTAGCCTTTGTGTTATACTGCTCGTCTGTCCCTGGGGACAAATTCAGCCATTGACCTTTATCGTCTCTGATGTATCTCACCCCTCCCTGCTGTTTACATCGTAGTGCCTCTCTAGATATTGATCTGCAACCACAACGGTTTTGTTTACAAAACCAGCTGATGCTGTCTGAATAATTAATGGCACATCTCCTCTGTAGATGAAAGATGGAGAAAGTGGAAGGAAAGGCTGCATTTAAAATACCTCAGACAAAAAAAGCTGTTGCAACGGAAAATCATTACAATAGTCCTCTAATATTTCTAGAGGGATTTGTGTGTCTGTGTCTGTCAATGGTGAGTGAGTCGTGACCTCCTACTGTATGTATGTCTCCAGTACCATTACTGTGGGATTTTATGAGGGATAATTTGTTTGACCATAAGTAGCTGCATGATATTTTTAGGTTTTGCTGTGATATCTGTTTATTAAAGAATTACTATAGTTCTCTTTTGCGAGGGAAGCCTACTTTGTGCAAAATATGCCTATTTGTAAGCCTAATAAACAAAAGCAAAAACCTCGGCTGCAAAAGCATCAGTTTCCAGTCAGCAGGAGCCAGTCTGCTTTTTGGGAGATATCCTATGAATATTAAGGGCTTGAAGAGGACAGAATGGCTGCACACCCAAGTGTAATAACCTTGAAACGTTTATTAGTGTAGTGTCCTTTTATTAAAGGATAAGTATAACTATTACTAGTACTGTAGTTCTATTTTGTAAGGCAAATCATTGTAACAAAAGTCTACTTCATACAAAATATCAAAGAGCAGCAACCTTTTGTGCTGTCATCATTTATTTATTATCTATTATTATCCATTATCTATTATCTATCTATTATCTATTTAGACTATCCCAAACTGCAAAAAAATACATTTTGGAAGGTTAGGGTTAAGTTCAGAGATGTTTCAAAAACATGTATTTGTACATGCACGTTGGAGATATATTGTGGACGCTGGAAATCCGTTTTCTTCCTATGCTCTGTTGACAATATCTGCAAGTATATTAATATATACTAAATAATATGTGTAGATATGTTTCTAAACATGCCTTGTCCAGAAAATGTATTTGCACATGTACATGACATTCCTTAGAAATCTGTTCTGGACATTTTTCTAATAGATGTACAAATATATTTTTAGCCTTTTTTGAAACATCTCTAACTAAACCTATTAGATATGCTGTCGAAAATACCCAGTGTCCAAAATATATGTACATATATGAATATCATCTGCGTGTATAATCAATTCAATGGGTCAATTCGTGTCTATTTTGAAACACGCCTCTTACTCAACACGTTGTGAAGTGTATGTGAAATGTATTTTTTTGCAGGATGGGAGCCTCCCGCCTCCTTGCCGGAGGGGCGGGGTCCACATGGCGCACCAACACTAACACGGTCACTCGGACTTTATTTCTGCTCATTCCGACCGCTAGCAAACTAAAACACTTAATATCATTTAGTAGTAGTAGGGAGTAGGTTTACGGGAACACGCCCCCCCCCCCCATATTTATTGGCCAATATCAGCCGGAACCAGTCGGGTCTTTGGGAAGATGTGAATATCGACTTGACGAGGACGTGATAGCTGTATATCCTGTGTAAGTGAAATGACCGTGACACATTTACCCTCACTATAATAGAATATACCTGTAATATTCCTACAGGGACTTATAGGTTTTCTGTGGTACACAATAGTGAGTTTATAGTGATCTTATCCTACTTTTTTGTGTTTTTTTAATCCTCCTATGGCATCCCTATAATATTCCTATAATATTCACATAGGTGTGTGTGTATGTCGTGCTCAGTAGTGATTTCTGCAAATAGTGTTTTTTTAATTTTCTATGGTATAACTATACTATTGTAATATGCATATAGGTACTTTATAGGTATTTTTTGTTGTCATATTTTTATAGCAACCTTCTAAAATGTATTACTTGACTGCTATAGTTCTTTTTTTTAATTTCTTTTTTTTAAACCAATAACACTTGGGATTAGTAGGCCCATGAGAACAATTCAATTATTGGTAATGTGAGCAATGAGGATGGTGTGATTTTGCCAGATGGTGTGACATACATAGCAGGCTCGTTATCTGCTGTAGTAGACCTTGTTGTGCTGTAGGCTAGTGCACACTGTACAGTGGCTTACTTTGACATTTAATTGCCGAACATATTGATGTCTTGGATTTTTACTTTTTTGCGTCATTTGCAGAAAAGACGTGTTCATGTTTGGATGACCTGAACACCAAACCCCTTTGCTAAATTTTTCAAGACAACTTGCAAATTAAAAACACAGTGACTGCCTTACTTACATTATGCATTATTACATCCTGGTCTGTGATTGGCTGTGGCTCTGTGTCTCTCTGTGTGGCAACAGCCTTCCCATCCGCCCAGCAACCCCCTATTCCTCATGCTGTGGTGATTCTCTGCCTCCGAGGGCCTTTTCTGCAGCATCCAGCACTGTAACCATGGCAACGACAGCCTGACCCTGGGCGCGCTGTTGCAGTTACTACAGGGTTGACCCGAATTCCCCACCACATCGTAGGCAGGCAGACATGACTTGGGCAACTGACCTGCTTCCCATTGTTGGCGGTCAAGCAGTGTGGCTCCCGCTGTGCTCACCTCTGGTGTCAGCAAAACCCAAGGCGCCAATAAGCTGCTTGCTTACGGATCAATGAACTCAGCTGTGTTTCGTGTTGTGACTCGTGTTGTACATGCAGTCCGTGAATGTCTGTAATCCATCACTGGTCCATTCCACGGGATTTGCAAATATTTACACAAATGATATGAGAAGATAAGCTGAAGCTGCTCTTGGTAGCTGAAGCAGTTGCGACTGGATCTCTGGTTCCAAGTCAAGGAAAAGCATCCAGCATTTCATATACATTTTTACTGCACCATAATATCATATTGTGAAAATGTTGTGCTTGTTTGGGTTGATGTTCTGAACTTCTCTCTGCATTTTGCCTGTGGAATAACCCAGAGTAGATTTCTCAAATACACTTTCTTTTTTGTGATCAGGGCTTTTAATATCTGTTTGCACCTTGTTTCTTAGGAGATAAACGAACAGATGTTGTGGATTTAGACATTAGCGATAGAAAACGAAAGTGTTCATGGAGTGATCCCTGCACCGCCCACGGCTCAGCTGTAAGCTCCCTTAGGTGTCAGCTTGCTGTCGGAGCCAGACTGTGTAGGAGTGCCTATTTCTGTCCTTCCTCCGAGGGGCTAGAGCCATCTCCCAGTGCAACATAACAAAAGTCAGCTCAGTCAGCACAGTTAGCCTCCCCGGGTCTCTGTTGTTCCGTCTGTCCATTGGAGTCACCACTCCTTGGCCTTTTGCAGCTTAGCGTGCAGGCTTAGAACACGTCAAAGCCTCTACAAGAAGCACCAGCTAACAGACATGGCCATTGACTTTCGGCCGAGGTCTGTCAATAGAACCGAGCAAGGCTAGTGCAGTCCTGTCATTCGAAGAAACTCACACTGGTGCGGATTCCTTCCATTTACACAGCCCACAGTGGAAGGAGTCGACGCCTGTTTTGATCCGAGAAAGGGCAAATGAACTGAAGCTGACTTTATTTATGTCCGCGTGTCTTTCAAGACGCCTTTAAAAGCACTGTATTGTCTGTGGGCCCGAGGCCAGCAGGGTCTGGCTGTCCTGAAACCATGTGACTCAGACACACACAATACCTTTCTCTGTCTTCCTCTCCACCGCTCGTCCTCAGAAAACTGGCTGGAATCAATAAGGCGGTTACAGTCAGTGACCCACCCTCACATAATAGGGTGGATTTAATCAATTTTATATATATGTGTGTGATGTGTGTGTGTGGACTTGTGAAGTTCCTACAGTCTTCTGCTCCTTTGTCCCTGCTGTCTGTGCTGTCTCCAGTCCTATTTTGAGACAGCCATGTGTTGTGTTTGTGTTGTAGATGTGATGGACCAGCAGAGGGCGCTGCATTCGGGTTGCCTCGTCTCAGGGGTTCGTACGCCTCCCGTCCGCCGCAACAGCAAGCTGGCCAGCCTAGGACGCATCTTCAAGCCGTGGAAATGGAGGAAAAAGAAGAACGAGAAGCTGAAGCCCCCCGCAAGTGAGTGTTAAGACCGCTTGAGCAAGCTCAAGTAAACACTGGATGGTTTCACGCGAGTGGTTTGGGGAACGCTCAGTTGGAGGTTGCTAATGTACCCGAGCTGTTGAGTTTGTTTTCATTTAGACGCAGCGCTGTATGTGGACCTGTTTCATGAATGGAGAATGTTTATGTTGTTTAGCGATGGAGAAGAAGACAGCTGTACGGCAGAGCAGAGATGACCTCGTCAGGAGAAACCCCGGGGAGCCGGAGACAGGTGCAAAATGAACACGTGCGCACACACACACACACACACACACACACACACACACACACACACACACACACACACACACACACACACACACACAGATAACTCCAGGCTTTTTACAGTACATATCTCGTCATCTAACCATATGATGCCCCGTCGCTACGATGACCCATTCCCTTCCTCTTTGCACTGTGCACTGTATGTAGAGTCAGATCTTGCTTGTGGGGGTAACAGTGAAGATCCGGACACCCCGACACATTCAGACGGTGAGGAGAGAGATGAGGAGCCCATGGCACCTTTGGCCAACACCTTGGAAGACCTGGGGAGCGATCTAGATCCCTCAACAGGTAAAATAACTCCAGAAAGCCCCACGTTGTTCCAGATGTATATACAGACATAGTATGCAAGTCAAAGACACCACCTTTTTTATGCTGAAAACCAATATTTCCAAGTTTTCTTATATTGGGAATGTGGTTAAAGCTGCACTAGGCTATTTTACACCAAAATATTACACCAAGATAACTGTTTGAATTGTGAGACTTCAATACACAGAAGTCATTTAATGTGACTCTTTGGACTTAAAATTTCCTCTTCTTAGTGGCTGGTGAGGGTGGAGATGGTGAAGAGGTTCAGCCATCGTTGGTGAGTCGAGTTTTCTCTGGACGAATGGCTCGCTCGCTGCTGTTTAGGAGACACTTTTGTATTTCACTTTTAAGTTTTGATTCCTCATTTCCTGTGCACAGAGAAGATTTTCCACCAGTGACCACTGCCAAAATGTAATTTGGTGGAAAAAGGCGTATGTATGGCGTCTTAGTTGGGGAAATAGAAGGCTCTTCTCTGTTGCAGCCACACTTTGTGATTTAGGCTGATAAAAGGGGTTTATTTTTACATAAAAATCTTGCCTAGTGCAGCTTTAAAGTGCTAATCCTCAAAATCCTCTTTTTTTTTTATTTTGGTGAGATCTTTGGTGCTCAGCAGTGTTTTTTTTGCACTGCATTTCCCAGAGATCACTTGGCAAACAGTGTGGCGGTTTAGGCTGATAAGACGGATGTATTTTTACATCAAAATCTTTAATGTTGACAGCTGCCATCTGGAAAAGTGTTTCTCTGATTGGCCACTAGGTGGAGACAGAGACTGTGGAAATGAATCCTAACCGAGGTCGTCCTTTCATTTCAGCACAAGATTTTACTGAGGATTCAAAGACAATTGGAGATCACAGTCAGAGTGAGGCTGGGGAAGAGGACCGCACGTCCCTAAGTGACCCCAGCGATGACCAGTCTATGGGGAAGGTGGAGACCGTGGAGGGCAAACAGGAGGTTGCAGTGGCCCCACCTCAGAGACGGGCCAGCACCCCGCCTCCACCCAACCTGCCAGTCAAACTGCTCACCAGACTGGGCAGCCTAGAGGGTGAGTCTGCCAGGGAAAAGCTATGTCTCACATGGACGAGATGCTCCATCGGTTTACATTAGTGTCACAGTTTGATTATTTTCCCTACCAGGGCCTCATCCAGTGCCAGTGAAAAAGTCCCCAGCCACTTTACCCAGGAACTTCACACTTCCCAAAGACCCCCAGGGCTCCCTGCTGCGAGGCAGGATCTCCACCCCTACTGGGTCCCCCCACCTTGGGGTGCTACACCCGCAGTTGCCCCCTAGCTGCATCATTGAGGAACTGCACCGTGCCCTGGCCACCAAACATAGACAGGACAGGTAAGAAGCCAAAAACAACAAACACCTAACAATAATACATGCATAATACACAGAGAGGACACAGGAATAACGAAAACAGTGCAGATAAAGTTTGGGTAATGTGCAAATAACATATAACACATGACAGATCAATCATATATCCAGTCTCCGGTGCCAGTCCGATGGCATCATGTAGATTTTATACATCTGTATGTAAAAATGTAATGTGTTTGTGATTCCTGTATGTGTGCTTTCTGTTAGTGTTGATTCAAATAAGAAATTGCCACTAGAATAAAAGAGTTCCTACAGAAGTTGTATTGCTCTTAGTCAGGGCCCAACCTTTATATTTATATTTATACCAGTAGAAATGGCAACAACATTTGCTGCACTTATCTACTTATCTCCTCCTACACAAGTCTCTGGGAGAAACACACAATCATTATGGTCAGTTTGTGCTATGGGAAAGTAAAAACATTTCCAATTTCCCCTTTAGGTTTTACATTTTAGGCATTTAAATGACTCTCTTACCCAACGCAACTTACAATGAGTGAGTTAGGAATTCAGTGTTCAAAGACATTCATTGGCTGTTGCAGGGATGAACCTGTGACCTTTTAGTAATGGGACAATCTGTCCACCCTGAAGGCTATAGAAGTAAGTGCAGCCTGTGACAAGAAGTATAGCCTTTGTTGGCCTTTAATGACTGTAGCTTGTGGGGGTGGTTGATTTCTTCAGAAGTCAGCATGCATTTCCTTGCTTTTAATTATTCAGTCAAATGTGAGCCATCGAACCACTTGGCAAACATATTGAACATCCGGTCATCCTGGTCTTCGTACAAGGCCTTTACTGGTCTTATGACATTAATTGACTGGGCTGTCTTGTAATTTGTGGCCCTAGCTTCCAGGGGAAAGAGGTGCGCTCATCTCCAAAGCGACGTGTAGATGGTCGTCTATCCCGCACGGCCAGCATAGAGAAGGAGCCTGCTGGCGAGTCGGAGAGCAAGAAGGAATCTGATGAGAACAAGGAGAACCGCCGTCTAGACGAGTACTACAGCGACCAGGAGAGCTGGAATGAGTCTGTAATCTCTGGTAGGTCTGCTGATAATAGACACGTGCCGTAATATTTGCTCTATCTGCCTCTGAATGTATAAATCCAACAGAATCGGAGTGCCCTGTCAATGGATAATGAAGCAGCATAATCTCTGCTGATGTTTGTTTACAGCGGGAGTATGACAGGGAGATTTACCATGATGACGAATAGCAGCCTTACTGGTGTTAAATTTCATCAGGCCGTCAACATCTGCTGTGGTGGCCTAATTCTTGGCCCATCAGTCAACCAATGGCGTCCCTAAATGTGGGTCATCAGCAGTACAGAGTCATCCAAGCTTACCATGTCTGCGGCTCTGAAAAAAAACACTTTACTTGAAGTGCATTTTGATGCATTACAAGCAGATTAAAAGACCACTGATAAACGCTTCTTACAATATATTCATCAAGATCAGAGAATTACATTCAATTTAATATCATGTCATTAACTATATAGTTGTCACATGAAGTATTCAACTCCCTAATTGTTTTGCACATTGTGTTTATTCTGTCATGCTCCGATCCCAATAATTATATATTATTATCATCTATTAACTTTATTTGTATTGCACTTTTTGAAACAAAGTTAAAAAGTTAAAGTTACAAAGAACAAAAAATGCAAAATCAAAAACAAATGTGTAAATATCAGTTTTTAGTCGATATGATATTAGTTGCCAAGTTGCCAAGGTAATCAAGAGTTTTAGGAGTAACATTTGGTGGTCCATAAATAGTTATCATTTAGTTGAGGAAAGGTCAGAGACATCCAACATTTAATATCAGCTAGACAGCCTTCCAGGAAATCAAGGTTGCTTGTAGCACTAGGTTTTACAGGCAGATACAGCTGTGTATCATCAACGAAGCAATGAAAATAAATATAGATAGATAGAAAACAAAACAGGACCCAGAATAGAACCTTGAGGTACGCCACAGCTTAATGGTGCTAAGGAGGATATAGAATTACCCACGCCAACAGAGAACTGTCTATCTCAGAAATATGATAATAATAATTCCAATGAAGTCTCGAAGACATTCAGTTAAGATGTTCTCATCAACTGTGTCAAAAGTGGCACTAAAGTCAAGCAGAACTGGAATAGAACATTCACCAGCATCTGCAGCTAGACGATCATTTGTGACTGAGTAAAGCTGTCTCAGTGCTATGTTTAGAATGGAAACCAGATTGGAATTTTTCAAATTTGCCATATCTTCTCATGTAGTCTTTTAATTGATTGTAACCAACCCTCTAATAATCCTACACAGAAATGGATGGTTTGTAAATGGGTCTATAATTACTCAGAAGGGAAGTGTCCACACTAGGCTTTTTAAAAAGAGGCTGGATAAGAGCTCACTTGAAATAAGCAGGTACACAGCCGCTTGCCAGTGAGCTGTGTATGAATGAAAGAATATTAGGACACACAGTAACAAGGACCTCTTTTAAGAGATGAGTGGGTATTATATCTAGAGAACACAATGACGGTTTCATATGAGATACAATGTCCAATGTACAGTTTCTACTGATGTACTGAAGAAACCTTTCAAGAAAATTACATAGGGAGGTGCTTAATTGGTGAAAAACATTCAGTAGTATCTGATATCTTTTATTTAATTTTGTTCTTTGTAAAGAAAGTCAAAAACATCTCATAATCTTCAAGAGAGTAATACATAATACTAATTACTGGAGCATTTGCAACTCTATGGTCCTGAAAAGAACTCTGGAGTTATGGTGGCTATTGGTTATAAGATTGGAAATACCTGGCACTGTTAACTGTGGTGGTAAATTTTAACACCAATTCCTTCATGCCCTCCAACAGTCCACGCCCCATGTAAAATTACATCATCACATAGCTGCATTATAGAACAGAGCCACAAAATTGACAACATAATGTCAATTATTTCGCAACTTGTTTAAGGGGATTGTGTCTCAGGCCTTGTGAGAAAGCACCTCAGTGTGCAGTGACTAGTTTAGCGGGTTTAGCTGGAAAAGTATGTCTGGCAAAGTGCAAAAATGTTGTGCTATTAGTGACCTTAATGTGTGCACCACCAACAACAACAGGGACCCTCCCACGCAGAATGAGGAAGGAGCTGCTAGCCGTGAAGCTCCGCAACCGGCCCAGCAAGCAGGAGCTGGAGGACCGCAACATCTTCCCCGTACGCAGCGACCAGGAGCGGCAGGAGATCCGCCAGCAGATAGAGACGAAGCTGGCCAAGTGAGTCGCTCTGTGTGGACCCAGCTCAGCCTGCCATCAGCCCCCCCATCAGCCCTCAATCAACCCCCCCCCCACCCTCCTCTGTCCCATGTATGTCTGTTTCATCACTCAACATCACTGTTCACATTGTCTGCTCGTCTGTTCCCCTTCCACCATTAACAACTTCCCTGTCCTGAAACATCTCATAAAGGCCTTTACTCTAGAACCTCACTGGGAATCTGAATTTTAGGATGGATGCACCCCATGAGACTTTGAATATATTGTTATTTACAGGATTGTAGTGGAGGGTAAACTGACCTAAATTCAGTATACCTAGCTTTTTATTCGCAGAATAGAGTTTAGCAGCAAAGAGGCTTACAGTGAACAGAACAAGGATCAGGAGTAGAGCAACCCACACACCATGGAGTCAGGGAAAAATAACCTCAATAAGTCGGTCACTCTGCTGAGATTAATTTTTTACAAAAAAGTACAAAAACGTGATGTTAAAAGGGAGCAAACACTCAACACTCTACACACATTTTGTCCTGATTATATGGTGCGTGGGCCGCAGTACGGCTTGTCCAGAACACAGTAGTATCAAAATGATCTAAGTTATATGAGGATGGGTCATAAAGGGAAACAAAGTGCAATTCAGTGCTTTTCTGTAAATATAGTGGATTGTTTTGTTTATATTGTGGTTGTTTGCCTTATGATGATGACCGACTGGAGGCCACCCACCTTTTTATTTACCACTACGTCACTGGTTGAGTGTTGTTCTTGAGTTAGTCCATTGCTTACCAAAATGTTTAAAGGTTGAAGTGAACATCCGAATCCATAGTTTGTGTCTTAGTGTCTTAGAGCACCCTGGTCTACAACTTTTGATCCGTAACTAGTTCACGAAATCTTGTGCTGTAGCTTCACACTCACAAATAGTTTGTTCAACCATTTCTGATAGTTTTGTCTATGGGGGGGGGGTGGCTCCTGGTGTCACTGGACAGGGCCCCTGTCTCTCACTGTCACCCTAAACCCTCCATGCATGCCATCTCTCTCTCTCTCTCTCTCTCTCTCGCTCTCTCGCTCTCTCTGTCTCTCATGTATTTATTGTATAAATATCTTTATTATGAAGGAAATAATCTGACTGCCAGTGGGAGGAACCAATTTCTGATAAACAACTCTGATCATTCATTGCAGAACATGTAGCTGTGAATCCTTTGGTCACCAAGAGTGATAACACCGATCCTAGTATCGATACTAATTTATTCTCACAAGATTTTTGATTTTGTTTATCATTTCACCATGAGTGCTGCTTTTCTGGGTCGAGTGGTCTGATTTTGAGAGTGTGGAACAGGATTTTGTGGAAGGCAGAGGAGGAATGCAACAGAGAACATAATCTTATTTGTTATGTTATGTAAATGGTGATGGAGTGTTATTATGGTGAATTTAATAGGATTAGAAATCAAATCAGGTTAGGTTTCACTGAATAATACAGTGCATGGTTTACTGGTTTATGTAATGCTCAAAGTGGGAGGTGGAAGGCTTCACTTGTCACTGGCAATGCAAGGTTACAACACCCGCTGTTCTGATGTGACACACAGCAACTTTATGCAACAGGAAGATGGTGGCCTGAGGGAAAGCCACACTAAAACAGAAAGCATGTGTTATTGGTGTGATCTTGGACCGTGGACTCAATATTGTATGCATGAACTACTCAAATAATCCAGAATCAAAAGACATTTTCTGAAGCCTGAAGTTAAAAATAAACGACAGGCTAGCTTTGTGGACTCTATTGTGTATTGTGCATTTCATCGCAGTGCTAGAAGCAGGGTTTGCATTTGCATTTCAATGGGCCTTGAAAATAGTTTTATTTTGATTTGGGTTTTTTCATGGTCAAGAAAATCAGCTTAAATGATTGATTTTTACTGGTTCTGGCAGAAATAATTTATTGTGATCAAATAAATCACTGGATTGCTACAGTAGTAAGTCAGTCTGTTTGTCCTGTTGTTGTCATACCTTTGTTAAACAGGCTGTTGTGATAATTGGCTATTAGCAAGTTGTTCACACTTTGCTCTGCATTGAGCACTGAGCACTGGGCACTTTAATTTAATGTTGACCTCCCTTTGGCGGCCAATTTTGGTTGAAACTCAAGGTATTCTGTGACAGATCTTTTATATTTATAATTGCCATTTGCACTTGCACCTTCAACTATAAAGAATCTCTCATCAAACTTGCTATAGGTTGTCTGCTGAATTCAGTTCATGTTCGTCATGTTGATTGGATGTACCCATTACAAGCCATCATACGCATGTAATAAGAACATCAATTACATCATACCTGCATCAGAAGATATAATACACCACAGTGCATGAGTGAGTGTGGCATGAGCAGGATATGAGTCTGACTCACAATCAAGCACATTAGAATGACATCATAGTAGCATCATAATACACAACAATAACAATAATGCATTATGAATCTGGTATAAACAGCTTATGTCACAGGTAAGCATTTACCACTGGAAACTGTATTTTTCTTTTGTTTATAAGACATCAAATGTATTACGAGCTGCGGATTGAAAAGAAGCTCGTTTATTTGGGAAAGGTCAAACCAAATCAAGTCAGCCTCTCTTTCACATCTATGGAGCGGCTCCAGAAAGTGACATAACATCACAGATGGTTTCTTTAGGGTTGTTCAAGTTCACACATATTGGTTTAACTCTCCAAGATCAAATATAGAATTAAAGATATAAATAAAGATTTAGATAGATTTTTTACCCCAAAAGTATATTACTCATTACTTGTGACTCATTTAAAAAAACCTTTTACGATTACTTTTCTGTTACACCCACAAAATTATCAGGGTAACTTGTGAAACTCGTGAGTGTTGATATCTAATGCTCATGTTATGCCTTTACTGGATGAAATAAAGTAGTGGGAATACTTCCACCCACAGAACGTCAACTTTTTTACCATTTCCTATCTAGGCTAACTTATTTTGAGAGGACAATGACTAATTCTGAAGAAAATGAATCAGGGGATGTGGGTGGGATAATCATAGTTTTTGGATAATTCAACTTGAATCTGATGTTAATTCATTACATTACTTGTTACTGGGAAATGTGATAACATGTAGCCAGTGATAACAGGAGTCAGTGAAGAGGTGAAATGTAAACTCCCGGAGATCTGGCTACTGGTGCAGCAGTTATCCCGGCTCCCACTGAGTGTGGTTTCATACCCAGTATCACTGCAGGTCAAGGCAGCTAATTAGCAAGATTACGATGTTGAGGCGAGAGAGAGAAAGGGAGCAGGTGTCCATTCCTGGGAGGAAAACAGGGATATCTGTCAGGTTGAAGAACCCTAATTAATTTGCAATTTAACATATGTGAGAGGTGAGTGTTGTTCAGGCAGACCTAAGAACGCAACCCAAGAGCTCCTTCAAGCCTGGCATCGCGCTTCCCCACATGTGTTTCCCTACAACCTCGCCCCAAGGCATTTCACAGCTGTGTGTCAATCTGGATAGGAGGAGTAGTTATATGTGTGTGTGTGTGTGTGTATGTGTGTGGTGTTATGCGATGTATCATTAAACCAAGGCCGTTCCACACGCACCTCCTTTCATGTGAGCTTTCACGTGTATGTATGTGCTTCTGTCTGTTGGCGGTACACTGGTGCTTCAGCTTTTAGTCAAGGTTCAAGTCATCTGAAAACAAACAACAAATTTCATTGAATTGAAAACCCAGCAAGTAACTGCAAAAGGCGGCATTCGGCATGTCGCATTTTTGTGTACCATCGAGGCACTTTCGTCTGTTGTCTGCAGGGGGGCATGGTAGTGAATGAGACAAAGCTACATCAGTCGTACATCCACCCGGACCTCTACCAAACTGCTTATGTAAAGGGAACTCCTGATCGCTCTTACATAAGAGACACAGGAAGTGATCAATCGGGGGTCACAAGGGGAAGGTTTGACACTGGGATGCTGATTTAAGGTGGGACAGTGTAGGCAGGCGCTGTCAGCTCAGGACAGGGTAGCGTGGTGTGGATGAAGCTCATTCGTGTTACACATAGCGCATTACTGGGTTGGTGAATCATTTTTATGATCGTTTTAGTGCGATAACCTGATGAAGAGAGTTCACAACAATGCAGCATTAGCAGTAGTATTATCATACTCTCTAGAGACATTTGGATGGAAATTAGAGTGAAAAACATTTAGGTATTAGTGAATGTTCCTTACGACTAAAGCAAACAGTACTAAACTAGTACATTGTCATATAAAATGTCATAGGTCTTTCCCTAGAAAAATGGCACACAGGAAGTGATGCGTTCAGTCAAAGAAGAACTGGTTAGCATGAGCAGCAATAGCCACCATGGTTGGAAAGACAAAGAAAAGAGCGTCACCTACAGAAACTCAAACTTCATCAACAGAAAATCCAAGGAAAAACACGTCACAGTGCTTGAAATTTAAGTTGAGGGTATATTGAAGCTCGTCCTGTGGGAAGAGGCCTGTGAGTGCATGGGCAGTCGGATGCCTGCAGACGGCGTGTATGCAGGCTGGCTTGGCTCGCACAGGTGCTTGCAGGGCTCGGCTCCAGCTTCAGTGGCTGACAGACAGGACTGGCTGATCAACAGGAGATCAACAGCTGAGGCCGCCATTGTTTCAGATGACAGCACCATGTGCTCAGCTGCCGTAACCTGCCAGTGTCCCTGTCCTCCAGCTCTCCACGTGGTCCGCCAGAGGACATGACTACCCGCCCCCGGCAGCCCAGACAACAACAACAAAGGCTGATGTGGCCTCCCTCTACAGCTCTCTAAACACCCACCCTGTACCGCTGGTTGGGTACACAGTGAAATTGAATGAATCATACCGATTCTATGAGTGTAGTAGTAGTTTTGTGGAGGTAGCTAGCACATGTTGTCCTGCCTGTGAGTGTTGTGAAGGGCCAAGGGGTGCACAGCTGTTTGTACAACACTGGAACAGAATGTCCTTCAGAGCTGAATTGCAATCGTCAGACCTTGGATATTTTGCAAAACATTAGCAGTCACACCATGATACGCGAGGTGAAGGCATCCGTCAGTCGCCGTCAGCTGAAAAGGAAATGCGTTAATAACCATCATGTTACAATAAACAGTTGAACATTTTGGAACACAGTTACTACATAATTGCAGTTGCTTTTTTTCCAATTGAAAACACAAAATTCATTGTTTCTTTTAAGGAGAGCATGTAGTGTATACTACTTGTTTTTCAGAGAGTTTAGTGAAGGCAAGATTAGACAACATAGGATGAGCGAGGTTTAATGTCCATGCAGTGGCACGTATATAATACACTTTTGAAGTATTTTTCATGATAAGAAGAACTGATTATTTACAGTCAACACACCATTGTCAGTATTATTTTCTGGTATTCCTCAATAGAGGACATGGCTAAGTGCTAATTTCCACATTATTGTATTGCAATGACATTCTTTGAGTTCTTTGGAGTTCAAGCAGCATTGACCAAATGATACATTTTGCAATTTCCTTTGTTTTCTTTCCTTCCAAAAGTGTTGTTCAAAGGATGTTAGAAGGTATCAAAAGACACCAAAAAACAGAGAAAATTAAACAAACCAAAGGCTTGGTATCCATTCACATAACATTCATTCAGCATTAAATGGAATAATAACTTTTCTGTGTATACAAAAGATCTTATCACTGAGCTCAGATTTTTCATATAAGCTGTGATGTAACACAGCCGCTGACATATATCAAAGAATACAGCATAGCTCTGCATATTGCATTGATTTATATTACTTAAGCCTGCCAGGCTGCAGCAGAATGCAGAGCAGTGGGTTGGCCTGGAACCGGAGAAGGGAACCCTCTATACCCCGTTTCTATGTTTAGCTCTCATTGGCGAAATACTGCAGCACAAGCCATAATCAATGCTTTATCTACGTCACAGCCCACTCCTCCCACTGATGGATTGTATCCCCCCCCCCCACCACCATTCCCCTCTGATTGAACCGTCCCCATTGCCCTGCAGGGCTCTTCTGGAGAGCCGGCCTCGGTTTGCTGCAGTGATCTACATCTCTGTTGCTGCCGGGACCAAACATGCTTTGGTCCTCTGCTTGTTGCCTCGGCTGAGGGGATCAGGCGATTATGGAAGGATGGTAATGAGAGGAACGTCTCATGAGATTGCCACGGCCTGCCTGATCTTCTGTTAGGTTGCGGGAGGGTATTGACCAATGCACGCTACATCTCAATGTCTTGAGACATCATTGCAATCAATTTCCCACAGAAAAGCTCGGTTGGTATTTTTAGAAGGGAGACATTTTGCATTGTTCATGACATGAGAGGAGCTGGAGCTGGGAGGGGGATATTTAGGTGTTTTTGTGAGGCATTCCTTTGACGGTCTTTTCTGTTGTCTTGGGAGTAGAGAGTGGGATTTGACTGACCTGGGCCAATATCAATACCCATATCTTAGAAGATAGACGCTGCCGATAGCCAATATTTTGTGCCAATATTCAGTATCATTACATTTTTGTTTACATGTCAAACTTTCCAAAAAATATACAGATTTTATATAATTTAATACTTATCAGGGTGGAAAAGCCTCTGAAACAGCATTGGGACCATCACAAGACACTAAAACTCTGGGGTAGCAGCTCTTTAAGATGGCAGGTTTTACAGACTGACACCACTGAAGCTGTTGAGGAAAATCACATCCTCACTTCTAGCAGTGGCGGTGAACAACATTGAGCGGCTGATATCGATTATTTTTTAAAAGGCCAATATCGGCCCAACATATATTTTTTTAACCCTAGTTTTAACCCTAATGGACAGCGACAGAAAAGGTGGGCAACAAAAGGGTAGAGGGAGGAAGACATGCAGCAGAGGTTGTCATGATAACAGTACATAGTATTTGTCTTAGACCGCTGAGCCACGGAGAAACAATATTGGCAGATAGAGCAATTTCTGCTGACACCATAACACACTGTGAAACAGGGGGAATAAGCATCCACACACAGCTGCTGTCCAGGACCCCTATATATAACCCAGTATTGGATTGGCCACACAGCAGCTGACTGCAAGAATGCAATATTAGCATTTAGAAATTTAGCTTTCATGCTGTCTGTACTACACATACATTAGACAAATATTCCACAAAAAAAATAAAAATAATAATAAAATAAAATATATATATATACATACATATACAAATACATACACATGTGTACATGAAATAGCAAATAAATATGGACCTATAGAGTCTGATGGCTGTCATGTACTATGTATAGAATTGGCGCTTACCTTCAGTCAATAGATTGTGATAGTTTTGTTCTACTAAGATCCCAACTTTTTAAACTATATCTTTATGTGTAAGGTTCTCTATTACATTGATGTATCTCCTGTATTCTAAACAACAAAGAATTGAGAAATAAATAACTGGAAAAATAATCAGCTTTTTCAGCCATTTAATGCTCTTCAAAGTGCTCAAAAAACAAAATGTCTCAAAATTGAAAGGAGGTCAAGGCTGTTGAATGGCGGCTAGCTGCTTTTCCTTGTGGATTTTCAGTTTCATAATCCATTTCACCCAGGATGAAATATTAATGCCCGCTCTGTTGGGGCTTCCCCAGTTTTCTCCCGCAGGCAGGCAGGAAAACTCAGCTAGCCAAATGGTCTCTTTAGCAACATCCAGAGATGCCTGGATGCTGAACCCTCACTCAGACAGTTCACGGGAGGAGAGTGCGGTCATATTCCACAAGACGCATGTCTGTTATCACAGAGATTGCTTACTTGGGGGCACAAATGTAATGTATGAAAAGCTGAAAAAGTAGATATTATACCAATAATTTGTGCGTGCACTGCTTTTCTTGGCTTAAAAACACAACCATAGTGCTTCATATCCCTCCAACCAAAAATGCATAGATTTCCATAGTCTCTCTTTTTCTGACTCGTTAGTGAGCATGAATAGCAGTGCAACACCCTCTCTGCTCTAAGATAGTGTGCTCTCCGTCAAATTACTTGGTTAAATACGGGTTAAAATGATGACGACAACATGCGCTATTTGTCTCTGTGGTTCCACATGAAGACGCTTCTCTGGTTTCTATTTGTGCCTTTATGAAGAGCAGCATCACAACCGGGCATCAACCCAATTACAGGGCTGGAGTTGGCAGATATTGTAAAGCAGTTGGAGATACGTAAGCACCGGATGACACAGCTTGCACATATATGGCATGAAGCAAAATCCTCAAATTACACGTTGTCACCACTGCAGACCATTCATGTCCTACATGCAGTAATGGCTTTTATTTCGGTGGATCTAGAAGCTAGTACCCTCTAATTAAAATGTCAAAAGTCCCAAAGCCTCTGTGCCCACGCTGTGAAAGCTCTGTTTGTTGGTTTTTTTTGTCCTTTCTAATCTCATTCTCATGAAGCAATGAGGGTTAGATCACCGATGGTCACAGACGAGACCAATGACATCCAGGCCGGTTTTGTTGCTCACCATTGCTATTACATTTCTCAGACTATAAATAAATAGATGGCTGAGTATTTTTCATCCCTAATCTGCCCATTATCCCAGGCCAGCATTGATTTTGGCTTCCCAGTTGACTGTGAAATGCTGCTATGTAGGCTAATGGATGTGGTCCATTGCCTCAGTTAATCATTGTTTGTTAAGTCATTTCAGAACAGTACAGAAGATAGGACACCTGACCGACTCAGAAATATGTTTTTAGAAAATTATTGGTGGACTTGAACCTAAAATGCTCCAAGTAATGTGCGGGCGCCTTAGCCCACAAAGCCACCTGGATGCCCGAAGGCTGAGTACTTTTGAATGCAAGTAGAGGGATATTTATTTCCAGTTGACTTCGTGCCAGACGTTTCTCTTCAGTGTGAAAGTTTAGAGCTAATGTGCGATAACCTAAAGCGTTCTAACCTGGACGGTGCCGTTTGAAGTCGCCTCCTCCACACTGCGCTCCCAGCGGGTCGTCCAGAGCCAGACATGATCCCGCCTTGATCTGTGGACCTGCACTAAAGGGCACAGCCGTGGAGTCAAACAAGTGGCTAGATAAATGATTGATTCTTGGTTTTCTATAAAGCAGGTTTTATGTCTGAGTCTTTGAATGTGTCCCATTCATCTCTCATCAATAGCACAGCGAGCCTTTGAACGAGGATAGAGATATTTGTTGTCGTGCGGGCAGGGCCACGGGCGTTTTTGCAGAGCGTTTCAGAATGGACATTGACTAATTTTGCCCTTCAGCAATGTATGATGGGTGCAGCAAAGTGTCCCGTGAGGCCGGAAACGAATGTCCAAGCACCATTCTCTTCATTCAAGAGTCGCTCAACCATTTGTCAGATCCATGGTCTAGTTGAAAGTTGAGACATTCGGGTCAACACTTAAAGGCACAAGACCTGACGTCAAATCTTTGCTTTGTCTAAGTTACATAAACACCGAGCTTCCGGTGCTCTGCGATGAAAAACGGTTCCTTAAATGATTCTTGGCATGGTCCACCCCCCCCCCCGAGGCTCACTTATACATCCAGCCATGGCACTTCTGTCCTCAGGCTCCGTCACTGAGGGGAAGGAGCTAGGCATTAGGATACACCTCAGTGGGCACTAGCAGGCCACAGCCCTGCCCGTGGCGCCTGACTCATCCCATTCTCCTCCACTTAAACGGGCTGACATTCCCATCAGCCCCTGCTCCTCCGACCACTTTATTGCTTTGACACGCTGGTGAGTTGTCCAACAAATGAGGAACTTTTACCTCTGACCAAGTACTCGGCTGAGTACTCGTGGAGCCCAATACGCTGCAGGAGGCCGTGACTAAAGAACTGGTTGCCCAAATAGAAATGCCCTGACTCACGCTCACATTTACGACAATAAGTCGTAAGTCCCTTGATGTAATATCTTCCGTTAGATCTTTTCCCAGCGACAGAGTATGGATTTAAAAGATTTGCTTCAGTCTGCATGGTGAGGCAAATACAGCTGACCTGGATGTCATGTACTGTAGACCACACATCCTACTATGGCTCTGCTCCATTTAGCACACTGAATCCCCTCAGCTCCCAATATTTCCATCTCTGTGTGACTGGTCTTGTTTCGTAAGCCCTCAGTGGTCCCAGTCACAGCTGAAGCCGTGACAGGACACTAGTCTTATTTTAGATCTGCAGTCTAGGTGACATCCGTCCTCCCATTATTTTCAGGACTGGGGACAAAATTTAGTGGCTTAAAAAAACATTTCTGTCATTTTGTTTCGATGTGTCAAATTCTCACCATAGCAGATTTAACATGTCAGCATAATAATAATAATCATTATTTCTATTGTATTTTTCAAAACAGTGTTACAAAGTCCTAAATAATAACAATAATGATTAATATTCAATAAGGAGTTTGACATATTTATGACTTTTATAATCAATTATACATTTTTTATGAATTTATTTTTGGACTTTAATTTATGAAGACATAAATTAAGCTGAGTTTAACAACAAACAAACCAAAATAAAACAGACACGAATAAGCCTGTCTGTAAAACTAGTTTTGCAAGCTCCTCAGGTTTAACTCTTCCTTCCTTCATTCTAAAGCCTAGATGTCACCTTTGTTCTTTGGACTAGTTTTAGGAAGAGTGGGGGGCGGCAAGTAAGAGATAACTTGACAACTCGAAGACGATACCAACCTGTCATGCTCTGTACTCAGACTCAAGACAAAAGCGCCTGTCCATCCTTATAACTTGGGTTGGGGGTCATCCTGTTGAGAAAAAGGAGGCGATTTATTTATTATATGATTAACAGCAGGGACTATTCCCTGTGTGTGAATCATGGTTTTGCCTTCTGGAGCGAGTCGTGACTGATGGCTAACCTATATTTATCCGGGGAAGGTTTTGTGACTGCATGAGTAGTGAAACTGAGAAAAATTACTTAAAGGTGGATGAGGGGCTTTTGACACCTAAAAATACACCTTTAGATGTGTTTAGGCATTGTATATTTCCTATATGGCAACAGGAGTGTTTCCTAAACTGTGCTGTTGCAACTCAACGCTGTGTCATGACAGCTGTGTGGCAAATTTAGTGTATGGGGCAGCCAGTATGTTGGGGGCTGGGAAGGGATCTTGGAAAGTCATGCGTGGAATCTCAAAATTCAGGTATTGTGGAATGCTGTGAATTTACGCTGCCAGAATCTGTTTTTCTATTTTGCCACGCCATACTTTTGGCTAAATTTAACTTTCTGTATTGCGTTTAATTTCTATTACATCAGGGTATTGAGTATAGCTATAATGTTCCCATTTGTTTTAATCTCATTTCAGTGTCCATAAGACTGCATTCGTGCTGCAGTGTCACATATGACGAGTTTCAGCGCCAGTAGAGCAGAGCCATTCAATATTTATCTGTCCTAATGATTCCCCACTCAGCCTGCATTATGACCTGATACTTCAAGTCTGTTCACGTTAAACACCAGGGTCCCGCCTCTTCTTGCCATACTGTACACTGCTGTCCTGTTATCCTTGTTATTTGTGGGGAGTCTGGCATTTAGTTTCATTTCATTTAGTAAGCATGTTTATCATATGAAGTGTTTGTTACAGTGAGTGGTGTAGCGACAAATAAAAAGGTAGGCTAACTCTGAACTCCAGTTGGTGATCATCACAAGGTAAACAACCACTGATATGAACAAAAATCTATATATTTTCAGAAAAGCATCAGTTTAAGCCTCCCCCTTAAAACACCCTATAACCTAGATCATTTTGGTACTACTTACTATAATGTCTACTATGGATTTCCATCACAAACATTGATATCAGCCTCAAAAGGCAGGTGAACTATATTCCTGCAATTCCTACATTCCTGTTGAGGAATCAGACAAATAAGGCTCTTTTACCCACCCACACTCAAGCCTACGGGTACCCTAACTGCAGCAGGTTTTGGAGGCTTGGTCAAAGTGAGTGTGCAATGGGGAATCTCCTCCCAGGTCCCACCCCTTTCACATTATTATCATACATGTGGTTAAAGAAGGGGGATGCAGGCTCCGCTGCGCGCGCCACTCCACTCTGATCAGACCACTGATCGCTCAGCATCCTCCACACCGGCTCCGGTCCACCGGGACGAGAATGAATGCTTTTATTTTCTAATTCCTCATTTCGTAGCTCCTGGACAATTGAAGCTCCGAGCTCCGACGGACCTGTTTCTTTTTTGACGCGGACCTCGACTTTTATCCCGATGTGGAGCTCCTGCCGACTTAGTTGTAATAATAAAACAAGTCGCTTTTTGGACTCAAGATGGGAAGCGGTGTTTTCCTTTAGGATGTGTAGATCTTGGTGCTCCACACACAAACTCAGGCATCCAAAGTGCTAGTAGTGAAACACTGTGAAAGACTTTGTGTCTGCGGGTAGAGAGAAGAAAAAAACAGAAGCAAAGCACACCGGATCAAAATGGTCCAGAACGTAATTCTGGTGTTTTTCCGTAGGAGACTGAGCCAGAGGCCAGCGGTGGAGGAGCTCGAAAGTCGGAACATCTTGAAACGTAAGTCATTCAACCATCGGTGTATCAGGTGGATAATGGGGGAAGTTTTGGACTAACTGATAAAACATTCCTGATATTGTAGAAATTTGGTTACATCCCTGATGAAAAGTCACTGCAACAGTCCTAGAATTCATAGTCTGTGGTGCTCAAAAGTGAGTTTAGTGACTGTATTATACTTGGGGGTGGGGGGGGGGGGGGGGTGTTCTATAGTGGGGAAATACTTGCCATGGTGATGAAATATTCCGACTTCACAATGAATTACATTACATTACATTAATTTTAATATTAATAGTAGTTTATTATTAAGAGTTTTTTAATAATTAATTAATTAATAATTTATTATTGTTATTATTGTTTATTATTATTATTGGATAATAAATCCATCCTGACGTTTTATAAATAGTGTTCACGTGCATTCAGCAGGTAGGTTCGTGTTTCCAAGGGGCTAATTTGTGCAGACATCATTGACAATGTCACTTATTTTCGTAAGAGTATCCAGTTAACGATACATATTTTTAATAATAATATTTTCATATTTTTTATTATTAATATTCATATAGTTAAAGTGTCTGTCGTGTTCAGTAGTTTATTTTATCACCATATTGTACCACTATAATATTCGGGACTAAAGGTTTTACTGTGGTATGTGTATAGTATCCTTCTAAAGCTTATTATAGGATCACTAGTTCTTTTTCAAAATTTTATTTAGATTTTATTTAGGAGAGTTACTTTTGAGAAAGCAGGTCCGGGTCTCTTGTGACTGCTACCACTTTCACTGTAAGACTTCAAACCATGTAAACAACCCAACTGCCCCTACAAAGGCACCAGAATTATAAAATGGCCGCGTTTGTTTGGAGTCTTCCAGTCTTCAGTTCAGACATGGCACCTGTGAGCCAACCCTGGGCTTCAGCAGCTGTCTGTTTTATCTCTGGCTCTGTCCCTCCCATCACCGGGCCATGTGTTGAAGCTAAACACAAACACTGCTAAGTCCCTTCGCCATCAGGACAGTAACCCAGAGCCACATCAAGGGCATGCAGATGAAAGCTGCAGCAGGTCCACCTACACATGCTCATAACTCAGAACCAGAGGCTGAATCTCAATTAATCATTCCTGCCTGTTGCAAGGCGTTCGTCCAGCACACAGGAGTGTAATCCATTCAGACGCTGACAGGTGCCGTCCTCATCTGAAGCTGCCAGAACTAGTTCAGCAGCTCAACATTTTTTGGAACAAAAAAGAGAGAGATTAAAAAGAAGCAAAGCAACATCGAGTGATCTTCCTGCTGTATCTAATAAAGATAAATCCTATTAGTGCCTTAATGAGCCCATGTCTCTCTCTAGACATCCACTGATCCAGACTGGAGGTCATATCCAATGTATCTGTTGGGAATATTTATTATGAGTTGGATCAGACATATTAGCTGTATTAGGCTCAGACTAGATTAACTTTCCATCACTGCTGGTCCTGCGACCAACCTAGCGTTCGGCACCAAGGTGATTTCCTCTGTGTTTATTGTACTTGCCGGTTTAAAGTGATTCATTTTTGTTTTTGTGCTGCATCACCATGGCAATGCAGCAGACACATTTAAGGATGTCCATTTGTGTGTCATGTTTTTTTTTTGCTGACGTTTGCCTTTGCCTTCTTTGCTGTCAACAGAAAGAAATGACCAGACTGAACAGGAGGAGAGGAGGGAAATCAAACAGCGGCTGAATAGAAAGGTAGGTGGCAGAACGACTTCTTCAACTTAATCCCACACCCAGGCACATATACAAACATATCAAACACCAATCCTCAATGCACCACCTGGTATTTAATGGGATTACTACTTTTTTATTTATGTATCTAAATGACCGTTACTACCCTTTGACTCCAGCGGTATTATGTATTGATGAGCGGATCAGAGGGTTTACAACAGTTTCCTCTCCTTCCCCTTTTGCCAGCTTAACCAGCGGCCCACAGTGGATGAGCTGCGGGACAGAAAGATCCTCATTCGTTTCAGTGATTATGTGGAGGTGGCCAAAGCTCAGGACTATGACAGGCGCGCTGACAAGCCCTGGACCAGACTGTCAGCTGCTGACAAGGTATATCTTCAAAAGCCTCTCTATTGCTTCTCTGTTTCCGGGCCAGGCCTCAGCAACACTGACGTTTCATGAGGAAATGTTACAGAAACTAGATACAGGGGGCTGTAGTGAGTCTACACCATCTCCTACAATCAACATTATTTCTAACATAACTGTTCAAATAGTTGTATATGCATAGATGGATTCATTTTTGTGATGCTTGTATTCTTTGTTTGTACCTTTCTTTTACATAAAACGCAGATAAACTTACATAAACCTCAGACGTTTTTCATAAGGCGTAATCCCCCGTCATTTTCATCTGAATGGCTTCACAACCTGAGCAACTGCATTGATATATAAAGGGACACACACCTGGGCTTATGCTTGTTGTTGTCGTTGCTTTTGTTTTACGCAGGCAGCGATACGGAAGGAGCTGAATGAGTTCAAAAGCACTGAGATGGAAGTTCATTCTTCGAGCAAGCACCTGACGAGGTGAGTGGGTCCGCACTCTTGGTTTGGTCAACTGGTGGTTTCTAAGAGGGTCAATGTGACAGTGTGAAGAGACCCAAGGACGTGGAGTATCCTACATTTCCACGTCATTGAGTGTGGACCGTGCAGAGTAGGGCCTAATTTAGCTGCATTCAGGCCTCTTGAGATGAGAAAGTTGAGCCCTTTTGCACCACCTTTCCAATATAATGAATGTCCACACATATTTAGCTTACGTTTTGCTTACGCTATAGTAGCTACAAAAAATGATCCTGTTTTAGCCTGGGTTGTGCTTACGCAAGCCCTATTTCTAAAGGGAAGCAATTGAGCACTGTCCATTGGGCTATTAATAGGGCTGTGACTGATGAAACTCCCCTCTTTTCCTCTTCGTAGGTTCCACCGGCCTTAGCAAGGTTTCTTCTGTGAAGAGTTGCTGATATTTGGTTCTGTCAGTGGAGACCTTGCATGGAGTCTTCCAGTGCCCTGGCCCACAGTCAGTGGGTGTCCTGATATTTGGGTGCAGTGAACCTTGGAGGCTATGTCTCTAGAATTGGAGCTGCCAGTAGGAGGAGACGCATGCAGCAAGCTCCACTTCTGCTCAGAGGAACATCTCCTTAACCTTCATTTTTCCTTGTCAGAGGAGCGGGGGAATCAAGGTCATATTTGCCATACAAAAACAAAGACTTTTTTTTGTAAAACAGACTCTTTTGAAAGACAGCCTTTTTGATGCCACAGGGGGAAATGTGCATGTGACCAAGTCAACCTGTCCCACTCCAGTACCAGTAGTCACATCCCCAAGCGGTGTGTGGGTCTCACTGAATCAGTTGATTCAGTTTCATATCGACAGTGTAAATGTTCTTAAACAGAAACCTTGTCTGTGTACAAGACAAAAATCCCTTTGTAAGCACTATTTATTGTCTGCACAATACAGGTTTTGAATTTGTAAGAAATCTTGTTTGTCTTGTGTCTGATGTGGTTTTGGTGTATTCTTTCAAACCAAACATGCTATCACGACGTGACAGAAATCTGTCATAGCGTGTGATTCTGTGATATTTTGGTCAGCTTTAGGGTAATACTTGTGGACTACACACTATAAATAAGTTTTTTAAAATCCATTTTGCTTAGTAAACACAGCAAAAAAACATCTTGTGATGATGACATCAGCGTATCAAGCTGTTAGCGTGACATCATCAAGTAACCTTGACAGATAGGGTTTGGCAGACGCTCTTATTGTACAAGCTCGAAGCAGCGACCCATTTGTAGCCTCCTTCCATTTCTATTTCCATGCAATATATTATTCCCTCACAAATTAGGGAATTCGTCACCTCTAGAGCATCGACTACCTGCGCGGTTTTAAGAGGGTTATGGCTGGGTTAATCTCCACCATGAAAGGAAGTTCATCTGATTGTATCTGCCCAGTCTGAAAGGATGTTGTTGACCTAATAACTGTTTGTGCTGCTGCGTCATGCTGGCAGAGTAACAAGAACGAAAGGAACAGGCCATTGTGTTTGGCTTATGGAAATCCTGTGTCACACTTATTATGGGTACAGGTGAGGTCATGGAAAATCTGCTTTTTGGGACATGGACGTGGATTAAAATCGCCCGGTAAACTCATATCTCATTCAGTCGCACCTTTTAGATTGGCAGTGCAGTTTTTAGCTGCATTTCTGACATCAACGTGCCTGTTGTGTGAGTCAGAGCCTCCGTCCTGGCACTGGACAAGAACAGATGGCAGCTCCAGTGTAAGTCATACTGTACACCAAGACCACTCGCTGTCTGGAGTAATGAAATGAGCGGCTCCTGGCTGGGAGCTGCCGTAGCCGGTAGTGGCCAGTTTCCCCCCTCAGAACACACTCAGACCTGCAGAGGTGTGTGGGAGGAAGGGATGCTCTCATGGGCGTGGGTGGGATATCCTGACTTCCGGGTGTCCCTCAGATGGGTGGAGGCCAACACACGCAGGCACACACCGAACATATGTTGAGGATTTTTTAGCCAACTGTAAGCGATGACTTTTTAGCCCAAAAATATGCCACGGATTGTAAGTCACGTCATATTTTGGACCACTTCCTTTTCCACATTGCCAGCCACGCTAATGAAGACCCAATTAGCTGCATTATGTAGAACATGACATCATCACTTCTTCAAGAACCACGCATCGATAGTCTAAAGTACTTTAATAAACTGAAGAAATCACTGTGGTGCTCACGATACACCTGGAAGTAACAACTGTTAGAACCGACGCAGTGCCCTTTTTTCATAACGCGCACGACATAATGGTATTTTAACGGTGCAACTAAAAACCTCATAACGATGCATTCATTTTAAATGTGCAACCCAGCCGGTCCCCGGAGCAAACGCCACCATCAAACATCATACTGCAGACCTTAAATGGAGGGTTTGTATATAACTACCAGCAACAAGCACTGGGCAACAGACGCAAAAAGGCACAGTATTGTTCTGCTGCATCAATATGTGCCCCAACACACACACACACACACACTCACACACACACACAAACAGGCATGGCAATTCAGACTGTGCTGATGTAGTTGCAATGTGTTTTGGTAAGAGGGTTTAGAATAAACAAAGGAGATTTCTGCTCAAGTGTGGAGTAGTTTCAGTTCATCATATGCTGCATTTGACTATAAAGCCTTGTAGCACTAAGATCGTTTTTGCTTCATTGTCGAGGCAGTTTTACAGTTTACCATTACCTTATCTAAAGTGACTTACAATAATTGCAATGGTCTGTGAATCCAATAATTACAAGCAACCTTAGAAGAGCCAAGTGCAAGAGACAACAGCAGAGGGTTGCCAGGTTATGAGCACCCTCCGGGAGACTTTGATATAAATGTGATTTCTTCGGGGAGTGCAATTGTAGAATGTTGTTTTCACTGTTACCAAACTGAAGACAGAAAGACTTTGTATAATGCTATCAGGAAATGCTAGGGAAGTGTGAGGGAAGTGTAGGGTGATGAGAGTAAACCCTAAATTATGTAGTAAAAATATGAAAATGGCCTTGCAGTTTATTTCATGTTTTTATTTAATGGATGAAACACGATAACAAGGATCATACATAAACAAAACTGTGGGTTTAGGTGAAAAACAACCTCTCTGGACTTATGGAGAAAGGTTTACCTAAATAAAACATATATATTTATAGCATGTCTTTGCATCCATGAGGAAAGGAAAGAATTATGAAGAAAAGAACAAATTGAATTTGTGTGGATCTGAAACAGAAGGAACAATAGTGTTCAATCCAATATGCTTAGTACATTTCAAATGGACACTTTTGAACAGCGTTTCTCTGATAAGGAATTACATATTTTGTCTTGAGTAGTTGTTGAACTGGGGTGTTAAGACTTGGGCAATACCACCATCTAGTGCTCACTAACTATAATACTCAGTAGCACTCAACACAAATACTAAATTCCTGTGTCTGACTGTTATCTATTACACATGAAATAACCAGCACTAGGCCTGTAGTAGGTGATATAAGCTGATTGATATTGTTATTACCTCAAGAACAAAATGGCAACTCTAAGTAAGGGAAGCAAATGATAAATTATGAACATTTCACAATCAATATTTAATGGGCGATGTCTTTATTCTGGTCAGCCTGAGTTAAGACCTTAAGTGTGGGATGTGCTGTGGATGTTCAGATAGCTGCTATCATGTTTGAAGCGTGCCATGTGACCATACAGCTGCAGCGAGTGAGGCAAATGGAAGAATGCCCTCCTATAAAGAGCCAAGCGCCCCGGCCTGCCAGAAAGTTGTCTGGAATCTGGGCTGTAATATCAGTGGAAACTGTTTGGTAAAAGGTCAGTACTGTCTGGATCTAAGGGAGCCAGCTACACTGAAGCAGATGACCTATACTGCTCCCTGTGATCCACACCGACCCCCCTCCCAAAACATCATAGGCTCCAGAAGAATGGGGTCAACCCCTGTTGGTCAGTGTAGTCTTACAATATCAACAAACAGCACTGCAAGCAGATTATTATGACTCTTACAGCTGTGTGAAATGATGATGATGATGATGATGATGACATGATGAAGTAATGCAATACAGATTCAGACTGTCAATCATAAAAAATGGGGTCACCAGCCTTGCTAAAGTGAAGCGTGAGCAAATCCTTTCGTGACTTTAATTAAATATGACCATTTTATGTGAACTGATACACTGTACCAGTAATGCATTACTATCATCGAGCTAGACACGGCTACCGCTAACACTTTTAACAAGATCAGAGATCATTTTTGAATTGCAGACTTAATTTCTTTCAGATGCAGCGATTAACGCCAGAAAGGCCAAGCCACTCTCAATTGGTGGCTCCATTTTTAGAATTGAGATATCTCAGATTCCCAAATGTCTCTCCATGACTTTTCCTAGACTTAATTTTTGTACAAATCTTTGTTGTTAGACTTTAAAAACAAAAACGGCTTGTTGGCCTCCACTTCCATTATTCAAACCTAGTGGCTTTTAAAGGAGCTCCTTGTGTGCCTGATTCGAGCATCACATACCAAGGTAAAGGAAACGTGTTCCAATATAGATAAGGCGTTAGTTAATTTCACTTAATATTGAATATTGTCACCAAAAACTATGTACAGATGTTATGGCTCTCCATTGTGGCCATTCAAGTAAAGTGCAGCATGCTATCCTCACACTCTCTCGGCACAGTCAGTTTGTAGCTATGGCATGAAAGTTTATAATTTTGCCCATCATTGTTGTCCCAGTAGTTACATCCTTTTACTCGATAGCAGATAGCAAACTCCAAAACGGCTCCAGGCTGCAGAATAAAGGGCGGGACAGGAAGGTGAAAACGGAAGATATCTGTCTCTGGCGCATCAGACTCCCCACGGTACCCACTTGAAACCCAGGATGCCATTGTGTCTGTGTAGATCCTCCAGTTGGTGAATGAGTAGTGCACTGTGACCTCTTTCTCAAAAGCTAAATTAAGTACTTGTATGGTGCCAATTATTCCCAGCTCTGAACATACGACCTGCTCCAAGCACACCCTCTGGTTGCAGAGACGCTTTAGGAAGCCGGGCTGAGCTTGCAAATTGTCAGGGAAGCAAGGCTTGAGGTGAGGCAGGGACAGCTCCAGTGACTTCCCAGAGGCCAGTTCAGAGCTCATCAGTAGTCTGGAGATAACATGTGGGGGTATCAGCGGGTTCTCCTCAACCTTGAAGAACTTAACTTCCTCTAAGTCAAGGCCCAGCGAGTCAATGAAACGTACCTGCTGGCTCTTAAGTTGTTTCTTCCTCTCTGCAGAAGAAGGAAGAGACAGAGCTCGTCTCCTCGTGATAGGCTTGGTTGGAGGGTCACTGGACAAGCTGTTTTTCTTTAACACAGGGTCCCTCACTGAGGGCGTCCTTGGACTCGGGGGACGAATCCGGACCGGGGCTTTGGGAGGTTGAGGTTTGGGATCATAAATGTGCCTAAGATGGATGGTAGTTGTTTTAGTAGTGGATACACTGTTGAGGCCACTGATGAACTGAGGGTGTGTCCCAGCCTTGCCAGCGGAAGCCCTCTGTTGCCTCCCTTCACAAGCCCAGGCCATCTTCGCCACACTTGCAGGACCAAGAGCACCTTTAAAAACAAACCAGACTGAGCATAAGTGAATCATTCAGATCTCATACTGTACACTCACATTTACAATATCAGTTCAACGATTGTTAATGTTCTCTCATGCCAACAAAATAATGGTTTGGTAAATGTTGCAAATGTTTGTTCAGTTTAGCACAGTTGCATGCTAAAAATGTTCAAATAGGACCAAACCTTCAGCGCAGAGATGTCTGGTGTTCTGTCAACTGGCCCCTTGCCTTGACCTTGTTCACTGGAAGCAAAGTTGTTTTTGCAAATCCGACCACATGACAGTAAAGAGCCTGCCTCTGCCAGCAAATGCCATTAATACTCCGCAGTGCACAGCAAACAACATCCTGAATGAAAAATAAACAAGCTACTGCAAATCGCCTTGACGCTCTAGTCCACAGACTCCAATGGTCACTGTGGCCAGCCTACAAAGCTATCACAAGCATTTTGAAGATCACCTCTCCCAGTGACAGACACTGACAACGACATACAGAGGGCATGTTGTAATCTATGGCTGCCGCCCCCTTTGAGTTCAGCCTTTGACATATAACATGAGACCTTAATTGGGGATGGGAGGTGTAGGGTGAATATTTATAGCAGATTCTAACACAACTGCATGGCTGTGTCTCTCGTTCCCTGGGGATGCCTTCAGCTCTTGCTTCTGTCTTGTTACTAACATGAAAGTCTAACTGCTTATAAGATAGAAATGGGTTACTTATTGGCAGTAATATAAATATGAATGATAGCTAACAGTAATAAGTTTTTCCTTTTACTGGTCAGTTTTCTATTTCACTTTAACAGACACTAGGAGGCAATTGTGACTATTAGTAACTGTTTTGATTTATGCTTGTTGCTGTCACAAATTAAGATGCTTTTCCATTGAATCCTATGGGGCTGTGTGTTTTAAATATAATGGTTGAATTTTACTAGTAACTATTCAGGTGTTACTAGTTATTAACCATGGGGAACCAGCGATTGTATTAAATTACATAAATTGTTCAGTAGTTGTCATGTTCTGAACTGGTAGTATTTCAATATGTACTAGTAACTAGTTTGTTCAGTATTTCCAAGTATCGCTTAACCCTAGTTACTTGTAAAATAGAAAAATCACAGTTAAAAGAAGTCATATTAGGCTTGTAAATAAGAAAAAATACATTTCCACTCTATGTGAGTAGCCTCGTGTTGTAGCAGACAAAACGAATTTGAAACTATACAATAGGATTTCGTTATACTATGTTTTCTAATAAGTAAAGTCCATAGAACCACTTGTATGCCATGTAATTGCCTACAGGAATCAGCACATGATACCAGTCGTATAATACGAATAAGAATAATAAATGCATATACAATACATACACACATAATATTTTTATTGTTGCCTTTGTGAAAATCCTCCCACTCTCTGATCTCTTCTGACATGCATTTTCCTTGCAGACCTGGCGGAGAATCGCCAAGCCTACATTGACTTCCACGCGCCCTACGGGTCGCTAATCGTCGTCGTGCACCGTGTTGCAGGCTCCAAATACCAGCCGAGCAATTCTGACAGAAAAACATGCATTTTAGCGCATTTCGACCCCCATTCCTAATGCTCGCACCACAGCGTTTTGCGCGGAGCACCCACTCGCCCATTTGATTGGCGCTTACTGTCAGCGGGGATGGGCACGATTCTGCAGGAGCGAGTGCCACAACAATGCCTCGAGAGGGTTTCCAGCAGGGAGAGGGAATGGAAGAAGAAGGCGTCGTGGAGCAACAACAGGCCTAATGTGACCAGGTAGGACGTGATGTTGTTTGTTGCTCGATTATAAATTGTAGCCGCTTCACTGCCTAGACGCCTACATCTACAAAGGCCACTTGTTCGTGTTTACACCGAGGGTATAAATACATTCCGGTATATCCGAGTAAAATAGCAGGGTAGTTACGCTCACTTATCTATCACTGTTTATGGTTTTTGTTTCAAATATTGTAATATTGTAACAAAAATAGGACTATAATATTCTTGTTTATATGCACGTGTTTCTAATATGGAATCCGATTTTTCCAAGCAACAAAATGGGTAGGCGGCAATCACAAAGGAAGTCACTGCAGCCCCAGAATACATTCCCAAGTCAGGACAGTGTCCACATGGCTGAGAAAGTAAGTGTGACATAATACAATGCATTTAAAGAAGGAAAGCATATTAATATAAAGTACAATTTTCTTGACATGAATTCTCAAAGTATGTGTGTATGGGCTTAATAGTGTTTCTATGTAATCGCAGAGGCTCCATCCACGAAGAAAGCACAAGCTTAACATCCCTTTGACCAAATGCAACACCTCTCAACTCAGGTGAGTTTGTTATTGTGACAGAAGAATTATCTTTCATGACATTCTGCGATCACTGGGTCTTATGATTCCCCCGATTTATTTTTTCCCCTCTAGTGCTCAGGGAACGTCAGATTCAAACTCCCACCCAGTTCCTCCTGCAGGGGACAGGAAGGAGCCAAAGGGCCAGCAGGCTGCTCAGTGTTGCCACAACAGAGGACAGAAGCATCCAGGTGTCAGAGGGAGGAGACATACACCAGCCTCTCCTCGCCACCATCTTTCTGAATCAAATCCAGATCTGCTGGAGAGTCAGACGTCAAACCAGGATGATGTAAATCCGAGTGGCCATGGAGAAGCTGACAGCGACAGTGATTTGTCTGAGTCGGAGAGACTTCCTATGCCCCCCTGTGCACGTGTTCCTCCACAGCTTGACCTGAGGCCAGAGGTCATCAACCCTGAAGACCTCCCCTCCCACAGCCACGGACCCAGAGGGCAAGGCAGTTCACGTTTCCCAGACTTCCTGCCTCCACCCTTTAATTCCTGGAGTCTCAGTCAACTGGCTGTGTTCTACAACATGGAGGGCAGGGGTGGCCCTCGCCTCGGGCCTGTGGGCCCTTTGGAGAGGTATCTGGAGAGGCTGCTACAGCTGGAGTGGCACCGGATCCAGACTGTCCAGGAGGAAAGTGGAAAGTCCACCGTGTCAGATGTGCCCGCCAGCTGCCACAGGTCGCCTGCCACCTCCTCGTCTCGTCTCAGTTTGCCTAAAAGTATTCTCCAATGTCAGCGTGCCTTCCCCCTCACGTTCCTCTCATCCCTGGCCAATCACTCGGCTCTACTCCCCGGCTGTGCCTGCACAATCTGCTGTATACGCTACTCCACGTGTAGCACGTCATGCTGCCGCTCCACCCATGGCCACAGCCGCCAGTCTAGACTGAGTCCCTTGCCGGAGCGCAGGGGCCCCATTTCCCTCCCCAAGAGAAGCTACAGCGAGACTCGGGTGCACTCAGACAAGAGTTTAGCATCTCGGGCTCCAAGGTTCAACAGCCCGGTGAGGGGGAACAGCCACCTGAGACGTATGCAAGCTTTGGGGAATATTCGCAACCCAGTACAAGGTGCTACCACAAAGTCTCACTCCACTGCCAGGGACTCAAGTATCGGGGCTCGAAGAGACTGTTTGGAAGGGGGGGACGTAAGGTCCGGGGACTGTCGATCAGCGGGTTTGAGGAAAAGGAGTGGTTCAGAACAGAGAAGAGGTGGAGTAGAAAGACGGCTAGATGGATCTGAGAAAATAAGGAGTGGTTCTGAGTGTAGAAGAGGAGGAGCTGAGTGGAGGAGAGCGGCTGAGCTCAAGGACCAAAAGATAAAACCAGACGCTGTCACTGCAATAATGGACAACTTACCCGGGTCCAAACACACACCTATAAGCAAGCCAAACAGGCCAAAACAGGTTGAATTTGTTACATAGCAGCAACTTGACTACTGTAAGTGTAATCTGTATGGCATTGCTATTTTAAATCACTCAAATACACATGTATTTTCAGTATTTTTTTCCTACAGTATTTGAACAGGTCAACAAGTGTAGCATCTTTTCATGATCTTTTTACACATTTGGTTGTGATGTTTTGTCAGATTTTTTTCATATCATGCGTTTTTTTCTTGTAACAAGGTGTTTAGACACATTTTTGCTTATTTCTGTTTGATCTAGTGCTTTCCAATAAGTCATTGCTCAAGCCAATGTTAAAGCACATATTTATGGATATTTATATTACATTTTCTTTACCTTCTTCATTTAAATGTATACCAATAAAAAAGATAATACATCCTGTGTTAATGTTCATATTTTTTTAAAAGGGTAACCATACATGATGTAAATGTACTTAATGTAATTCTGACCCACATGCAAACACACACATATTGAATATTGCAGTTAATTCAAATGAAGAGAGCCTCAGAGCTGTCATTGATTAATTATAGGCCTGGATGACTCATGGCAGCCATTATTAAAACTATCAATATTTTGTTTTGGTGAATCTATGCAAGGTTTTACTGTGAGACCAAGCTTGTGGGCCTTATAGATTCTTCTATTTTGTACCAAAATGGACTCAAAGTGGTGATTGCTGTGATAAGCAAGTGCTCTTGATGCCAATGTCAGTGGGTTATTAGGATTTATTAACATTTTCTTTGAAATGTCAAAAACTAAAGTTAATTTCTATCATGATCCAAGGGAGAAATGAGTCACAAAATGCTAATAGTTGTGACATTAAAGGACAAATAAGCTAACGTTAGGTAAACAGACACCGGTAACTACCTGTGAGTTTTTGTGTCTAAAAACAGCATGGGTAAATATGTTTGCGCCACAAAATGTGACCAGCCATAGTTAACTAGTTCGTGGGTTTTAATGCTCATTCATTTATTTGTCAAAAATAACAACGACATATCTGGCAGAGGACAAGACAAACGGATACATGAAAAGTAATGACAGTTCCAGCAGGTAAAGACAAACTGGTGAATTTTAACACTGGCGTAAAAGCGGTACCTCGGTATACGCGGATCTGCAGCTGGTCGCTGTTTCATTCCGGACGTATTTTTGTAGCAACACCTCCACCATGGACGCTGAATCCAAGCATGTTTTGGAGTATTTGACAGAAGTTGAGGAGGCGGCTGAGGACGTTCTCACTAATAAACAACAGGTAACCAACCACTTACTCACTAAACTAGTAATGGTTTGCAAAAAACGGCTTTCGGGGTAACGATATTTCGGTAACGCAGCGTTCTGTTAGCTTGGTAGTAAACTTTAGCGGCTAAGCTAGCTAGCGTCTAACTAGCTGATTAGCTTGCCCCCTTTTCTGCACTGGGGAAATAACTACAGCGATGCCTTCAATACATTTTAGAACGATACTAGACAAATACGACAAGTCACCGCGATAAAATTGGTTTCAGGTTGGACAGTGCTCGCGACCGGGAAGTTTACTGGAAGTCTTCGCTGATCAGTTTCTAAGGCGGTTGGTTGGTTAGGGACCGTCAAGTACGTAATTCCATAGCTGCACATAAAGTTACAATTCAGTAGCTTCTCAACCATATGACAAAAAAGACAAACAAACAAATAATTGCGTTACAATGGTAGAGCTACATCTTGCACACCTACTGTTTGTCTCAGTAAGTGCTTATTTTATTTGTTGAAATATTGAAAATATTTTGTATCAATATGTTAATGCAAAATATGGGATTTTCTTTCAATAGCGTCCAAGTCACGTGACCCAAAGACACTAAACTACCTTGTTTATGTTTACTAGCAATGGCCACATCATGCACATGCTTTGATTGTGTTACAGAATGTTTAAAATACTTTATTAAACTATTATTTTCAGGTGTAATGGCTTCACGACTCCATGACTAAATTTCTGTCCTACCTTTTCAGATTGTGGACCTAGACATAAAGCGAAACAGGAACAGAGAGGCATTGAACGCACTGCGAAATGACATGTCAGAGTCAGGTGAGAGTCCATACCTTAATGACAGAGAAGATTCAGGGCTTAGTAATGTTTCGGTTAAAAGGTTAGTGCATAGCATAAAATAAGCTAATAACTATGTTTAAGTGTTAATTGTTTTCTGCACATCTTGGCACACACTGACATCCTAGACAATAATTGGGACAACAATTGGGACAACGTGGCTCACTTACAGTTCTGGCCAAATTATTGGCACCCTTGCAATTTGTGCAGATAATGTACAGTACCTTCTGAAAGAATTGGAAATTGAAATAACCTTTGGTCTTCACATATTCATCTGTTTTATTTGACAGCACATGATAAAACAAGAATACAAATAGAAAAAAAGTATTTTATAGCTTCAAACTGAAAAGTGGCCATGGCCATGACTTTTGGCACCCTTTAGGACAATTAAAATCCATTTTGTTGGAGGAAATAGATTCTCGTTCACAGTGTAAAGCTGCACACGAGAAGCTGTGAAAACAATTATTATGCACGCAGGATTTCATGATGTGATGTGTTTCACACATGTGAAACAACAGGTGTGTAGATGTGAGCCTTTTAGGCTTCATCTTATGCCTAGGTAATCGTTGCTGTAGTTCAATATTATTGCTATCATTTTCAGGGAAAGTGAAGGTTTGCTTTGGAAACATGTTCATCAAATTTCCCAAATCAAAGACGAGAGAGATGATTCAGAAAGGTAAGAGCTGCCCAGTTTTATAACTTCTAACTGTATTTTATAATTTTCTACTGTAATTATTTGTTTGTAAAATTGTTAAATATGAGGCAATTGTAAACCCTTTTGATATTTTTTTTTTTTAGACCAGGAACAGCTAGACAAGGAAATAAATGACCTTCGCAACGGACTAAAAGCGAAGGTCAATCGCCTCAACGAGATTCAAGGTATGAACTTCTTGTAACACCATTCTGGCTGTAATAAAGTTCAGTTGGCTAATTGCAATGTAATAGAGTGGTGAGAGGTTTCAGTAACAATTGTGGGGGGAAACATGTGTGGCACTGTTTAGGATGGGGCTAGTTTTCAGATTTGGAAAGAATTTTAGTGATGTGTGCCTCGCACCAAGTTGCAGGATAATTTCATTGCTTTCAGATGCCAGTGCTCATGCGGGATAGGCATTGAATAACCTAAGCACTTCAGAGAGGTTGAATTGATCTCTTCTTATTCTTCTTCTTCATAGTAAAACAATAATGATAACTAGGGATGCACCAATCAGATTTTTTGGGGTGGATTCCAATTCCTTCTGTCCAATATATTAAAGTGGTTCTAATCTATGATCGCATGCTGTGGTGTTCAAAACACAACGTGAGAAATAAACTGTCAATACCAGATGGACGACGTGCCTACGCTACTAGCGTTCTGCTCACTGCAACAGATTGTCTTTTACTTTTTACGGCCACATGTTCGACCTCATTGTGTACAATGCGTGCAATTTGAACACCCAAAAGCGGTGGTGGAATTGAAGCTCTTTGTATGGAATTGAAGAACTTGTATATTTTGGAAATTAGACAGGACATTGCTCCGGACTGTCCTCTTTAAGTCAGAAAATTCCCCGTTCTGAGTTATTTGGAATGCTTCTGCAGTCTCTCATGGAGGATTATCTCTTCTCCATTACTGGTGTTTTGGACAGTTTTCTGGAAGTTCTCCATAGACACTGATGCATCGTTACTTTTGTAATACCTCCCTAATGGACAAGTTGTTGGAAGTGAGTGTAGAAACTGATTCCAGTTAGCGTTCACCAAACTGGCTGTAAACTCGGGCCCAGATTTACTCTAACCTTTAGTGGCTAAAAATCCCTTACAATGTTCCAAGTCAAGTCAGCACTAAGACCTGTGATAGGTGCAAGACAATTTATTTGACCGATCAGGTGTTATGTCATTGGTTTAGCACATGATTAAAGGTTTTGCAAACAGTTTTGAAAGGCTTTAGTAAATCCTTGGAATAGTAGGTCCTTGGAGGAATAAACAGGGAGTGAGTTGGGTTGAAACTCAAATTATTCTTCATGACAACGTGTTGATTAAGGGAAACTCCATCTTTCCAATTTCTGGAAAAAGGCAACTGCAACTGGAGCAATTTATGAGCTGCCAGCCAGGTCTCACTACTGTTTTGTCAAAAATGCCTCCTTCTGACTCCATGATAGATGAAGCAAAATAAATGACATCTTATTACAGCTAATACTACCTCAATTTATTTTTTCAAGGTTCAAAGGTTTATTCGTAACATACACAGTCGTAGTGGTACAAACGTGCAGTGAAATGTGCGGTGGTATACTTGTGTGTGTGTCACTATGCTAAAGTAAAAAGGAAAGGGGGCTAAAACTAGGAGGTATACAAGTAAAAATTACTACAAGAAATCAAAGTAAATACAAAAAACAATAAATGGACTGAATGATATGAATTGAAATGATAACAATGATGTGTCTGTTTATTTTCAGGAAAACCTGAGCTGAGAGGCTACAACCTTTCTCCACTCTCTGGTGATGAAGTCAAAGCTATCAACAGCCTATTAAAGAGATGACATGATGTGTTAACTGCATAACAACTCTTACAGAGAGGGCATACGCCCTAGAGAGCACATGTTGCCAAGGAAACTCACAAGTCCTTTAGGCAACAGTTGTGCGAACTATGCTGTGCTGAGTACTATGCTGTGATAACTTAGGGGTGGATTTGTTGGCACGCTGCATTCTACTCCTGGACAATGTGTATGTCATTGACCTCTTCCTAGAGTGCCATTGGTACATTTCTTTTCATTTTCATCTTTTTATTTTTTAAGACTTAAAGCTACAAAATGCAACATTTGTCCATGCGGCAGGAAGTGTGGTGTTGTTTCCGCCCTCCTCCTCCTCAGTTGGGCCCAACTCTTCACTCATCTTGAAACAGCATCTAGCCTGAAGCAACCTGCATTCGTAAAGCCACCGATGCTGATGTGTTTTTGAACAGGTCTTATGTGCTACACGTTTAGCTTCACTGTTCTTTCATTTCTTACTGCTTTCCTCCATTGTTGCTATGACTAGCCTCTCCTTGGTAGCCACAACCAGCTCCACCACTGGTCACACCCGTACGACACGCCCACAGCAAATGGTGTACACCCTCAAAACGCCCTGAACATCATTGAAAAGCCAATTTCAGGCAAAGACGGATTTAGGAATGAACACACAGGATCACAAACGGACACAGACTGATAATGTATAATATGCCACTTATTATTTTAATGTAAAAAATATATCAATCATATTGTAGCTTTAACTGGAATACTGCATGATGCCCATTGCACTGTGGGATTGGACAAGGGGACTGTATGACACGATCCTGGAGTCTGACATCCTGTATGACCATGGCCCAATGAAAAGCTCCGTAGGCCATGTGGTTGGTTAAGTCACAAGGTGGCACTGCTTCACAAGTATGCAGGAGAAGGGCACATAGCCTGGATCCAGTGCCAATTGGACTACTTTGGATTACATAATATAGACCAGAAGTATTTGTTGGAAGTCAACTAAAATCATGTTTGGTAGTACCTCCCCTGAGATGTTTGTTACGATTGTGTTTATTGAGAACTTCTGTATTGTGTTTCTCTCTTACTATTTACTGTGCTGTCTTTGAATTAAATACATGAGTGATTTGTTTCTGAGGATTAACTGTAGCCCAAATTTATCCAAACTATGCATCTGTGGGGTTTTTTTCCCATACACAAGACATACAATTGTGAGAAAAGGTTGGTGAACACTATACATTGCACAATGTGATTTAACAAATAACATATTGCTCAAACGTTAACAGTTTGGATTGGAAACCGCATGTGAGCCATGAGATTTAGTAACTGGTGGAACCTCCTTTAGCAGCAATAACCTCAACCAAACTCCCTCCACCATGCTTCATGTTTTGGTGTTTGTTTGCAGTGTTTTTTCTCCTAAAATATGGTGGTGCCCTTTTGCCAAAAATTTTTTGGTCTCATCTGTCCACAGAACCTTGTTCCAGTAGCTTTGTGGTACATCCAGGTGGTCTTTGGCAAACTTGAAATGGGCAGCAATCTTTTCTTGTGGAGAGCTGTGGTTTCCTCCTTGGTATCCTCCCATGAACATCACTCTTTTTTAGTGTTTTTCTTTGTGTGGACTCAGATGTTAGAAGTTCAAGAGATGCCTTCAGATCCTCAGCTGTTAACTAAGGGTTCTTTGTCACCTCCTTGACCATTATGCTCATGCTCTGAATTTTCTCCATTTGTATTCAGTCTGTCTGACTGTTGACTGATGGAGGCCGAAGCTAAATGCCTTTGTAGCCTTTTCCAACCTTATGAACCTCAACAACACTTCCCTGGAGGTCCTCTGAAATTTCTTTTGACAGGGACATGTTCCACTTCAACATGTTTTTGGACAGCACACCCAAACTTTTATGTGACAGGACACCTCTAACCCACATTTATCATCTCATTGATTGATCACCTGACTTCAATCACCCCCTTTCATAGAAGTCATAATCCTAGAGGTTCTTTCTCCAGCTTAGGCTATTAATGTTTGAACAATATGTCTAATAACAACACAAAAGTAATTTGTTTGTGTGTTATTTGTTAAATCACATTGTGTTTATCTGTGACTTAGATGAAGATCAGGCCATAATTTAGAAGCCATTTATGCAGGAATGCAGGTCATTCAAAGGGTTCACAAACTTTTTCTCGCAACTTTATTGTACATCCTTAATCGTGATCTCAGTGACAAACAACTAGTGTGCTATCCTGAGGGTAAATAAACTGTAAATAGGTGTAGCGGTGTAATTCCAGGGTCTTACATGCCACATTGAGCATGAGAGGACATGAATAGCCTTAGGTAACGAGAGAAAAGGGAGGGACGACGACAGTCCCATAGTGCGATTGGAGGTGGCGGCTCTCCTAGACTGTGGTTGCGTGCCACAACCCTCAGACTTGGGACCAACTCCAAATGATGAATTGATGACTCAAAGGTTGGGAACATGCTGTTTGTCTCATCTGTTACACAATAATACAAAACAAGACACGCAAAGGTACTGTGTGATTGACAGGGACTGTCAGTGTTTGTCTTGAAACTTTAAACCTACAAATAGAGACGTTATATAATTTAAAACTGATCGACGATGACTGATTGCTGTTGGAGCCGTTAATATCACAGTTTACTTATGTGAAGGGGAATGAAACATTGTACATAATTATAGTGTGTTTCACAGCACAGTGATGATGATGATCATAAGCTAAATCTGGGGCTCCCATCACCGCCTTAGTAGATTGACATATTAATCATTGCTTCGAAGACAGACACCCTTGTGTGCCAGCAGCCAGTGATACTGCTGAACATCCTTGGATTTATCTGCCAGTTTTGAATTCAAGAATACAAACTCTAAATAGAATGAACTTTTCCATGGCGGATTAGCAGTGTTTGTGATTATGCTTTGCCTTATTGCTGGGGGAATTAATTGTTTAATAGCTTTCTAGAGAAAACATCCCATTGAGCTATCACTCTCCTCTATCTGCTGAATTGGAGTAGTGACTTCTTATAAAGAGATTAGAAACCTCTCAGAATGTGCCTTGTGACAGCTGCAAAAGTACACATCAAGTACTATTCTGATGATTTATATAAAGTGTATAAATTCGTATTGGGTATTGATGTTAACTTTGCAAGGAGTCCCATGAAAACGAGACATCAAGAAAATAAAAATAGAAAAGTTGCAGACAGGATTAAATCCTAAATGGAACAATGTTTTTACACTCAATAAGTCTATCAGCAACCAAAATGATAGCATACGATATGTGTTTTTCCAGTTTGTAAACTGAGTAGATTTGCTTATGGTAAAGAAATTCTTTCTACATCGTACCCCAGTGTTATAGTGTTATATTTGCTGCAGTTCCTGACACTGTCTCATCAAGTTTCCTCTGTTTGGAAAGAGTTCCAGCTTTATATGCAGACAAGGCTAATGTTTCTGTGAAAGTGAGAATTATACTCTGTAGAGTTGATTTTACCTGACAGTGAAGCATACTGAGAAGCTTCAGAGAGGACCTTATCTTTCATCTAGTAAGATGCTTCTCTTACCTGCCTACATAGATACTGCTTAGGCCTTCCATGCACTCACCTATTATGCTTACCTGTTAAACCTGTCTCGTTGAACTCGTTGCCTAGGCTGTGGATAAATGCTGTTTTGGAGGCTTAGCGGTAAGGAGATTAGGACTCAACAGGCTTGTGCACTCCAGACCCATAGGTCACCAACAAACCCTATATGATCTTTAACCTTAGTACATTGGTTTATTGCATTAAAAGCTGCTTCTGTTTGACTGAGCTGGTTGCCTAGGGGTCAGTGTTGACTGCACTGTGACTGTGATGAAACATTAAGACAACCTCTCATCCCTACTATTTATTAGCATTTATTAGTGTCATTTAAAACTTTTGTTGGTAGGACCAACCTCTGTTTGTTCAGACCCTGTGACCAACACGATGACCTTATCAGCCGTTTACATCAGATTGTCGAACAATGTGCCATAACAAAACCGAAAATATGACATACGAATATATGATGGAAAGCTGGGCATCAGTATTACAGTGCTTCCTGCTCAAATGGCCTCAGCTGGGGCCAACTAGGGTGCTGAAACAGGACACCTGCACCGTCTATACAAAGTTCCCTGGATTTCCTGGCTGTGGGTTGCTTCCCGGGTGTACTGCAGTAATATGGGGATCACAGAAGGACACATGCAACCCTCACAAAGAGGTTTTGGTGTTTGATGAAGTAGAAAAACTGTGTACCAGTACCTAAGTTATGGTGCTTTGAATGAAGTGTGTGTGTGTGTGTGTGTGTGTGTGTGTGTGTGTGTACAATCATCCAGTGGTTCCTGGCATGATCCATTCATCACCTTGAACCAATCTGGTTCAAGGTGATGAATGGATCACCTTGGATCATGAACTTTCCATTTCTACCAGTTGTATTGCCTCAATGGTGAAGTTGCCCATTTAGACTAATGTAATGCGCCCCATGTCCTGTTGTGCCATGTCGGTGCCATAGAATCGATTGGGGCAAATTCTCATTTCAGTGGTTTGACAGTAGAATGTGAGATGTTGCAACTGAACATTAAGCCTTGTGGGCTCCCCTCCTGCAAGGTGTGGCTAGCAGTGCCAGTTGGTCAAAAGGCAGAACAGACCTAGACAGGGGCCTCTGGACCTCTGGCCTCTGGACCTGGAATGTAACTCTGGGGAGGAGGAGCTCAAGCTATACAGGAGATTGAGAGGTACCACCTAGTGGGGCTCACCTCCACGCACAGTGTCAAATGATACATTAGGATGCCATCGCCATCATACATATGTGTCCATTTACATGTACTGATGGGGGGTTTTCACAGGCACCTTTGTAGGTGCTATGAATGATCTGCGGGGGCCTTAGTTACCATCTGGACGTAATGGATTGCCCCAGGCCTGTACGGCTCTGCCCTAGTACAAGACTGATGGAGGTCAGAGTCTGCGGAAATGCTTTTGTAACCTTTTCCAGCCGTATAAGCCTCAATAACTCTTCTCTCCCCTCCGAGCGCCCCCCCCCGAAATAAAAAAACCCCCCACAAAGTGGCATACCTTTATCTTTTGCTCGTTTCTCCTCTTCTTCTTTTCTTTTTTTCCTAAATTGGGCACCTGATGGCTTTGACCTTTTCCTGTCCATCTCTGTGTTTATTTGGCACTCCACAATCAACAGATTTCCCATCCCCCAACACTGTCACTCACGACCAGAAGTCAAGACTAAACCAATTCACCTTGGTGACCAAATAGGCCTAATCGTTTTATTTGAAAATCGAGTGGACTGATTTGCCCACTATTTCATTAGAGTAGGCATTGCTCTATCAGTGGAACCCCGTTCCCCCTGTCATCGTTCCAAATTTTGTGAGACCCAGAGGTGAACTGTCCCCCCCGCGCGCGTCCCCCTCCCCTTTCCCCTTCTCGTTCGTGAGCGAATGGTAAACTGGGCAGAAGTCAGACACGAACGGCATAGAGCATCCGTATCAATTTCCAAAAATATAACAAATTTCAATAAAACACCCTGATTGATGGTATTTCTGAGTTATGTCTAAACTTTACGTCTGTGACGAGAGAGAGAGACACGACAAAGCATTTTGTAGGCCCTAAAATTGTCTGGCAATAGATACAATAAATAAAAAGATAAGATAGATCTAAAAAAAATATTAAAAATTCAGCCATGCAGGATTGTTCGTGGATGCTAATAACTCGGATAGTTACAGTCAGATGACTCATATGTCAGCACATTTATGTAAAAGGTGAGAAATGTATTACCTATTTGTATTAGCCATTTCACAAAAACAAAAACGTGCAGGAATTATGCCTGTAATTATAATATTATGAATGAAATGTGCGTTATTTGGAAGAAAGTCGAGGTGTGTGACTGACTTTAGCCCACTAATTTCATTAGAGTAGGCTATTGCTCTATACAGTGGATCCCCCGTTCCCCCCCTCGTCCGTTCCATTTGGGAGACCCAGAGGTGAACTGTCCCCCCCGCGCGGCGTCCCCCTCCCCTTTCCCCTTCTCGATTCGTGAGCGAATGTGTAAAGCTGGGCAGGAAGTCAGACACAGGAACGGCATAGAGCATCCGTTCAATTTCCAAAATATAACAAATTTCAAAATAAAACACCCTGATTGATGGTATTTCTGAGTTGTGTCTAAACTTTTACCGTCTGTGAGCGAGAGAGACGAGCAGGCACACGCACACAAGCAGAAAGAGAGAGATTTATATGTATATATAGATGCATGTGCATTTTAATTGACACCATACTGCTCAAGTATACATAATACTCAGTGCTTAATTTGTAAAATAAGAGATGCCGGGGCTCAACTCGCGTTGCCTCGCGCACCTACTCTTGTAAGGTTCACTGGACGTAACGTTGTTTAATACCAGTTTAATATACGTGTTGTTGTCGCACTTTAGAGCCCGGAGCTCTGATTTGCCGGAGCGCAAAATCAGATTCTAGGCATTTGCCACTAGCCCCGGCACAAACTAAGCACTGATAATACTTCATTTTTCATTCATTGCTGTTCTTACTTGTATTGCCCTGTTACTGTGGCATGTACTTTCATATGGTTGTAAATGTTGTTCTTTGTCTGTTCATATACGTTTGCTTTGGCAATATAAGCACTGTCTTTTCATGTCAATAAAGCTTCAAATTGAAATTGAAATTGATTAGAGAGAGAGACAAACAGGCACAGAGAGAGAGAGAGAGAGAGAGAGAGAGAGAGAGAGAGAGAGAGAGAGAGAGAGAGAGAGAGAGACGAGCAGGCACACACACAAGCAGGGAGAGAGACCAACCCCCTACATTGAGAAAACCAGCGGAAATCGGCGCCGTTCGGCGCCGGTGTGTTCAACAAAACTATTTCTTGCTCGATCGGCGCTTTTCGCGGCGCTCCCTTTTCTTTCCGCGTCCAGTGTGTTCCCGGCGTGAGCTTCTGTGCACGGCACCTTCTCAGCAAGCAGGGGCGCCTGCAGCTGCAGTGGGCGCCAATTTGCCAATTCCCCACACAGTGTTATGATAGATAATAGAAAACCGCTTCGCGGCCAAGATGATTTTTTAAGTGCTTGTGCCGCCCTCCATGTGTCATGAAAAAATGCCGCCCCGGGCGGGCGCCCGTACCCATAACCGCCACTGCCCATGGGCGTCTTTCAGCAGGGGGAACTATGCAAGACTGCTGTTCTGACTACAGTTCAGCTTTTAACACCATAGTAGTAATTACCCTTGTCTGTTCTCTACACCGGGTCCCTGTAGCAGCTTGCATAGGGCAGTGAAAGGAACAGCTCCTTCTTACCTCCAGACTATGGCCTTACACCCCCGCCCGACCACTTCGCTCTGCTGCCTCAAGACTTTTTAACTGACAGATCCCAGATGGTGAGAGTGGGCAGCTGCACCTCCAACACCATCACCCTCAACACGGGAGCCCCCCAAGGATGTGTCCTGAGCCCCCTGCTGTACTCCCCCTACACACATGACTGCGTGGCCACACACTGCTCCAACATCGTCGTGAAGTTTGCGGACGACACGGTGATGGTTGGCCTGATCACTATCAACGATGAGAAGGCCTTCCTGGACGAGTTGGAGGACCTGTCACTGTGGTGTCAGGCAAATAGACTCGCCCTGAACGTCTGCAAGACCAAAGAGCTGGTTGTGGACTTCAGGAGGAAGCAGCAGAAGACCTACAACCCCTCCAGAATCAACGGGGCCCCAGTGGAGAGGGTGAGCAGCCTCAAGTACCTTGGTGTGCACATCACTGAGGACCTGACATGGACTCTACACACAGACACCCTGGTCAAGAAGGCGAGACAACGCCTTTTAAGACAGCTGAGGAAATTCAAGAACCAGAAAACCTTTTACTCTGGTGCCATAGAGAGCATCCTGTCAAAGAGCATTACTGCCTGGTATGGCAACTGCTCCTCTCAGGACCACAAATCCCTGCAGAGGGTGGCACAGAGTGTTTTTTTAGATTGCATGTACATACTGACTTTCAATTATATGATTTTTTTATATTGCTATATTAATTATTTTATTTTGTAGTATCTCCTAGTTTAGCCCCCTTTTTCCTTTTCTATCTCTAGCATCTCTTATTATTTACTCTCATTTTACCGTAATTGTGGCTGTTGTTATTCTATAGTTGTTATTCTGTTTCAATCCCTTCCCAACACAGTTTGATAGAAAACCTCTCCAGACCCGTAGGAATTGCTGATGTTGGGGAAGGTAGTGCTTTCTAACAGTTTATAGAAAATGCACAGAAATAATATTATTCCTCATGAGGTGGTAAGGCAAGTCTTACCCAGAATCTGGTTTGCAGAAAATGTAATCTTGCACTGTTTTCATGTCCTCCCTTTGAAGAGGCCTTGAATCTCCTGTGGGATTAGACCTTGCGTGTGGACCCAAGGAAGAGTAACAGGGAGTCTTAATAAAGAAATAAACTTGAAGTCTTCATCAAAAGTCTTCAAAATCAAAAGTTTTTCCCCCCAAGAATAACATTTGAATCCTATCCTGACACTAGGTAGTGGGTTCTTTATTGCTCCAGGGCTTAGTATGGAAATATGTTGAACCAGAAGGCCATACTTTAGTTTGAGATGTCGGAAATGGTCTCCTCTTAGAGGTATGTTTTGTGTCTTGTTTTCAGATCTGAACACAGGTCAAGGATCTTCTGCCAGACCATCTCTCAATACAGGTAGGTTAAGAAAGCAACCTCGAGTGATCCTGGCTACATACATCATGACAGTGTCATGGGGGGTCCGATCTATGAGAGCGAACGTGCGTAACTCACTGAGTTGCTCTACATGTCCAGAGGAAAGAGTGTCAGCAGCTGCCACCCACACACATGCAGGTCTAATGCTCCGTTGTGTTGTGTTTTATTGATGACACTGTCACACTGGATCTCTTTTAGGTGCTTTATTATTGACAACCCCTTCTCTTCTCCTGTAACAATGCAACAGATAATAATGGTGAATAAACAGGCTCTTCTCTGTGCCTTCTTCTTCACATTCAACGTAAGAAAGCAAGTAAAAATGGAGAATTTGCATAATCTATATTGAATAAAAATAAAATAAATAGTGCAGTTCTCTGATAAAATAAAATGAATACAATTGTACAACTTTGTAACAGTTTGTAGCAGTTCTACATCAAGAACTAATTACAAAAAGTTCACACACCAACAATGAGCAAAATAATACTTAACATAGTAATTAAAATGGAATGCACACCATAGGAATGCATTATATTTAAAATATATATATAAAAGCAAACACAAGTGTTCTGATGGCTTAAAAATTAAATTGAGCTTACTCTGCTCTTCAAAATAAAAGACTTACAGTAAAAGTCCCTGTTTATAATCTAGTGCAACAACATCTCTCTGCCCACACACAACATGAAATTGTGAAATATGGCCATGCAGACCTCGGTTGGCCTACGTCAAGTTGAGCTCTGTCATAGAGTGACAGTCTTGTGTCTCTTACCTTTGTACATTTGAATTAGCAAGTGTATGATAACACCAGCTTTTAAAGGTTCAAAATCTGATATTTTCACCACTATGCACACAGCAGCAGTGGTGCACTTATAAACGCTGTCCATTGCTAGTCAATGTGAGGTCAGGATCCCACACAGGCTTAGGGAAAGTTACTGAGGTCACTTATTTTGTTTTCATGAAACTCTTGGTATGAAATTGGTGTGAACAGGGCATGTTAACCAGCAAATGCCAAATGACATGTTTTGCTACCTCCAGACTAAACATTGCTTCATGACAGGAAGTGTTCGTTTAATGGACTTAAATTACCCCTGTCCTCTGGAGACCTGTCTGTTGGGTGGGAAGTGCCTTTATTCAGAAAGCTGTTTGTACACTGGCTGCCAGGTCTGTCTCGGCTCCTGTGCTGCTCACCTCTGTCTTTAATCACTTGACATGGTAAAAAAACAAGGCATGACATTTGCAACCACTTTCTCCTTGTGGAAACAAGGTTTTGGATGAAGCTCATCTCAGTGTTACACTTCTGGCAATTTCCCTATTTAAATAGACAGGGTGTGTGCACAATCTCTATTGCTTAATGTGCTGGCCTGAACGGCCTTTAACAAGTTAAATGTTTTCAATTCTACTTAACCAAATGTAGACAACAGGTGCCATGATGGACATAATGGTCTTGAAAATGTCCAGGCATGGGCAGGCAACGTGGGTTACTGGCCGTCCCCTCAGTTAGGTTGGTGTGGTGTATCGTGTCAAAAAAACACCAATTAAAATGATTTGGTCAGGCTTGATCTTGTGCAACCACAGTGCTATTGCTACGACACTGAGGAGTGAATTCAGGTCAGGCGTAAGACACCTCACTCTATAACTGGCCTCTTCCAGTTTCCTGTTTGAGCAGCATCTAATTAATAAATGGAAGTAAAAGCTGTATTATTGTGATCATTTAACTTGGCGTCTTCACACCTTAGCGGCACACAACTTTCATAATCCTGTTCTTGGGTGCAAATTACGTTTTCATGATGTCACACAACTTGTGATTTGTTCAGTATATAGCAAAAACAAAATGTATGATAGGAAGACAACCCATCCTCTCTCCCATTATTGTGTAAGCAGTGCCTTTATGTACCTATGTAATATGCTGTAAGCTGTGTTTGCTAACGGTTCAGTTCCACATATTTTGAACTTTTTTATTCTGTACTGAAAGTTGCCAAATGTGACACTGTTTACCTACAAAAACACGCACTCATCCATTTCAACTCCTGACAACCGTGAATTGAATCTCCTTGAGAATCTTGGCATTATGGAAAGAGATTGTGAAGATTGTGAGCTGCACACTGGAGCCCTGCTCTACACACACATCATGGTGATGTATCGGTGATGGGGGAGGATGTTTTTGTGCTCGTTTTAAATTCCAGTGGTAGAAGCGGTATCATGTCGCTCAACTTGAGACATAAAATGTTTCATTTCTTATATAAGAACCAGCCAAGGGCTATACATCTGTTTTCTGTGTAGGAGGGGACAGAAAATAAAAGTGCCTTTGGGATAATATCCAGGATGAAGTTATTGGTATGAGGATAGAGTTTCTGGTTCCAAACTAACATCACAGCTTGAATATGCTCTGGATATATCGTATGTCTGTCGTGATGTATTTGTCATTGGTTCCCCCCCTACAGTGAGCAGAAAAGAAGAAATCGTTTTCATTCCAAACACCTGGAATGGAGCACAAATACATTTTGTCCTAAGACTCACTGACTATATGCAGACAATGCAATGATGATTGCACTGGGGCGACCTGATCCCCCGGGGGAAAATGTTCTGCAAATATAACACAAAATAAATAGATATAATAGCAAACACATACTTAACCCTTTGATCGGGGGACCGTCACACACACATCTTACATATGATACTGGTGGTGGTGCAGGCCCAGAGCAGCCGTTTGTCGAAACACACGAAACAAGTGATGCACAAAGGTTTCGTCTATTTTTCAGACTCATTTCCCCACATTGCTTTGCAAAAACTATTCTCGTATCATCAATTTAAACTCAGGGTGTGGATGAAGGTTTTTCATTACCTGCAGCACAGCATCTCAGCAGGAATTCTCCAGGAAAACAGATGTACAATATTTAAAAAAACAAAACAAGCAATATAAACGGATCCAGAGCCTTTTAATAGCTGCGCCTCTTGAGAAATCAATCAATAACACCCTCTGCTGCATCCTCTATGTGGAGCAGAATGTGATTTACATCTCTCTGCACCTCAATTATCCCCAGGTTACCCTAAGAAGAGACTCAAATGTAATGGACCCATTGTTTGTCCTCTTACTCCTGTAAATTAAGTTGGACATGAAGGCATGCCTGGAGAAAGGATGAATATCAAAGAAACAATAATGGGTTAGTTTAAATTAGATTTAAATTTCTGACAAATCCAAGTGTATAACAACCAAAATTGAGCAGATAAATAGTAATAGTGTCGTGATTAATAGTCCATCATAGACCTTTGCCATATTTGAAGTGTCAGCACAAACCTTACACATTTTCTTCTCTCTGTTGAAAATGTGGACATTAAGTGAATGTGTGTAGTGCAAAGTTTATGTCAAGATTGTAAAATTTAACACTTTCCTGTGTGGATGAGTCACAGTAAATTTTACTGTTGAGGCCCATAGCAAAACTGCTCAGGAACTGATCTGAGATGAGATACAGCCATGTAGTGCATATCAATAGACAATAGGGAATGATGCACCCTCTGTGCAGTTGAACAAATCAGGCACAGTCAAGTCAGTGGAGCTCATGTGAGTAATGTGCCCCAGGTGCAAATCTCAGAAATTGAACACCTGAGACACCAGCACTAAAGGTGTTTTATGATTTTGAAAATAAAGATGTAATTTATCCATTGGCAGTGTCTAACAAACTACAAATTATGTTGTATGTCAGGGTGTCATATAGAAGGTGCTTCTATCTGTAGCACAGTGAGCGCACAATGTCTGATATTTGCCAGCAGCCATGGCTTCACTTTTTACTTTATTACCCCAATTTTTTTAAGGATGAGATGAGGAGTATTCAGAGCATTGAGAGCTATCGTGTGCCTACCTTGGAAACAACTTGTTTGATGCGTCTTTTGCAACTGAGTTATTATTTGATTGGTTTAAATCGCTGCAATGCTCAACAGGATATGTAGTTTTCTGGCTGGTGACACCAAATAGGTACACACGTTTGTACCCTTTATTTTTTGAGAAAATATTAAAGTTTTTGAATTTACACCAAAATGGATGAACCAGAAACCATCCGCACTGGTAGCCATGGACAATGTGAATTCCCTTGGGGATTTACTTCAGACACCAGCTGGGTGGAGCGATTGCGTAGCCTCTCTCTACAGATGTAGTTTAGGTAAAGTTGAAATTAGGGTAATGTATTTGGCTTAACAAGGGAGACACCAAACATTTGGTTCGGGTTAACAGTTGAGCTTACTGTTTCACCCCAACCAACAGCTCCAGCTGTTTTGTAAAGTGAAACAGATCTCCCTAATTGTAGATAGTGGCATTGAGAGAGCAAATCATGTGGCATCAAGCTTCTAGGGATGTATTGTAAAGACCACAGCCGGGTCGGATTTCCAAGTCCAAATTAAGAGGAAGGCATGTTCAGGGTGAATGGGATCAGGTGAATGAGCCTGCAGTCTCTAGGGAGTTCCTCACCTCTCAAACTGGCCGACTCAGTTACAAAACGGTTGAAAGAATTTATGAAGTATAAAGGATGTTTAACCCTCTATGGTCACTGATCACTGGTCACATCACTGATGTGGTGGTCAGTGATACAGGAGCTCCGCAGGGAACTGTGCTTTCTCCCTTCCTCTTCACCTTATACACCACTGACTTTCAGTACAACTCTGAGTCATGTCACCTACAGAAGTTTTCTGACGACTCAGCTGTTGTCGGGTGTATAAGAGAGGGAGAGGAGGGTGAGTACAGGACACTGGTAGACAACTTTGTAGAGTGGTCCGAACAGAATCACCTGAGGCTGAATGTCAACAAGACCAGAGAGATGGTGATCGACTTCAGGAGGAAGAAGATGCCTTCACAGCCAATATGGATCAGGGGGGAGGTGGTGGAGGAGGTGGAGGACTACAGATACCTGGGAGTGGTGATCGACAACAGACCGGACTGGAAATCTAATACCGAGGCTGTGTACAAGAAGGGGATGAGCAGACTCTTTTTCCTGAGGAAGCTGAGATCCTTCAACGTGTGCAGCAAGATGTCTGTTGTTGCCAGCGCCTTTTTCTTTGCTGCCGTGTGTTGGGGCAGCAGCATCAGAGCCAGCGACACTAACAGACTTGATAAAATCATCAAGAAGGCTGGCTCTGTACTGGGTCTCAGGCTGGAGACTTTTGAGACCGTGGTGGAGAGGAGAACGCTGAACAAACTGTTATCCATCATGGACAATGATCAGCACCCTCTCCATCACACAGTAGACAGACAGCGGAGTACCTTCTCTCACAGGCTGCTCCAGCTCCGCTGTCGAAGGGACAGATACAGGAAATCTTTCCTGCCACATGCCATCACACTGTACAACAACAGCTAAAACTCTGGTCATAACATACAGTCACTATGCACTTTATATGTTTTTACACAACTCTGTTCACTGCACCTTATATTTTATTTTGCACTACAATAATAATGCTTATTTATACATTTTTATATTGCATTCTATATTGCCATTTTAATATGTCTAGGTTGTTCTTTTTTTTTTTATTCATTGTGTTGTTGTTATTGTCTCTGTGTGTAATGCTGCTGCTGCACTGCAATTTCCCAGCTTGGGATCAATAAAGTACATCTATCTATCTATCTATCTATCTATCTATCTATCTATCTATCTATCTATCTATCTATCTATCTATCTATCTATCTATCTATCTATCTATCTATCTATCTATCTATCTATCTATCTATCTATGGTATGCATTATGATGTCAGTTGGGAAAAAAATGTTTGGAGTGTTTTTTTGTCATAGAATAGACCAAATAAACATAATCTAAAGAAATTTTCAAGAAATACTTTTTTGGGGGTACTTTTTGGGGTGTGTTGCCTTGAGGCAATACTTTTTTGGGGGTACTTTTTGGGGTGTGTTGCCTTGAGGCAACACTGTACCATAATGGTAAGTAATAAAAAAAGAGAGTTATTGTTTCAAACTTGAACAAAATGTATTTAAAATTTAAAATGTATTTCTGTGGCTTTTGGGAGACTGCCTTTCCATTGTGGGACTGGAAGGATGCTCCTGCAATTTTTCCACTCCAGTCTCTTGGCCCTTTTTGGTACATCAAATTTATCTAGGTTAAATTGTAGAGATACAAATAAATTTATTATGACTGGTATGCTTTAGATATATACCTAAATACACAATACCACAATGTCATGGTGAATCCATAATGGTACGGTGTTGCCTCAAGGCAACATTTGCAATTTACCATAATGGTACGGTGTTGCCTCAAGGCAACATTTGCATTTTAACAAGTTTCCATTACTTAATTAGCAAATAAAGTACATTAAACTATTAGAAATTAAGCTTTACTCACCTATTATTGTGAATCATTTTTTTTCCAGACTGAAAAAGGCCAGGAAAAGAGAAATGGTTGAGCTGATCCTTGTGGGACAGTCTGCAAAAAAGGTTTTCAGCATGGCCTCCAGAGAGTCATATGACAAATTCAAACACTGCTATTGGTTCCTTATGGTCCTGGCTCTTTTTAAAAGTATTGCATCATAACTGGGGATGTATTGTGTGAATGTAAAAGGCCAAAAATGGGTTTGTTGCCTAGAGGCAACATCATACCATAGAGGGTTAAAGGTGAAGCATTTCATTACTGAAGCTCATCTCATGCTACATTTGACTCCTCATGAGACGAATTCACAAGAAAAAAAAGACAAATTGGCAACTGAAAATGTGTTATGCACATTGGTTTAAATGTCTCTTTCATATTATAAACCTTTTGTTGAGCTGGATGCTTCAACTCATGCCAGTCACAATGATTTGTGTTACTTCAACTCAGCACAGAAATGCTGACTGCTGTAATGAAATTAATAATAAATCACCGGTGTAGCTATTGGCAAAATGAAAAAAAATGTGCAAATGCAGAACAAGCGCAGGGACATGAAATCCAAGCATGAGCGTGTTCCAGTGCAAAACATTACCAATCAACAGAAAGCAGAACTTTACCTAGACTGACTTCCTCTGTTGTCCTTTGCTTTGGTCAATGCAATAAAAACATTTTATTATCCACCCAGAACAAATTAGAAGAAAATACACAGGACAGTGTGGGGTGTATCAAATTTAACTTCCACATACCACTTTCACGGTCAGAATAAACGGCAGGTTATTTTTCCTTCTTGCAAATTGATTAAGTATTGCTTGGGTGTTAGAGTTCTTATGGATCCAATAGTGATTCTCTATACAAAACCGACTAAATGAAATGTGCTGACATCCATGCCAAGTAACCGAGGCAATAAACTCTCTTTACTGCGAGTTATCGTCCAAAGATATTCTGGCCTGAGCCAAAAAACCTGTTCCAACCTTAAGGAGTGTTTCTCTCTCTTTGCCACTTTCCCTACTCTCTTGCTCATGAGCATTGTAGCCACACTCCCTACAGCAGGCCCTCTCCTCCATACTGACCTCAAGACTGTGGGTGGTGCTGGGAAAAAAGTTGCTTTCCAGGTACGAAGCAGCAACATTTATTATTTGGGATGGGCGCTGTTCAATACTGCTGGTCATCATGATCCATCACACTTGCGGGATTAAAGGTGTCAGGCAAACCCATCCAGGTCCAAAGGAAATGATTTGATGATTTGATTACATTGTACCAACCGACCGATGCGCTCGTGTTTTGAATGGATAGTGTTGAGATTTATAATGTCTCAGGGACCTTTTGCTTCCCCCGCTTCGTATGTCAGAGACTGTTTGTCTCGAAGGCTGAGCCACAACCACAAGTGCCCAGATGTTAACATGAGACGGAATGATCTCACCGGGGCCACGTTCCCTAAAGGATAGTATTCTGCAGGGGGAATAATAACGATGCAACCCAAAGTGCATCCACCGCAATCAGGATGGATTACCGTCAACCACTGCGACCAAAGATTTAGCGGTTTTTTAACACTAAAACATATTTGGGAAAATTCCTCACAGATGATTGGGGACTTCAGGAGGACTAGGGCCCTGGACCACAGATCGGCATGCCTTCAGTTAAAATTGCAGGGCTGTCAGTTGTTGGATAGCGCTGAGGGTTTCCTAACCTTTCTTATCAGGTGACCCTATATTGAAGTCAGAAAATTCCTGTTTGTCCAGTTTTGTAAATGCCTAGAAATGTGTATATTCATTCACATTGCAGTGAGTAGAGTACAAAACAATGATTTACTCCTCCGATATCAAACTATTCCCAGAGGCTGGTTGATGTCACGTGCTTATAGGCATTTGTATTGGCTATGGACAGTGAATAAACTTAAAGCTAAAAATGACATAATAACATTATTAATCTGTGTCTGTCTGTGAGTCTGTGTGTTCATGCCTAAATCACCACGTTCGCCTGAAATTAGCTTTTCAATGATGTTTAGAACAATTTGGGGCGTGTACCATTTGTTTATCACAACAACAATAACAACAATAACAACAACAATAATGGCAGAAGGTAGTAGAAAAAGAAAGAACGGTGGAGCCAAATGTGCAGCAGACTTACATTGACATTGCCGCCTTCTGCTTCTTCAAATCCTGTGGTGGCTTTACGGTTACCTTTCAACATAAACCGCTCATCAAGATGAGTGACAAGTGTTGGGGAACTTGACCAATTGAGGGGAAGGAGGACGGGACTAACAATACACTTCCTGCCTTAAGGTGAAAAGTTACATATTGTAGCTTTAATAGGAGTCAAGTTGGCGACGTTTGCAGTACAATGGGAGTGTATCAAGTACAGTCTGTTGCTGTTACTTGGACTGATCTCTGCTAGACACTTGACCTTATGATAGTGTGGTCAGGATCAGCCTCCCACAAAATAAACAGCGCACATTTAATTGCCCTGTCAAAGCCAAAGCCACAGACAACCAGGAACTTAAGGGAAATTGCATTTTTTTGATTGGGAAATAGGATGTTTGGGTTTTTGACTTGCTATAAAAAATCCCCTCAAGACAAAAAGAAAAGTCTGGTTTGCTTGTGTGCACTCAGGACGGCCCATGTTATGATTGCAACATCAAATAATAAGTTACATGGCAACCCTTTAGGCAAGGGGCAGATCCATGTGAGATATTTGCTGAACAAATGTAACAGAGTGGAATCAGTATGACGTGACGTGACCCATCCACATGAGGTCAAAGGGAGGGTACCTGTGATGCCACGTTCCTACAGTTTCTTAAAACTGTAGGAATCAAATGGACATTGAAAGAAAATAGAGAATTCATATACTGTTTTGAAAAATGCTCCACAAAATACACATAAAAGATATGTAGTGGATGATTGTAGTTTATATATTTTTTTTTAATATATATATTTTTTTTATCTGAATCCATCTCTGCCCACCAGCTGTGAGGAAATCTGTTTCAGATGTGTACTTTCTTTTGACTGTTTCACTCAAACAGCCATTGCCAATCAAAATCAAATCCTGCTCGATGACAGATGTCTCATATATAAGATTAAGAAATAATGTTTCATGTTGAAGCAGAAATATAACTATTCTTCTACTATACTATACTGTCAATGTACTACTTCGCTCAAGGTTCAAGAACCTTTATGCCAGAAACCTTTGTTTTCATCCAAGATACACAATTTATATTTTACATTTACACTTGAAAACATTCATTCTGCAGAGATATTTGAGATACCAATAGTCATGATAGGTAATACTTTCTTAAAAAGGAATTTATAACGCACATTCATAAACTAGTCGTGACATATTTAATGACATATACAACACAAGTATGAAGTTCATGACTGCTTGTTGTTCATGATGACGTTTTATAACACATTCATGTAACATTCATGTAGTGTAAGCTAACTAGCACTCTAGACCTCACATTAGTGCTGCTACGCTCAAACGGATACAAAAACAAGACCGGGTCAAGTCAAGTTTATTTGTATAGCCCTTAATCCCAGTCACAGTGTCAATGGGCTAGTATGGAAACCATACCTCCATTTAAACATATCAATGGCACTTAGTGTGAGCGTAGTGAGGAGAGAATTAGCATTATGTGGTACTTATGAGTAATACTAGATGTGTTTTTAAGTAATTAAAGTACTTAGCTACTTGTTTATAGCTGGTAATCCGGTAGGTAATCTACGATTCCTATCATGTATTTACCTGGTAAATGCCTTATACTTGCTAAGGCAGCGTCTTTGCAATTAAAATATTTATTTTTGCAAAATCAATAACTTTTACCATCAACTTGAGTTCATAAGCCTTTCACAATAAAAGTCCCGCAGACAAGTCAAAGTTTCAGGTTTATAATCACTGAGGCCCTGATGGTGCTATGAGAACTGAGGTGTGATGACACTATGTGTTGTGCTTGCAACCTGTGTGAAATTAATGTGTAATTCACAACTGCAGCTGCTAATTATACAGCATACGCTCACCGGCCACTTTATTAGGTACACCTATCTAGTACCAGGTAGGATCCCCTTTTCCCTCTAGAACAGCCTGAATTCTTCATGGCATGGATTCAACAAGGTGCCCGTCTGCACACCACTGTTGTAAAAAACAGTTACTTTGTGGCTGCCTTTGTGGCCTTTCTGTTCGCTTGAACAAGTCTGCCCATTCTCCTCTGACCTCTCTCATTAACAAGATGTTTTTGGCCACAGAACTGCCGCTCAATGTTTTTTTTATCGCACCGTTCTCTGTAAACTCTGTGTGAAAGTCCCAGGAGGGCAGCTGTTTCTGAGATGCTGGAACCACCTCGTCTGGCACCAATAACCATACCTCGGTCAAAGTCGCTTAGATCACAGATCCCTTCTAATGTTTGGTTGAGCAAAATCACTTCACGATGTCTGCAAGCTTTATACATTGAATTGCAGCCACATGATTAATTTTTTGGAGGAGCAGGCTATTTGTGTTAACGTGTAGGAGTACCTAATAAAGTGAGTGTAGATATGACTGTATATATTCATTTTATTGGGGTTCTAAAACTTTTCAGTCGTTCATTCAGCAACACAAGTAAGTGTCAGTAGTTTTCTACTTTTTTTTTTATCACCACAGGTCTAATGCCTAATGGGTATAACACTGTATATTTTAGCATGATACGTTTTTTCCAGTTACATCCCCGTGTTTGAGCATTATTTATCTTATGAAACTGGATACCAGACCTAGAATCGTAGCCACAGACATACCAGATGTGGCAGCCAGTATTGCTTGAAATGGGTCAGATGCAAGAAAATGTTTAACATGCAGGCTGCTTGACAAATTCCAGGATTGAAAGCAAATGTTGTGTGGGAGGCTCTATATTTTACTGTTTTTGATTTCTTCCAGCAGTGTAATTTCAAGGCTGCCTCTCTTGAAATTGTGCGATTCTGCTGTGAAATATTGCCACAGCATGTCTACAGCAGGATCCCACTCACCTGCTACTTTACATCTGCTTTTCAGAAGCAGAGGAAAGTTATTGCAAGACTTGCCATTGCACATTTTGTTAGTTTTAATAAATTCAGCAGAATATTTAATAATAATACAGCTAATGAGTACATTAGCTGAGCAACACAGGGGCCCCACGGGGGACTGTCCTGTACCCCTTCCTCCCCCACCCTCTACACCTCTGACTTCAGGTTCAACTCTGAAACATGCCATCTGCAGATGTACTCAGACGACTCTGCAATCGTGGGGTGCATCAGGGGAGGACAGGCGGAGTACAGAGGCCTGGTTGAGGACTTTGTGGTGTGGCGTGAGCAGAACCACCCACAGCTCAACGTCACCAAAACAATGGAGATGATTGTGGACTTCAGGAGGACTAGGGCCCAGGCGACCCCAGTCTCCATATAGGGGATGGATGTGGAGACGGTCGGGTCCCCCAGATGTGCCATGGAACTGTTTCTGGTGGGTCTCCATGTGAAAATAGCAGTAGTACTGTATTTACATTTTCCGGGGCCCCACAGCAAGACTGCTAATTGTTTGTACGCAAAAGCATAAGGAAAGCAGTTTCCAATTAAAGCATGGCGCAACTTAATCATTACCACTTCTGGGGTCTAATTATGTCATTTTATTGGCAGGTCAATAGAAACTGCTAAACTGAGTTTACACAGCGTTGCGTGTTCAGTTGTACCACATGGCCCATTCCCCACAACACACAATCCCATTTTCATTACGGGTCCTAAAGCAAGGCGCATACCAACTGTTATTAGAAAAAGAAAAGACGCTCAAGAATGCTCAACTTGATTACATTTTATCCAGGACTAATAGGCACCAGTATGTTCCCAGGTGTCTTAAGACAAAGATGTTTTTTTTTGGAATGTGCTTGGTTGAATATCATGAACAACCACAATGAATAGTAAAACTTTTTTTTATTCATACAAAAATTTCATTTTTCATCCGGTACTTTCATTCTGATGTGTCATTACAAGCATTTGTGGGCAAAGTGGGCATTTGAATTGTTTCTCGAAACATTCTTGAATTGGGTTTGTTGGCAATAATCCCAGAATAATCAGTTGTAGAGTATGAGAATGAAGTGGTTGCTTGTTTTCTATATACAATCTTCTGCCATAGGAAGCCGGAGTTGACATGACTTCTGCCCGCCTCTGGTTCAATTCTGCCTATTGCAATACATTACAGATTACTTGAAGCTACTAACGGTACAGTCCTGATTCTGAAATATGCCGTTTTCAACAAAAAATATAGAAATGTGTGTATCTTCTGATTGCTTATCATATTTCTTATTTCAACAATCAATGACTTTGTTTAGTTAATATAAGACACGCCCCCCCTCTGTCTTTGGAAAATTATGCTAGCCACCTAGCCGCTAGTAAACCGGTGGGCGGATTAATATTCAGCGATGATACACTTGTCGACAGGCTACTAGGCTACTAACACCAAATCTACATTGTTGTTGTTCCTATAACAAAGTATGTTATATATTATGCAATTTCCCATTTTAAACTGCTGGAGGCTGAAGAGCAGTGACATAATTCCTATCTGTCCATTTGACTACGAAAAAGTACAAGGTGTTGATTGATGACTCCAAGCCTTCTATATAAGTAGCCTTCCTACAGTGCACAAATACCAATTATATCCCATTAATGTGAACTTAGCTGGCAGGCACCGACCTATAAAATGCATGCAAAGAATGTAGTTTTAATAGATAGTTTGATCTTTGTATCGAGAAACTAGAGGAAGAGCTAGTCTATAGATCATCGGTGCTATCCTGCACTTCTTCATATGTCAGATTTTCAGGACATCATGTTTTGAGCATGTTGTGATGCACTCAGCTGACAATTTGGCTTCGATCAAATATAGGCTACACCTAGCCTAGCTCAGTGTCTCTTAACATAAATTCAGGCTTCGATTAAAACAGAACAGAAGCACAAGATGAAACAATACTAATGTTTCCAGTTACATTAAATGGGCGTAATTTTCATTTTAAATGACTTGAATAATGCCAGATGAGCATCAACATATTTCAAATAAAGCAAGGAATATATATTTTCCTTTTGTCAAAGGCTGAAACAAAAATTGTAGATAACGCTTTGTTGGGGAAGTCTTTGATGGGTAATTTGGAGACGCTCAACTTCAAAACAACCACTAGACTCTTGTTCCCTATCATGAGTTGGAGTTAAACAGTTGGTTGGTTGATTATTAATAATTGTAATATAATTGTAATATTGATAATATTGTCCCAATCATAAAAAAAGAAGCTTAATAATGTATATTAAGCTATATTAACCTACTGTATGGTACACCATCAAGTTTAATATGGCACTTTCACATACAGTACTGTTAATCAAGTGAATCACATTATCATCCATAATTTCATAAATGGCATCTTAATATTAATATCTTAATATTACATTTGTACATATAGGTATAGTATAAAAATAGCATTTGTACACCATAAATATTAATATAAGCAGATTTCACAAAAACCTAGCAGGGATTCCTTTCAGTTAATTTATCTGATGAAATTAGCTCTGTTCATAAGAAAGCATCATAATAACCAAAAATCATACGTTTAATTTTTCAGTGACAAAAATAATGTAAATTATGTATTTTTAATAAAATAATTATTTTTAATAATAATAACAAAAATTATGATGAGTTACTGGCTGGGGTCAGCATAGCAATGTTGACAGGCAGTATAAAGATACCCAGTACATCAAACAAGGATGAGGTGAAGATGTGATGAAGTGTCAGTGTTATGGGCAGCAGCTTTTGAAGAAGCCTCCAGGTCACAGGACACAGCCGTGTGTCTTTCATGACCCATAGAACATCCTCCAGCTCAGCTAACATAGGCTAATAGAAAATATCGTCCACATCTGCCAAACAGACACGGGCAGGTATATAAGACTGGAGGCACACACTGCATCAGCATCCCTGTTATGTTACCCCTCGCTTTGAGTTCACACTCAGAAGAGAAATGCATGCTCCATTTTGGTTATGCATCCATCGGTTTGATGGCAAGGCACTGAGCATGTGGACGTACAAGCAAACGTATCTGTCTGCAGAGATGTGGCTATACATGCTAGTTGTCCAACACAGGAATGTCTAATGCAAAGACGATATTTGGATTTCCCTCTGTCCACCTTTCAGACTGTGAACATGTCAGTCATTGGACTTGTAACGTCCATTTCATTGCAGGCCCACCGAGGAGAGTTGTTGTCCTCTAGTCTACTGTAGGCACAGCTGGCAGTGGTGTCCTCTGCCTGTTGGAGAGAAACACAAAGAGACTTCAGAACAAAACAAGTCAGCATTTGATAATAAATGTTATGCTACAGCAGGGTTGGTGTATTGTTGTTCTCTGTTGGTATCTCCTTTATCAAATCATTGTTGAAATATATTTTTTGGTCTCATGTGATATAATTACCTGTCCATGCAGAAGCTGCTGCACTCAGAGTCAGTCTGCATTGCACACACACAGCGCTGTGTTGCCGCCCCCCTCCTTCCCCTGTCAGTCACAGTAGAGCGCCGCATACGCCGCGAGCCTTGGTAACTGGACATACCATAAGGTACAGTGTGCCTGACAACAAAACAAACAAAGCAGAGATTTAAAACCTGAGCACAGTGGCAACCTATAAATCTATATGCTAGCATCTCAATCCAGAAATAGTTTCACTGGAAACCACCTGTCCAGTTATGCTGAAACGTCAAAGGCCGTTAAGGCTGTAATTCATATTGATATCTTTGGCCTCCAGCATGGAGCAGGAAAACAGCAACTCACAAAAACACCCCCTTGTAAAGCCTTTTTACAGCCCTTGCATACCACGATGTTAGATGGACTCAGACCAGCTATTTTATCAAACCGCTGCTATCAAATTGGAGAGGACATTTGCAAACAACAACTTGTTGGATTCTAATCTCATTTACAATCTACTATCTCCTTATAAACCTTCTTCTGAATTGCAAGTCAGTTCCCCTGCATCATATGACATCACCTCAATGTCATTTAATGGGTGATCTACGGTTTGTGTATCAGGGCCCATATTATGCCATGAAAACAAGATCCAGCTATGCTACCTGTTTATTAGGTGCTCAGGGGCACCTGTGCATGAGTCAGGCTTTGTGTGTTTGTGCTTTTTGCAATGCGTACCACTTATATTAAGTGCTCTTTCTGTCGCTCAAAGCCATAAGAGCACCGCGTGAGGGGAGACTGGTATGCTGTACGTTCACATACCAGGAGGTAGCTCAGTGAAAGAGCTATGTGTCCACATATGTGTTAAATATTTATTCAGCGATTCAAGGTGGTTTCACTTACTTCAATCATCCCCACCCCTCCACCCGAGCAACTAGACAGCAGTAGCGCATGTTACATATGCTCCCAAAACTGAATCCATGCCTCAAAAACAGAAAAAGTAGCAGACTTGCAAGAGACAGACATTGCCGAAACACTTTCCCAGTGCATGCTCCTAGATTTCAGTTCAGGAGTGAATGTATGTTAGCTACCTGGAGAAACGACCAGCGACCAGCACTTGTGCAGTGATGCAAATGATGGACTTGGACAGTGAGGCTCCGTTTCCAAAACCTAAGTTGATTTTGACTACGAAATCAAACTTTTGAGAGCCTATATTTTACATGCAACAAAGCAGTAGCAGCAACATCTGGAGGCTCTGGTATGCTGTTCTGTATCGCAGCCCCACTTTGTGATTTAGTGCTGATAAGATTAGATAAGGTGTTTTACATACAAATCTTATCTAATGAAGCTTTATGGAGTGTATGGCCCTGTCTCCAAGTACTTCAAAGTGGAAAAGGGTGTGCACCACATGTACACACTGATGCTGTTTGTGACTCTTCAGCTTGGCCCTGATCACCATAGTGCATAACCCAACCTCCTCCACAGAAAATTAATTTGGCAAAGCACTGACTCCTCTTTCTGATCTTCTGATCCCTGAGTTCCTGCACCCTCTGGGCCTGTCACATCTCTCACTGGGCCCCCCCCTAGGACTGTGTTTTCTCCCTGCACTCTACTGACTATACCTCTGATAACCTGTTAAACTCCTCACCCATCAGGGCATGAAAGCAATATTGATCTGAAAACCAGCCACAGTGGAAAAGATAATGATAATTTGAGTGCTATCATCCATTGTCAGTTAAATGGTGTATAATCACCATATAATCACAAATGAGACCACAGTCAAGATGATTGACAGCCTCTATGTCATGCCATTTATTTTTAGTGCTGTGTCTTTTTTCAAACTTAACACTACATTCCCCATAAATCTTCTTGTCACAAAGATGAAAGACATTTTCGATCAAAGACGTTCTTTTTTTGGAGGAGATTTTTTCCCCATCAGTCTCTCACGAGGCGCCCGATTGTTGGTAATTACCTGGCCAGAGGCACACCTGCAGCACATTTCGCAATGCAGGATTAGCAAGAAAACACCTTGCTAAGGGGTTCCTGCCACAGACACTTCTCCCAAAAGGAAACTGATGTCCTCGTGTGGGAGGTGCACAATGCCACAAATATTATGCCACCAAAACACTTTCTGGTGCCATATAATATTAAAAGAGCTTGAGAGGAGATTACACATATGTTGCTTTGGTCCAAGGAGAACTGCGCCCAATATTAAGGCCCACTGGCATTCATAGGCCAAATATTTGACCCAGCCTAGTTAGCCAATCAGTAAACCTTTCATAAAGAAAAGATTCTCCTCAATGTTATTCCCTTGTGCATCATGGCGCATACTTCTATGTCAGATGACAATCATCACATGTAATGTGAAAATGTTGTCTTTTTTTGCCTGCTTGAAGGATTTATATCAGAGTCAAATTGGCCAACACATCATCCACAAAACGGGTTGGTAAGCTTTTGAATGGGATCTGTTCATGCACGCAAGCCATGAAAACAGCACAGCACAGAACACACCTGCACTTTGTTTGTGCATTTGTTGTCTGAGCAGGCATCGAACGCAAATTCCCATAATCCTTGACACCATAGTTGCAGTGCACTGCTTGGTCATCACGGACACGGACTCCTCCCCTCCCACTTAGGTGCAGTCAAGTTTACAACGAATCACGAGGACAATAACCTGTGTGCACCTGGCAAAAATGCCACTGTGCTGGCCTAAAAAATAGAGCCCAAAGTCTTATGTCTGTCTGACATGATGCCACTTTTTTGACCACATCTGTCATTGGAAATGTTTTATTTTCCATTTCAATAGGACTAACTGGTTGAATTAAGGTTAAAGAAACAAATAAAGAGATCAATAAATGTAAAGATATATGGATAAATAAACAGTCATGTTTAAAACAAACACAGGAGGGAGTGACAGAGGGAATGTTGTGAAATGGGTTGAGTCTGAAGACACAGACAGACAGTTTTGTATTGCACTCAAAAAAGTATTTCAGTGCAGCGGTCCTGAAGTTAGGTGTTGAATAAACTTAGATTGAGACAGAAGTCCTTTTAAATCAATCATGAATTACATGAGCACATTTATTAGCACACAGAAGACAATACAATCCTATATAATACAATACTGAGCGCTCAGGAGAGATACGCACACATGGGTAAAGCATACGGATCTCTGCCATAGAAGCCTCAGGGCAAAGTTTATATAGCTAAAGGAAACAATAAAGGGATGAATATGCAAAAGCGCTATCTACTAGGGGAAGGACTAGAAGCTGACGAAAAGCATTGACGCACCCAGTGAGGTCACAAGGTTGCACGGAGCAGATATCTGGGTACACGTGGCTTAAGGAAGTAATGGGGGGAGGCTTTCTGGATGGTACCGGCTCTTGGGCGACTGTGTTATGATCTGACCCGACCTGTGGCCTGCATTACCAGGCACCAGTCGTTCTCCCAACAGATGGATTAGGCACAGCCTGTCCTCCCAGCATATGATATGCCACTATTGACAAGACATGCACCCAGACACCTCGGCGCCTCACCCTGTGTGACTCAACATGCTAAGGCCTAAGAAAGAGCAGCATCTAAAGAAATATAGGGGATAACAAATATAGGGGATAACAGTAAACAAATCAAGATACCTAAGGTAACATACGTAAATTCTTCCACATTAGGCAAGCGGCTGATATTCTATTTTCATCCTCTTCCTCCTCGTTTTGGCTCTTGAGCGGCATACCTTTCTGGCCACTGCTGCAGGTACCACTGCTACACAGCCACATTACTCAGCCCAAAGACTTTTTCCTCCCAAGAGCAAATAAAAAGGCAAACAGTACTTCAGTAGAAATGTTGTGTTTGTTGGCATTATTCAGGTGGAACTTCAGGTGAGACAGAAGAACCGCCTAAATGAAGGCCGATTGTAAGGCAACTTTTCATCTCACCTTACATCTATCGCCAACTTCATCTATCTATCTCAGGAAAGACAGTGTTTTCATTCTTAATCTATTTTTCCTTATTCTGTTGTCTAGACTGTTACGTTGGATGAGGCATCTTTTCTGTTTTTTATGCGGATGTTGTTTTTCTTTGAATTAAAGAAGGGAGGGGAAACAAATAACAACAATAATAACAAATATCAATCCAGTGTGTTCTGCATCATTTATATCCCTGACAGACAGACAGACAGACTCTTTAGGCTTAATTATCACTTGAATAGGTGATGAAGGGGTGATGAAGAGACAGAGTACCAGACATGATCATCAATTGACTTGACTGTATCTGACCCTGATGTTTGATCTTTGACTTTCAATAGTAAACCAATCGAAGGGAGTCAGAAAAACTCAGCCTAAGAATGTGAGGATCATAAAGTATCCTCACATTCTTCTTGGGCCGAAGAAGAATGTGAGGATACTTTATGATCCTCACATAAAGCAGCTCCACCTTTTTCATCTTACACCTTTTCCTACTACCTATAACAAGAGGGATGATAAATGTCCTTTGCACGCATTTGTAGCACAACCTGCATGTTTTACTTTTAGAAGTTTTAGAAGCACTCCCTTAAGAAGCATAAAACTGTGCTAACTGAAGTGTTTTCAGTTAGCAATGACAACATTTGTGAATTACGCTTAAAACCCAATGTCGTAATGTCAACGGTTGACTGTCAAGGTCATGTTATGCTAAAATCAAAGTAAAATATAGCTTCAATTGGGGGTCCACCCCCTAGCTTCTTGGCCTAGTTAGTGTTTAACCTAAAATTCAGTTATTTTACTCATTTTTTCTCCACCTCTGTGCATTCCTAATCACCACCCATTAAAGTATCTCCAAACACTGATCTAAAATCAGATTAATCTGCAGAAAAGTTCAGATCTTCGGGAAGTAAAAGATCCTAGATCATCACGTTTTAGACGCGGCAAGCTCAACCAAGGTCAGTCACGTGTGTACGTATTACATATGAAAGAAAAACACAAGAAGGCTGCCAGGTGCCACTTATTAGAACAAATAAATCTAAAAAGTCGAGTTAATCTTTTGTTTGTTTTTTTTAAGAAAAAAAATGACAACGTAGCAAACACTTCAAGCGATGAGTTAAGTACTTGAAGAACTTGGACAGCCTGGTCACAGGCACAGGCTAAATTGCGACCCCGTCATCACCCTCATGGATTAGAGCCGTCTACATCTGTTGCTGGTGTCATTCTAAAAGCTAAGACATCTGGTTGTCTTCAGTTTAGCTGGTGTAAATATCCGTTACCTGTTTACTGAATGCTCCATCTGACCTCCACACTGGGTGTTTATGTCTTGTGGTGTAAACAATTAATCTGAGTAGCCGGTTTTGCGCGTTTACTCTCGTGTACTTCATATAGACCAGGGGTATCAAACTGTGTGCCATGGAGGGCCGAGAGTATGCAGGTTTTCGTTCCAACCCAAGAATACACCAGGTGATTTCACTGATTAGTCCCTCCTCTCTGGTTGAAGGTGTGGTAATCAGTGAAATCACCTGATGTATTCTTGGGTTGGAACGAAAACCTGCATACTCTCGGCCCTCCATGGCACACAGTTTGACACCCCTGATATAGACCAATCCTTTGTCAATGTCACAACCTGAAGTGGTTGCAAAAAGACCGGCGGGAGTAATGTTAAGGCTGGCAATGTTAAGGCTCGGATAAACTTTACTAGTGAGGAGCCAAGACAATATAAAAATGTTCTGTTGCGCTGTTGGCTGTCAAAATAGAAAGAGATTAAATCAGGAATTTTTATAGACTACCATCAGAAAAAAATCTTGTACATGACCACAAGTCAGATAGTTTTATTCGTCTAATGATGCCGTGAGTATTTCCATAGTGTATACACTAGGTGTATCAATAAGATACCCATATATGTCTGGCCATTTAGTTGGATCACACACACACTGCCAGGAGGGAAGGGAGAAAAGATCTGGCCAGTTAGTTCCATCAGAAAGGGTGAATTTTTCTGCGGAAAAATGTCTTGAACCAAAAAAACATTATATATTATATTATATATAATATTCTGACCAAGTTTCTCTACGATACATGAATACATGATTACATGGAAGTTTTTTTTCTCGCTAGTTAGCTAGCTAAGCACAAAATTCTGTACAACTCCATAGCACTTCATTGGTTTTCTGCAACCAGTTAGTGTGCACACATGACAATGTTTGCAAACATTGGAATTGGTCTATAGACCCTTTTAACGCCTACGTCACGATTACGTCACGGTGTTAGCTGGAGGCAAAACAAAGCAAAATTGGAGGCATCACCTCACCTCAGAGCAGCAGAGTAAGAGGCTACCGTTCACCCAAAATGTCATCTTGCTGTGTTGTTGGATGCCAGAATCGAAGGAGAGGCTCCAACTTGAAATTTTATCGTATACCAGCTGCCACTGCCAGTAAAAAAATCGAAGACAACTATGGTTAAACGCGATAAAACGAAAGGATTGGACTGAGGCGATCATCAAAAATGCTCGTGTTTGCAGCGCACACTTCATAGGTTAAATAAAGTATTGTCTGTTTTAGGTATGGACATGTGTCTAAAGATTTGTCATGCCCACCTAATCACAAAATGGGGAACTAGGAGGAATAACGTGAGGTGATTTCTCTCGTAACTCTCTTAGCGCATTAGCTAACTTTTAGTTGTAACGTTATGTGTGTGTGTGTGTCAGGTGTGTGTGTGTGTGTGTGTGTGTTCGGATCGCACGACACAAAGCTCATCTGGTAAATCTTTGTATTTTAAGTCTAGTACATGATCATTCAGGACATCGTTATAGGCATCTAAAGATTTATACGTCCTCAGTTTCTCTTTACTATACACGCTTGGTTTCTCTATCAGGTAGGTGTAAATGTCTGGCCATTCCACAGTAGGTTGGTTCATGTTAACTTGTTCAAGTAACACTCGCGGTCCTGGAGAGTGAGTGACCGTAAATATTCAGATATCGCGTTATTTTCTTCAGCCATGTTAAAAACAAGCCAACGAAACTTGCTAGCCAGCGTTGTTGGCTAACGTGTTCTGGCCAGGTTCTGTCTCCACCTAAGCTCCGCCCACACAAAAAACATCATCATGTTTACTAGCTGAAAAGGGGTCTATAGGATGAGCTGATGAGCTTTCACTGTTTGTGTGTGTGAGTGCGTGTGTGGCCATGTCTTGTGTGTGTGTGACCGCCAGTAACAAGTGTAACTATGGTAGCCTATGTTGTCCAGTGCTGTATGTGCCGTTCCACATGTAGTGCAGCCTATGTTCAGCGAGTATTACTGGATATCTTGGTATTGTTTCATACCATGTTTAGGGTTACTACATTCCTGGAATCCCCCCTTGTCAATGTCATATTGGGAATACATAATGAATTTAAATCCGTAAATTCATTACGTCCCTTTTTTTTGCCACACCCTAGGGTTTTTCTGAAACGACACCACTGGAAAACACCCACATGGACATCTGTGTGTGACACCTGTGCATGTACGCAGACTCCCAGATGCAGACGCATAAATCAGGCTATAGCTCTCAGGCACCAGAGGGGGCTGAAGTTAGACAGTCATGGCCAGCAAAAATCTCACCTTCATCTGTAAGGATTTACTGCTGAGAAAAAGTTCTGTCAGGAAGCTGTCTCTTTGATCTTCTCTGTACTGTCTAGTCTTAGTTCATAGCGGTGAGAAGGCACTATGTGAGTTGGCATAAAGTGGATATAGGTTCTTAAGGAACTAATTAACCTGTGACTCCCCGAGGTCACAGTAGATTACAATGGATTACTGTCTAGTTATCTACTTTGATGTTGCAGACAGGCACCAGCCACCATCTCCTAAAGAAGGTGATGCGTTTTTTTGTACCCCAGATTGTCAAACTGTGTTGAATTAAAAACAATCTTGCAAAATAATGTTCAATGGTTGAACAATGGATAAAGGAAAAAAGAGGTCACTCATCTTGGCTAGTCAAGTCCCACTTGAGTGTGTTGGTTTTTGTATGTTGTATGTTCTTACTTGCTTGGTGCTTGATCTCCACATTGCAAATTCAAATTGACAGAAGACATAAATAGGGGATTTTGTATATTTGCAGTGGGACCTTCCAATCATCATTTCTGGGCTTATTCAATGACACTCAAAACGTCTCATGGGGTCAAGAGGTAAACTCCCCTGCTCTATGTTGGCCACTGTCAGACAATTATAGGAGTACCCAAAAGCGGTGCCAAGAACTCTTTGGAATTACAGAAATCACAAAATAACATACTAATACAGATGCGATTGCAGCTGAGATGACAAAGCCAGTTGCTTTTTCTTTTTTCTTTTTCTTGTTCCCCTCAAACCCTATGATGTCTTGAAAACTGAAGCCTATTCTTTTAATGGATGGAGACTACATCATTTTTTCAGGCCCCTTCTCTGCCATATCCAGTTCACACATTTGTACCTACAGTACACCTCTAATAATAAGGCCCACAGTGTGTCTAACAGCTGGCAGATGATTGCCTTCCAGTACAATAACACTTCCTATAGCGATTGAGGCTTCAGTCAAAGGTCTCAATTGCACAGTTTCTGATGAAAGTCTCTGTGTGTAAATAGATATAGTAACCCTATAACACATTCTAGAATATACTGAAGAAACTATAGATATATTATAGGAATATTAAAGTGACACCATATGAGCTTAAAACATACTATAAAGTATGATAAAGTCACTATAGCGCAGCATAAGTCCCTATAGGAATATTATTGGAATATCACAGTGACGTTTCATATAGGAGAGAGGCGCTGAAACCACACTGCACATGAAATAAACCATTTCATTGGATTTTGGTGCGAGGTTGACTTCCAACTCACTCTGGCGTGTTGATCCAGATGATATCCAGGTGACAATAATAGACACACTCCTTGTCTTTGTAAGTGTAACACGTGCATCTCTTAGCACGCCTCCTGGGCTCTGGCTGACCACAGCTGGAGCAGGTCTTCTCCCCAGACTGAGACTCCGCGCCGGCCAGGCCGTCCACGGAGCGGACGGGGAGTGTGTTCAGCTTGGCCAACTCCCTCCTCTGGTTCACATCTTTGCTGGATGAGGAACCTGCGGGGAATGAACGGGAATTGAGAAGGGCTTTGCTTGAAAGCGTTCTCCCACATTCTCCCACGAAGAATCACTATAATATTCCTATGGGGTCTCATGGTGTCTCTGTGGTAATCGGTAATACGTTTATAGTGACCTTACTGTACTTTATGGCAAATTTTCACCTCCTATGGTATCACTGTAATATTCCTATACGGTCTATAGTGTGCCTGTGGTACTCAATAGTGAGCTTAGAGTGAAGGGTTCAAGGACAAATCTTTACACTTGATGTTCAAAGAACTGCAGCCTTTACATTGATAACAACTAGAAGTTTGTCTCCACATCAGTGAGAATCGGTAGCTGTGCCTTCTATTGAATACTACCTAGTCCATGGACCTCTCACTACTTTACAGTCAAGCCCATTCTTTCTAATGATGAGAAATTAATTATTATTACAAAAGGTCACGATGATAGGTTGTCTAACCTTAGTGACTGTAAAGGGATGTAGACAATTAGGATCCTAAAAAACCCCACTATACTTATATCTGTAGGGAATCATAGTGTTTCTGTGCGATTCAATTGCGAGTTTATAGTGAAGGTATCGTGCTTTATGGTATGTTTAAGCCCTATGGTATAACTATTGACATTCCTATAACATTCCTATTCCTCGTTATAGTTTTGCTATGATATGTGTGCAGTATCCTTCAGAAACTGATTAAAGAGTTGCTAAAGTAATTTATAGAAAGTGTTTACTAGAAAGACTAGAATAATCATACATGTTTCAATTCAAATAGCTTCTCATTCAGTCAGATCTGTCAATATCCTAAACAGTAGGCTAATTGAGGCATCATTATGTGCACAGGTGACCTTTAGATCCGCACCGTTTCATGTCAACACAATAAATCTGTTAAAGCCACTCTAACTTGTGCTCACCGTTTGCCAAAAACGCTGTCACAACGATTAGAAAAAAAACTCCCACATCAACCGATGATACATTAGCCATCACACATAGATCAAATCAAAAAAACAAATAAAGTTTAAAATGAGATGATTAAAAAAAAATCTCAACGTTGAATCCAAAGGGTCCGAGAGTCCCGATAAATAACAAGTCCCTGATTATTGTTTTTACCAACACCTAGTAGCTGACAGCTTGTTGCGCTGCGGCGTTGCGACTCCGCGTTTGAGTCTCTCCGCGAGGCGCCTGTTTTATTATGAGCGGAGACGCCACTGTCAAGGCAGCCGGAATGTAATGTAGGACTTCCTGTGAAGACATTCAAAATAAAACCCTTAATGACAAACCGGTATAGCATTGCACACGTGCATGCACACGACGGTTGACAGAGGAGGGCGGCACTCGTCCTCTCAGTTTTGAGTTTTTCGTCCTTTTAGTTTAGACAAAACATGGCTGAAAACTTAACTTTCTCTAACCTTTTTTTTTAGAAAAAGGCAGACAAGATCATTGGACTTCAGAGCTGAGGCAAGATATTTATCTGGATATTTGAAGATAAGAGAAGACCTTAACAGAAATGTAACAGAGAGTTGTTAAACAAATCACTGCTCCCAGGGAGTATTGAGCATGACACTGTTCTGTACACCTCAATGCTTGCATAGTCCTACGTATTTATTTTGCGCTTTTCTTTTGAAAGCAAAATCGCTTAACTTCTGGTCTTATTCCAGTTAATTGTAGGTAGCTTGACAGAGCTGAGCCTGCAGGGCACCACCCGCTGGATGCAGCATGGATGATGCCAGGGGCTTGATTGGAAAACACACTTCATTGCAAAGTTCTTCACATCCATGATCTGAAAACTGAAGCACTTTCTCTCAGGCAGCTGGTCTTAAAACGATCCAATCCCGTTCAATCTAATGGTCATCAGTCCCACACCAAAAAACGCTTCCCAATTTGAAATGAATCAATGTATCAGAGCAAAGATTCCTATGTCACAGAGCTGAATAACACACTATAACACACTTTAAAAAAAATGAATAATTCTCCTAATTCTGCTACCAGGTAGTTGAATCACCAAGAGACATGCAGCAGAGGCAGATTTTAATCAAATACAGCCCCAGTGTCAAACAAATGGCAACAGGAAAAGGCTGACACAGGTAATCAAATCAGGCTAAAAGAACAACACACACACACACACACACACACACACACACACACACACACACACACACACACACACACACACACACACACACACACACACACACACACATTCATGCACATGCAGGCAGATGTCCCTACACACATTGTTGCATTCAGCATGCATCATAAATAAACTCATAAATTCTAGTATATAACTAATAAATAAATTCATAAATTCTAGTATATAACTAAAAAATAAATTCATAAATTCTAGTATATAAATAACAAATAAGCTACACTGACAAGCTTACGCACCCACATACAGATACAGCTGCCTCAACAATATGTTTTCCACATGCATAATGGTTTGAATCTGCTTTTAATTTTCCCTCTGCTTACTGTATTACTGTCTGTTTTCCCGGTAGGTCTAAGGGTCCAGATTTAGTCACCACAGGAAACAGGATGAGGTGGAAAGAACACTGAAACATTTCTCACAAGTATCGATGAAATTACTCTCAAGCAAAAGTAAAAGTGCTTGCGCTTTGAGTTTATTTAAATAGTAGCTCACTTCGAAGTATGCAAGCACTTGGTTGCCCACCCCCCAGCTTGACTACTGATTCATCTGTTTTGGGGCTACACCAAGCACTGGTGGATTATTCTGTCTAATTCTATCACTCCAATTCTTCCTGCACTACTTTGCCCTTATGTTGGGGCAAGTGATACCCATTATCAACGTCCCCACCGTGTGACCACAAAGGGCCCTTGCCACTTGGTAGGTAATTTGGAGCTGGACAAAAGGAGTAATAGAAGCTTAATCTCCCGGTGCAAATTGTCTCAGCCGCATTCCTCTATTGTACAAGCACTTTTGTAGTTCTTGAGCCTGGAAGAAATTCTCCTGTGCCAACTGTCCAAGTGAGTTTTGCTCTCAGGTCAAGAACGTATTGAATTTCATTGTGTGCTTCCAGAGGGATGGTGTTGTGTGTCTTGGGGGGGGGGGGGGGGGTCAGGGGGCTTTGTCAGCCCCACTGCCATGGGAAAGTGCCAAGAGGTTTTGATCTTGACCACATTATCTTGCCAGAGGGGAGATGTTTGAACAGGGAGTGTCCAGGGTGAGAAGGGTCAGCCATGATTCTTCCAGCACGCGTTCTGATCCTAGAGGCATACTGTGGCACAACGAGGCGAAACTGTGTGGAGTGGACTACACACTCCAGCAGTCAACAGTCTGTCGGCCACCTTGCCAGCAACCACATCAGCAATCAGCCAGCTGGGAGCTGATTGCTGTCAACACTTAAGAATTTGCAGTCCAAGGAAAAAAAGAGGAGACGGGACCCAGAGAGCAGCGAGGGAGGCTACTGGAGATCCTCTAAAAAGCTGAGGCCATAAGTTTAAGTTCATGTATGATTTGATGTAATAGACCCAGTAAAACTGGATTTCCGTTCCAACCTCATCTCCAGTGTGATGTGTGCCCTGGGCGTGGCCCCAGAGTGCGTCTGAGTATGGCAGGTTTTCCGCTGGTCTGCCCCGGTACATGTCCTGAAGCGGTGGCAGGTCATGGCCGATCAACTTCTCTGCTGACCAGGTGATGCGCTGCAGTCTGGCTTTATCCCTGGCAGTGGCAGCAGCAAACCAGACGGTGATTGATGCGGTGAGGATGGACTGAATGATGGCCGTGTAAAACTGGACCATCATCATCTGTGGTAGGTTGAACTCAGCTGCTGCAGGAAGTACATCCTCTGCTGGGCATTCCTGGTGATGGAGCTGATGTTCTGCTCCCACTTGAGGTCCTGAGTTATGGTGCTGCCCAGGAATCTGAATGACTCCAGGTGTTCTCATATTTGGCATTGTTAGCATGACATGGTTCTCATAGAATGCATGGTTCGTAAGTTTGTATTTGTATTGTATTTGTTTGTCATTCAAGATTCAATTCAAGATTCAAGAACTTTATTTGTCACATACACACACAGGGTGTGTAGTGAAATGAAAAGTGGCAATGCTCACGGGAATGTGCAAAAGGGCAACAGTACACAGTATTTACAGTAATAAAAACCAACACAATATTTACAGTATTACGGTAATTACAATAATTACAGTAAGAGCTCTTATATAAAAAACAACACAATATATACAGTAAGAGCACTTTGGAATTAAAAATATAAAATATAAAATAAGAGGTAGGTAGGGGAAATCGTATGAATGTAATATACTATAAATTATGTGTAGTCATTACCTAAGTGTGTGTGTGTGTGAGTGTGTGTAAGAGGGGCAGTGTGTGGGTCTTGGTGTTGGTCCTGGTGAGGTCAGAGTTCACAGTCCTGATGGCCTGAGGAAAGAAACTCCGTCTCAGTCTCTCTGTTTTGGCAGCGTGACTACGGAGGCGCTTGCCTGACCGCAGCAGCTGAAACAGTCTGTTGTTGGGGTGGTGAGGATCCTTCATGATGGGGATGCATGAAAACCACTGGGGGATGGTTAAAATGAAAGCTCTGGCGAGGAGTCACTTTTGGTGGCCTAAGTTAGACTCAGTGATAGAGGACCTGGTTAAGGGATGTCAGGTGTGCCAGTCTAACAGATCTACAGCACCAGCGCACCCCTGGAAATGGCCTGAGAGACCCTGGCAGCGCATACACTTAGACTTTGCACAAAAAGGGAAAGACAATTTCCTTGTAGTCACGGATGCATACTCGCGCTGGCCTGAGGTAAAGTGTATGACAAGCACTACAGCTACAGCTACTGTGGAAGCAGTCAGGGGGATGTTTGCAGCCTTGTAGAGGAGTTAGTTTCAAACAATGGACCTCAGCTGGTCTCAAAAGAGTTTGAGACGTTCCTACAGCAGAACGGGGTGAAACATATCAAGTCAGCCCCGTACCACCCAACTTCAAACGGAGCAGCAGAGAGATTAGTACAGAATCTGAAACAGTCCTTGGGTAAACAAAAAGGGTCAGGGAGGTCATTACAACATGAGGTGGACAACTTTCTATTTGTGTATAGGAACACACCACATGCAGCTACAGGTAAAACTCCTGCAGTTGTTTTTGAAACGACAGGTGCGCACATGATGGTCATTAGTGAAGCCCAGCTTCTCAGCAGAGATGCAGGAGAGGCAGGAGAGTAAGGTGAACAAAGGTACAGGGAAGCGTTTGCGCTCCTTTCAGGTGGGACAAGCAGTGCTAGTCAGAGATTACCGGGGAGGAGAGAGGGAGAAATGGGTACCAGCAAAGGTTAAAAAGGTACTGAGCCCTGTAACTTACCTTGTTGAGATGAATGAGACTGAGTGTAAGAAACATGTGAACCAGATGATTGGAGCGAACACAATGGACAGTTCACAGCCTGATGTATCAGAGTGGAACATCTCAGGATGGGACTTGGATATTGAGCATGAGACTGAATGCACAGAGGTTAGAGGAAGGCCCCAGCGAAACAGAAGGCCTCCGGACCGCTATAGACCAACATGGTCTGGAGACTGAAACCACATCTCAGAGTGAGGCCTGGGAACAAAAAGCCTTCACATTGTAATGTTGTGTAACTGTCTTTATTGTCCGGTAAATCTGAAACCGGTATGTTAAGCAATGTGTCAGTGAGAGCACATGTAGTGGTTATGAAGTTAGAGTAACCATATTTTTTGTTTTTCATTTTTAAAGTGCCAAGAGTTATGGCTAAGACTGTTAAGAGTGTTATTTAAAAACAAAAGAAAAGAAAAACAGGTTTCAAGTTACCGGGGAGGAGTGTGGTGTATTGAATATGAAATACAATGGTCATGAATGTACAGGTTCAGATACATAGTAATATTGGTTCAAAATTGTGTTGCTAGGGAAGATATTGAATCCTGTCTTCTGATTGGATGAGTTGAATGGGGAGTGACCGTTGGGTCAAGTTTACCTCAGAGTGAGTTTTGGACTGGCTACCGAGACAAGTCAGAAGGAGAATGTATTGTCCTCAAAGAAATGGTGAATAAAGAATAACTAAACGATAAAAAGAAGCTTGGAGTCATCCGTACACGAACCCACAACAAAGACACTACAGGAGTGTAGTTCCAATAGTGCGTTCAGCCGAACGCACTACTCTCTGCAGAGCCTTCCTGTCCTGAGTGGAGCTGTTGCCGAACCAGGCAGTGATGCTTCCTGTCAGGATGCTCTCTACAGCTCCAGAGTAGAAGGACTGAAGGATCCTCCGGGAGACTTTAAATTTCCTCAGTGTCTGTGTGTGTAGTCCATGACAGATCCTCGGAGATGTGGGCTCCCAGGTATTTATACCTGCTCACCCTCTCCACAGTAGTCCCATTAATCCCCAATGGTGAATACGTCCTCTGTTGTTGTGACCTCCTAAAGTCCACAATCAGCTCCTTACTTTTGGTGACATTCAAGAGGAGGCTGTTGTCCTGGCACCAGAGTGACAGATCAGCAACTTCCTCCAGGTAGGCCTTCTCGTCGTTGTCGGAGATCAGGCCCACCACCACTGTGTCATCCGCAAACTTGACGATGGAGTTGGAGCTGAACCTGGTCACACAGTCATGTGTGTACAGGGAGTAATCTTCTTGTAGTTGTCATGGTTTTCATGGTTATCATGGTTCTCATAGTTGTCATGGTTGTCATATTTGTCATGCTTCTCGAGATTGTGATGGTTTTCATATTTCTCTCTCTCTTGGTTGTGATAATTCTGACAGTTGTCATAGTTCAGTTGTCATGGCCCTCCTTGCAGTGACAGACACCACAAACTCTCTCACCTCTGCCCTGATACTCCTCCAACTGAATGCAGCGTTTGACAGATCCTCCTCTCCACCCTCAATGAGATGGGTGTCTCAGGCTCGTCACTCTCCCTGTTTTCATTCTACCCGACGGGTCGCTCCTACCAGGTGACATGGATAGGGTCTGTGTTGGAACTATGCAGGCTGACTACAAGGGTCACCAAGGTTTGGTAGTGGGTCCTCTTCTTTTTTCCCTTGACACAACGTCTCTTGGTTCTGTTATTCACTCTCATGACTTCTCCTACCATTGTTATGCCGATGACACCCAGCTGATCTTGTCATTTCCCCCCTCTGACACCAAGGCTGTAGCCATGGAGTCAACATTGGGGGGGACCAAATCTGCCGCCCCCCCCCCCCCAGAAAAGATTCAAAATTTGAAAACTAATTTCCTGCCATTCTAAAATATTTTTTAAAAAAATTCACTAACACATGGAATGAACTCTTTATTTATTTTGTATTTTTTACAATAATGTCTAATAGTGTATTATATTACATTGTATTAGATAGATAGATAGATAGATAGATGTACTTTATTAATCCCAAGCTGGGAAATTGCAGTGCAGCAGCAGCATTACACACAGAGACAATAACAACAACACAATAAATAAAAAAAGAACAACCTAGACATATTAAAATGGCAATATAGAATGCAATATAAAAATGTATAAATAAGCATTATTATTGTAGTGCAAAATAAAATATAAGGTGCAGTGAACAGAGTTGTGTAAAAACATATAAAGTGCATAGTGACTGTATGTTATGACCAGAGTTTTAGCTGTTATTGTACAATGTGATGGCATGTGGCAGGAAAGATTTCCTGTATCTGTCCCTTCGACAGCGGAGCTGGAGCAGCCTGTGAGAGAAGGTACTCCGCTGTCTGTCTACTGTGTGGAGAGGGTGCTGATCATTGTCCATGATGGATAACAGTTTGTTCAGCGTTCTCCTCTCCACCACGGTCTCAAAAGTCTCCAGCCTGAGACCCAGTACAGAGCCAGCCTTCTTGATGATTTTATCAAGTCTGTTAGTGTCGCTGGCTCTGATGCTGCTGCCCCAACACACGGCAGCAAAGAAAAAGGCGCTGGCAACAACAGACTGGTAGAAGATCTCCAACATCTTGCTGCACACGTTGAAGGATCTCAGCTTCCTCAGGAAAAAGAGTATTACATTGTATTACATTGGGGATGTGTCCCCCACAATATATAATTACTGCCCTGTCTGACACACAAGTGGAGGCACGCATTGCTGCAGGCCTGGCAGACATCTCGGAGTGGATGTCGATGCACCACCTGAAGCTCAACCTGGACAAGACTGAGCTGGTGTTCCTCCCCGGGGAAGCGTTGTTCACAGCAAGATCTCCCAGACCACTTCCCTTCATCCTATAGGGCAGTGAAAGGAACAGCTCCTTCCTACCTCCAGGCCATGGTCAAGCCCTACACCCCCGCCTAACCACTTCACTCTGCTGCCTTGAAGCGACTAGTTTCCCTGTCGCTTCGAAACCCCTGTGGCCGATCTACCCGGTCGCGGCTCTTTACTGTCCTGGCCCCACAGTGGTGGAATGAACTCCCCATTTATGTCAGGACATCTTTCCATCTTTCACCACAGGCTGAAACCCTACCACTTCAAGAAATACTACCCTGACCCTAGTGCTTCCCCCCAGCACTTGCCTATTTGTTTCATTTGTTTAAAAAAAAAAGTAGGTAGTTAGCTATTACTTTAGCACTGGTTATGCTCATAGATTGTTTAGGAGGGAGATGCACTTACGATTTCTAGAGACTAGTAGTTCTCTACCTACCTACGTTGAATGCACTTATTGTAAGTCGCTTTGGATAAAAGCCTCTGCTAAATGACTGTAACATAATGTAATGTAATATTCTCATAGTTATCAAGCATCTAGCAACCACTTTCTTGACCTTGTACAATCTCAACCTTGCCAATTTGTGAGTTAAAAATATCGACTAAAATAAGTAATAATAATTGAAACCCTGTGTTGTTGAGTCCCTAAAGATATCTGTATGCTCAGGTATGCCTGTGATTGATAGAAAGCTGTTGACACTGATACTGTATGACACTGAAAGTAGGGAAAGGTCTAGATGGATATGTAGATGAATCCAAATATGAAATAATGTGGCAACAGCCTAGAGATAAGAAGAGTGAGCACATGATGGTCACTGGTTAAAACATGGACAGGAGAGGTGAATAAATAATGTGCACCCAGCCCCCCCCCCCCCAACAACTACCAATCAGTTGCCCTTGAGCAAGGCACCTGGCATTGTGCATGGCTCCACTACAGACTATCGTGAGCTGGGTGAATGTGTGCAACAGTGTGTAAATGAGAAGAATGCTCAGTCAACCCTCTCTGGTTAAATCAAGGTTAAAAATTTACATTGACACATCATTAAGCTCTTTCTTTCATTTGTACAGTGCACACCACAGTCCCAGTCATATCTAGCACACAGTCGCTCATCGTTTTGCACAATAGCACATCTATTCTCAATGTTTTCATATCCTACTCATGGTTGACAGTCCGTTTGCCCTTAAGGTCTATAAATCTTCATATGAGAACATAAGTAGCTGTGATCATGATAGATAAAGACATTTTTTGATTTAACTACAAAGAAGACATTTCAGCAGGATTTCATTGCAAACTTTCATTACTACGCCAAAATATCTCTTTACCTTTGTCACACTCAACAATACAGAATACACAAAGGAAGAATGAAGATAAAAGAAGACCATCTAAAGAAATGTACTGCAACTGCAGCCATTTGCTACCATGTGTAACCACTTTTACTTTGCCTGCTTGCACTCCTGCCCTCGGGCCCATCTCAAAACACAATTGCTCAATCTAATGCTAAGGTAAAGAAGGACATTTTCAATATTTGACTTACTGCTGACAGACAGCTCAGCTGCAAGAATGTTACTTCCAGCTGCTCCTTCGAAACCTCTATGAATCAGCAGAGACAAATTCCATCCTTCCCCCTCCCCCTCAGCTCAAGTGCTTGCCGGTAGATGTGGGATGTGGTGTTCACATCATTAGCTCAGTGATTCTACAACTAGGCGTACATTTCTCATCTACCAAAAATGTGTTTTCTTACTGATTATTTGGCTCTTCATGTGGATGCTAGCCATGTCGGTGCCGGAGCAGTGCTTATGCAGGGCGCTGAACAAGGCATTGAAAGGCCTTCTTTTCCAAAAAATATAATCAGTTGATCATCAGTTGAACTATGCAGTAATAGAAAAAGAAGCACTTGCTCTTGCCTGGCCACTAAAGCATTTTGACATTTAACATTTAACATTCCTGCACTTGCTACAGTGTCCTAACCAGAGACTTGTGCGCTGGTCTCTATTCCTTCCAATCACAGGGACAAGAGGACCGCTCTAACAAATCATTACATTACAGTCATTTAGCAGACGCTTTTATCCAAAGCGACTTACAAAGGTGATAGTTGACACTATGTGGGTATCGATGTAGGTATTTTTCTTATATCAGTGATTAGGCCTCCTAATCACTATGTGATTGACTTTACCACATGTCTTGAGTTATACAGATTAAATCCATGAAACTATTTGGATCCTGACCTGTTTTATATGGGGCTATAAACATAGCCATGGTTGACAACTGTCTTATTGTGCTCCACAGGCCAAAGCGCTATCGAGTGTCTCACACTTTGATCCTGGCATTTTGGCCCATCCACATCAATTGAAAGCAAATGGTGTCATCCATCTCAATAACCATGAGCAGCCCCTTCAAAAACACAGTTCATAGAGTTCACTGTTAGCCCTCCTACTGGCATGTCCAGAGTAAGCATATGGAGATAAATCGATCGATTCACGTGTTTAGCTTGCCTTGTAGCGTTCCGTCAGTATGTAGCTGGGCTCTATAAGAATATTATTTTCTTTCCTATGGTCCAGTAAGCTTGCTATGTTGCACGCGCACGCGCACACACACAAACACATAAACACACACACACACACACACACACACACACACACACACACACACACACACACACACACACACACACACACACACACACACACCTATGTATATACACAAAAGCACATACCCACATTTTCTTAATTTAGCTAAGAAAATGCGCGAGGGCAAATATTTAAAGATGATACATGATACATGATGTTGTGTCTAATGTAGAGAACTGTGTGTAGTGTTTTGCAAAAAGTGTGATTTAGAATTACAAATTGAGTGCTAAGCAGAGAATGTGCTTGTAGTTTTACAGACTTGGCTAAAGGATTCAGTTTCAGGTGTCAGTGATTGTGTCTCAGGTTCAAATTTCAGTGTGTAAACAATTGTAAATAAAACCCTGTAATACAAATAACTAACCTGCTAGTAGCAAAGCCTCTGTTGGTTAGTACTACCATAGGCCATTATCACACGCTGCTAACAACCAACAACATTAGCCTCTTTGTAGGTTGCATTTAAGCGTCATTTAGAACTGGAGCAGCTTTAAACTTCAAAGATAGACCTAAATCTAGGAGCACTTTATGCATGTTAGCCCAGGTAACAAGGTTATTTTCTCTTAAATCTAGGAGTCAGACATGGCCGAGGAACTGATCCACAACACTAGAACAATTTTGCCATCTGTAATTCTTACTGTATTTAAGTTTGATGGACAAATTGATGGTTTAGTGGGAAGGATGTGGCTTTCTCTACTATTGTTCTATGTAAATCAGCGTTTAATGTGAACCATGTGTTCTAAAAGAATGTATGAAAACAATGTTATAGTCTGCTTTTGGGTACAGCTTTATTGAACTCTTGTTGTTAAAATGGCTCAATAACATGAAGAAAACACAATGAGACAGGCTTCACTTTCAATTATGCCAACCAATGCAACCTGTAACAGTCTCAATAACAAAGAAAGAAAGAAAAGAAAACAAAATAAATTGAAAGGATCAAAATTCATAACACAATTATAAAGTGAACTGTTGCACATTTCGGAGCCATCACCCCGCCGCACTGTCAAACAATATTATAAACTCAGCATGTCAACGGCAATCCAAACAGGCCAAAGCTCCGTCAGGCACATCAGAGAGAAAGCTCATTCAGCGTTATTTCACAAATACACCTGTAAAATCCAAAGGGGTTTTATGAGGAGTCCTACCACTAATGGGCTGATGACTGACATGTCAGCCCAGTCAGTCATAGTTTTTCGGTTATGTACAGGTATGTTCAAACCCACACATTTCCCGTGTGGTTGAGCTCTGGTATCAGTCACACTGACTCATAGTAAAACACAGACTTGAGAAAAGGGTCACGCTCCTCTGGCTGACCTGATAGGCAGCAATATTCGACTTGGAGGTGCATAATGGGTGCATGAGTCACACACAGGTGTTGGAGGTAGTGTGAGAGAGGTATTTATGAGAGAGAGAGAGAGAGTGAGTGTGGGACGGTAGACTAATTTTTGTGGTTTTGTTGCATGTGAGTAGCAGACAAAATTAAGTGGGCGTGTATGCAGGTAGCAGTTTTCGTTACAAACGTTTCTCGGAGGCGGAAATAACATCATCGAGTTAAACCTTTGTGGAAACCACCGTTTCAAGTAATGTTAGACTGAAGCCCAATGAAAAAGACAAGTGGTATGAAGCTAATATTATGAAGCCTAGCTAGTAACTGATAAAATACAGTGGTTCAGTGGTTCCCAGACTAGGAGAATGTCTGAACAGGTTTCACTCTCAACACTGTTACCTCCTCTCCTACAGGACAGAAATAAAACAAAACTCTCTGCAGATAGGGACAAAACCTTCATCAAATGGGGGGGTCTGTGTCTAAAGCATAAGCCCCCCATGAAAAAGTCATCTAGGTTAGCTAGTTAAACCAGTTAACATTCCAAGTTCATACTATAGCTGTCTCGATAATGATCTTCCTGCTGATCTTCTAAGATCATGAATACCATGGCCATGAATGAAGAATTGCCATTTATATTTTTTATTTATGTTTTGAAAATAGTTCCTTCTTTGCCATTCAAGTTTGCCAGTTACCTAACTTGCCATTGAGGTTTACTCTGGCATGCCGAGCGATCGGCCATGCCTTTCTCAGCACAGGAGAAATGTCTGGCAGAGAACTTCATCATTCTGGTATGTGAAAAAAAAAAATGCCCTGGGCTGGTTGTATTTCTGAAAAACAATCACAGTCATCCAGGGCGAGGCTTAACTCAAGACTGTGCCCTTCCAAAATAGTGTTGGGGGGGAGGGATGTTTTGTTGGTGGAATGTACATGGCTAACGATTGTCACTCTACGTTTGCTTGTTTGTTTGTTTTTTAAATTTTCCACAGAGTAAATTGCACAGGTGCTCCTATTGCTAGATCCAATTCTTCTTCAAACGTTTTCATAGTTGTGTTTTAATCGCTACCTCTATGGCTAGCTTTCTGGCTCCATTGTTGTTGTTGCACTACAGTGGGGGATTTTGGAAAAGTAACACAAACTAACTAAACTTCCTGTAGGTCAGACTAAATGAGATTTAGCTCAACCCATGAAATATTTCTGCCTCCAGAGCAGCATTTCTTGGATATAACTAAAACACCTTTCCCCTAAAGCTCGATGATCAGCTTTCCCTCATCATCACTACTGCTGGTGTCGTCTGGGTAAACTTGGCAACTTGGCACAGGCCTCGCTCCGCTGGTCAGACAATCAGGTGTCTGGTAGCCGTGAAAGTGGCCAGCTGAGAATAAAGACTGGTATTTGTTGGTAATGTCAGCTCTCACAGGGTTACTGCTCTGGGTCATGTGGTCATGTGTCCCCCGAACCTCACTCTCTGGTTTATCATCATGTTCTGGGTACGCGGAGGTCCAAAGATTCGATGGCCGCACAGTATTGTCCAGCAGCCCGTTGTTCGTCGATGGGGCGTCCCCTGTCATTCCACCCGCAGCTCTACTGATATGAACAGAATGGGAAAGCTGGCTAGGGTGTGCAGAGGATGAAGTGCTGCTGTTAACTGCAGTACCCGTCTCTCGCAGAGGGAGGGCCTCAGCAGGCAGAGAAATGCTGGTATGCCCTTGGTCCTGTGTTTTGTGGTCCTGGCGTGCAAATGTTTCATTGGGAATGGGCTGTTGAGTTTGTTTGTTGTTGGTCTCAATTTGGGAAAAGGCGTTTTGGGTTTGCACTAAACGGGACTGTTGGTTGATATGTTTAGTCAAACTGGTTTCGCTTAAAAACTCTGTTTGTTGGTTGTGGGAGACGCTGAGCTCCCACTGTTGTTGTGAGAAATAAAAACTGTTCATTTCCACTTCAGGGCTGCGGAGAACTGAAAAGGCTGGTATGGCTGCTGGCAGGTGAATTAAGGTTATTTGAAGTGCTTGGCCCTTGCAGAGGGGTCTGTGGAGGGTATTCAGACATTCCCAAGTGTGCCTGGGAAAGATGCTGATGGTGCTGCTCAGATAGCCAAGAGTTTTTATAAGAATTAGTCTTGGCTTTTCTTTCTTCTTCCTGTTATTAAAAGAAGAATATGAGGAGGAATGTTGTGATCATGCCCCATAACAATACATCCATTCCAATCCCTCCATTAAACCCTCTAATTAGCTACATGCATTGCTCAAATACCACAAAGCTTACCTGTCCGGTGAGTTTCAATTATGATAAGCATCAAAAGGTGCATGTTAAAGTGGTGGTAGAGTTCAGACGTTATTGCAAAGGAAATCTGCCATGTCTAACCCTAAGTTTTGAAAGAAATACTAACATGAAAAATAATCCTCTGCCAATGTTACTATGCTTCATTGCTGTTTCATGATAGAGTGCTGATGTTTTTAAACATGGCAAATGGCCCGTAGAGCTTCATGATTTATATTTGACTTCCTAATGGATCTAATGGATTACAATATATACAGTATGTATCAGTAACATACACTGTTTTTGAGTATATGTGTCATATTTTATAAATTATATTCTGTAATTCTTCTTGCCCACCATCTTACACTAATACTGGATGTATCTAGGAGATTTATTTAGGTTGCATGTAAATATGTCATGTCTTGATAGAAAAAATATTATGATTACAATATAATCCCATGATGCCTGAAACATGCTTCCACATTTAACTCACCTCTGGCTTTATCTTATCAGGTAAATGGATGTATCTGCAATGAGACTCTGACTTCCCCCACTGTCCTAGCACCTCCTCTGTCTTGATACTCCTCATTCCTCCATTCTCTTCCTCCATTCCCCCACTGTCTTGTCTCTCCGTGCATTGGTGGTGTGTCTGCCCTGCCTCTTGGCTCTGCTCTGGCTCCCAGTCTGTGCTGTCTGGCTGCCCAGGGGTCCCTCCATGGTCCTGTGTCTCCGGCTCCTTCTGGACCGCACATCCTGCCAGAGAGCCTCCCTCTATAAGCCCTAGGGGCAGAAAAACAAATGAAAAGCAGTTGTTTAGATTGACAAGTTTATCAGTCTGTCTTGTAAATAAGGTGATGTGGAGATTATTCCACTTGTGTCCAGAGCTGTAATGAAAAGCCCTGAGTGTAGCAAACAAGACTGGTAATTGCATTTTCCTGTATGATTAAAACTACAAAGTTGAGCCCTTTGGTATCTTCAAACAAAAATACAAAGCACATGTGCCATGCTTGTTTAGCATTTTCTGGTATGACTTCTAAATATATGCTCTTACATTTTGAATTTTACAGAACACTGTATAATGACACTGACACTGATTGTAGAAAAATAACAAATGCATGTCTCTCTGCCAGCCCATCAATCTAATGAAAATAAATAGTGATTGTTTCCTATGATATACATACATATATAACATACAGACAAACATATGGTCAAATATACAATGGGGTCCAAAATTCCAAGTCCACTACCAAGAACTGTTTATTTTCATGATTTACCAAAATGCCTCCGTTGGTACTTCTAAACGTTTAGCATGGGCCAAACATAACCAAAATGTCACTGTTGAAGACTGGGAGAAAGTCTTGTTCACAGATTAATCAAAATTTGATCTTTATGGTGAGGTTATGTGAGGAGATGGCTGCAGTCCACAGACCTCAACTCCATTGAACATCTTTGGGAACATTTGAAAAGGGAAAAGGCAAAACATACTGTAATATCAGACACTCTCTGGGATGCTCTACAACAGTGGTTCTCAATCCAGTCCTCAAGGACCCCCTGTCCTGGAGGTTTTAGCTCCAGCTCTAATCAGGCACACCTGAACCAATTAAGGTATCATGAAAACGTGAAGCTTCTAATTGGTTCAGGTGTGCCAGAGTAGAGCTGGAGCTAAGACCTCCAGGACAGGGGGTCCTTGAGGACTGGATTGAGAACCACTGCTCTAAAAGAGTGCTGCAGAATGTGGTTTCTCAAATTCTGGAAAAAACAATGCCAGATTAACAGTGCTATGATTAAGGCAAACAGTGGACAAATACCAAGAAACCTTTTTGACTTTCAGTAAATACTAACAAACTAATTGGTGAAATATTATGTACTCTTGTTTGAGAAATTTGACTAAAAATGTGTATAACTTTTTGATAAATGATGAAACAAAACAGTTCTTGGTAGTAGACTCAGACTTTTGGACCCCACTGTATTATACAGTGTAGGATATAACAAATGGGCTGATATTTGATTTGGCCGAACTCTTGAACATACCTCTGAGCAGAGTTGCACTAAGACGAGTGTGCCTCAAATGACATGGAATGAAGCCGATTTATGAGACACGTCCCTACACCCTAAGCAGCATGTCTTTCCAAGACAATTAGACTCTTACTTCGTTATTTAAATTTAGCCAAGAGGCAGTTGATGGAAACCAGTGACTGGCAGCTCTTTGTTTATCCTGTTCTTGCCAAAATGGCCTTTTATCCTTTGCCCTTTGAGCTCCTGCTATGGGAGGGATCAAATGGCACACTTCAAAACGCTTTCTGATAAGACTCACCCCTGGCACTAAGCCCTTTAACCCTCTGATGCACAACATATCCAAAACCTTTTAATGCACATGGGTCAAAAATTACCCTTATTCATTTTCAATACTAATTGATACTCAATTGAATTTTTCTTTGTATCTTTTAACAAAATTATGTCATCATCCAGGATTTTAAGAAATTATTAATTATTTTGTTTTTATTGTTATATGTCATATTAATTTCTCTGTATTACTATGTAGAGAAAAATTTACATTATTGTGTCATTTACACATCTAACGAAAACTTGCAGACATGGGTCAAAAATGACCCGCCAAGGATAAAAGTCAACAGTATAATTTTATTCCAAAAAAAGACAACACATATTTATACTTGATTCAAATGTATTATTTTTGCAGCAATTCTGACAATACAAAAGATGATTTATACTTGAAATGTATTAATTTGTGACTTTCCCTAATATAATATACACATATATACACACTATATCACATAACTGTTTACAATGTTATTGATCTGGATATCAATTTCCATTACCATTAAGACAATACTGATAAAAAAACAACAACATCTAAACTTAAGTGTCAACATCCACTTGTATTCCTTTGTTGTTTTCTCATCACAGACAATCATAACAATTAATCATGATTTGTTTGTCACTGTGATCCTTGCATATGGGTCTGTGGCTCTGTGAACACCAACTGCTGACTTTTCGATCATCCACAGATAGGCAGATCTGACATCTCTTCCTTTCAACTTGTTTTAGGTGCTCACCATCTGATCCATCATGTCGACTCCTCCTTTTGATCTGTTGTAGTACTGGATTATATCTGGCTTTCTCTTCACTCCATCATCCACCACTTTGTCGTAATGCATGCTACTTCCCTTCTTTGGCACATAATTGACCATGGCCATGTTGTTGTTGAATCCAAACTCAGAGCTATACACCTCCCTGGATCTGGATGGTTTCATTATGGCCGGTATGTCTGGCATGTTCTGACAAAGGGTCCCAACAATGGTTAGGTCCTTCTCAAGGAGCTTCTCAGCCAAAGGGACACTGGTAAATAAATGATCCATGGTGATGTTTCGACCTACAATTAACAACAACAAAAAAAACAAGAAGTTTATATTAATTTACTCAATATGAAATTCCCGAAATTATCTTCAAGACTATACCATACTGTACAATATACTATACTTCTGTTTAATACTTTAGTCACCTGTTGGATGCTGATTCCACTGCTCAGCTGTAGGACAACGTTCTCTCCCAGGTTCCTCTGTACATTTTCCCCAGGCTGTCTTCCCGTGTAGACTATTCCATCCATGGCATAAGGCACCCTAGCATCACACGTCCAGAAGACTTTTATCCCGTATTTCGCAGACTTGCTTGGCATGTACTGTACGAACTTGCACCTGTACCCTGAATTTCACAAGCTGCTCATCAATTGTGACACAGTCACTGGGGATGAACTTTGCTCTGCAGTTGGTCAGGAAACAGTCCCACACATACTACCTGAATGCTGCCATGTGGTCTGTGTGCAGTCGCAAAGCCCTGGTCCTCTTGTCATTGAACTGCAGAAGACTTCGGATGTCCTCCTATCTCTTGACACTCATTGTGGCCTGCATACATTGGATTTTGCATTGGATCCAAAAACAACTCTTGCAAGGACACATCCCAGCTTTTATTCACACCTGCAACCAGGGTCAAACCAAGAAATCCATTGAATTTGTCTTCTTGAATGCATCTCCACTCTTTGCCTTTTGCTGTGGCTGCTCTCCGTCCCTCTAAATTCGTACATTTTATGACCTCCTCAATGATGTTCTCTGTGATGAACATATCAAAGGCGTCTTTCGGTGAAGCGAGGCTTGAACCTCGTACAGGGCCTGGGCAGCTCCTCAGAATGTTTTGGGTTCTTGCTCTGCCCTGAGTCGGTGGATCCTCCTTCCAACAAGACTCCTTCTTACTCAATCTATTAGACTGGGCTGGGGGTGCGTCCACTTCTGAAGACTCATCAGAGGAATCCTCTATTTCATCAGTGGAGTCTTCATCTGAAGCTGATCCCTCAGGCACACTCACCCCATCTGGACCCTGTGGAGCATAGTCAGGATCATCATCTTCAGAGACTCTGAATCAGTGCTCAGAATTGCCTCCTCATCTTGTCCTGTAAACAAGATGTCTAGAACCATTTTGCGCGTAAATCTGGCATGATTGCAACCAGCAACACTGTCAATGAGGAAAAAAACAATATATTATTTTCAAGTGGATCCCCAGCCATATTCTCAAACAACAGTATTATATTTTGGTTGGTTTTTTTTTACATTATATTTACTTGGTAGAATACAACAGTTTGCTGCCACTATCTCTCTCTCTCTCTCTCTCTCTCTCTCTCTCTGTCTCTCACTCACTCACTCACTCACTCACTCACTTCACTAGCTAAAACATGCTAAAATACAACAGGTTCAAATTATTATTATAATTATTATTATTATTATTGAGGTCAAGCCATCTCAATAATGATTTTTAACATATATAACTATTCTATTCTCACATCTTTCTAACCATACAAATGTACAGAATGATGGATGTGCACATGATGTATATTGTGAAGTGAAAAGTACAATAAAACTTACATGTGTCACGACAGTTGTGATAAGGCAGTCTTGTAGAAAGGTAAAATGGTGACCTTGAAGGGAGTAGTCCGCTATAAAGTGTGTTCCTTATTGCAGATTTGTAAACAAATCAAAGGTTCCTATCAAATTCCATTGACAATATATACATGTTGTGCATTTTTGGGGTGGTGATAGAAAAAAGTGTTTGTGATGTTAAAAAACAAATTGGTTAAGGAATTCATTGAATATTGAGTAATGAAATTTATAACATGCAAACATATAAAACAAAATAATTTGCTCGGGTCACTTTTGACCCCTGTTGTGCATCAGAGGGTTAAATTTGAAAAGGGTGTTTTCGTGGCTAAAGTTTTCGAAAAGCTCGCCATCCCACACTAAACCGACCAAAAACTGCTTTCTTCCATGGGCATGCGCAGACCACTGGCCGCCTACACCTGGATCAAGTGACAATGAAACATCATCGTTTCTTTGTTTTTTTGCCATCCACAGTACAACGTGAGGTTTTCAAATGTATCCACTTGGGAGACCGTTTTCTGAACAGCGTAGTGTGGGACGGAAGGCCAAAACCGAGAAATACATATATGTTTTCAAACGGATTAGCGTGGACATGGCCTAATGCTCCACAGTTCTCTGTTCCTGTGAAGGCTTGGGGCAACTCACATATGGAGGTGATGTGGAGGAAAATGGCAAAGGATATCGCCACTTAGTTATTTCACCCAAGATTTGATAAGAGAACTACCATTTGTTGATTTTTTCCTATACAGACATTATCTTGATAGTGTGTCTGATTTCTATATCCAATACTTAAAAGGTCTTGCACAGCCATTGTGGGTTTTTGTTTGGTTGATGGAAGCACACAAAAGCATGTTTAGAGCATGTTTTTATCATTTAGTGCCCCCTTGTGGTAAACAATTGTTCGAATTGTTTCTTGGACATAGCCCTGATTTGTGAAATTCCACTCACTGGACTTGATTGTCTGTAAAAGCAAGTATATATGCTGGGACCATAGAATATGAATCATTTATATGATAAATATTGCCACATATACCTGCAACGGTGCTGAGGACAGCTGTGACATCTTTGAGTCTTTCCACCTGGATACTACATGGCACTGAAGTAAACTGACCCAGATGTTTTTCTGAGTACGATGAAGTGATTAATATGTCCTGTGATTCACTCAGCATCATGTCCTGTGAAGGAGCAGAATAGTCCAAATGTCCAAACGCGTCACACCCCGTGTCAGCAAGTTTGGATGACTGCTGGATGTCTGAGTTCACTGATCTAGAATCCACAAGATCACTACTGTCAACGGGTGCTTGTGGATTCCCGTCTCTTGGAACTGTGCAGTTATTGATGGGAAATGAAAAAACGGTGTTGGGGAGGGCGTCACAACACTCAGCACTGGAGGCCTGACCAAGCCCAGCCTGCAGAGGCGGGGGAGTCTCTCCATACTCTAAATTGGTGCTTTCATACACTGAGGCTTTACACTTGCTTTTTATCTCAACTGCACTACATGTGGTCCTTTGATTAATACATTTGTGTTGGCTTCTTTGGTGCAGTAATCCACTTCCTGTGTTATTCTGTGCTGTTGTACTGGGAGGGAGGGAGGTCATGCCTGCCAGACAGAGCTCATGTTGACCAGGTAGTGTTTCAGAGACCAGTCCTCCTTTGTTGACATTCCTATCTGCTCCGTGCTCTTCAGCAGAGGGGCTCAGAGTGAGGACATGCTCCTCCTCTGACATTTGGCTCCTCCCTGACTGTACAGCTTTCAGCAAAGCAGCAGTTGACATCGCGTGACCTGTTGTCCTCATAGTCTCTGGGACCATGTTTACATGACTATGTAGTAGATGTGAAGATTCAGAGGGCATAGATTCTTCTGATGTTGTAGCCTGACTGACATCACCACGTTCACTAGTGAGCGTGTTTGGTTGTGCCTTCTGATGTTGATGTTTGGTTGTGCTCTCCATGTTATGCAAGGGTGAGGGCTCCCTTGGGTCCATCTCCTTTTGATTTCTAGGCTTTTCATGGTTTTTGCCCTCAGTAGTACTTTCCATACTGACAGAGCTTTGTACTTTATTTTGGATGACATCTAGGTCCATTGTTTCCAGGTCATTTCTCTGTGAGAGGCTGATCCCTTCTGTGTTCACTTCCCTCTCAATCTGGGGTTCGATGAGAGCCAGCTGCTCATCAGATATGATCTGCAGGCAGATCTGGAGATCTGCTGTGTGCACATGAAACACATTCTGACCAGCTGGTTGCGCAGAGTCAAACGGCGCAATGTGACATGGTACTATCGGCATGTTAGGGCCAGCAGTCACTCTGTTTATAGGGTCTAACTGGTGTGATGTTGGTGAGGGATGTGTGTGTGACAGAGGAGGATGTTGATCCTGTGAGAAAGCTGCAAAGGCAGCAGCAAATGGCTGAATCTTTTCTGTGGTTACGATAGGTGTAGCGGGTGTGTTTTGCATGACAGACACATTAGGTCTGGGTAGTTGGGTAGTTACTGAGCCCACAACAGTTTTTTTCGAGGGTGAACTAGTGGTGCATAATCTTGCATGATGCTCATGCACGGAGGTTGTGGTTGTGGGGATTGTTGTAAATTGTCTGTGTGCAGCTAAATTAGGCATCACGTCTTGATTGAGTCTTGTTACAGATGTTTCAGACTGATACAGGGTTGTAGCCAAAAGAGGAAAGACAAGATGACCCTGTGCAGAGCTGAAACTGTTTGACTTTTTGATGTTGTGACCGTGCGCCAAAAGTGGGGTGAGGGGGTCCGTACATTTCTTTTCAGATGCTGTCGAAGTTGTGACGGTGGGTGAGGTTTGATCAGTGTGGGAGGTTGACGGACCGGAGGTGAAATTGTGGTCATCAGTTCCTGTCGGTTGATTCAGAGTTTGCGGTGAAGGAGTAGCAGCATTAGGTAACTTGAGCTGGTACTTGGGCAGGAAGTTGGTCTTGGCAGTGGAGAGGATGGAAATGGCTGGTGAGGTGCTAACACACATTCCTTTTGCATTGGTGATGCATGGAGGAAAGAGAGGTCCCTTGAGCTGATTAAGTTTCTGATTTGTTTGATTTGTATCCTGTTTGGGCACACTGCCAGTGACAGAGGGAGAGGCCTGAGTCAGTGTGTTAGTCTCTATCCCCAGGGAGAATATTATTTTGTCATCAGTTTTCTGCTTTTTCCTGTCTGAGGGAATTTGTTCCTCACAGAGTTGTGGGACGGAGTCGGTGTATTTTTCCTTGTTCATCAATCTTTCTGTCTCTACTCTGCTGGTGCTATCTGTGCTGTGGGTAACCGACGATCCAGTAGAGGATAATTTCAGTGTCGACAGATTTCTCAGGAGTGGAGTCTTGAGGGAGGTGCATGATGAATGAAGCTGGCTGGCTTTTTGATTAAGATCCACACCAGAGACAGGGGCTAGGTTGGCAGGAAGGCAGCATGTTACAACAGTTGCGCTGCTGTTTGTGGACTTTATTGTCGAGCCTGTCATTGTTACTATCTCTTTATGAACCGGCAAGAATCTTTTCTGTATACCCTGAACAACTTCGTGCTCTGGGTTAGTCGAAGCTTTCCTGGCTTTGACAACGCCGCTATCACAGCCTTTTTCTGCATTGTAAAGCTTCTTAAATGTCCCTCCTCCGTACATGTACCACTTGTTGTAGGCGAACTTCTGTGCTTTCTTCCGGCGATACTTTCTGTTGCTCGGCTCTCCGCAAATGTCACTGCTATCCCCATCACAGCTGAGACTGCTCGTGCAGGCCTCCTCCACAGATGAATTCATGAAGAGGCCGTCTGTTGCGTGGTTGCAGTCTACAGCTGTCTGGCGCACCAGTGGGCGGTGGGTGGACACCTGCTGGTCCACAGACTTGATGGCAAAACCTGTTGGGTTGATCTGGCCAGAGCTACCCCTCCGGACCAGTGTTACGTAATCTCTCTGAAAGGAGGAGGCCGGGCTGCTCCTTTCAGGTTGCAGGAGGGTAACGCTGAAGGGCAGGGAGCTGCTCCGGGTCAAGGGAGCATGTTCCACGGTGATGGATTGCTGGGTGGGCACAGAGCTGTACAAGCCGGGCCTCCTGTTCCTGTGTGACCCAACACTAGGAGCCTTATTGATCCTCATGTCAAAGTGAAAGGAGTCTTTATAAGTGTAAGGCATGGGGAGGTCGATGCTGCCCTGCTTTGACAGCACCGTCTTCCGCGGCCTCACATTCTCGAGCTGTTTGTCCTCCACGACAGCAGTATTCTCCGAAATCAGTTTGGATATGTGCTCCTCCAGCGTCCTCTGCGCCTGCTCAGATACATTGTCTTTTGGCTCCTGTCCACTTTGGCCTGGTTCTGGATGTCTGTGTGAGCTGCTGCTGCTGCTGCTGCTGCTGCGCTGTTCGAGATGCTCCGTGGTGGACTCTGTCAGGGAGTCCATGCTGTGGTCAGGTAAAACACTGCCGGGGCTCGGGTACTGGTCACTGCTTTCACTGAAGCCTGAGTCGGTGCTCTCGTGGCTCTGTGATTTCCCCCTGGATACAGAGCTCTCCCACTGCTTGGAGAACAGAGTAGCTTCTTGTCTCTGAAGGGTAAGATGTCGATTTGGAGTCAGAGCAGGCTTTTCCTTTTTTTCCTCTCCTTTCGTTGTCTCTGCACTTTCATTTGGCTTTGTCTTATAAGCCACGGGGGTCAATTCACTCTGCTCATTGACTGAGTCTCTTATGGGGGCCCAGTCTGCGTCTGGACCCTGCTTCTGAACAGAGTGGACCTTTGCAGTGCTGGCTGGACAGGTGAGCTCAGCGGAGGGCGCTGTGACATCCTTCTCCAGGCTGCCTGACTCCTCATTGTGGCCGTCTAGAGACAAGCTGGAGGTGCAGGTCTCCCTGGAGCTGTACAGGCTGTCTTGGCTGCCCAGGCTGCTCTGCTCCGACTCAGACGAGAGGCGGGCATGGGCCTGGGTGCGCTTGTGCTTGTAGAGGTTGCTCTGTGTCTTGAAAGAGATTCCACAGGTGGTGCAGGGGTAGGGCCGTTCCCCAGTGTGGCAGCGGAGGTGCTTCTCCAGGACGCTGGGCTTCATGCAGTCCCGTCCACAGTGAGGACAAACGTGTTTCCCTGCCGACTTGGGTCTGGCTACGGGAGCAGCCGCTGCCAGACTCAATCCCTGCTGTTGGGACTGCAGCCCACCAGCAATATGGAGTGTCAGAAAGGGAAGCGTCTCTTTGGAGTAGAGCGGAGGCATGGCCAGATGGAGTGTAGCTGGCTCCCGCGGGGTTGCTGGAGGCTGAGCCTGCGTGTAAGGCTGTGGAGGCAGAGCAGGCACTGCGTGGATGTAAACAGCCGTCAGCGGAGCCTGGATGTCCATCTTTTTCGCTGTCGGCGCTGCAACGGAGCTGCTGTGCACTGGAGCACTCACCAATCCTGGCTTGCCAGTCTCCATGGTAACGCTGCTGCTGTCGCGATGTACCAGAGCCAGGTCTCTAATTACCTGTAAGATAAGCACAGTTTACATTAGACCTCTGCTTTGCACGGATCAAAAGAGTAACTCTGTCCGTATGAATAGGAATGTTTCTGTTTTCTAGCTCCTATCGAGGATTAGACTCCCAGAGAATATCTTGCTATTTCATGTCTGGACTGGAGTATAGGAATGAAGAAATGTAGCAATGAATAGTGATAGGCATACAGCAGCCTGTAGCGCAGGGGTTGATAAAGCACTTAATCCAATATAGATTTTGCATGTTGCTGAAATCCGGGGATAGCAAAGACACATCAAAATCTGAATGTTATCATTGTTGCGATGAGAAACAATGCTGATGATTGCAGAGCGCAGAGAAGCACAAGAACGTAGGAATCCCTCCTGTTTTATTTCACCCCAGGGGGCGAGTGGAGCAGGAGAACAATGCTTAACTTCTGAACATTCATATGCAGACAATGGAGATGAGAGAGAGAGAGAGAGAGAGAGAGAGAGAGAGAGAGAGAGAGAGAGAGAATGATGTAGGAGAGTGACTCACTCTGAAGAGAGAGACAGAGCCATATCGGGGGAGAGGGAAGAGGGAAGAGGGAAGAGGGAGGAATACATCAGATACTCATAGATCAGAGGCTTTTATATCTTCCAATGAATTATATCTGCAGACATCAGTGATTGCCCCTGTTACCAGTCTGCACCAATTAAATGACACGTCCCTGATGTTAACACGAGCATGTGCTGGGTTTGTTTCTCCTCAGACTGCGATATATGTTACCTAATGAAAAGGATACGTCACCTTCATGAAAAGACAAATAATCCATTTCCAATTATTTCAGAATATATTGTACGTTATGCGCATAAAATCCAAGGGTGCCAATACTCTTGGCCACAACTGTAAGGGAATGCAAATTTCACTTCTGTTCGCTGTGAGTTTGATGTATGATGATTTTGCATAATGGTTGTTTCACCCACAGAGTTGCTGTTGGCATGAGGCGCGCTGTTTGATAGTTGTACAGCCTGAGCACACCCACACCAGATACTTTTTGCGTGTACTGTTGACTAAGAAAAGTTGCTTTCTGCACATATTCAACAGACTGTGGGCTCTTTGAAGTGAGCCTCCCCCCATAAAAAAAGAGAGACACTGTGTGAATTTTAATTTTTGAAATGATTAACTTGGAATAATAAAGTTGTATCCACTGAGCTCTCATTTGCATTCACAACAGGCCTATCCCTGTTAGATCACTCCTCTTACTGTAACCGGTTCTCATTTCCTTCCAGCTATGTGGTGTTGATATACACGGTGTACAACTATGATACAGAAATAGAACGGCTGTAGTTGGAGGACCTGAGAATGAATTAAAAGTTTTATCTCATAATCACTTTGAAGTGTGGCTACCATGTAAAATAAATGTAATGTGTCATGAAAACGTATGCATGCCATGTAGCGTGGGTTTAAAAAACAGGTGAAGCTGCACTGATATCTAGAATACTGCTTCTACTTGTAGTAATGGTGAACATCAAGAAAACGTGGGTACCATCAAGGTGTAAACAACAGGGAAGACTTTATAGATGGGGCACCTTGTTTCCATGAGTTCCCATTTAATTATGAGAAATTCAGATTTTCAACCTCAATATTTCTGGGTATATAAAACAACATTTTGGAAAGATGAAATATTTCACATGATGTAGTTAAGGAAAATACTAGAAGATAACTAGCAGATTACAAGGCCTAAACTCTTGTGCACAAGTTAATCACTGAGAAAAGCCCGATGACATGCAGACAATCAACGAGGAGTCACTTACCTCTTTACCAAGTTGTTCTTGGCTTATGATGCAATCAGTAACAATTAGCAAGCCTAGAAAATCTTCTATGTGAGTCCTCAGTGTACCACCTCATTTCAGTCTGCCCTCTCATCCATGCTCTTCTCCTATCTGATTTTTTTTATTATTTTTTTTTACATGTCTTTGACAAGAACTGTTTCTTGTCACGAGGAAGCGGAACAAATGCAAATGAGAGAGAAGATGCACTATGAGAGTGGTGAGACCGAGAGGAGGAGAGTGAGGAAAGGAGAAGGGCTGGGTGGGGTGGTGGGGGTGCTGTCAAACAAAGACTTCCGGAAGAGAAGTTGAAAACAGATTAGAGAGAGTGTTCAACAACAGTGAAAGAGGAGAGAAGCGTTAAACACAGATGGAAGGATTTGAGAGACGTTATCTGTGAAGGCAGATGCATACTGCAGTGCAGAAGTGAAATTGCAAACAACATCCTTGCTGGAGGAAGTGCAGTGACAAAAGCGAGCTTACCTTCAGTGGTAAATTCTCACATGTTGGCTGACTGACTTTACCATCAACAGTTTGAGTGAGTAACTGACTTCTGGCTCAGATATACACTCTCTCCCCCTCCTACCTGCTTCCTCCTACCCATTGTATTTCACACACCCACTCACACAAGGGTGCAGCAAAGCTAATGTTGATGTGGCCATTTTGCTGCACTTGCACTGTACTGACTCTTACAGGCGGGGAATAAATGGATGATTTGTGAGTGACTGGAGTGAATTTCTCCACTTGCAACCACCGCCACCATTAGAGTGCGTACCAGTTCGCAATGGTGAACCAGTCTAGACCACACACGCGGTAGGAAGAAAACCTCTGATGCCTTTTTGATATCGCAATCAAAGGTTTTCATTTTGGTTGCTGTGGCTGGTGATGGCATCTGGACCAATAGGTGTAAATGAACAGAAGAATGAAATAGAAGAAAACCTACTGCATTGATCCTTTCCAGAGCCTGGAATCAGAAAAATACTGTGCAACAATTCCTAACCATTGCCTCTGTCTGCATGTTTTTTTAGCAGCAGTTCTCCCCCAGCCTTGTCCAAGTGTAAAAAATGTGTATTGATCAGTTTTCCTCAGTTGGTCTCAGGCAAAAAAAAGTAAAACCAACCAATCTTCCTTTCATTGTATGGTGCCCTTAAAGGGATTATTACCAATGTTTACAGGTGATACATGGCACAACCGTTGTAGAGAACCTGCTTGTTTCTTTGGCCCTGTTGTCGGTTAGATCATGGTGTAATTATTCTGGTTAATGTCGGCATAAAAAGACAAACGTGACAATCTCACAATCTGACAGACTGATACGCTCACACTCTTTCTGTCTTCTCAGTGAGGTTAGGATACATGGCCGTGTCAACAAACGACTGAGTAATGCAATGTGTAATGGTGCAACGTGTATTATTCTGCCTCCTTGCCCCACGTGGCCTCACCAATGACAAAGCTTGAAAACGTGCATAACATTACACACCTAAGGGGCTTGAAAGTCCAGAGTTCTTTTAAGTGAAGTAGGTGCATTTATGTTGTAAGAATACTCACATCACAACTGCACTGGGATGTCATTTTCCCAGTGGATCAGATTTATTTTATTTTCGTGAATGCATGAGTGAGAAAGAATTTTACCTTCAAATCTCTGATGTGAGTGGTGTTTTCAAAGCTCATATTTCTTAACTGTATGAGATCCCGAGGAATCCACCATGCAATTAGCCCATGACATTTGCTGATAGAAGACAAATATTTTTTATATCATTTCACTGGTACAGATGGACTCTCGCTGGTCTCCAAGGCAACTGCTGGCTGGTCCTCCGAGAACATGCTTTGTGTTGACATGGTAACAAGACACCTCCTACCGTGCCTGTTTTCTACCTTCTTTACACAGCTCACAGTCATGAAGGGAGGGAAAATGTGTTGTTTACATGTTTTTCACTGCATATTGTCAAGATGGAGACAGAATACTTAAAATTATCTAGTTTCCAGTGAAACTGTGGATGGTAAAGGCCACTGTTACTGTTAAGACACTTTCTCCAAAGCAGTGGGTGGGATTTAAATGCTGGACTTAGGTTACTAGGATACAATGTTTGGTCAAGTTTTGCAGATATAAACAATGGACTGACATGGAACGTGATCTGGACCTAGTGTTGGTCTCATGGCTGCTGAACTTCTGCATTGTTGAAGGAAACATAATTGTTTTGTTGTGATTTAAACTTTATTCTCATGTGGATGCAGTGTTGTTGCTCTTCTCTGTCGTTCCAAACTTCACAGCTGCTGCCCGTGTGTTATTAGCTACAGCCTCCGTGACTGTAGCAGGAGTGCCAGACAAATGTCTAAAACAGTTACACCATTGAAATCAAAAATTACCCTAATAGCTCCAAATACTTCCCAATCCCAGATCAATGCTTTACAACTCCAGCCAGTAAGCACAGTTGTGTGTATATTGCTTGGCAATAATGTACTTGTAGAAAGTAAAACCCTAATCAAGGGAGATGCAATGTTTTGAGGCTTGTAAAGGTAAGGCGCCTGCCACTGAATATTTCGATGGACATCTTATGCAATTTATGGCTCTGCGTAGAAGACACGCGGGGGAAATATCCAGCTTGCTTTATTAGTAGCTAAATGGGTCTCTTGCTGCTGCAGTTATGCACATGAAATGATAGATGTCTGAATATGTCTCTACCAGACCAATACACTATTCTCCATCTGTATATATTGCATTACATTTGTGATTTCTTTTTTTGGGCTGGCATTTGAGCTAGGAAGCTAGGAAGCCACATGCAGGAAGTGGCAAGTGAAATACTGGAGGGGGTGGGGGGTGGATTGCTGTAGGTCTACCCACTCAAATAGCAAAACACAGTCTTATGTCTCGGATTATCATCACCATCTTCACCACCACCAACACCATCATCAGCTGTATGACACAAAATGTGTGCTTATCCGTTCTAAACTCTAAACCGTTGTTATTGTGTCCATTTTCTCCTCCATCACACTCTCCGATGCCGCTTTCTGCATGCTCAGTTAATGGAGTAATGAAGCCTACTGTTGCAAAGCAAAGAACACCATAACAGTAATAAAACCAGGATCATAACTTCAGAGCTTCATTTTCTCTGTTCATTTGAGATACTGGACTTGTGCTCCCTCTGCTGGATTATGAGTAGACATATCTGAGGTAAAAAAGAAAAAGAAAAAAGTGGGTTGGGTTAAAAAGTGGTTAGTAAGTGTGCTTAGGTCAGATTAAAACATGTAATTCACTAGACACACTTTACATTACGGATTGACTTTACATTCTTAGATTCTTGGCTTGCACTAAAGACATGCTGTCTTCAAGTGCTCCTAGTAAGCTTCTACTTCCGTATTTGATATTTGTAAACATGTCTTGTCATGCATTTAAGGACTTTTATAACATTATAACAAGATTCTAACAAAAGCACATTTTCGGTGGACGTCACTGAAGTTTAAATTACACTTTTAATCACATATCGGTAACCCAGTTTATCATAGAAACGCCCCAGTTTCCCCATTAGTACTTTGATGGGCCGTTCATTCACGCTCATCTTGGAGTCTGATATGTCCGACAGTACGTGAAGACATCGTTACTCTGCGCTCTGTTTGCAGCGCCCGGTCACGGTGTGACGCAGGACGCAGAATACGTAGAACGTAACGCACGTTTGGGACCAAGCGCTACTGGAAGCTTGCAGAGGGTTTGACATTTTTAAGTTTTAAAATAAAGCGAGTAGTCGTGTTTGCACTGCTGTCGATAAACAGCACATATTCCTTTTGTTGTGGCGTATACATGCATAGCCAGGAAAGGGATGTATCCATGTTTGCTGTTGTTTTTGCAGCATCTTGACTGTAGCAGAAGAGCTAACGTTAGCAGCTTTGCTAAGCACTAGCTAGTTGCGAAGTTCCATTCATTCGTTATATGATAGTAGTAAACGCCAACATCGTGTCCTTGCACAGGTTAGCTACATCACGTTAACATTAATGTCTCCTCGGTAGAACGGAACCTACAGTCAGTCAAAAGGTCATTGTATTAATTGTTGACATGTGTCTTTTGTTACAGTCAAGTTATTGGCGCTAACGTCCCACTGAGTCCACATCCGTCATGTATCGGCCCAAACCAACTCTGAAGGACCGGCAGCAACTGTACAAGCTTATCATAAGCCAGTTGCTCTATGATGGATACACCAACATCGCCAACAGTCTCATCAATGAGGTCAAACCACAGGCCGTAGTGTCGCCTTCTGAGCAGCTGATGCAGCTTGCTAAGATTGGTAATCATGAGGTTGCTTACTTTATGTCTGCAGGGTTACCCTGTCCGGATGTCTCACAGTTTCTCTAATTATACACTTGACACCCTCTTACAGGAATGGAGAATGACGACAGTGCAGTTCAGTATGCCATCGGTCGGTCAGATACAGTAGCACCTGGAGTGGGTATTGACCTGGAGTTTGATGCTGATGTCCAGACCATGTCTCCAGAGGCATCAGAGTATGAGACCTGCTATGTTACATCCCATAAGGGTCCGTGTCGTGTTGCCACCTACAGCCGTGATGGCCAGCTCATTGCCACTGGCTCTGCTGATGCCTCCATCAAGATCCTGGACACAGAGCGTATGCTAGCCAAGAGTGCCATGCCCATTGAGGTAAGATGGGCTTGAGAATCAGATCACCCGTCTTTCTTTATTTGAGCTAACTAAGGAGGCCCGTATTTATTTATTTTGCTGTACTTTATATTTTAGGTAATGATGAATGAGACAGCTCAGCAGAACATGGAGAACCACCCTGTGATTCGGACTCTATATGACCATGTGGACGAAGTCACCTGCCTCGCCTTCCATCCGACTGAACAGATCCTAGCCTCTGGCTCACGAGACTACACCCTCAAACTGTTTGACTACTCCAAGCCCTCTGCAAAAAGAGCATTTAAACATATACAGGTCAGTATTTGCACATAGAATTTCCCAAATTCTGTAATGGGAAGCATTAAAGTTTTATCTCATTTCATCATTTCTCATCAATGTTTTGGCCAAATAAGAACTGATCTGTTGACGGTGGAGATAAAATTTGGTTCACCGACAATCAAAAAATATGTCCGAAAATAGTGTTAATTATAGGATTAGACTAATTTCTTTGCTTTTCCAAAGTGGCATAGGCATTTGTATTCTAATAAAATTCTATCCACATCCGTTTTCCTACAGGAAGCTGAAATGCTGCGTTCAATCTCCTTCCACCCATCAGGCGACTTCCTGCTGGTGGGAACGCAGCACCCCACCCTGCGCCTCTACGACGTCAACACCTTCCAGTGTTTCGTGTCCTGCAACCCGCTGGACCAGCACACAGACACCATCAGCGGTGTGAGCTACAACCCCAGCGCCAACAGCTACGTCACCTGCAGCAAGGACGGTAGCATCAAGCTGTGGGACGGCGTCTCCAACCGCTGCGTGACCACCTTCGACAAGGCCCACGACGGCGCCGAGGTCTGCTCCGCCATCTTCTCCAAGAACTCCAAGTACATCCTGTCCAGCGGCAAAGACTCTGTGGTCAAGCTGTGGGAGATCTCAACGGGACGGACCCTGGTGAAGTACACAGGTGAGGGTGACGGTATTTATTGTACAGGGAACGACATTACAGCTTTGTACAGGGGATAATAGAAATGTCGTATTTTATTATTACATTTGTAGAAGTGATTTATTACATTGTTCTCACAGTTATTGTGTTGCACAAGAGCCAACCATGTTTTCATTATTATTCATTATTTCATTATTATTATATTCATTATTTCATTATTATACGGGCATCTTTCTTTCAGCTATTCTTAAAAATGGATACCATCCACATTATTAGGCCACACAAACTCAAGCATATGGTCGTATTTCATTTGTGTCTCAAAATGAAGTGAGCAGAAATATATTGACATCCTTTCCATCTGTTCGTTACTTATTAATATTACCTATTATAAACAGCATATCAGATTATATGAATTATGAACACAATCAACAAGACTTAAAACATAAATTTGGTCGTTTTTTTTCCCCTTCGTTTTCACCTTATTTTCCCATCATTTTCCATCATACCAATTGACTGTAAAGGCATGCTTTGGGTGCTTTTGCCTTCGGGTGCTGTTAGGACTGCATTGGAGAGCTGCACACCCAGGCGAGCAAGACAATAAGTAGCTATAATGTGAAGCAATAGACAAGATTTTGGTCGATGGGTGTGACGAGACAATAGGATCCAGGTTGAATTTCGCCAATATGAGTTGAGTGTACATGAACGACCCATCAAAATGGGAAAGTGGGGATTTTCTGTGATAACCTGAATTGTCGAGGTTGTTGTCATCAGTGGTTTAGGCCTATTATTAGAATTATATTATTATACTTCCTGTCTGTTAGTAGGCCTATATTTTGCCCTGCCTGTTCTTCTGAATTTAATGAAAAGCACCTTCAGTCAAAACTGTGTGCTATGTGCAGTTTACTGACGTCACGTTATATGATTTCTAAGTATTGAAGTTCAAACCTTTCAGTTACCCCTCCAACACCGAGTGTAGTTAAATCCTGCCTTCTCTTGTAGGTGCGGGGCTGAGTGGTCGCCAGATGCATCGTACACAGGGAGTGTTCAACCACACGGAGGACTATGTGCTGCTGCCTGACGAACGTACCATCAGCCTGTGCTGCTGGGACTCGCGCTCGGCCGAGAGGAAGAACCTGCTGTCCTTAGGCCACAACAACATCGTCCGCTGCATCGTCCACTCGCCCACCAACCCTGGCTTCATGACCTGCAGCGATGACTTCAGGGCTCGTTTCTGGTACCGTCGCACAACCACAGACTGAGGTTTTGACACCCCCACCCCACCCCCACCACCCCCCCAAGCAGAGTACCAAACGGGACACCGGACAGTACAGCCACTGTCCCCCAGTATTTCCTGCAGCCTCCCAGACTCTTCCTGCAGCCTTCCCATATTGTCATACAACTGGTCACTTTCAGTGGTCTTTGGCATCTTGCATTGTTTTGTATTAGTTTGTTCACAGTGGAATTTAGAGGGGAATACTTGGGGGAAGAGTTGGGGCTGCAATGCCATTACATCAAAGGTTGAGGGCGCTGTTTCTCCAGCTAAAGTTGTAGGGAGATTATTTCTGTAATCTTGACTCTTTTTGATAACAATGCTGTCTGTGAATGACACTGATTGAATGTCTGACCGAATTAGGAGCCGTTTTGGAGTCTGACCTGTAAAATCCTTATTTCTGTTTGGAAACTTCAGTTGCCACTTTTCTCAGATTTTTATGTCAAAATTGACAGTTGGAGTTAGTGTGGTTGTCTTTTCCACTTTTATATTTTGTTTATCTACTGTCTATGTTGTGATTCAGATTTTTATTAAACAATTAAAACAAACAAGCTGCTATTATTGATCATTTAACATATTCATTTCTTGTTTCCTGAGTTCATAACCGCAAACTTCTCTGTCAGCTTTGGTAATATCCTGTTGATGGTTTGAGATCACAGTTGCTGCAAACACTGGGCAACCTGCATCCTGTGGTCGTACATATACAGAGATATGCAACACCTTCCCACAGTCGACCATATTGACCATCATCTGTGGAAATTAGACATTTTTAATTCTAAAATGGATTGGCTAAGACTCAGTGTGTCAACCTTCATGGGTTACATCATAACATGATGAGTCTATAGGAAGTGCTTTGTATTGTTGTGTAAACATTGGTTAAAGAGCTTTTTTGAAAATTAAGCTTTATTGAGCTCCGTTGGGAAATTAAGTTGTTGCAGCAGCAAAAGTAATAGGATTCAGCAGGGAAAAGGAAATTGAATGTAAGTACACAGCTAGAACATAAAACAATAGAAATAATAAATGACTACATTAGTCATTTAGCAGAAGCTTCTATCCAAAGCAACTTACAAGGGTAAATAAAAGCAACAAAATAAAATCTAAACAACTTAAGTCAACATATTGCTGACAATGTCAACAGGGTAGGTAGACTATAAAAATAAAAGTATTGAAAAGAAATATATTACTAACAGCTGAATTGTGAGATAAAGGTGCTGTCTGCAAAATGTTCCATCTTTGTGTCCTACTTTTAAAGATTAAATTGTGTTAAAATCAGGATTAAGGCTTTGGTATCAAAACACAGAAATACCATCACACAAAGAAATGATCAAAGCTCCTGATATTATTTGTTATTCTCTGAAGCAGAGTGAAGAGATTCCCAGGCCATGTTATCCCTAGTGTTTGTCATTTAATGCACTATTTTGAGTCGATAGAACGTGGTGTTAGTTTCTTCCTCATCTCTGGCCGGTAGCCCCAGGAGGTCATCGGCCCCACTCCTTTCCCAACCCCCAACCACATTCTCCCAGACTCTGCTGTTTATGTTGTCCAGACAACAATGTCTAGAGCCGCAAGAATTTCTGCTTCACATCGCCCCCCCCAACCTGCCTTATGAATCTGCCTGAAAGACTTCACGAGGAAAGTATCAAATGCACACGAAAAGGGGAAGCGATAGAGAATGAAAATAATATTAAGTGACACATAAAAAGAACCCCTCTGTTACTTGGAAAAGTAAAGCAGTGACAATTGATGTACTTCTGCTTTACCAAAAGGAAGAAGGGGGGCAAGGGAGCTCTGCAGAGTGGTGGGGTGGGGCAGCTGCTGAGAGGGGCGATTTCTCGGGCCAATGGGGCAGCAGGAAAGCAGCTCTGTTCAAGACTAGGAGCTTGATCTCCCCGCCCAGCGTGTAAAATAGGCTGGCTCTCAGTGACAGCTCAGACAATAATGTGTGTGAGAGAGAGAAGGACTAAACCCCCGAGCGTCGCATCCACAGAGCTTTCACACAGACTCCCCAGTCATGGTTGACAACTTTGGACGGACTTATTTCTCTCTGTGTGGACACTGAAGACCTCTGATTAAAAAAAATAATAATAACAATAAAAATGGAGGTGAGTGCTGCACCTGCTATTATTTAGGTTATTATTTATTATTTTCTTATAAACCAGTCAACGTTTATATTTGAAATGTCAAATTTGGATGTGTTTTTTTCCCTGGGCCAATTCTGGTGTCTTAACGTTGCTCATCCAAAGGAATTTCCCCCTGTAGACCACCTGCTTGGATTTCACTTTTACTCCTGGTGTCAGCTACCACCTATTTCTATACGCAGCACCCTGGACCGTCTTCAGCTCCACGGCGGGGTGTAACCTGATAGGGCTGCTCCCAAGAGAGAGAGAGCTGAGAACGAGACTTTATGAGCCTCATTAGCACACAAGCCTCAGAAGTTACATTATGAAGCCAAGCTGCTCAGTAAACAGATCATCGGGGCTCTCGGGAAAGTTTTAATTCCTCAAATGTTGCACACTTTTCACACGTGAGGGTCCTTGCTATGATTGGCTTCATTTAAACCTTAAATCTGACCCCTTAAAACACACAAAAATGCTCCTAAAGACCACCACAGCCATCTTTCATCCCACAGCCATTCCATCTTTGATTTGAGGTGTACCACATTATAAAACCAAAGAATTTATCTCACTTCTTTGTGCTTTCCACCTCATAACCGCCTCAAAACATTTAAACACGGTTGTCCCCCGGGCCGATCACATTTTACGGTTGTAGTTTTTGATGCTTTGTGCATATTTGTTGGTGTGCTAGTCTCTTTATTTTTGCCCGAGAGTGTGGGATCAGCTGAGTGAACCTTTTGTGTCTGGATTGGTTCCCGTACCCGTCTGTGGAAGCCTCGTATTCTCCAGTCCAGCCTGATGCCCATTTAACCTCAGCTGGACTCATTCGGTCACCGACCTGATAGGATGGGGCAAGAGTTTGCGTGGACGTTTGAGTTCCTTATAACTCAAAGCTGCTGCAGTTGTTTTCTGCAGTACATTGACATATTCAGAAAGCCTTTACAAAGGTTTCATATTCTCTTATATATCTCCCACTGCTATGTCCGCACCTGCAGTATATAAGGCCTATATAGTTATGCACTTATGCACTGCAAACATCAGCTCAGATCGGGGTCCTTCAGGCAGAATACTGTTGGCCCAGTGAGTATTTGGTTGGGGGTCTTTGGGTTGAAATTGTGTGAAAAGCCCTGATGTGATTAATGACGAATTTGTACAAATAGAGCCCAGTCCACAAATAGAGCAGTTCCCAGGTCCTATCAGTATTACACAGCAGAGAGAAGGGATATGCATCATCCTGACATTTCCCCATACTATGCCACTATAGGAGTGAGTTCATCTTTTTTTGCCGTTTTTTAAGACAACTCAGCACTGCCCGATGGGCGATGATGACAATGTCGCTCTTTTTCATTCCATGTAAGGGACTGGAAGCGTCAAGGTTTTAGGATGCCTTGGTGCCTTGAAATTCATCATCTCACAGCAGGAGTCAATAGAAGGTCATAATTGCTTTCACAAGATAGAGAAGTTCACTCACCCCGTCACTGTGCATGACAGCCATGGATCATGAATTCACTACAAGTTAGAGGCCTCCATCACTTCATGTCACCGGAACGTTTCAAGGATATATTAGAATTGGACAATAATTGCTTTAGACCCCTTTAAATCACCAAATTTAGAGTGGGACTGATCGGTAGGTACCTGTAAGCTTTGTGTCCCTGAAGTTACAATGACATGCACTGCATGTCCTACGTTAAAGGTGCTATGTGTAGCATTTTTAAACGTCAAAATATCATTGTCAAATTGACTGACACCTTGGTATAATTACTGTAAACAAATGAAACCATGGTTGAGACAATTGGTAGCCTCTATTTCACACCAGTGATATCGTTAGCGCTAGTGTTTCTCGAATTTAAGACCACATTCACCCTCTTGCTTTGAATTTGTGTTAGAATAGCACCCTCTTCCTGTTTTGTGCCGTAAAGCAATCCATCAGATTTCCCACCAAGTCCGACCTGGTGTCACACAATGTAAAATTCAGTAAAGACATCAGCAGAAGCTGTGCTAATAATTTATTGATGTTAAAATGCTTCATGATTGAGAATAATTGTTGCTCCCAACAGTATGGAGTGTCTGGGTGGCCTCTGTGCAGTGTTGCCCTCACCAGGTACCTATGGACTGTAGCTGTGGTGGACAACAGATCGCTAAACATCAATGAGAACTGTAGTGGATAGGAATAACGATGACCACATAGCATAGTGTGCTCAATGTGACAAAAAGCAGAAGATGAAGCTCAGGAAGTGTGTGTATAAATAAAACCAGTGGGTGAGAAGAAGATAAGTTCCTACAACCAGCCTGCATGCTGTTATCTGCTGCTCCTCAGCTTCTGTATTTTGTGATCTATTGTCACTTTACAACAAATTGTACTGCACATCTATGAAACGATGCAATGTGAAATGTGCATTCTTTCTGGTCATTTTGTTTGTGGAATTGGAGAATAACATATTGTGCATCTAGGTTTGATGTCCACAAAGAGTCTAAATGAGAAGTCAACATAAACCATTGTGTTTGTGCCATTTGCTTGGCTAGCCATTCAGCAGGATGCACCAACTCCAGCGGTGACCCTACCCGCTGTGTCCAAAACCAGCACATACAAAATAAATGACGTTTTTTGTAGGTTTTTGCTGATTTCAATAATCAGTTGCTACCCCTCACTCTTCAGTATTTCATCACCGATCAGGGTGGAGCCAGCAGTGCAGCAGAGCTGAACTTTTCAACTGAAGGAGGGCGAGACAATATTTTTTCAAATGCTGTTTTTGTCCCTGAAAGCAGCCTGCTGAAATTATACCAGCAATGTTTTTCAATTTATGTCCAGTATTGATACATTTCACCATGTAGATGTCATACCAAAAGTGATTTAATGTTGAATATCCATCTGAAGGTCTTGATTGAAAATGTCACCTGAGGCAACCTCTATCAATTTTTCATTGAAGTCTCATATTATTGTAACAAGCTTAGTTGTCTAGGGGAGATGTTGGAAAGTCCTAGGACGTTTTTGTCAGTTGTCTGCGTTAGTGTATGAAATTTGACATAGTTCTCACCAGTTCCCATACAGGAAATACCAGGGCAGCTGTAGCAATGTCACCACCATGGAGCCTGAGTTAGTCTCCACAGCCTCCTCTTGTTTGTTTGGCTTTAAGAGAGGGTTGACAAAGGTGAATTTCCATGGAAAACATGGATCAATCATGTTAGATAATAAAGATTGAGGAACTGATTTCCAACATGTTGATCTCATGAACTCATCTCTGGTTTGGTCCAGCTACATACCGGGGATTCTCTCAAACTCTCTTCCTCTGTTTCTGTCTCTCTTCCTCAACCTCCCCCCCATTGTATCTAAGTTACTGTGGGAAAGTCTAATATGTCTTATTTACTGGGTAACTTCCTGTCCAAATTCAAGGAGAGAGATTAGCTCAACTATGTGCTCTGACTCATCTTGAACACCCTCCTCCATCCACTGTCTGGGAAAATTAGGATTTTTAAACTTTTCAGTGGATTTTTAGTTCAGTCTCAAAGATTTGTCCACCACCCTGGGTGTTGTGCTGGTCCTGGCATGTGTCTGGATGTATAATGGATGAGGTGCTGACCTGACCCTGGGGTCATGCCCAGGCTGTCAAGGAGTGAAAGGTCAAAGTGAACCAAGAGGGAATGGTTCCCACACTGGTTCCCACTTCCTGGGGGTTTCCTGTTGCAGCGTCCCTTTGGAGTTGGGGCGTACTTAGTATAGTGAATCTTCTGATTCACTATACTAAGTATGTGTCTATCTGGGAACTCCCACAGATGAGATACTACCATTAAATTGGACGACATCCGCAATCGCCTTATAGCAGCGGCATCCGATCATGTGCTATGGAGGGCCAAGAGTCTGCAGGTTTTTGTTGATGTCATTAGTTGCTCCCTTTCTGCTTGAAGGTGTGTTCATCGGTGAAATCAGCTACTGTAGTGTTTGGTTGGAGTGAAAACCTACAGACTCCATGGCACGTTGTTGGACACCACTGCCTTACAGCATCCCACTCTTTGTAAAACTGGATATTTCAGGTCTACAGGTGAGATTAACCCGATGTGGGAAAATAGTTTAGAGCGACTTGATGTCTCATTGCAACAACTTGCAAGTGTTTATGAAAATTGATACACTTAATACATGTTTTTAAACCCTCCTCTGCTTGTTTCCTTTGTTTTTAAAGTTATTTTGAATTATTTTTTAAGTTCTTTTTAAAAATTGTTTTGTAGCGACATCAACTTGAAAAAGTTGGGCTTTCAAAATTTCCCTCTGGGGGAAGGTTTCCCCCCGGGACTCCCTTAGCTATATAATGTGGTTTTTGTGACCTTATCATTTTTTGTGTCCCTGATATTTAAAGCAATTTTGTCACGCTAACCAAAAATCCTCATAGTCATACCACTACTTATTTGTCACTTGGAAACCACTTTGTTTAGCACCTGTTCAAGAACCAGATTGCTTGGTGGGAGAATAACTATCCTCATTTAATTATTAACAATTAAAAATAATGATATATTTGTCTTCTTTCTCCTTTAAATAAAATGGTTTGTTACCACCAGTGTAGGAAAGCAATTTGCCACTCAAAGCGTCACTTTACGGTGAGTTTAGAGCAGCTGAGATATGTTGTTAGGACTGATGCAGCTTGTTGCTTGTACATATAAGGTCAACTCATGGAGTTTTAAAAACATTTTTGAGTGTTGTGTTTGTTCAGACCATGCTAATTTGTGAACAGGATGGAGGAGAGAGAGGCGAGAGCGAGAGGGAAAGGACGAGACAGCTGTGCAGTTAAAGTGCTGAAGCCAGCTGTCAGAGTGGCTGATCTGCACAAGCAGGCGTGTGCAGGAATCCAAAAGACTCACAGCTGAATCTGACTTTGTTACTGTACTCGAGTGATATCCAAAGAGACAGAATCACCGGCACAATAAATACAGCTCTGGGTCATTGCAGTGAGTGGCATGTGCTTCCGCTCCCTAAAAGTGACCTAAATACTGGAAAGGCGGCACATTATTTATAGTTTCAGATGTCAAATTGTGGTTAGGAACAAAGCGTGTAAATATGTAGAAGAACCAGTAAAAATCAGACCACAGGACAGGCTGAACGCTGAAACTCTCCTGCAATCTCTTTACACTCAGACTGTGCACACCGTAATACAATCTTTCTTGACTGAAATCTATGAAACCATGCTGAAAAATATAACTAAAAAAATTGTATCATGACTTTTTACGGTCAGTAGGAAAATACAGTATGAGTGTATACAAGTACAGTTATTGAATAGAGTTTATAGTTATCATGAAACCAAACATTTAGTAACCAAACATTTGGTAATCTCATATAGGGATAGGGTACAGATAACGTTGCCAGGGACAAAGTATAACAGCGTAAATCTTGATGGTGAGGTTGTTAGCTGTCATCTGACCCTACGTATTGCGCTTGCATGTCTGTAGCATGACCCAGAGGATTATGAGAGGAGTTTGCTGAGGCTTGGTGGGTGTGTGTGTGTGTGTGTGTGTGTGTGTGTGTGTGTGTTTGGGGCGGGTGGGGGGTGGCTATGGTCTGCTGTGGTCAGTGTGCATGGCCTGTGCTCCAGAGGGCTGGCAGGCCTGCACCCCAACAGGTGCTGAGTGTGTTGGGCTCAGATGGTGAATAGGCTCTTTGTTGAGGAGGATTCATCCACAGAAAGAGGGCAGCTCCATGTACGGCAGAGCCAGCAGCCCCCACCACACTTATCAGCTGAGGGTGGTGTGTGTGATGGTGTGTATGTTTAGTCGAGGGCACGGACTGTCTGTAATGTCCCTCCTTGTTTCTGGCCTTCAATACAATACTCGGCAGACTGCATCTTTCAATGACACTTTATTTGAACAGACAGAAAGGAATTACCAATGACCATCAATAGATACATCAATGAGCATCAAGGTTTTCTTTACATCATTCACAGCTCATTTCTCATGATGATATATATCACACGCCCCACCACACCAAAGAGTTTCTCTATGTTAAGGCTCCAATCATGACACAATTGACACATCAATGTTCATGGTCACTGCATAAAGTCTTATGTGTGAAGGATTTCTCTCATATAAAGCAGATTGCAGCAGTGTGTGGGCTGGTGTGCCTGGTGGCAGTGAAGAATGTCTTGACACATGGTAAAGGCTTTACGGGGATGCGTGCAAATAGATCACATACATAATCTAACATGTAATAGGAAGACATGAGCGTTCTTGAATTCCCGTTCAGATTTAATTTAAATTGATCTGTTTGAGAAAAGATGTGTATTTTCATATAAATGTGACTGAAAAATTGTTGAGTGAAACAAGGTTTACACAATACGGTGTATTTTTGCAACAGTGAAATAGGCACCAATAGGAAGTGAAAATACGAGTCATAGAAAAACACCACTAGTTAGTTTTTTTATTCTCAATCCATCTGAGAATGACACCAAGAACAACCTGGCACTTAACCACATGTACATGTAGATAGATACATTTTATTATTGCGGTGTAGCAGCACCGTGGTGTGAAACCGATGGCTAGCGTACCCCGTTGTGAAACTTGTAACGCTTTGTGGGAGGAAATGTCAAACGCCTACAGCTGCACAGCGAAGCAATGCCATAATCAGAAATGTATTAAGCACAGCACCTCGGGCGCAGATGGTGTCTACACTACATGGACAAAAGTAGGCGGACACCCCTGCTAATGTATATAATGGAATAATGGTCGGGGGCCCTTTGTTCCAGTGAAGGGAAATCATAACGCTACAGAAAACAATGACATTCTAGACAAGTCTGTGCTTCTAACTCTGTGGCAACAGTTTGGGGAAGACCCTTTCCTTCCGCTTTAAAGTGAGGTCCATATAGAAATGGTTTGTCGAGATTGGTGTGGAAGAACTTGACTGGGCTGCACGGAGCCCTGACCTCAACCCCATCCAACACCTTTGGGATCAATTGGAGCTCCAACTGCGAGGCAGGCCTAATCGCCCCAACATCAGTGCCCAACCACACTAATGCTCTTGTGGCTGAATGAAAGCAAATCCCTGCAGAGAGTGGAAGCAGTTATAGCAGCAAAGGGGGGACCCACTCCATATTAATGCCCATGATGGGATGTTCGGCGAGCAGGTGTCCACATACGTTTAGCCATGAAGTGTATAATCAAGGCAAATATCCACTGAAAAGATCCTGCATGTGAAATATGCTACATAGTGCCTGCCTATGTTTTCATCTCTTGATCTTTTCTTCCATTTACTCTGTTCTTTATTTCAGAACAAACTTGCGAAGGCTCTCTACGACAACACTGCCGAGTGTCCAGATGAGTTGGCCTTCAGAAAAGGGGATATCATCACGGTGATAGATCAAAATGTGGCCGGCACTAGTGGATGGTGGAAGTGCTCTCTGTACGGACGGCAAGGATTGGCTCCGGCAAATCGACTGCAGCTCTTACCCCAGTCTGGAACAAGTGCAGGCTCCCTGAATCACGGCACTGAAAAAGCCAAATTAGTTGACGGTCAAAGCGGTGACAGTCCTCAAAATATCTACCAGATCCCCAGTGTGCCCAGACCCTCCACCAGCAATGCTTATGAACATATGAGTATGATTTATAAGGTCCCATCCACTCCTTTGTCAGCTTCAAAAAGTCCCATCCCATCAGCACTTAAGCACAGCACAGAAGGACTGGAAGGAAACAAGGTACAATTTGTTTTTTTTCTACATTCAGAATTAGACAGCAGGTAGCAGGATTTTCAACAAGTATAATTCTATGTTTATTGTAGAAATGAACAAAAACACATGGCTAAATGCAGATGATAGCCTGTCTGTTGCTCCCAGGTCAAAGTTGGTCCTCTTCCTTGGGAAGTGTTAACTCACATGATTAGAGAGGTAGACTGTCGCTAAAATGCAATGTTCTGCAACCCCTGCTGGCAAAAGCGCTTACAGATGGGGACCAGGGGCCTCTCCATGGGGACAGGCATGCAGCACCGGGCCTTTATGGGCCTGTAAAAGACAAACAGAGACAGACTTCAGACACTTTTAACTGCAAACAGCAGCCCATGCCGCCAGGGACCCCAGAAAGGGAGAGGTGTCTGTATGGGTGCCTGTGCAGCAGAAGGCGGGGACAAGTCTACCCACATGTTCACTATTTCCTCTCCTGCTCCAGGGGAGCCCTGTTCCTCTCTGCAGTAGCCATCTATTATTCAATGAGCAGCATGGTTTCTATTATAGAGCTGGGTTAATTGGCAAAATGGGGTTCTCTGGCACTCTCAAGGGGCTTCAGAGAACATACTATCCCCATAAAGGCGTTAATACATGAGGTCTGCCCCGGACAGCTCAGTCGGTAGAGCACAAGACTCAGTCTCAGGGTCGTGGGTTCGATCCACAGATAGTGTCATCTATCACCCTTGTAAGTCGCTTTGGATAAAAGCGTCTGCTAAATGACTGTAATGTAATGTCAATGAGGTACATACGTCTATGTGTTGCAACTCAACCCCAATACTATGGCACCCCAATACAGTCTGTTGTTTACAGGCTTCGGTGTTCAACGTGCTCTCCAGTCCAAAAGGAAAGGTCTACGATGTCCCGAACCAAGCAAGACGCACCTCCCTTTACAATGTGAGTCTCTGCAGATATACAGTCCAACATCAGTCAGTTCAGTGGGTATTGGTGTATCAATATCCAAGATGTCTTTAGTGATTCTGATGCCTTTACTGATTTTTATTTTTTAATCTTCTGATGTCAGGCATCAACACCAGCACAGCTACTCCGAAAAGCCTCGCTGATCCCTATTTCTGAGTTGGAGAGGAGATTTGACCCTTGGGAGAGTTTAAGGTGTTGCAGTCCAGGTGAAACTTATGTAAGTTTTAGACACTTGGACAAACAGTGGATTGGTGGACCAAGGCACTTATCATCATTGGCTCTCGCTTTGGCATGTTTGCAAGTCTTGCTTTCAAGATGTGCCACATATCCTTCCTTACCCTACCATCAAATATAGTAGAAAATTACATGAATAAGTTTAATCCAAATCATTCCTGTAGGCCCTTTCTCTCTGTGTATGTGAACTATAGTTGGTAATAAGTTTGTTCTTCTGCACAGGTGTATGCAGTCCCACCAACTCTGCCTCAGGAACCCAGCTATGACATCCCTGTTCCCTCAACCACAGAAGCCCAAGAGAGAACGTTCGGCGGATACAGCACCCTCCCCAATCCCTGCAAGCCAGAGTGGATCTACGATGTGCCTGTGTCCCCAGAGAAGCCAGGTCCAGACCCAGGCTCCTATGACACCATGCCCACCAAAGCTGTCAGTAGGCAGCTCTACGATACTCTCCCAGCACGTGCCTGGCCAATGCAAAGCTGCAGTCCAACTCCCTCGCTTTATGATATACCAAAACCCAGTTCATCTACACTCCAGTCACAAGACATCCATAGTCCACCCAAAGTGCTGCCAAGGGCCCCTATTTATGACAAACCACCTACACAAAGGCTTTCAGGGGAGTTGATATATGCTGTCCCACCCCAAGAGCATCCCTCCACCCAGGGCCTCAGTGATCCCCATAGTGACCATATACCTCTGGAGTGCAGGGGGGACTCTGGCAATGCTTATGAACACACTAGAGTTCGTCTGCAACGGATTAGGAAGGTCCTGGCACCTGCTGCTCTCCGTGACCGGCCAGGGAGTGGCGACTTGCTACTGCAGGAGGATGATGAGAGAAACAGAGTTCCACATCTCTCTGCAGCAGACAGTCAGCGGATCAGCACAGCTTCCAGCTCGTCCACCAGCTCCTGTGACTCCCTGGCTCTGAGCTCGTCTTCACCAGAGCCACTGCGGGAAGTGACGCTCAGCCAGGACGAGGCCTGCCGCAGGCTGCTGGAGCTCCAGGAGGCCGTATGCAGGGCGGTGCCCCGTCTCATGGACTTTGTCAGCAGCCGCTGGAGGAGCAAAGAACATCTGGAGAAACACCTGGAGGAGATCAAGGAAGCAGCAGAAGGTATTGCGTGTTCTGTAACATGCTTCCTAAACTTTGCCCTGGACGTTAAGGGCAATGCCCGCCGTTTGACCGATGCCAACCTGCAGACCCGGCTCCACAAGCAGCTGTCCATTGTGGAAGACTCAGGTATAATCTTACAACAAACTGTGAGCGCTCTGAATGCGGCTGGCTGGCCCCTGAACACTCTATCGCAGGACCCAGGGCAGGTTCAGACACCTGACCAACTGGAGCGCTTTGTTATGGTGGCCCGCACTGTGCCAGAAGACATGAAACGCCTGGTGTCCATCCTCAATGCCAATGGCAAGCTTCTGTTCAGGCCTCCTCAAAAAGAGCCAGAGCCTCCTAACACCGCAGGTCGGCCAGATATGAAGAAAAGTCTGGACGGGAGTGAACAAGGAGGGGACTTGGTGGAGGATGACAATGACTATGTACAGCTACAGGTGAAAACTTTTTTTTATCTTATGCATCATCATGACCAATATACTATGGTAATGGAACGATGATCTTTAAATGAGCAGAGGCAACACACAGTTAGTAATGATTTTGCTTTGATTTGTATCTTCCTCAGACTAAGAATGATTTTGAAAAGCAGAAAAAGGAAGTGCAGAGGGAACCAAAAGAAAATATCACACCAGCCTCTGAAACGCCTGAGGTGAGTATTTCCTATCATATGGCTACCCAGGATACTTTGATGCTCTAGGAGAACAGGATGTGCAGTCATCTTTACCCTTGTCCATCCATTTCACTTTCTCTCCCTCCGTTAATTTACAGGGCGATCAGACTCATCAACCGCAATCCTCTGAGCCTGTGGTTGGTACAGAAGAACCTCGTAAGCCCTCCCTGTCAGAGCACTGTCGTCTTTACTTTGGTGCTCTGCAGAAGGCCATCGGTGCGTTTGTGAGCAGCCTGCAGGACGGTCAGCCACCAGAGAGGTTCATCTCGCACAGTAAGCTGGTGATCATGGTGGGACAGAGACTAGGTGGACACCCTGTGCAAGGAGGCCCACAGTAGAGAGGATAGCCAGAGCCTGCTGTGTAAAAGCAATCACCTGTGTGCTCTCCTGAAGCAGCTGGCTGTGGCCACCAAGAAAGCTGCACTGCACTTTCCGGATAAGCAAGCTCTGCATGAGGCCCGAGACTTTGCAAAGGAACTGGCCCAAAGAGCACAGCACTTTCGGATATCGCTCAACCTCTGAGAGCATCCAGAGCAGAAACTTGTGTACCGCTTTCTTTATTTGAGTGGCAACAGACACTGGTGTAGTCATTTAGCTATCTATTTTCTTGTTTAGGCGCTTCACTTCTCTGTTCTCTGTTGTCACTTTGCTGGTTAAAATGTAAATGATGTTGCAAGAACCTTTCAACACCAGAGGAGCAAGCAGAACAATTCAAATACAGGGTTTTGTTTGTGATCAATTCTGGGAGTAGGCAACATTACATTATGAACAAAAGAGCTGAACAAAGTGGAGTTCCAAAATAAATTGCACATTTAGGATGAGATCTGCTCAAGCCAATTTTAAAACACAATGTGAGTATTAAATCTAATTTGTTTTATATAGTTTACACCAATTTCATATTGTCTGAACAGTATTTGTTATTTGGATATTTTAATGTTTTATATTGTTGTATTATGTAAAAGGTATACTCTCCAGGCTAATAGTTTGTTATTATAGGCTACTTTTTGTGAATATCTATGTAAATAACCTAAAAAATGTGTTATGCATTCCTACGCTTTTCATGGAAAAAAAAAAAAAAAAGATTAAATACAATACATTTCATATTTTTTATTGAATATTAAGATTAAAAACGTTTTAAACAACTTCACATTTCTTTGTTTTATTCATTTTTGGGGACCAGATAATATCTGATGCACTGACAAATTAGTGTGTGAATCCGTCTGAGGAATGCAGAAACCCTCCATGAGACAAGAAAAAACATTGTGGTGACCTCTACAGGAAGGCTCCTTCTCTAGCACTGTGAATGTGATGAAGATAATAATGTGATATTTTATTGAACCCTGTAGGGGAGGTTTCTGTTGGCTTGCCCTTCTCCACAGGGAGGTCAGGGTCAGCACCTTTAGAGCTGGCTGAGATTAAGTGTTTTGCTCAAGGACACTTCAGCAGGGTGAGTCCGGTTCCTCTGATTGAAGGATGGTCTCTCTAGTCAGTAGAACTCCTTGTCCTCTAAAATATTGAACAAAAACCCAGAGTGTTCAAACTATGTCAACTTAATTAATGACTGACTGCCACCCCCTCCCAATACACAACACACACCTTCTTAGAGTCCACCAGGCTCTGTCCCTGAGGTACTCCACAAGATTTTTCAGTTTAGTTATGGTAAATTTGACACTTTTAATAAATGCTGTGACCGTTTTCAAGCAATTATTGACTATGTTGCCCTCTAGTGGTACTGAAATAATATGACAACATTCATAACATTCATTCAAGAATTCTTCCAGATTGACTTCACTCTCTGAGGTGAACTCTGATTCACTACATGAATTATTTAAAGAAATGTTCCTGAGTTGCACATCACTAAAGACAAGAGAATGGTCGATAAGGTCGATATGGTTTAATAAGGTATATTATTAATGGCAACAGTTAACAGCTGCATGTAAGGCATTCATCTGCACCACTCATTTGTAAATTTCACTATTACTAACTAAATTATTAAAAACAAAATCACAATGGCATGGACCGTCTCAGGAACAGTGTGTGCAAAGCATTCTCACAAAAAGAGGGAAAAGCTTCTTAAATTCTACAACACTGGTAATCACCTTGATCAGTTTCAAATAATTACAATGGCACTCTATTAAGATAAGATAAGATAAGAGAGACTTTATTAATCCCGCCGTGGGGAAATTCACGTTATAGCAGCTCACAACAATAGAAAAACAGAATAGAATAAACAATATAGTGCAAAAAAAACAAGTGTGCAAACAATAGAGTGCCATAAGAAAAAGAAAAAGATAAACAAGGATTATTAACAAATTAAATATTAAATATTAAAAGACTGTATGCAGCTTAATAACAAAAAGTGTATTATGGGAGAGACTGTAGGCCTATAATATATTGCTATGGCTATATACATATTTACAAGGTGGTGGAGGGGGAGATGATTGACTGGTTGTTGGGGGGGGGGGGGGTACGGGGGGGTATTGCACAGTTCTATATAAGAGAGGAAAGATGAGGACTAGACTGTTGGGTTGAACAGTCAAACAGCGGTGGGGATGAAGGACCTGCGGTAGCGCTCCTTCCTACACTGTGGGTGACGGAGTCTGCCGCTGAAGGAGCTGCTCAGGGCCTCCACTGTCTGGTGCAGTGGGTGAGAGGTATTGTCCCTGATGGAGGTCAGCTTGGCTAACATCCTCCTCTCACCCACCTCCTCCACAGAGGGCAGTGGGCAGCCCAGGACAGAGCTGGCCCTCCTGACCAGCTTGTTCAGTCTCTTCCTGTCCCGGTCAGTGCTGCCCGCTCCCCAGCAGACCACAGCGTAGTGGATAGCAGAAGCTACCACAGAGTCATAGAAGGTCCGTAGCAGGACCTCAGTCTCCTCAGAAGGTGGAGGCGACCTTGGCCCTTCTTGTACAGGGCGTTAGTGTTGTGTGTCCAGTCCAGTTTATTGTTGAGGTGAACACCCAGGTACTTAAAACTGTCCACCATTTCTATGTCCAAGCCCTGGATGTTCACCGGTGTGAGGGGTGGTGCCTTCCTCCGGGGGTCTATTGTTGTTCTTCTAGAAAATAATAATCACAGAAGGCCCATGATACTTCTGGAGAAAAAGGTAATTTCTGCTGGGAAAAGTCACTGACATTTTATTCCAGACAGGATAAAATTCATGGAAGTGTTCAGGTATTAATTCCCATTACAAGTGATGTCTATAAGAACTTTTGACTGTATAATAATAATTTTCAAAAAAAAGAAACACACTCAAGTAAAAGTAGACAACTCTGGTGTAGTCAAGGAGACTCTTTCTTTAAAGTACTCATAAAGGAGCTTTAGCTACTCCTAAAATCTACTGAACTGCAGCAACCACATAGCAGTGTGAGTTGAATTATTAATCTTCTACCCCTGGGCATGGGGGAGCTGACAGACATGGAATGGGTTTAAAGATATTACAGAAACTAGAGTTATGATAAAACTCCCAAGTAGCTGACAATTGGTCTTTATCATAGGAAACTCGAGATACACTTTGACCCCGGCGCGGATCAGGAAACAAATCGAGCAAACTCAAAGACCTTGATCTTAACCAAGACGGTTATATAGAATGAACGTGAAAATGGCCGCTCATTCATTTTGAAGTCGCTCACCCAAGACCCATTTTTTCTCTTCCTGGTTTGCCTCCGCGCAATGACGTCTGCTTACGCGCCGCCGACAGTAGTAGCGCTTCACAAGTCAGCCGAGTGGCGCTCTCGTCATCAGGTGAGCAAGTCGGGCACCGGTGCCATGTAGAGGCATCTCTCGACATGGGCACAAGCAAGCCTACCGGCAGGAAGAGCCGGCGTGATGAGGGAGGGGCCAGTCTCATGGGGGAGGGGTTTAAAGTCAGAATTCTGAGAATAAAGTCAGAATTCTGACTTCAAATTCAAAAGATTTTTTCACATATGGCCCTAATCCTGTTCCGTAGTAATTCGATAAATCATAATTTACATAGAAATACCAGCAAAGAGAGCAAAGACGGAAGTGGAAAGGGGTGAATCCTCCCGTTTCGTCTGTATATTCTCTGAATAACTCCTCCTGTTCTGAACGCTGTACGTGCCTGTGCGTCATGTCGTCACTGTGCGCCTCTCTCTGCCTTCAGATAGAGCCACAACCAGAGACATGGCTCCGTGAAACGACACATGGCAGCTAGCAGCCATGAACCAAAAAACAACTCACCAAAAACAGATAATGCCTAAATAGCAACCTTATTCGTTTATTTAGAAATTATTCCAACACCTGCAATATTCATAGCTACCAACTGGTTGTCAGAACTGTCAAGGGGAGAGGCGCCCTGCAACCACCCCCACCCGTTTTATTTCTGCTAGTATTTCGCTTTCTACAATCAGTTTAAGTTGCTTTCTCTCTCAGCAGCAGCTCAACATGGGTGTGCAAGGCTTCCAAGAGTACATTGAAAAGCACTGCCCTAATGCTGTAGTGCCGGTGGAGCTCCAGAAGCTGGCCCGGGGGAGTATGGTTGGAGGTGGCCGTCAGAGACCGCCTCAAAGTCCGCTGAGGCTGCTGGTGGACGCCGAGAACTGCCTCCACCGGCTCTACGGGGGCTTCTACACCGACTGGGTCAGCGGGGGCCAGTGGAACCACATGCTCGGCTACCTGGCTGCTCTCTCCAAGGCCTGCTTCAACGGGAACATAGAGCTCCTGGTGTGCTTCAATGGCGCCCTGGAGAAAGGCCGTCTTCACGAATGGGTTAAGCGGCAGGTGAACGAGAGGCAGACAGCCCAGCAGATAATCAGCCACGTCCAGAACAAGGGGACCCCGCCGCCCAAAGTCTGGTTTCTTCCCCCCGTGTGCATGGCCCACTGCATCCGACTGGCGCTCCTCAGGTTCCACATCGGGGTGAGTTACCTCGGCCTGGCACTGCCTGTTGAGCTGAACCACACTGGACTACCGCTGGCAGACATTAGCCGGCTCTGTGGCTAGCCTGCTAGCTGCCCACCATGTCATCACTGCCAACTTGACCGGTCTGGGTCTGATTGCATCTAGAAGTAATAGTAACATGCAGTGCCTAACTCATTCCTCTTCTGTGGCATTGCCTCAGTGCATGTGATCAATACTGAAATGGAGTTGATCCATGGTCATGTATTTGCCTACCACTGGCTAGAGCACAAAAACAACAGTCTTGCTTAAACCGGAGAGTCCAGGAGGGCCAGTGTTTGAAATGCCAGCTCAAATGGTTTTAAAAAGGCAGCCAGTTACTCTTGCCCATGCTAATAACATTTTCCATGCAGTAAGACAGGATAGTGTTGAAGTTAATACCTGAAATACTGTTGACAGTACCTGGGAATACTTGAGCAACAATACTGCATCTCATGTTGCATGCACAGTATTGCAGAGCTGTTATCACACACATTTGGATGGCTCTCCTCCTGTGTGATATAAGTGGCACTGAATATGATTAGATTGATGACTGATATGATTAGGCTGTGTGAAGGAGACCATGATGATGAACTTTTTTTTTCCATTTCCTAACCTGGGTGAAGTGTATGTTAAATAAATCTATCTATCATCAGTCAGCAAGCATCAGAAGTCGTCATAGTTTCTCCATTCTCCCATCTATCTTGACAATGCATTGTGGTGTGGTAAACTCTTTGATTCTTTACACTGTATGGATTTTGGACTTTGGTCATATGATAACACTGTGAGGAATGAGTTCTTTTTGATAGATACTTTATTGATCCACGGGGGGAAATTCTGGAAAATGTGCAATAATTTGTGGAAAAAAATAGTGTGTTAGATACATTTTGATTTGTGGTACATATTTCTGTTACTCGGTTAGAGAAGAAAGCTCAAACTAAGCGCCTCGCCTGGTTAGTGGCCCTTTTTTTCCGTAGCCCTTTTGTCGCTACTATTCCACTTTGCCTTCCACGTGTTTTAAGAGGTTTATTTTGAGACTTTTACATCTTAACACCTGGCACTTTGTCATTTCTCAGGTTGTCCAGAGCATTGAGGACCACCACCTGGAGGTGATAGCCTTATGCAGGGAGAATGGCTTCCATGGCCTGGTGGCCTACGACTCTGACTATGCTCTCTGCAACATCCCTTACTACTTCAGTGCCCACGCCCTCAAACTGAGCCGCAATGGCAAAAGCCTCACCACCAGCCAGTACTTGATGCATGAAGTGGCAAAGCAGCTCGACCTCAATCCGAATCGTTTTGTCATTTTTGCATCACTTTTAGGTTGGCAAGAAGCTATCATTTTCTGAGAATAATTGTATAGAGCAGAATATAAGCTGCACCAAGACTCCAGAAGAGACCTACTTATGCAACTTTCCTATATATATTACAGGAAATCACATACTGCCTGATGAAGACTTGGCTGCCTTTCACTGGAGCTTACTCGGTCCAGAGCATCCATTAGCATCTTTGAAGGTAAGCTGCTATTTCACGATTTCTTCTCTAAATTCGAAAGTAACACCCGCCGAGCACCAAATGCTGGTGAAATCTGTCTTTGGCGGATAATAGGGGTCAATAGGGGTTACATACAGGGATTCGGATACAGTGGTCACTGACCTTTTGAGACTATAACATTTGTATGCCTCAGTCATGCAGTCTTTGGTCTTTGCCTGCTCTCAAACTTTGTCCCTATTGACGACCATACACTCTAACGGTGAGCCAATCAAATCTGAACTGCAAAAATGGCTCTGTATCAACCAGGCTCCTGATTGGCTACCTGTTGCGCTGCTCTACACGAATGTCTAAACTTCTGATTCTCTGCTGCCTGGATAACTATCCTAACATTGGTAAGGAAAATAATCAAAAGGTGTGTGTTGGGTGTAACTATTGTGTCTGGTACAAATTATTCTTGGCAGGTAAATTCCTCGGTTTCACCAAGTTGGTCACGCATTTCAGAGTGGAACAATATAAGAAAGTCTTGGTTCAATACATAGCTGGGTATCGTGGTCATAGTTCAGTGCCGGTGCCTGCTGGTTGCATCCATTCCTGAGAAAATCCTCATTCATTATCCCAGCAGAAAATACATGAATCCTCATGAATCATGAATGCTTTACAGCAGGAACATCAACAGAACAGTTGTTTCTACATAGATGGGGCTATAGCTACAATCTACCATAAAGCTTATTGCCTTTAAACATAGTGAAACTCAATTTGATCTGGATCAGCGCGCTGCTAATTACATCAATAAAGGAAGATTGTTTTTTTTCCCATGGAAATAGAATCTCTCCAGTGCTTAATTCGTTGTACTATAATATACGTTTTCAATTACATTTCTTAGCCCTTCCTTATTGAGCTTTGGGTGCAATTACCAGAGGGTGACATGATGATTTAACATCCATTCTCTGCTGAGAAGAAAGTACATGGCAATCTTTTATGCAGATATCTGTAGCCTACATCCTGTTTACGACAGTGGAGCAAACATCGCTTCTCATTTGGTAATTATTAATGACACAGAACCGCAGCAAACCTCTCCAGTTAAAAAATATAGAATAAAAACAATCTTTTGATAAAACTGTTAGTTGGGAAGAAATGTATTCTGCATCTATTCACAGAGCGTTCTGGGGAGTGAGATCGCATTTCTGAATCAGCAAATCACTAGCCGTGATTAAAGCAGAAGCCATCCTGTTCATGTGTGCAACCCGACCGATCATTGGATGCCGTCCCACTCCTAAACGACACTGAACAGACTTCACAGTGTGGCTGCTTGGTCACATTTTGTGACTGTTTTCTACTTCTGCCTCTAATCCTTTTCTTTGGTTCCATCAGTGGCGACATCCATCCAGGCTCTGAAACTATGGGAATAAAATACCAGGGTTCCTACAGTCTTTAAAAAGAAAAGAAGAAAGAAATATCTATAAAAGCATATATTTATTTTCCTTCTCCTACTGTAAGTGCTGTCACTCAGGCAATGGTTTGCTTCTTACTAATGTCTCACAGTGGGTAAGGAAACTAAATGTTTGTTTACTTGAAATTATTTAGCCAACCATGTACTCATGTACTCAACCATACTGCCACAAAAGTCATTTTTAAGTATTGCTTGGAATACTCATAGTAATATATTGTATAATGTCTGAAAATAACATATCAAGTCTCTGATGATGTTTATACATTTCAGTCTTCTAGAAGTTGTTGCACACTAAGCACTGTTGTCACTACCTGTTAAAAATGCTCTCTTGAGTGAATACAATCATGATCTGTCCAAATACTTTAGGCAAACTGAAACGGGAGGCTCCTGGATTAAAGGATAGTCTGTTTGAAAGTACAGCGATCTTTAAAAATGGGCAGAAAGTTCAGTATACATATCTTGCAACCTTTTCAGCTTATTGATTCAAGATGATGTGAGAAATGTTTCTGAAATATGGTTAGAAGCAGTTTAATGTACTGGACAGAAGGCGTAAAATATTTTTCATCAAGCAGACGCCAACATGTAATGACTTTGTTTGGATAAAAACAACAATCTGTTAAACACATGCAGTTTATGCATGCTGTGCACTTTCACATGATGTGTTCTTATAAGTAGAAAGTCTATTTCAGGCGCTGATCGGATCCGTTATCAGCCGGTTTACAAAATTGGTAATCAGAATCAGAAAAAACCTGATTGGCACCTCCGTGTTTGAAGTGTGACCTTGGTGTGTTGTCCATCCTTAGGTGCGTGCCCACCAGCTTGTGCTCCCCCCATGCGATGTTGTAATCAAGGCTGTGGCCGACTACGTCCGCAACATGCAAGACATCAGTGACTTGGAAGCCATTGCTATGGACATCTTCAAGCATTCACAGGTATGGATAGCAGGGGTGAGCAGGTACCCAGAAGTCATGGTTCTGTGTGTACCTCTATTTTAAAGGACAATTCCGGGATTTTTAAACCTGGCCTCTATATCCACAAAATCGCCTATTATACCGCAAAATACGTCCCAAAATTTTGGAATTGCTCCGGTACATTGGCTCGCGAAACAGGCTCAATGGCTGCAACGTAATCTGACAGGGCATAGCCGTGCGGTCAAAGTACGTCCACTAAAAGTGCTTGATTTTGCCACTGACAGGCTCAGATTGTTATTTGTGTGTCTGACAAGTGTCTGACAACATTACTGAAAGGATCGCTACAGAAATAGACCTTTTTTTAACCAGAAAACTAAAGTCTAGCTCAAGGAGAAGTCCCGCTCTGAAATGGACGGTGGACAAAGGTAGTCTATAGCGAGAGGGTTCACTTGTTGCAGAAAGAGGAAAAAGTCTTCCTCAACATTTTGTTGGCACAGTTTGGAAATGCGCAAAACGAACCATTGTTGTTTTTTTTATCTTTGGGAAAAACAAATACTCTAAACTACAACATTTTTGGACCTATTTTGTGGTATAATAGGCGATTTTGTGGATATAGAGGCCAGGTTTAAAAATCCAGGAATTGTCCTTTAAGGCCTCAGTTTAGCGTGTATCCAGTATGGTGGAAATATAAATGCCACTGGGAAAAGAACTGGGCATTAACATTCCCAGTTTAACATTTTGAGGGTGCAAGCCTGGAGGTGTGACCAGACGGGTCTTCTAAGGGGAAAATATTTTTTGGGTGTCTACAATACAAGTGGGAAAGGTGCATCTGGTATATACTGCATCATCATAACCTAAAACAATGATTAGGCCATGTTATTAGTTTTAGAAATATTGTTTGTTGAAAATGTTGTGTATTTTGCTATGAGTTTGCTACCAGTTTAGCTTGAGGAAGGGTGTGGAAATCTATCATGTGTATATGATTTTAGTTTATTGCATATGTGTAATCTGCTCATTTTTGTTTAGGTCTGTCTCCGCCCAAAGGTTATGAGAAGCTGACAAAATGGCTCTCATGATTTTTAAAAAAGTTTTTAAGTATTTGTCCAGTCTTGGCTTTAAAAGTTGTTGTTTGAAAGAGATAAATATCTGGCCACCACTTCTTGACTGTTTTCTGTAGCAGAAAGAGTGCACATTATGGCTGTGTGCTTTGCACAACACAAAAAAACGCTGCATAAAAGTAGAAAAAACAGCAAAAATGAATCTGGTTTTACAAATTAATGGGAGTCTAAGAAAACTTCAAAACCTGAGAAACTACATCCCTGGGCTATGAAATGGTTATTTTAAGTGTTTTTTTTTTTCTTCTTTTATTCTGAACAAGTAATTGTCTGCTTCCCAGACTGTGCAGATCACACCTCATTTGTTCTCTTCCAGTCCTGCACTGATGACAAAGTTATCCGCTTCAAGAAGGCAGTGGAGTACTACTCAGCGGCCAGCAAACCCCCCCAGTTCCCTCCACAGTTAGGTGTGTTTTCTGTACACCACACATCTGATAGTATATCACATATACTCTTTGAGTAATTATGGTTATGATTAGTGTTGAGAGCTCTTAGTAAAGTTTGTCAGCATGGTTGTATGTAGAGCGACCGCCCTGGAAGGTCACAGGTTTGATCTGTGTGACAACCTCACTAGCAGTGCCGGGGCTAATGGCTGACCTGGTGCTTAGTGTGTACATGTAGTATATGTACCTCAGAGATGTGCAAAGATACACAACTTCCTAATTACGTGATGTTTACTATAGCCATCAGATGCTAATCAGATGTCAAAGGATTGAATTCAACTTCCCTTATTCTCCCTTCTTCTTATTCATTATTCTTGCCTCATAAGACACACGTAGATCAGCCTTGACAAACATATTTTCTGCCAAGTGAGCATTTGAGGAATTTTAACCACTTTACTCAGACTTTGTGTACACTTTGAAATGGCTGCTATACACTGTGCATACAAATTGTCTGCTTTAGTTTGGAAAAACTCCTCTTGACTGGTGTGAAAGAAAAGAGTGATCTAATTCATGACCTTGTTCTGGGTTTGGGGTTTTTGTTATGTTGATTAATGGATGGAATTTAGACAATAATAAAGGATTGGGAGAAAGTAATTGGAATTGAACTATTGATTTGAACTATGCTTTAGTGATTTGTAATATGAGAAAGTGAATAGAAAGTAATTTAAATAGCATTATAGATGGATACTTCATTGATCCCCAGGGGGAAATTCTAGGGTTTCAGCAGCATAACGGTGTCACAAGAATGTACAAAATACAAAGGCAAGGTACAAAATAGAAAAAACAAAGGCCTAAAAAACGAAATACTAAAAAAAAAAAAAGAGTAAGAAGAGAGTGTGTGTGTGTGTCTCTACTATTTCCGATGTTTCAAATATTTAATCCAAGTTCCTCTTGAGCCAAACAATACCTAATGGTTGTGTGTCTCTAAGGGTTTGTCTCTGCTTCACAGTCAGACCAAAACCGATCGGAGTGCCTGCTGCAGCGCCACAATATGCATCTCCAAAAATGCTCAACATTCCACAGGCGCCTCTGCCCGTTAAACATGGGGTAAGACGGCTCCTGATCCGGGGGTGTGCATTGTACCAGTGGTTCTCAATGTGGGGTCCGGGGGCCCCCAGGGGAGGAATTGTTGCAAGGCATTGCAACAACATCAATAGGTCCTCTGGTGCAGCTGTAGTTGACATGAACAATAAAGTCACAACAGAGAGGAAGCTAGCTAATGAAAGCAGAGATCCAACAGAAACGTCTAGTGAAGACATAATATGTCTCCATGCAAAATACAAAAATAATATAAAATAATACTGCTTGGTCTTTTGCCTTTTCGGCCTCAGAACAAGGATTTTAGCCTTTTTGTAGCTGAAATGTCTTGTGACATTTTGTTCCAGAAGAGAGGTCGAGGCTGGAAAGTGAGTTTGGAAAGCCAGAAATCTCAGCACCTGGCCAAGCGATCATCGGGTCATTGGTGTTCATCAGAAATATTATGATCATTTTGTGCTATGGAGACAGTAAACTCTTACCTAATGCAAGGAATGCAAATTCCCAGTATACAGTATAAAAATCACTATCATAGGTTTCACTCTCACTCCTATTACTTCCTCATGTACAATTAAATGCATTTCCACCTCATCGTGTAATGTGGACATTGTGAGCTATCAGATAGTGGAACAAAATCATTACAAATCAGTAATCACTATTATATATCACAGTTGAAAATGTGGGAAAGGGAATTGATGACATCACTTGTAATGCTGTATGTGAAGTAGTTCATTCCCTCTTAAAAAAACATATCTTGTACCCTTCACTCTTTTTACTTATTTATTTATTTATTTCCATTCCCGATTTCATTCCCAAACTATAACAATAGTTTCAGGAAGAAAAAAAATAAATATATATATGGTTAATCTCGTAGCTGGTTGCTTCAGTTCAAAGCTTAAAACTATCAGGATTTTCTGAAATGCCTATGGGGAAAATGAAAATTGACTTCTGGAACAAGGGGCCACTGAAAAAGGGGACCGGCACCTTTCAGCTCTACACCACATCAACAATATGGGGGGCCCCTTGGACAAGGTCTTTCAAAATGGGGGTTTGTGGTGTAATGTGTGTGTTAAATGGATGTTGACTGTCTATACAGTTTTTAGTCTTTAAGAAGAATAACATTTTGGTGTTTGTCCCACAGGTCCAGCACTCTTACCCAGACCCGCTGGTGGAGCGTAGTCTGGCTCTGGACTCGGTAGGGGAAAGCCTCCCAGAGCAGAACAGCTTCAGCAACATTCCTCACGAAGGGAAGCACACGCCGCTGTACGAGAGGTCCTCTCCTATCAACCCCGGCCAGGGTAGCAGCCCTAACCACACGGAGACGGCTTTCTTCAACACCTCCTCCACATCCTCCTCCTTGGAGAACGAGGAGAGCACTGGCACAACTGTCAAGTGAGTTCAGCACCACCATCTTCTCGCTAGTGTCTCCATATACTTGAATCAAAAATCCACCCTTACATTGTTGTAGCTGAAAACTTTCCGCTGCTTGTCTGGATGTGATGTCACATTCTCTGCATTTGGCCATTCATGTGAAGAAGAAAAATGCGCCAACAACAATTTTGCCCCACTTGTGAATAACATCCCTACTGAGGATACTATTGTCCTTCCTATTGCCTGGAAAAAGTTGACACTGCGTCATTGCCAGTGGCTGTGTACCTTGGGCAACTTTTAAAGCGTTGCCTGAGGAAATGTCTTGGCGCTCATACATCGATAGCACTGCAGCTTGTTGTTGGGCAGGGAAAAACTTTCTTGTTTACCATGCGTCTCTCTTACATTTCTTTCACTAAGTTGCTCTGTGATGTGATGTCACCCAAAAACTTTATGACGGTCATAAACCAACCATAAACCAAACCACTAATTTTAGAGGTTGCAAAGGCAATGGGATCTTCTTACAGCCCTCAGCTTATATCAGTTAAATCGTTTTGCAGCACACACATTTATTTTGCAAATACCCAAAGAACCCTTGTTTGCACTCTGACTTTTGCAGGTGGTATTCCCAGTTCATGCTTGATGGTATACTGCTTGCTGTTGTGTATGTTATATTAGGCTCAAGCCATTTACGGCTCTAGCCAAGTATGTTCTTTTTCGTGCCTTGTAACAAACTCCCACACAATTCATAGTGGTTTCCGGTGGCCTGATAATCTCGGTGATGTTATGAGCCGAGCTCTGTTTTGGGAATGGAAGCATCTCTGTGGCATAGCAATATTATGCAGGCTACACAACACAAGATGATCTTGTCACTTCACACTGCATGCAATAAAATATTGCACTTGATATTCTGTTTAATATATTAATGTAAAATGAGTTATAAATGAGTTATGAAATGCTTGGGGAAGATGTTATCTCTCCCTTGCTAACCTGGTAAGTTGAGTGCAACAGGGAGGGTAACAAGTGAACCACGCTGATAGAAAGCAGCTCCAAGGTGTAACATAACACCTAACAACATAACACCACTGGTTAAGATGACTGTTCCTTTGATAATAATACACAGGATCTGATGTAACTATTCTTTTCTCCTGTGGTTATATTGGGTGAGAGTAGAAACCAAGCTTGGGTGTTAAAGGAAAGAGTGAATGGTCAAGACATCATCATCAAGTTCACCTCCTGTCAGTTATGTTTGGTTGAATTAAGCCAACAACAACTTGAAGCAACAGTAACGTCTAGCATCCCAGAACCACCTAACCTGGATGAATCTGTAAAACACATTTAAGTCAAGATACAACTTGTGTTGGGTAATAATACTTTGCTGCAACTGATTCACACGTATGCTGCTGTTTTAGTCATGTTAGTGACCATGAAGGAGGATGGGAGAAAAATGGAAGCAATCCTCATTCTGAAAACACACCAGAGGGAGAAGTGGAGGACCAAACAAAAGTGAGTTGAACGTCAGGAAAACTGCATCACATGACGTATCTGAAACTGGCTAACTAACTAACCCAGCGCTTGTGTCCTTTCTGTCTTCAGGCTGACCTCACCTTGAGCTCCGCTGTGAGCCCAGGGTCGCAGGCTAGCGGCCACCACAGCCTGAGTGCCCAGATTCCCTCCCTCCTCTCCATGCCCACCAGGAACCACATGGACATCACCATCCCACCTCTTCCTGCCGTGGCCCCTGAGGTCCTACGGGTTGCTGAGCACAGGCACAAGAAGGGCCTCATGTACCCTTACATCTATCACGTCCTCACCAAGGTCAGGGGATTATTTGGCTATGTCGTTATGGGTGTATACACATATGGCATAAGTCTTGCTTGCTCCAATGTTTTAGCTCTCTCAGAGATCCCCTTTACACCTGGCTTTAACATGCATCTCGTATCCGGATTGTGTGTACATACGATTTAACTGGATTACAAATGAACAACAAGTGTGTAGCTGCTGACATGCATAAGGATTATCTCAAGGACAAGTACATTTAAGACGCCTGCACATTAAATATGTCGTGGTTTACACGTTGAAATTTGATTTTCTCACCAAAACAGACAGCTGTGCATGTCACTTCCTCTTGTAATATTTATGTCCCTGTAGAATTGACAGTTAACACCTGACGATGTGTTTTTGTCGAGTTTATTTGTGCAGCTCTTCGTCACGGTTACAGTCTCTTATTTTTTTTTGCAATTCCCCACAACCACTGTATTTGGACATTTTATGAAAACTGCAATTAGGACGAAAATGCTATGTCCACTGTGTGTGTAATACAGTTCATTCAAAAAATCAGTATTGTGCAACCTTCGATGGCATCTTGTCGTTTGGTCAGTTTGCTTTGAGTACTCGGTGTCAGTCATACGGGGACGCAATATTTGTAGATCGTATTTGTAGATGAAATAATTGTCGCTAGCTATTTGTACTTGTGGTACCACTTAGAAAACTGTCTCTTTGCAGGGAGAGATTAAGATATCTGTCACCATTGAAGATGAAGCTAACAAAGACCTGCCTTCAGCAGTGCAGCTGTTTCGACCTATCCGCCAATATGTTTACGGAGTGCTCTTCAGCCTGGCGGAGGCCAAGAAAAAGGCTGAAAGACTAGCCATGAGGAAAAATTACCTCCCTGAGTGTGAGTCTTATCATCAGACGGTTCTGTACAGACTTTCTTGACCTAGCTCACATCCACTTAATGCTTCGATTGCTTCATTATTATTATTTTTTTCCCCCTGTAGATTCACCCGTCATGGTCAAAGAGTGGGCAGCCTACAAAGGCAAGTCTCCCCACACACCGGAGCTGGTGGAGGCTCTGCCCTTCCGGGAATGGACTTGTCCCAACCTGAAGAAGCTCTGGTTGGGGAAGGCCGTGGAGGACAAGAACCGCAGGATGAGAGCTTTCTTGGCCTGCATGCGCTCCGACACCCCAGCTATGCTGAACCCTGCCAATGTTCCCACTCCCCTCATGGTGCTCTGTTGTGTGCTGCGGTGAGTGAACTGGTTGAGGTCCGAGACGTCTTGAGAAATGACCCCATACACTTTGTAACACAGAGTGGCGCTCACTGCCGACGTTTCATGAATGGGTTCCAGTGCTGAGTGAACAGAAAGGGCCATTGCATAAAAGAGTGAGGCATTTCAAAACAAAATGTTGAATAAGATCAGTTCCTGCTATTTGTAATATTGTTTACTCTCTGTGTTTTGCTTCAGGTTTATGTTACATTGGCCAGGAGTAAGAATTTTGCGTCGTAACGAACTTGACGCATTCCTAGCCCAAGCACTTTCTCCTAAACTATATGAGCCTGACCATCTGCAGGAACTGAAGGTGATTTTGTAGTGATCTTATATGAGGAGTGTCCCAGAAACTGCTATAGGCACACATGACTAACGTCTTGGCCATAATATGCCACAGCCTCTTTTAGCTGAGCCGCTCTGTATTTAACTGGTTTGAATGCCAGAGATTGATCAGAGATTTAGCTGAGTTTATTTTACAATGAGTGCTTCTCAAAGGGGAGATTGTAAGGGCTTCTGTTTCTCTGGGCACTCCTCATATTGTGAAGTCAAAGCTCAACAAAACATCGATTTCTAATGTTTTGTACAAGCATGTGTCTGCCGAAAGACCCAGCTCTGCTAGGTGTTGCATCTTTTCAGAGCTTTGAATGCCTTTTGAGGGATTTGTGTCTTGTGTGTGGATGGTTTACCCAACCCCATTTCTTTTACTGAGCTATAAATACGCTGGAGCTCTATTCTCGTTTTGGACTCACTGGAACATGGCAGGCCTCTGATAATGTAAACCATCCACACGAGCCTGTGCGCTTTGGTCCTTGTAGTCTGTCTGTGTGTCAGCTCTGTTAGTCTGTGACCGTCTGCTCTATGCTCTGCTAGACCGACTATCTAGGTTCTGTTTGCTGGCTTTTTGTGTTGGCTGGATTAGGTTGTCGACTACTGTGTGGCAGCAGTCGGAGTAAATGGGCTGCTCATGCTTACTCTGTGCTTTGCTTTGCCCTTAGTTAATTGCGATGCTTAGCGGGGCTGTTAAGGGGACTTAAGTTTTTTTTACTTTCAACATTTTAAAAGCGGATATTTCTCCTTACAGATCGACAACTTGGACCCTCGAGGTGTCCAGCTTGCGGCCCTCTTCATGAACGGCGTGGACATGGCTCTGTTTGCCAACGACGTGTGCGGCCAGCCTCTCCCGTGGGAGCACTGCTGTCCGTGGATGTACTTTGATGGAAAGCTGCTGCAGAGTAAACTCATCAGGGCCAACCGAGACAAGGCCCAGCTCATTGACCTCTGTGATGGTCAGGTAGCTTTATCCACACCACTCGATTCCCAACAAAACACTGATTAACCGCTTGGTTTTTGATCATTAATTGTGTTCATTGTGGGTTTTAGTTTTGCACATTTAACGTAATAATCGGTGACGTTTACATATACATTTTTTGTTTTGCTACTCTCTAGCAGTTGATATTACACACACTGATTCAACCTAGAGACATTTCATGAAAGCTTTTCCATTGGCTGCTCTAAACAGAAGTGACTTGTTTTACGTTTCCAGCAACAGCAACTGTGGTCTGATCAGAATAAATAGAAGAACAGGGTAGGTAGCTTGAGCAGCGATAGCCACCATGGCTGAATAGATGAGGATAAGAGCGCCACCTACAGAGACTCAAACTTCATCAACAGAAAATCCAAAGAAAAAGACGTCACTGTACCAAACACACTGTTTGATTGACAAATGATCTGTTCCCAGAAACTTTAAGTCTTTTAATCTACTGTATTTCAGAGCAAATCAATAATCTTTGCACCAGTCATTCATTCGACTAAGAACACGTGAACCGCCACTAGTGCAGCTTTAATCATGTTGGTGACGCCAGTAAAAATAGTTTGAGAAAGTGACTGAAAAGGATCATGTAGGGTTTGTCTTGCGGTGGCTTTGATTTCCTTCTCTCTCTAGGCTGAGATGGTTGCCAAGGTGGAGAAGATGCGTCAGAGTATCCTGGAGGGTCTAAACTTTTCTCGTCCACCTCATCCCCTCCCGTTTCCACCGCCACCGCCGCCACCACCTCCTCACGGGATTCCTTTCTACCCCACTGGCTCCTTTTACCCTCCACCGCCGATGATGCCTCCTCAGGTGAGAGGCAGGGGAATGCCTGGTAAGTACTGTCCGATTCAAGAAACTCATTGATTTTGCGTTTGGAACATGTGAATTGATTTCACTCCTCTGGCAGATTTAACAGTCAGTACAAGAATAAGTGACATGTTATGAATAGTTTTTGAAGTGAACATACAATATAAACAAATATAAATAAACAATTAAACACTTTACCACCAATTACCACTTTCATGGCACTCAGTCGTGAAGAAATTAACATTAGTTTTATTTTGAATACACTTTTTTTTGTTTCGCTCTGCCTATGAGGACTTCAAGCAATTTCCTCACTGGGTGGGAAGCTGGAGATAGCCGGGACTGTGGTGGGTCAGTGGGCTGGTAGTCGACGTGGTCGGGGAAGAGGAGGCTTCCCTATTCAGGTGGTGTCTGTTGGTGGACCAAATAGAGGGTAAGTACAAAAAGGAAATGAGGTATCTTGAAAATGAGGTTATGGGCAGACGGCGACAGTATGATTTATATTCTCCACAGTTGCACAGACTAATCAACTAATAAGACCATTAGGCAGCATACTGGGGAGATGTCCACACACAGGCATCAGACATTTATCTTTAGAGCACAGAAGCACACAAAACGCCCTCAATAATTTTTCCTCTACATGTGACTAACAGCAGAATTGTATTTAAGAGTCACTATTCATATTTTGGCACACATTTTAACTAAAGGCGGACTTTGTGCTGCCAATCTCGTGACAGTCATCATGGCAGAGAATGCTGGGTTGGCAGCAGATGTTTTTATGGGCTCCTGACACATAATTTTACCACCAATTTTATCATGTGGGTTACCAACACAAATCAGAAAGTAAATTGGGCGTAATGCAGCATGTAGGCATATCATCCGATCAGATTATTGAGAGTGGCAGTCTCATTTAGCCTTTCAGAGCCAATAAAGACTCATGTTGCTCATCTCTTAGCTGGTACCCTGCTATTCCAGGGTGCTTCTTTTAATGAAGCAACCAACAGGTGTTGCTTCAGCATGGATTTTAGAGCATGTCACTATTAGTTTTGTCAGTGCATCCATAACATCTGTTCAAGTCAAGTGGAATTTCCCTATATTTCTCTATAATTTTCTTGCCAACCGCTATAGAGAGAACAGATAAAAACAAGGAAGAACTCGCACATCATGAATCACACAATTCTGACAAATTTCTTTCTTTTGTAGTCGTCTGAGAGGTGTGATTTCCACGCCTGTTATAAGGACCTTTGGTCGAGGAGCCAGGTACCATATTCGAGGCTTCAAGAGTCAGGGAACATACCAGGTAAGTCGGTGATGAATCATACTGGCACAACCGTACCATTTTGTAAATCTTCATATGTTAGAAGTAGGACTTCATAGTCAAGACATGCATTTACCTTCAGCCAGTGAAGAATGACTAACACCAGGGTAATGCAATAATGTTTTCTGGATTGCATAATTTCACAGTGAAATGGGCAGTCATGGATATTTCCTTCATGTGGTCAATGATGTCAAAGAAAGATGACTTTTCAGGAACTTTTGGAGTAACTGAACAGCCATTGCAATTAGTCAGTCTGATAAGTGAGTTCTTTACTGCTTAGAGACTAAAAAAGAGCATTTTAGTTTTGTGTGCATTGAGAAGAAAATTGTTTTTCATCCATCTTTTAATATCTGAGATACAAGATTACATTTACATTACATTACATTTTTTAGCTACGTTATGATATCATCTGTGTGAGAGTGACAGGCAGTGCATGTAGGATAATAACAGAGGACCTAGAACTGAACCATGGGGGATGCCAAATAGACTTTTAAAGAGGCAAAGGCCTCATCTAGATTGACAAAATGCAATCGGTTAGCAGCTTAACCCAAATGAACCCAAATTGGAGGATGTCATTGATAATGTTAGTAGGTTTTCTAGTATTTTAAAAGGAAAGGACTGGAAATTGATCTGTTATTTTTCAAATCTTCAGAGTTATGTTTGGCAATAGTGGCTTGATAACTGCAACTTAAATGTGCCCAAGAGGAGTAATTCAATTCAGATTCACTTAAAATGAAACTGACAGAGTAAAAGGCAAAACTAAAACATAATGTTTTATTATTTTTGTATTTGGCAAAAGATCTGCACACCTGACCAGTTTGCTGTGTAGTTGCAAAAGGAGAAAAAACACTGTAGATAAGGCAATGATACTCGATGCAAAAACATTGCAGCAAGGGCTAGACCTTCACCAGAACATTATCTAACGTGATGTTTTTGCATAGCGGTGTTGCATCAAGTTTCAGTGTGATCTTTTTGTATTTAGAAAAAAAAATACAACAGTTTGAAACAAAAAGACGTAACCTCAAATCTCAAGTGATGCAATTCCTCATCTTACTCTGTTGCTTTTATGTTGTGGAAAAAGCTCCCTTGTTCCTTGGAGAGCCAATAGATACTTCCTCGATAAGTAGCTGCAGAGCAGGAACAATGTAGTTCATATTGCAGTTGATTTCTTGCATTTTAAACAATGTTTTCCCAGAGGGACAGTGCAGAGTTTCCTGGTTATTCTGTTGCTGATCCCCTAGGACGTCGGCATCAAATGACTTTTCAAGTAAAAGGAAGTCTCCTCAAATCATAACAAAACTATGCAATGGGGAAATTGGCTAAGGCAAAATAGAGTAGTGAAGTGATGGGAATTTCCCCAAAAAATAAAAAAACAGTATTTTCTTTTTAGATATGTGGAATAATCAAAATCTATTCTCGTTACAATTTACACAGAAAGACCATACAGCTGCTCTTCCACTGTGTTTAATTACAGTGCAATGAGAGTATACACAACCATTGTTTCAGCTTTCAGCATGGGATGAGTGGGCACACTACAGCCTCTCAACAGGTCTTTGTGCCGTTTAAAACCCTTTCATTTTACCACTAATTAACTTCCAAATTGCTCCCCAGTCTTGCCTTTTTGTTCACCAGCAGGACTTCTAGACGGATTTTGCCCATGTCCCACATGATTTTAACAAGAATCCTCATGGTCACTGTTGCAGTGTAAACCTTGTATGGGAACAATTTAAAATATTTTTTTATCTTTGATTTTACCAGAGTAAACCTGCTCATACCTCTGGACCCGATGCAGTGAAGGAGAGAAAGAAGCTCAAGCTGGAGGAGAAGAAATCTACTCCTGCACCATGTGAAGGGTTGACCGCGGAGAACGGAGTGGAGGATAAAGCGTCAGACGAGCTGAAAGACGAAAGCAGGGCTCTCATCCAACCAGAAAGTGCCTTTAGCAGTGACTCCAAGATGTGCAATACTAATCCTCACTTAAATGCACTAAATGTAGACAGTGGCTGCCACAGAGATGAAGCTCTCGCCACCACAGTCTTACAAAAAGAAGAGTAAGCCTATTTTTCTAGAGAGGGTGAAGGATGAAAGATGGAATTGGGTTAAGAATATCTGGAAAGTTGGAAAGCCTACAGTAAATGTACATTTCTTCCTCTCAGAAAAAGAAAACGAGATGAATTTCGGATCCCTCTCAGTAAACACAAGAAGTGTACGAGTTATATGACAAAATACTGCTAGTTTAAGGAGTACAGTTCACTCCCTCATCACCAAGATTTATACATGTTTCAAATTGTTTATGAGAATGGTACTTTTTCCTTTTATCAAAATACTGAAGCTTCAAGAAGCTTTAATTTGGAAACCTTTATTTCTTATAGGTCAAGATACTCTTCCAGTACTTGGCACCATGTATTTGCCATTGTAATTAATTTTGTGTTGTCACAGTAAACGCTTAACGAAAACTGAACTCAAAAAGAGAAATGCAAAACGCAACATTTCTGCCATTGTTCATCACTGTCGGTTTGAGTTTCGTTCAAATTTGAGTGACTAGTAGATTAAATCCTGCAGCATTAGTTCAGATCGAGCTCAGTGCGATTTAAGTCATTTAGCTATAAGTAACATTTCAAGAAACGGCTATAAAATCAGATTGCAAAAGATCTTGCCAAAAATTCTGATACTCAACGTGGTTTCTTGAATTGGATGTAGAACTCTAGTATTACTGTTTCGACAAAACCTTCTGCATGGTTCACAGTTTAAGAGGTGTGTAGTTATTATGCATGTTGTCCTTTTTCTTCCATCCTTACAAGTACTGTGCCCATTTGCAAAATTAAGAAATGGCTAATATCAGTAATAGTCCATACCAAGGTGTTAACTGTTAGTCAGTAAGAGATTTGCTCTGACCTTTAAATTTTTCGTGATATTGACCTCTGTTGCATTAAAAAAAAAAAAAAAAAAGCAAGAAGATATCTAGCCACTTTTGAATAGTGTATTCATGCTATACATTATTGTTCTCTGTTGCTGTTTTCTGCATTAGTATCTCTCTGGAAAAAATGAAAATCACATAAAAAGCTTTGATCGAAAATCACCCCCTTTTTGTAGCTGGAAGAAAGTTGCTTGACCTTCCAATTAAGAGTTTAGCAATCAACCAGTAATCAATTTTTGAGATTTACTCCAGTGTTGTTTTCACACTCATACTACTTCTAAACCAGAGTCATGACTTAACATTTCCACTTAATTCTCCTGACGCTTTTCATCTTTCATTAGTGATCAGAAATATGGTGTATTCCCCCCAGTCCCCCCCGCAAGAGCTAAATAGGTTACCTTTTATGTAAGTTGATCAGAGTTTCTTCCTAACTCATGGAATGTAAAAGAATGAACTGCTGTTGGGTTTGGTTGAATGTTGATGGATTGTGGTGTGGTGTATTTGAAGGCAATGCAACTTACAATGCTTAATAAAAGTCTATTCTTTTAGTATAATTGCAGTTTGTTTCTTTTATTCCCCTCCAGAATATTCTATTACTTTGGCATTGTCATTTCACCTTTTGCCCACTCGCTCATCTAATATTTGACACATTTAAATCCCTGCATTAATTCTTAAACGATACCAGAGTGAACAAATCCAAATCCAAGCAGGCAAAAGTGAAAACATGCTTTGACAGCTTTTGCCTGCCACCTTCTGGAAATGAGCTGATCCTCTGGTTTTAAAAACTGCTAGTTGCTACGATTTAGAAAACATTCTGAAAATCCTTTTGAAATCAACATATAATCAGGGATGTCGTGGAAAAGTCAGTTTACCCACCTGTTTATTTGTAAAACAGACTTTTGGTCTGATAAAACCCTTAATGACATAAATTCCTAATCCATATTGTACGTTATAAGTATGTTATATGAGGATGGGGGGAAAAAGCATTTTTATTTTTTTTTCTGAAAAAGATTTTTTGTTAGTTTGGCCTTTCTATTTCCCATGACATCACTGTGTCATAATCCATATTTGAAAAGTAAAATATTACATGTGGAGATTTACGTGTTCTCTCCATTCGCCACTAATAATAACCACCTCGAGGCTGACAATGTAAAGATGCTATTTTAGCTGTATGCATGCTGCTGGATGTACTGTAATGCGACTAGTCTCCAAATGTCCTGGAGGAAAACCCTCGGGGTGAAATAGCTGCAGTGTTCATCAGGCCACTCATTCATCTAATTTGAGCACCTTTTTTTTCTTTTTTTTTTTACTGCTCCCTGACGTAACGTTTATTTTATATTTTTTATTTATTTTTTTCCAATGCGAGGACACATTTTCCTCTGCTTTTTCTTTTTTTTTTTTTTAATATGAGCGCCTCGGTGCTGTACAGTCACCAGGGGGCATGCACATAGTAATAATAATAATAATGCATTTCAGGAAAGCCTGCTACGACGAGCCTCCATCGTTTCAACCGGGTCGTCTGGATGCAAACGCGGGACGTGTGATGAAGACGTGCGCTTAGGTTCGCATGTCCAGCGGGACTGCCCCTGGTTTTTTTTTTGGGAAGATCATATTGGATCATATTGTTTGCAGGACGTTGTTCCTGCAGCCCCCCCAGTCTATCCCGACGTAGTTGTGAATTGAACATGGCGACTGTACCAGTATATTGCATCTGCAGATTACCTTACGACGTGACCCAGTTTATGATCGAGTGCGACGCTTGCAAGGACTGGTTCCACGGCAGGTAATGCGGGATATATTCACTACGATGTTTTTTTTGTGTGTGTGTGTGCTGGTTTGCGTTTGTGGGGGGAAAAAATGGCGAGGTCTTAATGCGTTTGACAGCTTTGTGGCTCTCAGTCGCTCGTCTACATCTGAAGAGAGGCCGCTCGGAGAAGAAGAAGAAGAAGGCGGAGTTAAATATAGCCGACCGGGGCTGTGACATTTTTTTGCGAATAACACAAAACAGATTTGTATTATAAAAAACATAGAGCGGTTAATGGAGTAAATTCGGTCTGGGTTTCGACTGTTAATTGTACTTAGCGGGCATTTAACACCCCCGCATTGCCCCAAACTAACCCAGCACCATTGTAGCGAACGGACGGCAGCAGCGGGGGAAGCCTCGGTAGACTCGCTGCACATTAGTCTCCGTTTCCCGCTTCCCAGACGCTTCGTACACTACATTTCGTGTACTTTTGTATGTGTAGGTTGTCATGTTTTTGTCGTTTTCTCAGCTTTATCCGGTGTTTTTACACACACACGGTTGAAAATCACGACCCGAGTCTGAGCTCAGCCTGTAGCCTTCCTGCCAGCAGCTATGGCTGACAATAGCCGTGTTGGATATCCGTGGCTTTGTGGGGTGGGAAATACATTTATTAGCAAGAAACCAGCTGGTTTGTTAATAATCTAAACTATCCGTGCTATTTTTAATCCACTGTGCTGATACGTGGGCATATCATCCACCGCCGTTTATCACTTTCCCCCCCGCCGTACATAGACTGTAATGATCTCGGCCAAATCCCCTGTTATCGTGTTATATCTCCTTGTTGTTGTTGTTACACAAGTCTTATCTATCCATCTTTGACACGCTTCACGCATTTCGACAGCACTGTGGATGTCTGCTTTAAAAAAAACAACATCATTTGTTAATTGTGCATCGTTTTAGTGAACAAGCCCTTCCGAGCATTGAACAGTATTTACGCGCCTGAACATTAACCCTTTACTGAGAGCCAGGCTGGGACGTAACCTTACCACATTACACCCAGTGATGTAGTGGCTAAACCGTGACCTCCATGCATGCTTAGTGAGGCTACTGAATAAGATGCGTACTGTGAATTGATGTCAGAATGGTTCATGTCAGCCTAAACATGTGGGTGAACTGTGTTTTGCAAATACAAACAAACAAGAGTGTAGGTGGATTTACCCTCCACTACATGCCTGCTTGTAACAAATCTAATCATTCAGGCTCCCAGTAGCTGGCCAGCCAAAGAAGGGTGGATGGGGTTGTTGAAATCAAATTACAAATCTCAAATCCATAGTTGTTGTTGGTTTTTTTTGCTACAGGACACAATTATAAAAGACATTTGGTCCAAAATGGAATTTGTTGTCAAAATAAAACCTATGAATACAAATCTCGCAATAGCCTAGATTAAAACTATATTTACTACAATGTTAACATATTCCCATAGGGGCTGTGCCTGTGGTACTAAATTGTGACTTTGTAGACCTGTATTTTATGGTATTTTTATATTCCCATAGGGACTTGGTAGTTTTACAGTGATGTATTTGTAGTATCCTTCTAAAATTATTATAGGATTTTTATGGTTCTGATATGATATTGATATTGTTTTTCTACTTTTTAAAATGTCACATATATTTTCTCTCTGCATCTCCTGGTGTTTTACATGTTTATGTATCATAGAGAGCATGTTGTCAAGATAATTGCTCATATCTGGAAAAATAATTACAACCAACAATAAGTGCAATAAGGCCTGTGTGTTTTCAGTATGTCTCAGCCAAATCATGTCCAAAGTAGAAAGTAGGCTTGGATAGTCAAATGGGAAAGTGAAGTTTAGTACGCTGCTGATATGTCTGCCTTGGAGGTGGCAAAGTTTAGATCTGTTACCTTCCCGATCAGCATGGTGTCTGTTGTATCAAGCCACACTTAACTGTTGTAAACCTTCATGGAAGCAGAAGCATGGTGCGCCAAACATCATTACTGTTTTCACGATGCAGATATTGTAAACTAATTTTCAGTTGAACTATGCTAAAATATGACTTATTGATGTTTGGATAATTATAGTGGTATAAGGACTCCAGCTTGGCCATTTTGTAAAATGCTTGTTGCATTACTACTGCAGTCACACCCCTGACTTTCCATGCAGTGTTAATTCCTTTCAAACTCATTTCTCTTCTTTTTTTTTTGTCTTGCCACTGAATTTCCACTGCCCTAGAGCAGTTTGGTCTATGTAACGAGCATTCTCTTTCACACATGCAGTGAAATCGGGAACTTATGTAGACATTACTCGTATGAACGCAAATGTCCGAATCATTTGGTCTGGAAGTCAAATGGACTTTACCCAGTCTAAAATCTGTTTTATCGCCGAGTGAGCCCAAGTGTGAATGGAGCAGAAGATTCTCTACGGGCGAGTGGGCGTGTTGATGACATATTTATCATGCAACTGGTGGGAAACTGGCATAATACAAATATCCAAGGGTGAGGAAGAAGGCAACTGCTTCGTACTCTTTTCTGCTTGGATGTATATCACTTTCCACCCTTGTGTCAAAACTGCGGGTATGTCTAACTACATTTAATATTAACATCAATGCAAAAACGGCCTTTGTGCTCTAAACAGCGAAGTTTTTGCGTCACGCCCTGTCTCGCATGCTCTACCCAGGCCCCACCCCTTGCCTAAACTAACCAGAGTATTCTCTGTTGTGAACGCATCCAAAATGGACATTCTCCGGTGGTGTGCTGTATGTGTGGAAGGGCAACTCCGGTTAAAGTGCGGACCTGATTCTCTGGAGAATATCCGAAGTGTATGTCTGAAAGAGGTTAGGGTTAGGTGTTAGGGTTACAGTCACAAACAACAGAGAGGCATTTGACCTGCCTACTAATCGCTCATGTCACACTTTATAGCTTAATAGAAAATGTGTATTTTGGTGTTCCTCAGGGTTCAGTTCTAGGTCTTCTCTTATTCTTAGTCTATATGTTCTATATGTTCCCCATCGTCTTTAATTAGGCTGTTCTCTTTAACTTTTATGCAGATGACACACACCTTTACATAGCAATAACCTTGTGAAATTTCGCAGCCACATAAAGTTGAATCTTCTATTATAGACAACAAAAGGTGGATGACAACCTCCTCAGTGCAGATGAACCTGAAATGTTCATTCTAAGATGCAAAGATTTCATCTGTCAGATATCACTTAGGCTACGTAGTTACTCTAAAGGATTCTATTAAAATCTTTGACAAATCACAAAGCAATATTCCTACAGCATATTGTGATCTTAGAAATATCTCCAGGATTAGCATTTCTTCTACTTTACTGACTTAATACTGTACCATTGTCATTATTTAATTCCAAACTCAATACCCATTTATTCAGTACATCCACCAACCTAGCTTTATTCCCACCATGCCAGCCATTCCTTTCCCTTTGGCTACTTCACTGCAGTCTATCTTGTTCTTATTATCCCATGTATGTGTGCCCTTTGTTACTATAAAATACTGGACAAACCTGTTTGTTTAAAGCACTTATAAATCTAATTTGAGTCACATGTCAGGTTTTGGTTCTAGCTGGTTTTTAGCTTTAGAAAAGAGGTGTTGATAGTCCTAGAGTAGGTCTTTCCAGTCTCTCTCTACTATTAACTATCAAATAAAGGAAAAAAAATGCCACAAAAAAGACATACCTACATTTACATACATCCACATTTTATTCATATGGACTGGATCAAATGTTAATGTTTAAGCATTATTTTTGAGTGCATGTTTTTATTCCCATTTATTTTATTCACAAAGACTCAATGAATTAAAATACTAAGAAGAGTGAGTCAACCTAATCACTATCCTAATCAATCTTGTTGAAACCTCTTAGTGAGGATGCACACATAGTAATCATCTACTACGGTTCAGTTAAATGAGTCTGATGACGTGCCCTTACATCCCTAAAAGCTATGTGGTGTTTTCTGTGTTGTTTGTTCAGTTGTGCAGTCAGTGAGCATCAGGAAATTAGAATTCCCTCTCCTCATGCGTATTACTGTCATGCTCTTTACAAGTAACAGCCCTTAGGGCTGGGCTTTCAGGTGACATAATGTGCTCTCTGGCGGCCATGTTGGAGGTCGTCAGCTATTGACAACAATGGCTGAGAACAGCTGGTTGCACTTCTAAATGTATGACTCAGCCATCTCAACAGTAGGGAATAGACACGGTTAATTTCTGTGCTGTTTTTGACTGGGAACTGTTTTCATCACTGATGCATCTGGTCAGTTTTGTGCTGAGATAATGTTAGCTTGTTTCTAGCTAGCCACAGACAGCTAGCCATAGTCAGCTAGCCATAGTGTGTCTTGTTAACACATCAGATTTGCAGACTAGCTGATGTCATATTTCTAGTAGCTGGTAGTTACATATCAATATTCACATTAGTTTGTTTGCTGAATTAGCTTGCTGGCTAGTTAACTAGCTAACTGGGTTAAATGAACTGACTCTTCTCAAGCTACAACTCTAGGTTAAGTGTTATGGAATAGAGGCTAAGGGCGAAGACAAGATAGTTAACTACTTCACTGTAATCTATATTTCTCTCTTTTTCCCAGCCCAGTTATATCTAGACATTTGCAAACAGACAGATCTGCAGTGGACCTCCGAGATGGCGCCAGGCGTAGGAATTTTCTGACGCAAATGCAAAGCCTGTATAGAAGCCCTTGTTTCTGTGCCTTGTATCAGTGTCATTATAGTGACCATGCTGGTCCACAAGCGTGTTATTAGACCCTTTGGGTAATACAAACCTCCTAGAACCACAATGCTGTTTGCATTTGCTTCTCGGGTGTTAATTGATGGTATCATGCTCTACCCTTTACTCTCCCAAGCTATTTGTTCCCTGTTTGTAGATAGGTTGTCTTGACATTACAATTAAGATGTCTTTGACAGTGTTTATACCCGGTCACGTTTCATTTTCTTTTTTTGGCACCTTGCGTTGTTTGACCAGGAGACAAAAACATCAATGAACATAAGTTAACATCATCTGACCACTGATTTCATCTGCAGCAAGGACAAAGTGAGATGCTCAGGTGTGGGGTTAACCCGATATATCAGTCTGCTGCTATATCAGGCCGATATTGGGTTTTCATTATAAATCAGATATCGGCCAGTCAGTGTCATGTACATCCGATATGATAGATATGATGCAGTTGGTTTTTATTACATATTTATGGTATAATTGATCAATACACTGTTTGTCTATGTAAAGCCTTAAGCTGAAATGATTCTAATGCAGCATTTTAAGTGGATGCCACACGAGTATTGATGAATATGTTACTAGTATTTAGACACTAAAACTCCATTGTTGTTAACATTCATCATACAAAACAAAATACACTTCCAGTCATTGATTATAATCACAAGGTAACAGCGTAGTTATGGGCTCCTGCTTCCACAGTTTGGTCCATGATTCCATAACACTACGCGGGTAGTGTTTTCAGAAGTTCAGAAATGCTGGTGTCTTAGGAAAAGGAAACAGGGTTTTCAGTTGTGAACAGCCAAAAATGCACCACCGCACCATGTTTCCACTGGTGTCACTTTGAAAGTTGTGAAGTTGCACGTTTTATATGATGATGGGCGGGGCGGAGTGCAAGTGTTTTTCAAAAACCAGTGATGGTATTATTGGTTGGAATTTGTATGTACGCCTACTGGTACCATGAGGTAACCACCGAGAAGTGCAGCGGTGAACTTTGATTATCAGTCATTTAGAGCTTCTCACTTAAACGTCTGAAAATATTTTTTTTTGTGCTGACTTGCAGTTAGTTGTGTGGTTTCAACAGCTACACTACGTTATGATCAGACCTGCTGTGCAAGTTAACCCGACCATCAATAACTAATGGGCAACAGATACATGTTGAAGTGGCTGTGCAAAACTTTTATTAAAACAACCTTTACTGCCTCTCTTTACAGTGCATTTCTCAGGCATGACAGGGTTGGGTGCTTGATTCCCACCCATACGAAACTGTATGGGTGCTGTGCGTAATCCCAGATGTGAGGTACTTTGTAGTCACCCTCATAATAATAATGAACTTTATGTACTTAGTGTTTCAGAGTGCTTTACAAGCAAAAAATAAGATGAACATTAAAAAAAAGCCAGACATAAACTAATATGTTACAAAGTGGGAATAAAAGAATAAAACGAGCAAATGTAATTCTTTATTGATCCCAAGAGCTGGTAGGGATTCAGTGTCTTGCTCAGAGACACTTCAGCAGGGAGGATGCTTGCCAATATGGAGGCTTGAACCCAGGGCCTCAGAGTGAAGTGCAAGCTTTCCGACCTCTAGGCCACCCTGCCCCACCAACAGACATGTAAACGTGTTTTAGGAAGTGATTTAGTAGAGGAATTCACCAGCCTAAGCTGGTTGGACAGGACTTTCCCTATAGGCCTGGGTGGAAAAGGCCCAGTAACCTTTGCTCTTTCAGGCCTCAACTTCAGAATGACCTCATAAGGAGTTAAAACATTTGAGGTGTTGCAAGGGTTTAAAAATAATCAGTATACCCTTAAAATCAACTCTAAAGCTAACACACTGCCAGTGTAGAGAAGCTAAAATAAGGGTAATATGATCCCATGATGTGCGTTTAGTCTTGGTCAATAACCTGTCAGCAGAATTCTGCTCAGTCTTGAGTCGTGCCGTGGCTAGTTGAATAAGAGAGAACAGGGCCGTGCTGTAGTCAAGGTGAGATGATTTACAGTGAAACTTTGTATAATTCTCAGCATCGTTGCAAGACAACACCGATCCAACATTTGCCATGCTCCTCAGATGGTAACAGCATGTCTGAACCAGCTACATCCACTGTGAAATTGGATATTACAATACCAGTAGAACGCATCTCAGCTCAAGGCTTCTGAACGGAAAGGTTATGCTATTGAGAAAAAATGGAGGGATAACATGTGATGCGCCTATTTATCAGAAATTCCTTTTTGATGGAACAAAAAGCTTTAAAAGTATCAATAAGAGCTACGGAGAAGCTCATGATGTGCATACGTGTACATGTCTCATGTAGACTGAGCTTGGTTAGAAGATTTACTACAGGCCACCAAGTAAAAGATGTTATGACTATGAACAGGCATTTCCTCTATTTTCAGACACCACCCACTCTTGTATTTGAATTCAGTGAACGCGAGTAGGCTGTGTAGTAAAACTGTGGAGTTCCCAAAAAGAAAGAAAACATCTTGGGAAACTCCCAAGTCAGTGAGTTTGGAAGCAGCGGCTCCAAATGGAAGGAATTTGCTCGTGCAAGTGACATGACAGCTGCTATTCCACATAGTATGGACTGCTACTATTACTATTACTATTACAACTACTACTACTACTACTACTACTATTACTACGACTACAACTACAACTACTGCTACTATTACTACTACTACTATTACTGTTACTATTACTATTACTACTGCTATTAATACCAATAATACTACTACTAGCAGTAGTACAACTAGTACTTGGACTGTCATCATGTTCAACAAAGCAAATGCATTTTCTTTTTCACCCCCTCTTGCACTCGCTTTCATTTTCTGCTCTGCTCCGTGCCTCTGAAGGCGTTGCACCTCACTTTACCAGCTCAAGGATTATATCTGTGTTGCATAACAGTCATAACTTATTCCATGCTATCATTCTATTCAGTGTGACCGCCTCATGGCACACTGGACTAATGCACTACTGCACTCTCACCACATTAACTCTTCCCTCTACAGCAGCAACCACACTCTGTGCCACACTGCTAAAATACTAAATTCAAATGAACAGTGTATGGATATACAGTATGTAGGGTGATATTTATAGTCTGCTGTCTGTTGTACCTCCTTCACTGTCCTGTCCCTTTGTACTGCACTCAATGTGAGGGACTGTTGTCCTTGTACCTTGTGTTTCAGTATGCACTAACCCGTAAAGTTGCTCTATGCCAATGTCACCCAGACAAATTCCTGTGAATTTGACTCATAAAGTATTTATAAAGTATTATTTTGTATTTGACTCATAAAGTATTTCTCATTCTGATTTTTTTTATATTTCAGCTGTGTTGGGGTGGATGAAGATGACGCTCCAGACATTGATATTTATCACTGTCCAAACTGTGAGAAGACCCACGGCAAGTCTACATGTAAGTTACAGTAGCAGCCCTTGGTCAGTGGGTGGTGTGTGTGTGTGTGTGTGTGGGTGGATGCGTGTTTTGCATGTTTCCATACGTGCACAGTGCATTATTACTTTGTTGTCTGGTCATGCGCAGCAAAAACTAGTATTGAGTCTTAAAATCTTCTTTTACTTAAAACAAGTGGGAAAAAATCTGCCGTTGAGGTAAAATTATTTCATTAAATTTTTGAAATTATTTCAAGCAGCCTTGTTTCAAAATATTGCCACTCAATTCTAAAACATTGTAGATACAGGTGAAACTGCATTGGAAAGAAGTGAAATTATCTCAGGTTTTTAATAAGATTTTAAGACTAAATATGCCATAAAATAACTTGTTAGGATGGACATTTCTTGCTCTGTGGTGCACGGCTGTATTCTAAATGTTACACGTTGACATACTATATCTTCTCTTTTGTTTTCCCTTTCTCTTTCTGGCTTCAGTGAAAAAGAAAAAGAATTGGAGCAAACATGACACGGGACAAAGCACAGATATCAAAGCCGTTCAGAACGGCAGTCAAGTTTTCATAAAGGAGCTCCGCAGTAGGACATTTCCAAGGTAAAGCCGCGCCGTTAACTTGTTGTACGTCTCAATCTATCAACGCAATTTGATTTCATATCACGTGTGAGGCCTCAGCCCCCCCACCTGGTGAGCTTGATCCCCATACGAGAGGTTTCCTGTTGTTGATCTAGTACTGGGTTGTTTAATCTACACAGAGTGCTGAGAGTGCAACCTACTGCATAATTGCAATAGTAATTCTTACACTTTCTCTAATTGGGATCATTGGTAGTGAATTAAATTAGAGTAAAATTGAATTATTCCTCATTTTGATGGAGGCCCCCTGGAACCCCCTTGAGGACGTCACTTTGAGAAACGCTCTACTGCCACCATTATTCCACACTTCATTAAAAATCCCACAAGGGGGCACTCTCTAATAGCTTTTCAACATCTCCCACCAGGTCGGGTAGTTTTACATTTCGCTGCCACAGTAATGGGATCTATTTTATTTCGTCACGTCATAAAAAAGCCAGTTAAAAAGCTCGAGTTGAACTGTCTGATTTCAAAGTGCCGCTCCTCTCGTGTCTGGGTTCTAGTGCCGAGGATGTGGTGGTGAAACTGACCGGCAGTCAGCTGACCCTGGAGCACCTGGAGGAGCACGGATTCAACGAGCCCATCCTGGTTCTGAAGAAGGACGGCCTGGGCATGTCGATGCCGGCGCCCACCTTCTACATCAGTGACGTGGAGAACTACGTTGGTATGTATTCTAGTGTTCATAATGGTACTACTACTACTACTACTACTGATACTACTACTACTACTATTACTACTGGTACTACTACAACTACGACCACTATTACTAATACTTATACTGCTACTACTGCTACTACTACTACTACTACTACTACTACTACTACTGCTAGTACTACTCTTACTACTGTTGTTCAACCACTATTACTACGACTAGTAGTAGTACTCCTAATGATGATAATAATAATCCTTATTTATAAAGCACTTATCAAAACTTACAGTGTTTTACAAGACAAATAAGAACATGAGCAATAATTACAAAACGTGAGCAATAAAAGAAGAAAAAGCAGAAAAAACTTGAGGGGAAATGCACATAATAATTAAAACAAGGATAAAAACAATATATAACCATTGTTGAAGTAAAAGCTAGCCTAAAAATGTAGACTGTTGACTGTTGTGGTAAATGTTTCTTATTTACCACATTGTGACTCACTGAAGTATGTGTGCTGTGACCAAGTCTATTGTGTTTATTCAGTAGTAATTCACTACTATTATATGTGATATATTTGTTTTAGTTGGTGACAAACAATGCATTTTTTCCTATATTGTAGTCATTTCATTACTTATCAAACAGGAATGTAGTATATGCCTTTCAATAGGGGGCGTCTCTGCTCTGTCTTTTGTTTTTCCTGTGATCTGGCGCCTAGTGAATGCAACATCAAATGTATTCTGCAACAGACATATTTTGTTGAACAGTTTAGTGTAAAAAATCGTATTTTTTTTGTTTATCCCAATAGATTTTCTTCAGTGCATCATTTCTTTATAGCTCTCTAGTTTTATTATGAGCTACTCTTTACTCTCACCGCTTTTATTTTTGTTTTTTTCAATTCCAGGTCCTGATGTCGGCGTTGATGTCGTAGATGTTACGAAGCAGACCGACAGCAAGATGAAGCTCAAGGAGTTTGTCGACTTCTACTACAGCACAAACAGAAAGAAAGTTTTAAATGTCATCAACCTGGAATTCTCAGACACAAGGTAGACATTGAAGGCAACGTGCCCTCAGCCGTATTGTTACTTCAGATGTCAGAAAAGCTTATTCACTAATCACTACTTCTGTTTTTCTGCAAAAGGATGAACAGCATAGTGGAGAGTCCTCAGATAGTGCGGCGATTGTCCTGGGTAGAAAACTACTGGCCTGATGACGCTCTGCTCGGCAAGCCCAAAGTCACCAAATACTGTCTCATCTGTGTGAAGGACAGCTACACAGACTTCCACATTGAGTGCGGTGGCGCCTCCGTCTGGTACCACATCCTCAAGGTCTGTCACCACCGGGGTTTGCCGATCACATGGGCCTGATATTGGTATTTTATTAAACATCAGATATCAGCCAGTCAGTGTCAATCCAGCTCTGATATGATGGACATGATGCAGTTTGTTTGATTCCATTTTCATTTTCATGTTATTATCATCCTGGGCATCATTGCAGAGTTTTAGTGTCTCGTGGTCTGAATACTGTTACAGAGGATTTTCCAACCTGTCAAGAATAAAATTCTGGAGGAAAACTTGGATTTGTTTTGGCATGAAAATAGTCAAATTTAAAGCCATTGAATATCTGCACTATTGGGAGTCTCAATCCCCAAAATATCCATATTGGCCTTCAAAAACCCATAACACTCAACCTCTAGTTTCCACTAATACCATAATGCTAGGCTTCCCGCTGTCATTCAGTGGTGATGTACCGGAAAATCTGATGGTGTTTTCCTTTGCAGGGAGAGAAGATCTTCTTCCTGATCAAGCCCACCTCTGCCAACCTGTCTCTCTATGAGCGCTGGAGATCGTCATCGAATCGCAGCGAAATGTTCTTCGCCGATCAGGTGGACAAGTGTTACAAATGCACTTTAAAGCAAGGGCAGACTCTGTTCATCCCATCAGGTCAGAATCGCACCCATGCAATGGATATTCATATGTGGATATATTTATCCTATCACTGTAATTATACACATTTCTGCTTTGGTTGACCTCTGATTGTCCTCTAAGGTTGGATCAATGCAATACTGACCCCAGTTGACTGTCTGGCGTTCTCTGGACACTTCGTCCACAATCTGAGTGTGGAGATGCAGATGAGGTTAGGACACCTGCCATATTGTGCACACATTCATCCTTTTTGACGTCCAGCCAGCCCCCTCGTAGTTGTGTGTGGTCATTGGTCCGATTGGTAATTGGTGTGATACACCATGCCTCTGACCTGGAGATACTCATGTCCTGATTTGGGGGGATTTAGTGTGATTTGAAGCTCAGAGTTTACAGTAGGTCCTCGTTCAAGACGTGTTCTTAGCTGTCTCCCTATTCCGCAACTCTGTTTATTAATTCTCAACATTTGGAAATGTCTTGTCAATTGCATATTTTTGCTGCAATAACCCTGTTTGCAATGCATGACGACGTGTAGCTACAGCTGTTTGATTTATCCTCCTCAGAGCGTATGAAGTAGAGAAGCGGCTAAAGGTCAAAACACTCACCCCCTTCCCCAACTTTGAGACGGCGTGCTGGTATGTGGGACGGCATCTGCTCGAGCGATTTAAAGGTGAACACTCATCTGAAAAAATAAATTACGTTGATGAAAGCACATTTTATACACTCGGAATATTTACACATTTGTTTTTTCACAGTAATGTGTGGTATTTGAACGTAAACTCATATCCCCATTTAGCCTTGCCGGTTCTCCAGAAGAATGCAGGAAAGCAGAAGAAAATACAAACACTGTCAGATCTTCCTTTCAGAGCTGCAGCGTGGCTCCCTGGTCTTCAACATATTGCTATATGGGTGTATGTCTGCTGCACAGATGAGGAGCTGGATGCTCTAATATTATTTCAGTCATTAAATCGGTGAATCGCCGAGTTCACAGATGATTAGCTTCAAAAGGCTTGGCTGAGGTAGAATCACTTGCTCCATTACAAGCCTGTGTTTAAACTCTCCTCAGCTGGCTTGAGGCAATTGTTTATGTTTCCACCATTTTCTCTGTGTGTGTGTGTTATAGCCAGATTGCTATTGTGTGCGGTGCTTCTACCTCAGAAGGCCTTGCCATTAATATACCATTATTCTTCTTAACTTCAAGGTCAACCTCTTCAGTGCAGTGGAGGTACTCCCTTAATCTTAGCTGGACAATTCACCCTTGAATTTCGTGCTGCTTGCTCCTACTTTGCCTTGATGTTATTAATTGTTTCCCGTTGTGGTTGTGTATCCAGCCCACTGTAATCAGGATTGAGGCAAGCGTTGCACAGAGGCATTTGTGCACTCAAACACCCTGAAAGACCTTTGGCGTGAAGAACATGTTTCATGAGTGGATAGGACCATTCAGATGTTATGACGATTGTTTTCTGTCGTTAACCTAAAATTAAAGGGGAAATCCACATTAAAACTGATTTTGCAGAATTTCGTCTAATTCAGTCCTGTGGTCGTAACAGTTCAATCTACATTGGTGAGTTTCTGCCAAAGCTAGAAACCAAAGAGTCAAGACCAAGCTGCTCTGTCATCAAGAGGCACAATCTGGAGCTGCTTCAATGACAGTAAATCAGAGTCTGACTCTTTAGACTCGTAGTATGTTTGTTTTCCATCCAAACAGGCTTCATTTCATTGCACCGCTGACAATTCTGAAATGGAAAATGAAACTTTATTTTTGATAAATCACCACATACTATCCATAAAGTACTAGATTTTACATTTTAGGCGTTTAGCTGACACTTACCCAGAGTGCCTTACAACGAGGGAGCAGGTAGGCATGTGTTGTCTTGCTAAGAGCACTTCAACAGGTCCACTTGACTGTTGACAGCACATTGGCTGTTTTGGGATGAAGTCTGGTACCTTTTAGTTATGGGACAGTCTTCTCTACTCACTAAGAGCCACCCTGCTGACAGAGTCGGTCTCCTGTTCACTGTTCAGTGGAATAGCTCCAGGTTGTCTTGTGATAGCACCACAGACTAGAGTCTCAGCTCATTTGCTTTTATGTTTGTGAGAGGCACAATGTGATGTACAATGTGATATCTTCTCCAGGGTAAATAACTTTTTTAAAAATAATTTGTCTTGACTTTTCAAAGTTTGCCACACGTCTTATTAAAAGTCAGGATTCATCGACTGACAACGTTTGCATCTCTGTTGCTGCAGGTTTACATAAAGGAAATAAGCAACCGGCCTCCTACCTGGTACACGGTGCCAAAATCATTAATGGGGCATTCAGAGCTTGGACTAAAAAACAGGTATTTACACATCAGGTTGTATATCTAGTGATTCGCCCAGCTGGAACGTTACGACAGGTTATAACAGTGTTCTTTATTCCTAACAGGCCCTTCTTGAACATGAGGATGAGCTTCCAGAGAATATGAAGCCCACGCAGCTCATTAAGGATCTTGCCAGAGAGATCCGAATTTCAGAGGTTTTTCTCTATTCTTTTGGCATAAATATCATATTATCGAGACATGTTGAGTACAGCGTCTGATTGGCCTTGCGGAATTATGTTTTGCAGTCTCTTAAAGTTGCAACTTCACACTTTGGTACCCCCCAGTGGCAGTGGGACATAACTGTTAGAATTTTTGGGAAATTTGAAAATTTGAAGGACTTCTTTACCCAGAAATCATGTAACGTGATGCCAGTGTCTGGTGGGGGTGGAGAGGTTCACTCACTGCTGTTTAGTAGGCAGTTTTGTATTTTGTTTTGATTCATCACTTCCTGCGCGGTGAGAAGATTTCCTGCCAGTGACCATATCTGACACCAAAATTACATTTGGGCAAATAGAGCTAATCTATAGTGTCACTTAGAGGGGATGGACCTCTTCTCTGTTAAAGCCACAATTTGTGATATAGGCTGTTAAATGTATTTTTACATAAAACTCTTGCCTAGTGCAGCTTTGGTATGGTGAAATTGAATAACAGCTCATTTCTCATCATAATTACCTGCCTTCTTTTCTAGAATGCCACAAAAGCCATTAAGAGCGAGCCCACCATTAAGGTGCCAGTGGAGGAACCACCATCCACCCACTCAGAGCCTGAAGAGCCCGTTTCCCCGGCCCATGTCCCCTCACCCAGCAGAGAGAAAGCAGTGAGAAAGAAAGCTTCCAAACCCCCCAAACCACCCAAGCCCCCAAAGATACCCAAGGCCCCCAAGCCTCCGAAGGTGCCGAAGGTCAAGGAAGGCGGAAAGAAGAAAGGGAAGAAAGCGAAAGAGCCTACGCCGCCTCCTAAACCCTCCAGCTTCGCAGCTCTGGAGTCCCATGCAAAGGATATCTTGAGTAAGATGGACCAGCCGAAGAAAGGGAAGGTGAGTGGAGCTAAATGTAATGCTACTGTCAACAACATGCATGTTGCATCTCAACAAGACGTTTTAAACATTTTTTATTTCAGCAATTTCACTTTCAGGTTAAACTTGATACACATCCCCTTATTAAATATAAATCAGTGCAAGTTATTGTGGTAAATGCTTAGATTTCACTTAATGTCATGATTCCATCAGCACTCATTTAGTAACAGCCATTTTGCATCCCTCCCAGCAATGGTTTGGTCTAGTTTAACTGGGGATGTAGAATGGTAACAGCGCCCCATAGTCACTCTTGACATCATGGATTTATTTTTATCGTAATATTATTTCTTACTTCAATTATTTACATTTGTCAGGCTGTTAAGAATGTCCTGAGTATGTCAGAGAAAGAAATATCAAAGCAGAACAACGTGGAGAAGTTTGAAATCAGAGAGCAGAATAAGAACAAGACTGAAGCAAAATGGAAGTATAAGGTAAGATCATTTCAGCCGAGAAGGTTTTGTCATGAATTTAAACCAAACGGTCGGTCGTGAAGCCAAAGTAAATAGTATAACAATCTTTTAAAAGTTCAAATAAACTGAAGCTCGGTGTCCTTTTCAAAGACAGATTCAAGTAGTCGCGAAAGGTTACAAGTTTGAGAAGCTGAACAGAAAAATGCAGGATCATCCAAAAGCGATTTGCACACTTCACTTCAAAGCAATCAACAAAAATAATGATGCGGCCTAAGTCGCACATTTCAGGCCTGCAGCTCATCAAAGCTGCTCCAGAAACATTCACCCTCCCAGAGTTTACCTAATGGAATTACACTACGCCCATATCCACTGCATTCCATATAAGTATTTACACATGCCCTCATCTTTAAAAAAAAAAATTAAAAAAAAAACAGAAAAAGAAAAAGTTTGTTGTATCATTATTGCTGAACAACATGGAAAGCTTTTTTGGAGCAAAAGTGTAATTCTGTTGAACGGAAGACATTAGAGGGCTTTAGTTTCGTGGAAAATTCAATGCCAAACTGCTCTGGAATGTTTGTAGTCCCTCCAAGGATCCTGATCCAAGTGCTCCTTCACATCAGGCCAAACATTTGCAGATGGAGTGGATACCCTGTTAGATATTTACCAAGGTCACTGGAGACCACATCTTCACTTGTGATCACAGTTGATTCATGTAAAGGTTCACAGCTCCTCTTTGTAGAGCAATTAGGCCAGTGTGTTAGTGTTGGTGAAAGAAACACACGAGACAATATGGTTGTTGTTGTTTTTTTAAATTTCAACAGTTTAAATTTCAGGTTATAACTCATCTTTAAAATCAATATAAAATGAATACAGCTTAATACAGCTTGTTGAGTAGTGAACGTGGATTTGAGTTAATTACATAAATCCCCTCTGTCGTTTTATGACAGCCATTTTGCATCCCTGCTAGTAAGGATTTCATATAGTTTAATTGGGGTCGTAAAATGGCACAAGTGAAAGTAGACCGTAGTGACTCTTAACGGCATGGTGATTTCATTTACTTTTACGATAATTTATTTTTTTACTTAAAGCAATTCCCCTTCTTGATTTTACAGAATAGTAAACCAGATTCCCTGCTGAAAATGGAGGAGGAGTGCAAATTTGACAGAACACCGCTGTCAGGCAATAAAGACAAGTTCAGCTTTACCATGTCTCACAAGAAAATGCTCGGGTACGTATGGAATGGCTGTGATTGCCGTATAAACGTTTCATGAGGGTCTCGCTTTCCAGAAGAGAACGTGTTAACCTTCTCATGTGGCGTATTACGATGATTATAGAGCTATGTGGCTCTCAGCACCATTTCCATTAGACCTAATTCAAGGACTTTTCAGTGTGGGTGCCTGGATGAGTCTTGTACCACTCCCTTATTGTCCTGTGGTTTCCTGTCAGCTCCAAGACACTGAAACCTCAGACCAACTCGAGTGTTTTTGGATCATTACAAAACCTAAAAGAGGACAAAGCCAAGCCAGTGAGAGACGAGTACGAATACGTCTCGGATGAAGGCGAGCTGAAGATAGACGAGTTCCCCATCAGGAGAAAAAAGAATGCCGTTAAGAGAGACCTGTCCTGTGAGTACTGCATTCATTACTTCTTTTTGTTTTACAAAGTGTCAAACGATAAAGATTAATTTCTTGCAGCATTTCAGTTTTTTAAGATATCAACAAAATGGAAATTACAGATTAACAACTTGTGATGTTGCGTAATGACTACTCTGTTTTTTTTTGTCCAGTTTTGTCAAACATCAGAGAACCCATTCAGCCAGCCAAAAAACCAAAGCTCCAACCCTCGGTGACCAAGGTATGCATCTATACATAACTTCATCCCAGAATAATGACCTTGACAACCAAATCTAGCTGCTCTCCTACTAAGTGGCCGGTATTTGAACAATTTGCAATTACACAGTGCTGTGTACTGTACATGAAAAGACTGCTCAGTGATTGATTATTGATGAAACGCTGGACCATAACAGCAGCCAGCATTCCCTTCAAGACGTCTAATACTTTTCATGTGAATGTATTTAAAGACCAATCATGTACCAATAGAGATCACATGTGCCAGCGCATGCTGCAATGCTCCGATAATGCTCGGATTTTAAAAAAAAAGAAAACATTAGGCGCAAATCAAAAGGAGAAGCTCCCAGATTGAGACGTGGACCACCACACACTGATTAGGGAAATAGCTGTGGCGTGAATGAAGTAAGAGGAAGAAACAGACTTATGCCAGATGCTCTTATGTTAACTAACTGGGAGGTCAAAGGAAGCCGTATGATATGACCTTGGTCTACTTTTTCAAGGTCTAACTCACGTGATAACAGTTAGCTAACGTACCTCACGTGATCAGGAACACAGAACAGCACGAAAGCGATAATTAGAAGGTAAAAATGAATGGGAGTCCAAAAAAAACGAAATCCTGAGAAATCACATCCGAGAAAACAGAGCGCATATCTCACTTCTAACAAACGTAGATTTGGAAGTGATGCTATATTTCTCTGTTTTTGTGTTTATTATGTCTATTCATGAGCTGTCCACTTCTTTCGGAAACAGAGTGTTGACTCCTCAGATGAAGAGTCTCTACACATAGACACAGAGGCCAAACCAGAGGCCAAACCAGAGGTCAAAGGTCGCAACTCTAAGGTCAAGAAAAAGGGTGGCAGCGCTGCTGGGATTCTTGACCTGTTACAGGCGAGCAAGCAAGTGGGCGGGATCGACTATAGCGCCAACAGGTACGAGTGATCTAACTTGATGTCCTTATTTTCTGTACAAACAGCGCCTTCACCCCCAACGTCACAGGAACCTTTCCAACTAAACACACTGGGACTATAGGGTCACAGACACGGACTGAACGGTGCACCGAATTCCCCACTGGACTGTTAACTGCGATGCGTTTTTCATTCAGTAAATTAATTTAGCCTTTACTCTCCTTAATGGAGCAAACCACTGACAAACAAGTGGCTCGCTCAGTGACTGATATAATTGGATGAAAAAGCTGCATTTTATAACCTGCTAACAATCTCCCTGAGTTGAAAAATCAACTAGTGACTGAAGCAACAATTTACACAGATTCTGTCAGCGGTTTACGTGTTAAGTTAGTGTTCGTTTCATCCACCGTTAATTTGTCAAACGTGGCCTGGCTCCGGGCTCTTCCTCTGCCTTTTGCTGTTTTGTTCAGCTCTTGATGGTCTATTTCCACCACATTGAAAGCTACAAATGAGCAATGAAAGAAATAAAGAAAACATCGTCGAAAAAATGTTAATTGCTTTGAAAAGGGGAACATGACTCGGTGATTGTGGGGAATGAAAGGACCATGGGTAATTATAACCATGTTTAATAGTCACTTTGCTGGTTGTTATAGCTCACCGGTTAATGGCTTAATAGGTGGTAATCTTGACGGTCTGAATTTATTTTTGTAGCTGCTTCTTAAAGTAACAGGTCGATGGAGAATATTTACATTTGACAGCAGTTCCTGTCCGCTCGTGTTGATCCTACACCAGGATTAACATTTTGCAGGTGTCAAAAGACGTAGTAATGGCTCATAATGTAACTGATCAATCTTCATCGTTGCCAGGCGTTGTTGACTGTTGTGTAATGTCTGTATGTTGTGTATTTCTTATTGACGTACTTACAGTCAGCCACCTGCATCCCCCAGCACACAGGAGGCTATTCAGGGCATGCTGTCCATGGCCAACCTGTCGTCTTCAGACAGCCTGCAGCAGCCCTGGAGCAACAACCAGTCCAAAAACAATAGCCAGGCGAAGAACAACTCGCACAGCACGCAGGCTGGCAAGAAGGCCAGCGGAGCCAGCGGCAACAACAGCAAGCGGCCCACGAAACGCCTCCCAAAGAAACCCAGGAAAAGCAGCAGTATCGACAGCATGGATTATGACGACGACCAGGATCACATGGACGCGTGCTTCAAGGACTCAGATTACGGTAGGCGCCAAACACCATCTCATTTCTTTGATTTTCCTTCTTTTTTTGAAATTCAAAACGTGGCATGAAAAGTCGAGCTAAGCGAGGTCAGGCCGGTGTTACGTAGGTATTTCTTGAGCAAAAGAATGGGAAAATGATTATATGCCATGCCTGTTTCTCACTGCTGCTAACAGGTGCCGTTAAAAACAGATTGGCCTCTGGTGTATCAACATGTGCCTCCTTAAATCTAAATTTGGCCAGGAAGCTTTCATTAGGAGTAGATGATAGGGTTTTTTTGTTTATTTTTCGTACGTCCTTTCCAAATCAGGCCTTTCGTGTTGCTCCAATTTGCGTTTTTTTTTCCATGCAACTTTCTTTTTGTGAACCCTGTCCAAAAACAACCGTTTTGACCCTCCCAGCTTGTTAACAACCCATTAACACGGGTTCAGAATTGTTGTTTTACATGCTTTTCGTACTGACTTTCGTTCTTAGCACGAACATTCTCACTCTGAAATCCAGGGCGAAGACTGGCACTCTTTTCTTCTTTTGTAAACAGGCCCATTTTTTAAATCCTGATCATCCAATTATCACAAATTAAAATGCCCACATTGAAACGGTCGCGTTCAACGGGGCTTGGTGCGAGCAGGCAGAGAGAGTGGGCAGTCAACAGCTGTCTCACAGCTGTCCCGCATGCTGTCACTGGAAACTTCCACCATTTTAAGTGCAGGGAATCCAGAAAGAAGTGAATGCATCAATGACATCTTATACTTATACAACATTAGTTGGGGATTGATGCTTAATTTTGGGCGTCATGTATTTGACACTGATGAATGCATGACGTCCGTGCTCAATAAATGATTTGTTGATTTCAGTTTACCCTTCGCTGGAGTCCGAAGAGGATAATCCTGTTTTCAAATCCAGATCGAAAAAAAGGAAAAGCTCTGATGACACTCCATACAGCCCAACAGGTAAATGGGACATCCCAAGACAAATGAATCAATGAATTTTACGGTGTAATTATTTGAATGTGTACTGCATATTCTAAATCCTTACATATTTCTCGTCACAGCCCGTGTAGGACCCTCGGTTCCTCGACAGGAAAGGCCAGCAAGAGACGGGGCCCGAGTCGCCTCCATAGAAACGGGACTTGCCGCCGCTGCAGCCAAGCTTTCTCATCAGGTAAGTCGACTAACAAGGCAATATCGGTATAATAATCAGAACCTGAAAGATGAACACACGGCGCTGAACTGCAAAATGTCTCGTATGTGTCAAAAAAGGAGGAGCAGCAGAAAACCAAGAAGAAGAAGAAAAGCACCAAAAAGAAGGCAGTAGTGATTGAGGAGCCGCCGAAAATCTCTCAGGACAGTAGCTCTCCGGAGCACAATCTGGACTCCCAAGATGGCAGCCTGACAGACCACGAGTACAACACTGGAACAGGCAAGTCGTCGGGGGGGCCGCAGCCCATGGCGCCGGGAGTTTTCCTCACCCAGAGGCGACCCTCCACGTCGTCGACCAACAACAGCACCAACGCCACTAGCACCAACAACAGCAACACGGCAAAAGTTGATCGCGGGGCGTCAGCAGAGGCGAAAGGTGAGTTGGAGGGCGGATGTCATTTAGAGTACAGGGATGAACTGCAGAATTTTTTTTGTCATCTATGAATGTGTCACCGTGAGGGATGGATGCACAGGACGGGCACACATCGGCGGCTTGGAGCCAGAAGGGCATAAGTAGGTTTTGGCCAACTTTACAGACAAAAACAAAAAGTCATCACAACTAAAATACTAACTCAATCTCCTCAAGAGGTTTTACGTGATATATAGATCTCATTTTTGCCCAAAGTGCCAGTTACGCCCTTCTGGCTCCAAGCCCTTAAAAAAAACGTTGCTTTCCTAACCTTGTTTTCAAGGTTCTGGTGAAGCCTCTGATAGCTTTGATGCAGAAGTTTCTAGCCTGACAACCAAATTGGGGTTCAATCTAGAGAAAATCTTGTTGCGTGCATCCACCTAAGGCAGATTTAATGAATTAATTCACATTACATGTTGTTAGTTTTATTTTTCATTCAATTTATTAGAATTGGAAATGAACAAGTGCCAACAAGCAGTGTTTATTCTTTGCATCGCTGCAATTTTAACATAAGGCTGCACAAAGCTTTTCCTTATCTTGAAAACATTGTATTTAAAGGGGCACTAAGTAATCTACGACCTTTATCGACATCTATCAGTGACCAGTAGGAACTGCAACAACATTGATGGACCTCCGCCTACACAACAGTGGCCTTAATTGACACAAACAATAAAGTCACATTTGCACAATAGAGAGGAGTAAGCTAAGCTAGCTAGTTATAGCAGAGATCCAGCAAAAATGTCTTGCGAAGAGATAATATATGTATCAGCATGCAAAATACTGGCACAATAATACCGCTTTGTCTTTTGCTGTTTTGGCTTGAGAACGAGGCTTTTTTCAGAGATCATAGCTGAAATGGAGAGTTTCTGTTCCAAAACAGCGTAGGAAAGTGAGCCAGAAAGCCAGAAATCTCAGCACCCGGCCAAGAAATCATTGAGTCATGGGTATTGATCAACCTCCCTATCAACCTCCTGCAGATATATTATGGTCATTTTCTGCTATGGGATAATAAAAATCTTACTTATTGCCCCTTGACTGAAATTGCAGTTACAAAGTTTCCATGCAACAGCGGCAACAGTGAGCTAGCCGGAAGTTCCTCATCTCCTGTCTTTTCTTGTTGTTTTTTCACAGCTAAGCGGCTAAAGAAAGGCATGGCAACAGCCAAACAGAGACTTGGAAAGATTTTAAAGATCCATCGAAATGGAAAGCTCCTCCTGTAGCACGCAGTAGACTGTTGTAGGACTGGGATTTCATGAACTGGGTCTTATCCCAACCTCACTCCTCTTCACTGATTAAAGCCAACAACGGAAAAAAAAAAAATAAATAAACTGAGACGAGATTGGGAGAAAATCATGCATTTTTCAATTTCTAAGAAGAACATCACTCAAATGGGTTTTTGCCTCTACTTATACTTTATAACTTTCAGATATTAAAGTGTACAGAACCTACTATAAATATTTTTTAAGAGAACATGTCTCATTTTACTACAGCTGTCAGTTTATCAGGGGTTGCTGAAACATGAAGTAGAAGTACATTGCAGTCATTCCAAGATTTTCTGAAAGTATCCCTTGCATGTATTCAGTTGCATGTACGCTTGGGTCGGGGTTTGGGGATTTTACAGATAATTCCTACTATATGGATGCAGCTTATCATTCCCACGTTGATCTGATCAATGATTTAGAGTTGAGATGGAAAATTACCAGGATTTTGTAAGGATTCCTCCCTCCTGAGCCAATACTCTCCGTATATCATAGGCCGCGGCTTTGATTGAAGTTAATTCATTAATCTTTTTTTTTTTTTGCAAAGCACTATCAACAATGATATTTATTTATATGTATCAAGTCATAGATGGGAACCGAACGCCACAAACAACTGTAAAGCACAAAGTGAGTTCAGTAGTAGTGTTACGCATGAAAACAGCAACGGTCGCAGTGTTAGAATATTGTTGTTGTTGTTTTTTCTTTTGATGCAGTCTTCGTGTAATCCGGCATAATCACATATAAACAAATTTATCAGTAAATGGGACATGTGCATTGGACGTAATCTTACCTGAATGTTATTTAACCCAAACAACATTTACAGGCTACTATCAACTGACTGTTCATCTGTTTTGACATGAAGAGTGTAGGATTTCTGAAGTAACACTAAGCGGGACCTACTAGTTAATGATAAGCCTCATCCATGTCAGGTCTGCGGTTACATGGGGATACTTTCTCTCTTCTTTTGCTTTCACAGGCAGCACCAACAACCTATACTGATCTCTGCATTTTTATCGCTTCACACAGTACAGTATATAGAATGTAGCTTGTACATAGCCTTTTAAATTACTACTTTTTGTATCCTTTTCCCTTAAGACTTAATTATACATTTTTACCAGTTTTGCTAATTATGAACAAATATATATATGAATATATAGTCCTAACTTTTGAACTTTTCAAACTTTTATTTTGTTTTTATTTTATTTTTTTAATTATTGTTTTCAAAATAGCAGAGTTTCATTTTTAACCATTTTTTTGTTATTAGAGGTGTTGCCTGGAAAACAACTGAAGAAATAATACATATTGTCATATGGCCTTACATACACAAAGCTAACTGTATTGTGATTCTGTTTGAACAAGAGACGAAGCTTTGAGAAAAATTATATAAAAGTAAAAAAACAAAAAAACAACACTTAAAGTTTCTATGACCAGCCTCTTGTTCAAGTTCTAGTATCCTGAAGGGTTTCAGAATTATTTTACTAGCACCTTGTGAAGTGTTTATGTGTCAGTGATGTAATTTATTAATGTTTGTAGCTTTTTATACTTGTAAAATTCTTAAGAGTTTTTGTTTTTCAATATTTCATCAACTTGTGAAATTACCCTTAGCGATTCTGATTTTTTAATTTTAATTTTTTTTTCTTTTTTTTTGTTTTGCCGTGTGTTTGGGGGGGGGGGGGGCTTCACTAAGTTTTTACGCACTAGAAGTCTGTTTATGTTAGTAAACATTTTTATATTCATCCTGTCCACACTCTGTCAATGTTATCATGGTATCATGGTCAACATTTAAGATGTTACATATTATTATTATTATTGTTAATATTACTATTAAGCAGCTATGTCAATCCTCCATCATGCCATTTTATTTTGGTCAGAAGTTATGTACATTTTTAACACACTTTAATGTGCTATACTCAATAGCAGTGTTTTAGTCACAGTTGTAAATCATGCGTCCACTTCTTGCAAAAGAGATGCGCTCCGATCAAACTTTGTCAGTGGGACATTTTCAGGTTTTTATTTGTACAATATGTGTGTTGCTTTGTTGTGGTTTATTTTTGTATGTCCAACCTATTAAATGCATCCACTGTGCCAGGACAGTGAATGATACCTGTTGTAGCTGTCTTCCCTTACTGTTATTTACAGTACTAGTAGGTATTTACAATCCTTTTTGACCTGAATCTATATTTTTCTGTATTTAGACAATTTTGTTTGAGGTGATGACTCGCTTTTTTAATACATCAAGAAATGGCAAATTCAGAGGAGCAAACATATTGTTGTTGAATGATGATATGATTGTCAGCCTTGTTTACTTTTGCAATACAGTTAATGTGGAAAACCTATTTTGTAATGTATTCCTCTACCACTGCAATGTGACAGCTTCTGTAGTGCACAATGTAGCAACGACTAAAACCTTTCCCTGCTTCGTGTTGTCGTGCTTTGGAGAGAAGTGGCTTCAGCGCCGCCATTTAGAACCGCACTGGCCCGTGGGGATTTCAGCTGATTTCTCCTTCATTTAGTAGAGCTTGAGTGGAGCTGGAGTTCAACCACTGGACTTGAGTTTGGGATCTCACCCCAGAGCTTTAGCACATCGGAGGCCAAACGCCAGCCAAACAACTCGGCGAGCTCAGGCAGCTCATTAATTAAAACCAAGCCAAAGTCAACACTATTAAAGCAGTATTAACGTGGAAGTGCTCTCAAATAGTCCGATTTTTTTTTTTTTTTACACACGGCAGCCCCTTTTTTTTTGTCCTAAGCAGGTGTTATTATCTAAAAGCATAAATGCAGATAGGAGCCACTCACTCAAGAAAAATAATCTTTCATTGTGTTTGGAGGAACTTTTACTACCTGTGTTACAAGATTTTTTAAAATCGATTAATCTGTTAGCTCTGATTAGCTCTCCTAGTCCTCTCTAATGGAGCATGTTTAAAAACTCTTAAGCAACAGCGAGCCTATACCACTAGATGGAGTTAAAAAATACATTAATATAGCCACATTTTATTCTTAGAGCAACTGATTGTGTTGTTCAATCCAGTCCAGGCGGTAATGTTAAAGCAAATCAGTGATGCAAGACGTCACTATTCTGTGTTGCAGTGTGATGTGCACATTTATCACGCTTTCCCCAGAGCTCAGGCTAATTAAGAAGCTAGTGACAGACGTTTTAATTACATCATAAGCTTCAAATGAAAGGTTTTTACATGCCAAATGCATTCAGATTGCTTCAGAAATGTATACAAACCTTCATTTAAAACAATGAAGGGAAGACATCGGCGAGGAGGTTATGATTTGATATGTTTAGTTCCAACACATTTGAGATCTGACACGTCTTCCACAGGTCAATCAACTGTAAGTTGCTGGTTGATTTGGTGATTAAAGACTCATTACAGTAATAGGTGAGTTTGGTGAATGCTTCCATAAATGAGTTTGTTTCCCATTGTTTTAATGCTGGCCTAATAACACATCTGGATCCAATCAATTTCACCAAAGTTATGTGCTTGTGGTGAGCTTCATGGGAATTTGAATGTAGCTGATGCTTCTTTAATTTCTTCATCAAGTCTGTGCGAAGGATATTTGTGGATGTGAAGTCACGTGGCTGTTAAAGGCCGTGACCCTTTTTCCACCCTGGTTAGCATCAAAGTGAGTTGTTATTGTTAGCTAATTGTTAACACAAGACACGAGGTGCTCCGGCATCAGTAAATGAAACAATCACATGGTTTGGTCCTCGTTGGACAAGTTTCACGCACGGGACATGAAAGCAAATTTGAAGAAGGATGATGAACATGTGACATTTGGATCGAATCGGAGTAATAGTTTATGCCAGGATGCCGTTTTCTATTTGATAAAAACGCATTTGGAGGTGACAGAAAGCTAAAACCAAAGAAAACAAAAACTATTAAAATAGTTATATACACCAAATATTTACCATATATACTGTACTACAGATTTTTTTTAATACACATATTAAATCTTGCTTCTTCAAAGTATTACTGATATTCTTCTATGTATTAATGTGCATATTATTTTGAAACATTGGATAGTTACTAACAAGTCTAAATTTTAGTTTAGTTTAGTTTAGTTTAGTTTTTTTAAAGTTTAGTATAAAAAGTATCTCAGTGTCAACTATGCAGTATCACTTCAGCGTCAGTGCCTCCGAAAAAGTAAATATGTTTACCCACAATGCAGAAAATATAGAAAAGCTTGTTTACCCATCGTGGTTCTGCTCTCTTTAGAGTACGCGTCTCCCCATAACTATTTATTTCACGTTTCTCGTTTCTTTGTCAGCTCCACTGGCATAGTGGGTCCCCTCGAAAGGGCAAGTGGGATCACAATTTAAACGTCAGTGTATTAAAAACAATGCCTGCGGAGTGTTACAGTCTAACTGCATTCATGGCCATGGTGCTCTCCCTTAGTGATCACAGATGTGAATTGCCAGCCCTCCGCCTGCTTTGAAAACCCTCTGGTCCTATATGGGAGTCCCAAGTGGTCAAGTGAAACGTGCCGCGTGAGAGATGTCTTAATTACAGAGGAATGTCAGGTTAAGCTTTGCCTTTGTGTGGCCGTTCAATGATGCAAGCATTACTGTTGCTAAAGAACTTTTTTTTTTTTTTTTTCGTTCCATTGCTTTTCCATTGGTGTGCGCTGCCTTTTATTCATTCCATTCTCTCAGAGTTCAGGGCTGTCATTAGTAATAATGCGCAGTGATTCCTCTGCCAACAGATTGGTAAAGCTAGAGAGCTGCAACTGTGTACCCCCCCCTCCACCCCCCCCCCCTGGGCAATCTCCTCACAAAGAGTCTTAGGTTCCCTGTTTTTTGTGCCGGTGATGAAAACTCTCAGACATGAAGCTTGTATTTCTCTCAAATTGTTTGGAGCTGTTCCCTTCTGCGTGGATTAACTGCTCTGTCAGCCAACAGGAACTCATCTCCCGGTGTTTCGGTTGGGAGCCACGACGTGCGGAGAGAAGTCTAGCTCGGACTTTGCCTTCACACAAACACACACACACACACACACACACTCATTTCCCAAAACCTGCCACTGATGTTGAAAAGTTGCTGTTAGTGTGTCTTCCAACATTTTTCAACAGGTGCTGATCATGGCGTCATAGTTTTGTCATTTCATCCTCCAGATTGAGCGGGTAGGGGCTCGGTGTCTTGCTCAAGGACACTTCAGCAGGACACATGGCGTCTGCCGGGGATCAAACCCGAGAGTTTCCGGGTTACGGGACGGCCTCTTTAACCGCCAGGTTACGCTGCTGCTGTTGCACAACATTTTCTATTTGAGGACTTCAAAAATCCTACAGTATTGAGTTGAGAGGAAGCTAAAGCTTTGTCAAACAAAACATGTGCAGTCTTAGCGTAAAAAACGACGTCCGACAACTTGAGAAGTGCAAGTAAACGCTTGCTGCTCTCAAGACAAACACAGAGGCTCTGTTTTGAGGTGGCATGTTTCCTTAACCTTTGGCAGGCCTGAAAATGTTTCAACTGGAAAACAACACATCTTTAATTTTTTGACGCCCATCAAGGAAACAACTGTCATGACTGAAGCGAGCGCCCACCCAAATAACAGTATTATTAATACGAGCATGATCAAGGCCTCAGTGGAAAGGCTATTTCATTCATTCAGTACTCACAAGTCCTGCTACGATGTCAGGGGCAGTCATAGTGAGGACATAGATGTCTAAAAATCTGACTTGATTTCTTTTTTAAACTTTTTTTTTAAGATAAACTCACACAAATCAGAGCCCAGAAATGCATGTGGCGGTACAGTATGCCAGAGTTTTGTTATGTATTGAAAGAGTTTGAAACAAAATACAGCAAGATCATGAATGAAACCTATTGAAGTTCTCTTTTGTTCCGGCTTGTATTTTGTGACATATTAATTAATCTTTTTCTGTTTTATTTCCTTTTTGAATTAATCCGTCTGAACATGTGTGTTATTGCTAGCAATGCTCCCATGTTTATGTCAACTTTCTTATTTGTATATGAGTATTGTCTGCTCCAACCACTGGGTCAAATTCCTGATATGTGTAGCTGCACTTGGTAAATAAATTAGTTTCAGAGTTGAACACAGTCTGAGGGAACACTTTGAACTCTTACTGCCCTGTGAAAAAGAAAATGAGTGAGTGAAGTGTTTTACACTGTCATTGGATGAAGGCCTCCTGACATAAACACCTATGATCTGCGCTTCGTGATAGAGCTCTATAAACAGAGAAGCCAAACAACAGATGCGACATATTTAGCTCTGAAACACACAAATGCAAACATCTGTTAGCATACTTTACCGGTTATTTTTAGCAGACACTGTTTAGAAGAAAAGGCTCAGCTGGAATACAGTAGATCTTATATTAAAACAACTGTGTTGTTGACACTATTATTAGGAGCAGTAGTATGAGTATTAGTATGAGTATTAGTGCTAGTAGTAGGAGTAGCAGTAGCAGTAGCAGTAGTAGTAGAAGTAGTAATAGTAAGAGTAGTAGTAGGAGTAGTAGAGGCAGTAGTAGCAGTAGTATTAGTAGCAGTAGTAGGAGTAGTAGAGGCAGTAGTAGTAGTAGTAGTAGTAGTAGTAGTAGTAGTAGTAGTAGTAGTAGTAGCAGCTCAGTAGTAGTAGTAGTAATAGTAATAGCAGTAGCAGTAGTAATAGTACTAGTTGTAGTAGTAGTAGTAGTATTAGTAGTAGAAGTAGTAGTAGTAGTAGCAACAGCATTACGGTAATAGTATTTTCAGTATTATTATTGAGTATTGTTATTAGTATTGTTAGTATTGTCATAATTCTGAGTTGAGTTGATTTAATTGTGGATGACGTGGAAATAAATTACATTCAGCTGGCACTGGGAGTCTCCCAAGTACAATTACTCTGTTTACATGCAGTAGTAAGGGAGGGAAATTGCTTTTGAAAGCGTTCTTTAAGGTCATGGTTTTGTTGCTGTGCATAAGCCCAATGTTTACCAGAGTATTTTAAGGAAACTCAAAGCCGTGCCACGCATCAACAAGTGTCTTAAACGGCTGCACAAAGGGCCCGTTTTTAGCAGAACTGAAGCGAATGCTCGCCTAATCCTCCTGAGAGGCTTCTGTGACAGGCCTCACCGTCCACCAGGAGACTTTAACAAGGTGCTGAAGTCACTTAAGCACCAAATAAACAAACAAACAATTGAAATCATTCGCTGTATTTCCTGGACTTAAATCCCCCCGAACAACTGCCTGTACGATGTATTTACCGGCGGCGCACTCGTGTCTGAAGCCGCCGCGGGATCATCTGTTGTTAATTAGTCATCATTGTGGAAGGGAATTCCGATGCCGCGTTGCGTCGGGCGAAGCGGCGTTCGCTCCTCTCCGAAACAAGTGGGTTTATTTTTGAACAGTGCTTCTCTCTGCTTTTCCTCCACGGCCAGATTGCCCCGGAGAGATTGGCTTTCTCCAGGCTGTGTAACAGATACCATCTAAATCATTAGGGCTCATTCATTGCCATGTGCCACTCCGGGGGCTCAGGTTCCTGCGACCCCGGGGTCAAGCGGCTGAGAGCTCCCTGACCTCCAGCACTTCCTCTGAATATTAACAGGGTAGTTATGTAGTCAAAAGCCCTGATATAGAACATTGATTCATTTAGATAATAGCCAATCAGGCAGAGCGGCGAGGAGTGCAGCGATCTACCCAGGATGGCTGGGCCTTTATGTGGCTTACTGAGGGCATAATGACAGCAAACAGAGGAAGCGTAGGCCTCTCTGGCTGAAATTATGTGGTCACATGCCTGCTGGCTGTAATGCTTTCCTTTAACCCAGCTAAGTTGGGCTCCTTACAGGGGGGACAAATCCAGCCAGGCCCCTATTATGAAGATGAATGTTGTGCAGTTATCTTACGGACATTCTGGTTTAATACAAGACAGAGGAGGACTGGCTGTCTGGGAGTTAAAAGGCCAGCATGTTAAAGAGGCATTTAGCCCTGCTGTCGTACCACACAGCCTCCCTCCGCACATGAGCACATGACAGTAATCCAAATCATCAGTGATAAAATATTCAAATGATTTTTTGGGGGGATTTTTTTTGGGGGTGGGGGAAACTTTGCATGTTTCCATTTGCATGAAACTGGAAATGATTAGGTTGCGGTCAAACTCTCTCTTTCTCTCTCTCTCTGTTTTATCAGCACTTTTCATTTATGTTTTTATCAGCTGTGTAATTGCCCCGTACAAGTCCTTTGCCCTGACCAGATCTTATCTAAAACCCACAGGGATACATGGGAAAAAGCACTTAACTCACTACCTGATTGGTGTCTAATCTACAGAGGGATGAAAATCATAGACAGCGGTTTCATGTCTGCAGACAGAGATGTCATTTCGTGAAATTTCTTAATATATTTGGTTGCGGCAATGACTCGACGTGCCTACGTTTCCTTCATAAATCACTGCACCAATCTTGGCTACATCTCCCTTGATGACTGCCCCCAGTATCAGTGACCCTGTTTGACTGCTGAGCATGCAGCGTTCATCCCAGCCACACTATCAGGCCCTTTAATCAGCAAAACATCGCCGGCTGTTTGTGGAGCTGAAATGGAGCGTGGCGGTCGCTGGAGGCTCTCAGGAGATGGACAGGAGCCACATTGTCACCCTTTGTGCTTAATTGTCCATACGCCGGCGCACAGATGTGAGGGATGAGGCTGCAATTATCGTCAGTGGTGGGCAAACACTTGATGATCAGCGGCGGAGAACAACTGGGGAGAAAATAAATTGTTCTCTTTGTCCGTGGAGTCGGTGCAAGAAGGAACAGGTTTCCAAATGTGTTGTGAGACTCTTTCCGTCAGGCTACATCTTGATGCCGAAGACCTACTCTTCCTGCTCTAGGTGCAACCCGTTGTCTCCTACCTGGGTGGTTATAACACCTACAGTGTGTTGGAAATGTTGCGTCGGTTCGGCTCCGTGAAGCGGCTGCCAGATCCCCTTTCACGTTTGACATCAAAATATGGCAGAAAATGATAGGAAACTATCGCTCTGCACAGAACATTGGTTTTATAGATAATTACCCTTTGTAGCTGCTGTCAGGCACTGCCCTACCCATACAGAGCCGGAGGAATGCCATCCTAAGCTTGAATGCATGTCAATTACAGCCACATTCTCCTCAGCCTCAGTGAGTAAATAAACACTCTGAAACCAGTGGATAATCATCACAGCCACTTTTGTCTCATTGCAGAATGTGGATGACACATGGAATCTGCATGCAGGACGGCACTCCACTATAAATAGTCGGGCGGCAATCAAACAAAATAAATGAACTGTCAGAGCGCAAGTATTTACAAGCACGGCAGAATTTTAAGTAATTATAAGTAAATTTGTTGCATTTCTGAGTAAGTGGTAGCAGATAGGCCTCTGACAGAGAGGCAGTGGTGTGTGACGGGCTGATTTAGAGTGGTAAAGCTGCCCGGCTCTGGTGGGAGTCTCTGTGTAAACCCTCAGCCCCAGAACAAAAAAACCACTCCACATCCCGCACTGACCACATCTCAATGGAGAGGAACGCTAAAGACATCTGCAGGACCATTACACACACTTAGCTGCACATCAAGGCACATTTGGCTGCCCTGCCACTCCTGCTAAACTTCCCTCAAAATGGCTATTTGTTTGTCTGTTAATTATCTTTCTTTTTTTTTCTCCCGGGGAAAATGTTCCATTTGTCTTCACTGACCCACTGAAGTTGTTTATGGAAACAAGGAAATTACCATTACCAACTGATATGAAAAAATTAAATGAGTAATGGAAAATTGATAAGCATGACTTTATCCCATGCTCATTTGAAACGTCTGAAGAAGAAATTTAGTCTGTTAGTGATTTCTAATGTTCGGCGTATTACCATATTTGTGCACCATATGACATGATTTATAGACAATCATGTGATGATTTACATCTTGATGGCCTCATTTATGTGGCTTACTGTAGAGGATTTGCAGCGCCCGCCTCGCTGATTACAGAGCGAGTTGTGCTGGTATAACAATGTGCGCTAGGAGTGAGTAACCCTCATAATCAAGGGCTATTTTTAGGTGTTTTCCCATTTTGTATCTGATATTTAGCATGACTGTGGCATGCGTTCAAATTCACCCTTTAAATAGGACGTTGGCAGAGATAAACACAAGGCCAAAGTGAGTGGAACAGAGAACATGCACATGCACATGCACTTGCAAAGATTTGTTACCTGCACAAACTTGGGCTGTTGAGCTGAAGAGCGTAAGGGGGACTTTCCAGTTAAAGGGCCATGTGGTGGCTGCCCCCGCCCCACTTCCCTGTGGAGCTACTCAATGGGACAATAAGCAAATGACAGATAAGGAATGATTTGCTAAAAGCAAAACCTCAAAAATAAACAAACCATTATGCTGTGCTGCAGGAGAGCTAGTGCAGTGAGCCGGGTTAGCGGTTCTAATTCAGGTGAATTGCAGACAAATTTCCCCTGGCTGGCACACTTACAGCTGTAATAATACAGAGAGGGCTGCAGAGTGGCTGGGCCACAGCCCGGCCTGCACAGTGTCCACACATGGCCCAAGTCAAGCTCTGCTTCTCCCAGCAACACCTCACATGGCAGACCTGACCTCTGTGTGTGTGTGTGTATGTGCGTGCGTGCGTGTGTGTGTGTGGGTGTGTGTGGTGCACTTCTGCGAGCACCGAGGAGGAAACGTGGGATGAAGAGGTTCTGTGCGGACAGAAAGACAAAGAGGGGGAATACGGCCATGTTTTCTTTACCAGGAGCGCTCTGTTTATTTTTTGTTTCTTTGGTTTCAAAGCGTGGGCACCAAACTGCAAAGGAAACAAGAATGATTAAAATTAAAGTGCTTTGATTGAATGCTGTTTTTCCAGCCTGTGGCACAAACATTTGCAGTTTTGTCCTTTTATAGGGATTTTAACGACCTGTTGGGAACACTTCTCTCTAAATGATGTGTTACAGGAAATAAACTTTCAGAAAGATATGCTCCACCGTTGCACTGTGTCATTATGCGAAGCAGATTTAATGGGTTTGATGTTTGCCACAGTGAGCCAAGGCATTTGAAGCTTTGCTTTCAACAAGCAGAAAACGCTCATCACAGCTCATCTACAGTAAAAACCCGGCTTCACTTCTGATTACCGTGAATGTGAACAGTACACAAAGTAGCAGTTCTGCAAAACAGCAAAAAGGCAAAAAAAACACGGAGTAATAGAAAAAAAGACATTTCCCCCCAATACATTTTCCCTATGAATAACATAAAAGTCAGCTCTCTTCCCCATCAACCCGCCACACACTCTTATATTTTCAGCACGGTGCCGTTGGGGTCTGTGCCGAGGACGCCCCGCTCGTCTGCGGGCTCGAACCAGTGTGTGCGAGTACGAAGGGCAGAGCAATGACACGGTCCTGAGCGCCTGATTGCAGGCATCTTGAAAAGATCTGGCTGGCTCAGGCTCACCACAGGTCTCCTTTCAGTGGGCTGTCATTACTGCGGAGGTAAGCTCTCACACGCCGACCCACACACACTGACACACACATGCTCGGGCCGGAGGGATGAATGAGCGCACTGAGGCCTGGGCCTGATCAAGCGACCGGCGGCCGGGAGTTGGTGTAAGGAAATCCTCTGGTGGGACTATCAGAGCACATTAGACTGACCAGGCCCAGCCCAGGGACACGCAGCTGCAGGGAAAGCACACTGAGGCAGTATTTCACCAGCCCCTAAATGCTCCCACTTTAATCCTAATATAAATATGTTAGCCAAATTGGAAAAAGAGGCCTCATTTTCTGATTTCACAAATATTCTATGTAACGAGGATTAATTACTTATGCAGACGTTAATCATCAAATAGCAGAAGCAAATAAGGTGAGGAAGTACCGCCGCCTCCATCTAGGCACCGAGCGAGGGGGATAAAGTTGCCGTTTTTGTGAATTTCTGACTCGAGTCTTTCTTGGAAACGGCCTGCAGCTTCGCGGCGGCGGCTTTTCATGTCTGTGTCACGCATCTGGTGTTTCTGTCACTCAGACGCTCAAGTCCAAACGCAGGTAAAAGGGAGAATTCATTAAAGCCCAGATTATGAGGGGAGATCATTTCAGATCGCTTTCCTGCACCGCACCAGTGTGTGTGTGTGTGTGTGTGTGTGTGTGTGTGTGTGTGTGTGTGTGTGTGTGTGTGTGTGTCTGACAGGTGTGTGGCGCTACTCTCGCCTCGTGCAGCAACACATGCAATCAGAGACTGTTTGTAAACAGTCTGTCCTTTCTCAAAAGTGCCTCGGAGATTTGCTCAAGGAAGTGAAATTGCTGCAAAACTACCTAATTTGGCACTGGGCTTCAACCCGTACGCTTGAGCGACCGTAATTGCCGGGAGACCCGACGTTGGGTTCTCTGCTATCTCTGGGCATACCTTCCCCTAATAACAACTGCGGCTGAAATGGAGACCGCTCCGTGTTTGCTCCGCGAGGCGATTAGCCAGAGAAGTTAGGATTTCAAATAGCCATAATTGGGGCTCCACTATTTACATTTGTTTCAGATTTATCATTGCATTGATGATTAATTTGAACGGATTAGCCCCACGCATTCAGTTTCAGCGTAATTGTGCCTAAGTGGAGCATGCAACAGCAACAGATTGGTCGGGGAAAATTGGTTTCATTATTGGAATTATTTGCCATTTACACAACAGGCAACAGCGTAATCTTCCTCTTCTTGTTGTCAGTGGAGAAAATGAGGGTTTTACCGTTGGCCTGCGGTCAAGTATGATGCAGACTTTGCTTGGCAACTAATACCAACCGCACTACTGAGACTGAAAGCTGGTAATTGTGTTTTGTGAAGAGGTTACCTGTTGAATTGCGGGTATGGCCACCGCTGTCTAGTAGCAATGGAGTGGTTTGGTCTGTGAGGTGTGTGTGTGTGCGTGTGTGTGTGTGTGTGTGTGTGTGTGTGTGTGCGTTAGCAGACATGACCCACCCAAGCACAGAGCTACATGTCGGGTGTCAGACAGACGAAACTCTAGCTGTCAACAGCGATGCTTCATCGGGGCATTTCCTCTGCTGCTCTGACATCTGCTGTCACCTCAACATGGCAGACACTTCCATCTGCCCGCTAACAGCCACTGCTGTCAGCACACACACACACACACACACACACATATTTGTTTTACTCTCTTTGCGAGGGCACATAGTACCTAGGAGCAGACACACTATCAGACCTCCCCAGCACACACACCCTTGTCAGCTGCCAAGGAAAGTATCAGGATGAACTGGAGTAGAACTATTTCAGTCGCTGACAGCTTTTCACCAGAGTGATTTAACAACTTGGCCAAGTCTCTGAAACATTTTTCATCACATATCAGTTGTTCGTGGGAATTGTGTATTATGATTGCTGCTATGTCTATTAGTGGTCGGCTGATAGGGGTTTTCAAAGGCCGACGAGGACGCCGATACTGTTAGACTGAAGTCGCCCATATTTTGTGCCGATACCCAAAAACACTTTCAAAGATTCAGTGTTTCCGCAGAAATGTTATTCTTGGTGGAAAAGACTCTAAACTACACTACAATAAAACTCTCCATTCAATGATAGGGGAAACTGTGGGATATATGAGGCATGAAATGAATCATCAATTTACAAAAAACATGAAAATGAAAAAGAGAGTTTCTGGTTTGACAGGCTGCTTTCTCATAGCCGTGATCAGGGAGGAACCTCCGTCACATCGACACGACCGGCCGACACCAAACTTGGGGCAGCGATCAACCAGTAGAGTAGATCGGTCTTCACAGCTGACTACAAAAAAAAGCGGGCGCCTCCATCTTTGGAAAGATCGGCGTGGAGCCTCGCAAAAAAAAGAAAAGAAAAAGAGCGCCCGGTTAGCGGCTCGGGGAGATGGATAGTGTGAGCGGGGCCGGCGGGACCACCCCTCGGGCAGGAGCGGGCAGACACCCTGTTTGTTGGGTGTGATGAATTGGCTTCATGCTTGAACCCAAAGGTTGGCAAATTAACAGTTAATTAGCGGTTGATAAATGACAGATCGACTCGAGCCCTCGCCGGGCCGCGGCCCTCTGCCGCTATCTCGGTCGAGGCAAGTGTTTATGTGCTGGTAACAAGTGTCGGAGCAGACTGTTATGTCTGCATTTTGTCACACAGTGCGATTGCTCTCAGATGTGCACCACCACCCCCCCCCCCCGCCTCCTCCTCCCACCCAACCACCCCACCCCTTCCCCCCCCACCCCATTTACCCCTCCTCTCTGCACTCTTGTGGACACACTTATCCGTCCCTCTCTGAACTCTGTGCACCAGCACATTGGGAACACACCTCCTCAGTCAGCATTTTTATTTGAACTTATGTGTGTATTAAAGTATTAAGAAACACACAGAAAAAGCTTTTCTTTTTTTTGAAGACCTTTCAGTCGAAAACTCTGTCAACACCCCATGAAAAGATGTCAATACGCCTGTCGTTTCTGTTTTTCCACTACTAAGGGTGTTTTTAAGTGGCACTGTTTTCCCTCTCTACGAGGAATCATTCCGGGGCATGATAATTGCATTTTTGCTGCTAGATCGTGTTTCTACCATGACTGAAGGAAGCAATAATTTTGGGCCTAATGATGTAAATTGGAGGCAGGTCCCCGAGTGCTTGACATGTATGTAATGAGTGCAGAGGAAGGCACATTTAACAACACCGCCTGTCGTTGGCAATGGACTTAAAATGGTCACATATTTAGGAGAGCGATGGCAGAAGCGCATACATAGAAAGACGTATTAACAATAGCGGCGCCCTCTTCCTTCATTCCTTCACACGGGCAAGAGAAAAGTCTGAAAACACCAACAATAAATAACTTCCTCTAAAGAATATTTTGCTATTAAGTGTGACAAAGGGTCACTTAACCAGCACAATGCCATGTGTTAAATCTGTTTTCCTTTCCCCCCCCCCCGAACATCTAAACCAAAGAAATGATAAAATAACCCGGCATTTACCTTGCCACATGTTACCCCTCTAAGTAAATGACGTTTGATTGAATGCTTCTAAGGGGGAGAAGACAGTTTGTGAAATATGTCCTGAACCGCTTTGGAGTCATTTATGTTTCAACAGCGAAAGGGGTGTGTGTGTGTGTGTGTGTGTGTGTGTGTTTTGGAGGGTGGTGGTGGGGGGGGCGGGGCAGGAAACAGGAGCGTGTATGTACATTCCTTACTGTGGACTTGGCATGAGAAGAGAAATAATGCGCTTCAGCTTGCGGTGGGACTCACTCCCTCGTCCGTCCGTCCGCCCGCCCGCCCGTCCGTCCGTCCGTCCATAGGCCCAGTGCCTGTCGGTCCTGGGGGGGGGGGGAGCCGTGACAGCATCATCACAGGATATGCATCGTGTGTCTTTGATGAAACGTTTACAACCAATACAAAATAATATGAAAACAGAGGGAACAAGTTTCGACTGTAATTCATTATGTCTCTCATTCATTTTCTCTTTGGGCCATTTCTTTTGAAACAGCTTAACGGGGACATACCATTCATCACTTCTGAATTAGAGCCAGTGAGAAAGCACAAAAAAAAAGGAGCTTTTCAGTGAGCAGGAACCCCGCAGACCTGGGAGGTGATCATTATCCTGACTGATATCACTCAGCCCGGCTGGCAGGTTCTGCCGAGGTCAGACTTGAACCCAGGTTCTGGGTGGAAAAAAAAAAAAAAAAAAAAGCAGCCCTGAGAGGACCGGCTCTGTATTGGTTCCAGCTGCTCGGGCTATAGGAGGCACGCCGGGGCAGCTGGTTCTGGTGCAGCCCGGCGTGGACGGCCCACGAGAGCACAAAGCCTGTCATTAACACACTGAGAACACAGCAGTCACTGCCAGGCTCTGAAGCCAAACATCCAAATGTTTGTATCCCCTTTCCCCCCGTCTGAAACGGAAACAATTTGGTTTAGTCCTAACAGTACATACAGTACAGCTCAGCTCCAGAGGAACATTGCTACGCGTTCAGACCTTCTGGGTGCCATTTCTGCTGCTCAGACCCAAAAGTCGAAGCACTAACGAACGAACCATTATTCTCCTTATTTCATGGTTAGTTTGACACTCGCTAATATTCAGATGACAAGGCTGAGGAATATGAACGGGAAAATATGTGGGTGGGAGGTCTGCTCGTGGAGGGGTGGTAGTGTGTGTGTGTGTGTGTGTGTGTGTGTGTGTGTGTGTGTGAGTTGTGGGGGTGTGTGGGGGGGGGGGGCATCTGGAGTCTGCCAAACAATCCCTGACAGAACAGTGCCTCCCTCGGCCATTTCCCTCCAACAGCAATCAGGCGGAATCAAAGCAGCTGCTCTGTTCTTGAATGCTCCAATTGCTCTAATCAAGTCCGTTTAGCGGCTCCCCGGCCCGCGAGGGGGCCGCGCGCCCCGCTGCCTACCGAACACACACACACACACACACACACACACACACACACACACACACACACACACACAGCCCGGCCGGCCGGCGTGGGCCCGGGCCACCATTCAAAAGACCAGTCAGAAATAATAACACTTACTTTATTAAGCCCGCTGGACCTCCGCCAGCGACGTTAACAATCTTACACGTCTTTAAATGAATGCAGGCGCGGAAAACGGCGAGCCGGAGGACTGTTAGAGATCCGTACAAATCATCCGTTCCGTTTTCTAGCAGCTGAGTGGAAAAGAGGAAAAAGAAAGAAAAAAAAAAGCGGAGGGAAGATAAAACTGAGCAAAATGCGATAATGCAGCAGGAGAGGGAAACGTCACATTATTCTCCTGGATCTGTTACTCTGCAGCAGCTGTTGTGTCTATTGTATATGACAATTCCAGTCTAAACAACATGGCACTAATCCGCCAATTTCCATTCACTCAGATGACAACTATTCAGGTTAATCTTGTATGTTGAAAGCTGTGCAGCAGTGATCCAAACAACTGTCTGGAGCAGGCTTTGCCTTGCCTACCCTTGGATGCTCTGATAAAGAACACAATGCTAATTGTTCTGACTTGCCTAGAGATTTCGGCTCTGAGTCAGCCTGCAAATTCATTTGGTGACTTCAGCCCCGCTGCTTTGCTGTGATCACCATTACATAAATCCGAACATTTAACAACACAGAGAGGAGGAAGTAAAAGCACACAGAAAGTGTTTCAATGTGGTCTGGCTGCATAGCCTTGGCCCTGGGAGAGACTTCCTCTGTGAAGTATTTAATGTTGGAAGCTTTCTCTCTCCAAACACAGAGCACCTGGGACAACAGCTTTGGTTCCAGACCCAGTGTTAATCAGAGGCAATGCAGACTGGCAATCAGCAGTACCCACAAGAATACAATTAATACGGTATGCTGGCTTTTTATAAAGCTACGCTGCCTCACTTATGAAAACAAAAAATTACAGCGTTAAACTGCTCTAAACATTTGGGAGAAGCTGTGCGGTACATCCAGGGAAAATCATCTTGATTGCTAAAAGGATTTCAAAGACGTCGTGTGGAAACTGGACGGAGAAGAAAAAACCCAAGCGGCTTTAAAAGCATTCTTTGCTCCACTGCAGTCAATTATTTTCTTCTGTTTCAGTCAGACAAAACATGTCCTCTGGAATTTGTTCACTGTCACTTGCCTGAGAGGATTTAAAGCAAAGGTATCCCTGACTGGTCGTGGCCATCAGATGTAACGAGATGAACGCCAGCTTGTCTTCCACATTCCCAGAATAACTAGAATATGGGGAAGAATAGACGGGCCAGTTCGGTTTTTTAGCTGCCAAGTAAGGTGTTAGGAGAGGTCTGACGCAGCGCTAAGTAGAGCCTCCTTCACATGTGTTTATCGCTGTGAGTCCAGTCATGACATTAGCTGCTCCCGCTGATGTTTACACGAACATCGTTACCATTTGAAACAATTTTAATTGACCGTTACACTATGAGGAGAAATGAAGCGCAACATGACCTCATAACCATCTAAACTACCGGCGATACCACCGAGAGAGCAACTTCTCAACACAGCAATACGCGAAAAAAGGCTAGAGACTAATAGCCTATTTAAAAAAAAGAAAAAAAAAAAGTGCACACTGGCAGCGTTTGAGAGTGGTCAGTCTTGTCATTAAGTTAATGTTCGTCCACAGTTTGGTCTAAACACAGGGCCTTTTATGGAATTATCCTAATTAGTCTGACCATTAGCCTTAATGGGGAGTAATGGCCAGTTAGATGTTATTTGGTAAAACAACACGCCAGAGGCTGGAGGTGTTTTATTTCAGCTCTATATTAAGCTCATTTCTGGAGGGTAAAGAATGTTTCCAGATCGCAGGCAAAATAGGCCCGGGCGTTAATTCAGTTTCCACATCTCGGCGGCGCGGGGGGACCACCCACCGGGAAAAAATAACATGCAGGGAGATGCTTGCTGTATGCTAATAACTGGCCCGCAATGACAGCTTCACTCAGCTTCACATTTTAGGGACTTAATTCATAAACGAGACTGTAACCTGGCCATGTCCGTTGCAGCAGAGTAATGCTGTAGGTATTCCCTCCTCCATCTACTGAAATGCTACATGCTAGAAAACACAGGATCCCTCAGTCCCCTTCAGGAGAACTTTTACATTTATACTTAGATCAAATCATTTCAGGTAGAACCGTTCTCATGGTTAGACACTCCTGAGAGGTTCAACACAAAGCTTCAATTTGTGGTTAAGTGATTTGATGATTTGATAAAAAGGGTTGAAACCATAGAACTCCTACAGGGAAAAGCCAAGGCCATATTTGTTTCTGAATGGTTTTGCAGGATTTATTGTCATTATAAAAACACACTTCAATAGCTACAATTACAACCATATTGTACTAAACAGACATTTTTATAAGTTTACATCTGAGTAACTGTTTTTTATGTCTTGGTTTAGCAGTGGTTTCAATAATTAAGCCTGGGAACACAATAACCTCTGGCACTGCTCGCATGGCAGGGACTACAGTTTCCTTTCTTTTTTTTTTTTTTGCATTGTTGATTTTCTAGCACAGTTCTAATTGCAGTGTTTGTACTGCATTCCCTCTGGGATAGCATGCAGCATTACACCCCATACAAAATGTTTTGTATGTTTGCGTGGAAGAAACCGCTGCCAGAATCACACATATGCGACTGAGGCAACAAAAATCACTTTATACAACAACTTAACCCTTTGCGGATGAGGTGTTGATTCTTCATCAAATGATTTCCAGATCACACTTTAGCTGCAGTAATCACCGTTTCCAGGGAATTCCCTCGCACCAAAGCCTCTGTAAACACAGGCAATAACGAGTTAATTGCTTTACAGGTTGAATGATAACCAGCTATTTAGCGGCTGAGCAGCGGTGAACTCCCAAGTGTGAAATGTGGATATAGTGTCACCACATACGGTGTCTCTGAGATTTATGACACATTTACAAACTGGTTTAATACTAGCGTCAGTGTTTGAGCTTTACCATGGGCCATTTGCTTTACACAAGCACCATCTTTCTTCAGCTGACTGCACATTGTCCGTCTTTATGAATCACGTCCAGTGAATGGGACTTTTTTCAAAAGGCGTATCCTCCCCTTAGATAAACCTGTCACATCTATGATATATGGGGATATAATCACATTTCAATCACAAAACTGTAACCAAAAATACCTGATTGTGTTTGTCACTGAGGTCACCGGGGGAAAAATCCATCTCCATTGACCTGCCATTGATCCTACATGCATCACGGAATATATGGAGACAAAAGCATCTAGTATTACGCCGGTGATAGGGCCTCCAGGGGGGGCATAAGTGTCTCTTCTGTCTACTGTTAATCTCATAACTCATCAGATGGACGTGTGCGGCGTTTTTAAACACCGTGGTGGCTAATCCCAAGGGTAATGCAATAAATTAAATTGAGTTCCCATTAGATGATGCAAAATTAGCACAATTGATATGATAGGAATAGAAAAGTGTGAGCTGTCGGTGGATATTTAAAGGAAAAATCCACCCTAAAACACTGACAACTAACAGAAAACAGGTATTGGAGTTGTAATGGCAGTGAGAGGTGATTGTTTGAAAAGTGAACTTCAGTACCCAGAAATCATGTTAGGTGAAAGAGGGCAGATCTACGGGGTCTCAAGCAATGGGGATGGGACGCTCTTCTCTGTTGCAGCCCCAGTTGATTTGTGAATAGATGGGCGCATTTCTACATAAATTGATTTGATTTCAAAATCAGCATGAACATAAAAACTGAAAGATGATATCACTTAGGAAATATGTTGCGTCCAACAAATGTCTCATCAAGCCTTGGCAATGTGGAATGCTTCCAGCTCAAACCCCACCCAGTCACCTCCACCGAAAACCTCAGACAGCGCATTCACAGTTACTAGACGTACAGTTTCAGACAAGCTTTTGCACATCAGACATGTGCTGGCTTATCAATATCAATCTTTCTGCCTTTTTAAACATATGACCAAAAGTCAACTTGAGAATAATGTGGATGCTTAAAGTCAGACGTGAAATCTATGTGATTGTCAGGCTGGTTAATTTAGCGTGACTGGAGTTTCTGCAGCCATGTCAGTGTTTGCTCTCCACACTCTGAATGAAAAAGTGCAACTAAGACCCTTCATGGGTTCCTTGGCTTGGCCTTGTAGGAAAATCCTTTTATCAGAATGACCTGTATTCACCAAGTCCTTTGAAGAGATAATGCAAGGTATTGCGAGTTATACACACCAAGGCTGTATAAACACAATAAACACTATGGTTCGCCCTGTCACTTCACAGCACGAAGATCCTGGGTTTGATCCCAGTCCTGATCCCTTCTATGTGGATTTTGCAATTTCTCTCTGTTTGCGTGAATTGCATAAAGACATGCAAGTGAGGTGGACTGGAGACTCTAAATTATCCATAGGTGTGAATGTGAGTCTGTGTCAGTTTGTTTGTCTATGTGTTGTCTGACATGTACACAACCTGTCAAGGATCCCTGCCTTCTGCACAATGCATGCTGGGATAGGTTCCAGCTCCCCGTGACCCAATAGGAACAAGCATGTTATGTTGAAGTAAACATAATGGAGAGACAGATTGCCTGTTCCTGCATGCTGGAAAGGCCCTGGAAATGACTGAAAAGGACAAAAACAAGTCAACTTTTTTTTAATGTGTTATAGTTCTAAATCTGTAGCAGCTATGGTTTAACGATGAGACCTTTAGGTAGTAGATCCTTTTAAAAGGATGCATAAAGTGTCTGTATAAAGCATCCATATCTGTGATTGTATGTTCAAGTTGTTTTAGTAAGGGTTCTATTTGACACTGTTCCTCATACTGAACCCAGGGTCTCACAAAATGATGAAAGCTTTTTTTATACAGTGTCGACATGGTTTGTGGATTACACTATGACTGAAAAATGAATCATAGTTCAGTAAAGATAATAGGCTTTTTTAGAGTTTACACCCGTTATCACGAGGACCCTTTTGGAACCCTTACATTTTAGAGTGCAGTTGGCATGAAGACACTTGTTTTCATTTTTGAGGGCAAGTGGAGGGGAGTTAATGCCTGCACAATAACTTATTCCTGTAAGTAATGCTCAGCGCTTTACACATAAAGTAAATGATCTGAGACACAATATTACAAAATTCGCCATAAATCAGCATTTAATCCTGAATGGAAACTGTATTCATTCACATGCTTTGCTTTTCTCTGGTGGGCAATGGGGAGTGAAAGTTAAAGTGTATGCCACTATTTATTTACACAAAGTATTACACAATTAGGCAGAAAATGATGGAAAATAAAAGGGAAAACAGTTTTGAGTATTTTGTTAAAAAATACACACAGAAATTCTGCTAATTATCAAACAACAGGTTGCACTGACAAATCAATGAGCGATGAAACTGTCCTTACATTAGCTGGAGGAGACAATACCATAAAGGTCCCATTCTTTAACAAATGTAAACTAAAGGCAGCCCTGACATCCAAACCCAAAACATGGAATATACATGGAACAAGTTTAAGATTAGGAATAAGGTGTTTACATGCTTTAATAACAGTATACTCTAATAGTATATGATCTTTCCCCACCTATTGGTAATGGGATATGAAACGTACTACTTTTAAATTGATACTTAAGTACTTAAGTAAGCCATATAATATACTACTACTACTAGGATACTACTACTACTGCTAGGATACTAATGTGTATGTAAACACATTCACTGAAACAAAAGTGTCATTATATTTTAACATGGTAAAATGTGTGCTTAAGTCTATAATGTAAACATTAGAGTAAAATAGATCTATATTTTGAGATGTTGTCTTTCTTACTTACCGTATACATACAATAAGATCAATAATAATAATAATACAAATAATTGTTGTAGTAGTTTTATTGCTGCTGAGATGAGATGAGATGAAACTTTAATGATCCCTGTGGGGAAATTGGGTCACTGCAACAGCAAATAGTAATAAGATACAGCAATAAAAAATAGAATAGAAATATATTTCTATTATATTATATATTTTATTATTTAAACACATGCAACTGATAATTTCAACACTAGAACATGTTACTGTAAGTAGAAATGTATGAATGAAAAGTATGAGTGTGGAATTACAGCAGTTTTTAGGGTGTGTAAAACAACAGCAGTAGGACTTACTGAGGAAAAACAAATATCAATATGACAATGTGGAGGAAACATATATACTGTACATGGTGTGTGTTGTATTCAGATGACCAGGTCTACAGCAACACATGTTCAGTCTAGGCGTGCAGACGTGTGTTGTTAAAAATAATAATAATAATAAAAAAAGTACTCACTTTATCATTATTTCCAGATGTAGATGAAATGTTAGACCTATACAACTATAGAACTATGCAATTTCTTATTTTATTGTACTGTTTCAGAGAGCACGCTGCTCAACTGTAAAAGGCCTTTCATGCTTTTTGTCCGATGTTTTACAGGGTATTTTAGTGCTAGGACCCTGAAGTCAAGCTGCTTCAGGAAATGCCGTGACTGTTTAGTGCATCACGATTCTCTGATCTCCAGCACGGCACCCTACGGTCCTGCCACTGAACGCCACGCACAGATATATGCCTGCTGCATATTTGTTCCCATACATCTAGGTTGTTCTTGCCTGTTGCTCTGTGTGGCTGAGGTAATGCCTGACGTCCACGTGCCACTGCGAGGGTGAGTAAGATCCCATCTGGGATTGGTAAGAGTCTCTCCAGTTCCCCTGGAGACTTTAAGATCTTCCCTGATTACATGTGGCAGCCTCTGACCTGCACTGAAGACCCTCTCCTGACATGGGAGATTGACGATTATCGATGCAGAAACCTTTGTTAATTCAGCGTACAAGGTTAGTGCACTCTCTGCAATGAGCCAGGCAGCTGGCTAGCCGGCTAACAGCTTTAACCTCATCTATGAGCTAAATCTGACAAAATCAAAGTTATTTATTGTCAGGGATAAAAATAAATTATGATCTTGCTTTTTGCGGTATGATTTTTTGCGCTGCAGGAAACCAGCGTTGGGCTAGTATCTTTTTGATGCTGCGTGTAATTCAGGATTTTGTCCAGTGTCCGTGGAAACTGGAGCACCCTCTTTGATTGAGTGAATCACCTGCTATGGAAATTATAAACACTGAGCAGGAATTTACATTAGGCACCCAGTGGAAAAGTGCACTATGGTGATGGCTTTGTCTGAACGATGGAGTAATAAAATCTCTTTTGTATACAAGACATATTTCATCAAGGTATCTGCACTTCTTCACTCCGACTCTTTAAAAGCCATTTCATCCATCTTCAAAAAGAGTCGAAGAGCCAAGTGTGATCATTTCAAAACATTTTGACTGCAACTGTGAAGGACACTGTGCTTTTGTACTTACAGTTTGTAAAGTGAAAATTGTTTCCCTTAAATCTGGACTCGGCTTCTTCCTAATGGACAACCGTCTTGCTGTCTAGGAAGCTGTGCAGACACATTAAAATGCCTTCAATTAAACCGTGAATGATCATAGTCAAAAACAAACTGAGGTGATAAAACAAGCATGTATAAGTCAGAGGTAAAAGCACCGGGACAGCGGAGTGATATTCAATCTTTTTGCTGTAAAATCATGCGGTTTGTATTTCTGATGAAATATCTGTGATGACAAAGCTAGTGATTACCAGTGATTATTTTTACCTGTTAAAACACTTCAAGTACTTCAATGTTTTACACCAAGGCCGTAGCCATGGTGTCTGCGGGGGGGGGGGGGGGGTGTATGGGGGTCCCCCTTCCAGAAAAAATAAAAATTTGATAACTAATTTCCTCACTTTTTAATACATTTGAAAGTAATGAAATGGAGAGACAGTACATTGTTTGACATTGATTGTACCCACAGCAGTCGAGCAACGGCTTCTGCTGGGGTACGGCAACTCCACTTGGACAAACCACACGCGGAACTGCAGCACACCGTAATACTAGAACCGGTAGTAATAATAATGGCAATTTGTTAAGTTTAGTTATGATTATGATTACATTTGCTAATGATTATTTCGGACAGCGGTACGTGATTGCCTGTCGTAGCATAGCAATTTTTTAATTTTTTCTATCTGAATATTTTTTTTACAGCCCTGCTTTACACTCACTACATAATGCTTCTGAGACACAACATTACAAAACAACACTATAAATCTGTGTTTCTTACTGAATGGAAACTATTCATTCAGTAACTGTGAGAATGGGACGCATGATGCGTTGACCGAGTGCACCAGCCAAAAAACCTTTGCACTCCTACCACTATGTATGTCTCGACTCATGCAGGCTCGGTTTGCCTGGGGAATTCCTCCAAGTTTGTTTTGCTGGTAAAGTTGGCCAAGAGCAACTCTACCGCTGAAGAGACCCCTGGAGCATATGGAGCGAAAGGTCTACGGTGAAAATGAACTTCTGAGTTTTTCCCTTCACGGTTATCAAGAGCTAACGTCCTGAGTATTGTAATTCAGGAAGCTTTTGTCAACCGCGGACTGATTGTTTCAAAGAAAACATTAAGTTTCCTATAGAGAAATAGAAGATAAATCCAGAAACCTTGTATGGGCAGAAGAAAGATGCACTTTTTTGCCTTATGACTGAGGGAGGCCAACAGTTTTTAGCTTTATCAGGGCCTGGATATTGAGTTCCTCATGTGGTCCACTTTTTGCCAGACTACTATGCAGCATCATAAAATGGACCTCTTCTACCACTGAGTATTTATGTGGTATTATGGTATGCTTGTATTTTTTTTGTCCCCTTCAGTTGAAGATCTTTCAAAAGCTTTAGCGAGGCAACATTTTTACCATACCGACGTTTCACCGACGCTTGCATTAAAAAGTCATTTGTTGATACTGCGGAGCTCCAACACTTGTGACCGGTCCAGCTTTAGGATTTAGGTCTACCATTAAGGCTGAGTCTAAGCATAAGCTACAGTTGCCGTGTGTGTAGTTCTGCGGCAGCTACCCCGGCTCAAAGTAGCGCAGACATTTAAATCCACACTTGCTGTCACTTTAAGTGCACTTGAGGCCTCATTTATTGCGGAGCACTTGTAAACTTTCCCATTAAAAAAAACAAGTACACGTCTATTGAGGATGTTAAGTGTAGTTTTCCATTTATCAGTGGCTGGGGTGCAGCCAGGCAGATGTGCGCCGAGACGAGCTTCGCCAGGCTTTCTCTGAAGACATTAGCGTTCCACAGCCAGAGAGCACACTCATCCTGAAGAAATTCAATGATGCGATTAATTGCTAATCTGCTTACCATTTTAACCAATTCTGCTTTGGACAGTTCTTCTGACAAATCCGGCGTTCTGGAGCGTCTTACGTAGACCGGCGGGAACAACCGCAGCGGTGTGTGCGCGCTGCCCTCCAGACGTTTCGGCCCAGACGAGCACAAAATGTTCACAATATCCATAAACGTTCATATTAAAACAACTTTGGGAACTGTTTTGAATTGATACCAGACACATATCAAGGTCCCAATTTCACAAAGCGATGCAGTTAGCAGCGACTTTTATTTTGGCGCTACATTTACACAGGTTTTCGACGTTGGTGCAGGCCCCTTGTATCAACATCGATCCAACACCAAAATGCTTGCTGGGTGAAATGCACTCTGGTATTGTCGCTGGTGTGTACTAGCTGAGAAATAAATGTTATAGTTTTGGTTATGTCTAAATAATCACAGTTGGCCTTGATGAAATACAATGCATTCAGTTGTTTCGCAGCTGATCGGTAAGAGAGACAGACAGGCAGATAGACAGGAAAGGTGTTTGTGTGTGTGTGTGTGTGTGTGTGTGTGTGTGTGTGGGAGGGGTGGTCCGAGCATGTAGTACCTCCCTTCAGTGAGAGAACACATGGATTTGGGTCTGCTAAATGTCAACATGAGTAAGTCATGTATCACTTTGTTTCCATGATTTCTACACAATTAAATCATTAAGTGTCATTAAGGGACTTGTGTAATAGCCCCTCTGGTGCTGGTGGACGACTGGGTAGAAAATTTAGCCCAGCGCCTCCAATGTGCAGGGAGAGGGGGCTGGGGGCTTTGGGGGGGTGAGGATCAGTTGACAGTAAATAAGTAACAAAACCATATTTTACCTGTTACTTTGATCGCTGTTACAGTGTGATATTCTCGCACGAAACAACAACGGCGACACTTTAAAGCCACACACTTATTTTCCAATGTGGTCTCTCTGCCCACAAAAAAAAGAGAGAAAATTCAACTTTCTACAATCACTGGGGCAATAAGAAGTCTTACTGTAAATGTTGTTATGGAGAGCGGGGAGAAAAAAAAAAGAGGAAAAAGGGTTTAATGTTCTGCATCCACTTTGGCAAAAGACTTCACTGCTGCTGAGCCAGGTCAACATCCTGGAAAATGAAAGAGTCATTATGAATGGAAACACTTTTATTTAGATCATTACTTCACACGGTAATTATTACATACAGAGTGTAATGAGTCATTGCAAGAAGATTAGCTTGTTAATCTCAAGGAAACAAAAAGGCCTGGAAGACATTGGACGTGCACAAAGCGTTCGGAATTAGCAAATAATGTTTCATGCCTTGAATTGTACACACGGAGAAACCGATACCTGTTTTGAAGGCCTTTTCGCCTTGACGTGGCCAAAACTCTGGAGAGCATTTTATTTAAGAGGAAATGTAAGATATGTTCCGTCCTACTGCGTTTTGACATTAAAGACACTAACTGGAGCCATTACAAGCGGAGCAACACGCTGGAGTGTAACGCCTCATACTTCTCTAATGAATAGAGGTGTAATAACTTCAACGGGCAGTTTTCAATTACATCCTATTGGAAACAAATGGCTTTTATTCCTTGGAATACAACTGAATTTTAGACATTTCCATGCAAATACCTTGTGTACTTGCTGCTTGGGTAACAAATTGCCATATCATGTGTTACAATTACCTCCTCAGTTTGGTCAGCCAATACATCTTTCCAATGAAACGGGCTGAAAGCTATGAATTATGGCCATATTTCAGTCTAAAAGAAACAAACCACTAATTGCGACGTGGCCTCTCGGTAATTTCAAGAGAGAGCCCAGAAAGGCACTCCAGCATTGGGGAAATCATTTACTGCTGCTCCTGCTTTATTTTGGTTTCAAATAACAGACACTACTAATTTGGTGTGGGCCTGACCCCTGCCCCCCCTCCTCCACCGCCCCCCATGCCCCTTGGGGAAAACTCCAATCAGCCCACAGCTCAACCAACTCTTTTTTCCCTCCCTCTCTTTCGCAAGCCCTCCTCGCTACCAGCAAACTTGAGACCGCCTTTCTGAAATGTTTCTGCTAATTCCCATTTCCTTTATAATCACAAGCTTTCATGTGAGTGGCTGGCCGGGTTGGTTGGGGGGAGTGGTAATTACTCTGGGGTCCCGGGCATTAACCCGACCAGGTGTCACTGGATGGCCTGTTTACCTCAGTGATTAATGAATGGACTGCTAGTCTCTTACTACCCCCACCCACTGCTCTTTTATTCAACATGGAGCGTGCCACTGAATCAATTTGCTGGGCAGTGACAGATCTGAGCCATATCAGGCCTCAGAGGCCGACCAATCCGCCGAGGCCCTTCTCTTCTTACCGGGCCAACTCATCTGTTAGGAGTGCTAAGTTAATTAGGACAGAGTTTCATGGAGGGCGAAGCCGGCAGCGTGTGCCCTATGATAACATTTGCGTACAGCAGTATGTTGCACCGGTGATAAATACTGTGTTGATTTTCCATCACGAAACATGTACATGTGTTTGTCTCACAAATAACCTGCCAGTGTAAGTAAATCATTTGAGTTATGATTAACTATGATGAACCTTTTGTGTGCCAGTTGTTGCAATAGCACCAACTATAACTATATATTTGTTTGTTTTTCCTATAACAAGAGCCAAAGTGATAAATGATGATGAAGCAGAGCAGCGCATCGCTCAGCCAGGAAACAAAAAACAAAATAGAGCTTCAATTATAAAATATTAAACATGTTATAAACTATTATAACCTCTTCTGTGCTGTGGCATAAGCCGTCGCAGGTTCAGGATCCAGAGTTCACCTGGTAATAAGCCTGGCTTGCATTAAAAGATTAACTTTTCATCATTTCCTTTTTTCCCCTGATTGTACAACAGACCTGGCCAGACCTCACCTGATGACTCTCTGTTGAAATGGTAAATATGTTTTACCATCTCACAGGCTGCAGCAAAGCCGCTCTCCATGCTGCGATGAAAAGGGGTGTGAAAGCAGAACTGCGTCGTCCCCTCATGTCTGTCAGAGAGGATATGGCGAGAGGAGCAGGAGGCTTTGTGTACACAGGTGATTACCTAATCAGCATGTCCTCTCTAAGAGGGGCCAACGAGGGTTCACGTCACTCAGACGGCACCACCAAACCCCCCAGAGCCAAATAGAGCTTCATTGCTACGATACTGTCACAATAACACAAACCACTGTCGCAGACGGGAGGAGATCAGACCATGCCAGATCTGTCTTCCACAAATGTACATGATTCTTTGCGAGGGTGGAAGTAAAAAAAAAAGGCATTTTACTGTAATTGAGTAGCTTTTTTTGTATACTGGTACTTATTTCGTGAGTAGTTTCAGTATGTTTTGAATTTTTGAAGTATTGTAATTTTTAAATTGCTACATTTTAAATTGCATCAATTACATAGTATACTTAGGCGCTCCATAAAGCATTACATGAGAAACTGGCCAATCATAAACTGCATCTGCATCAAACCTGCTCAGGCCTGCGGAGGAAACTTTAAACTAGCTGTAATGCTAAATGCTAAAATGCATCCATGATAGTTAAAATACGATAAGCCATCATTCCAGCAGTATTATTGGTTGTTGTCTAGCTAGCTCACTAGCCTTGCTAGCTAGTTGGATAGCAAGTAGCAAAAGAACTCAATAGCGTGACGTTACTGAATAACACAGAGAGACATTATCAGGGTTTTTAATCCCATTTTCTAATCAAATTATGACATGAGTTTCAGAAAGGTCTTTTTTGGAAGCTCAACATGAGCAACATCAGATACTGAACTCTGTGCTCTTGGAAAAGATCAACAATAATGTCAGTTTGTTTAAGTGAGTCATTTTAAATCCAAGCATTCCAGAGGCAATTTACTTTTACTTAAGTAGCTTAGTATTTTTACAGCAGTAATTATACTTCTACTTAAGTAAAGGTTCTGCAAAGTACCAGTACTTTTACTTGAGTAGGATACTTTGGTGCTCTTTCCACCTCTACTTCCTTTTACTTTTTGTAGCTGCACATAAATAGCAGCGCAATAACAATTTGAGTGAAGGAGCTACCCTGCATATCAAACAATCCGTACGACTGCCCGTCCCTATTTATACAAGTTGTTATCTCGTTCCGAAGCGTATGAAACAGTCAGTGAGACACAGCAATAAAACGTAATCACTGCGTGTCACGACAGACCGCATTCCTACTGATCTGTTCAAGCCCTAGCCAGCATGTCATGACATCAGCGCTCAGCTAACAGTGAACATTAAGACGGGCCATTAACAAACCTGATGAGTTACAAACCGCTGCTGTTATCATCCCGGAGCCCTTAATGGATTGCATTTTGATTGTGTCAGCCAACACTTCAGCAACCTTTTACATGATGACGCTTTGAGTCGCGCGGTACACTTCCAGCAGCTGTCTTTTCCAGGTTGTCTGTCAAAACAACATGAGGGGTGGGAAAGGGGATTGTGTGTGTGTGTGTGTGTGTGTTGGGGGGCACTGCCTAATTGTTATGACTAACACAGGTGGGGATGTGGAGAAGCAGAGGCGTGACGTGTCATGATCAACCCCCTCAGCCTGTCACTGTGGAATGCCGCAGAGGAAAGTAGGCCTTACCACCGGGCCGTGCCGAAGAGCCTCGTTTCACCCGCGCAGGTGTAGCGGACGGTCAGATGGATTAATGCGGCGTTAATGAAAGGAAAACATGTCACCCGGCGCGAGACGTGGGCCTCGTTGCTCGGCGGAGTGTTTTAACACCTGTGGTTTTCGGCGCTGTTTGCACTTGCACGTCGGTTTATCCCTCGTTTCATAAGTGAGGGCAGACAAGAGGAATTAGGCTATCATAACACGGCGATGACATGTTACATTTCGTTCCTGTTGACTGCACAGCACTGAATTACAATTGCAAAGTGATCACAGTGGTGATTAGTGTGGATGACAAAATGTATTGTTTTGGGTCAGGTTAACCATCATTTCTGCGTGTGGTCTGGTGTAATGTGCAGACTAGCTTCATTTTTTATTGTATTACCAAAATCTCACTGTAATTAACTATATGATATTTTGCCAAAAATACTGAAGCGTGAAAAATGCCTTTAGGTCTAGCTGGCATACATTCAAATAACAGTAATTCAGTTGAGTACAGACTATTTCTTAACACGTATGGCAACATGTTTTTTTCACAGTGCTTTTGAAAATTGTCATTTTCAGTGTTGATAAACAATGTCAACATTTCAATTAATTGCTTTTAGTTTCAAAACATTTTTTACTTACATGCAATTGCTGTGATTTGTCATCTTTACGGCAAACACACAATATTAGAACTGAAAAGATTTGGAAAATGTCCCACTTCATGACATTGACAGATGTCAAAAGACAAATGTCTTATTGAAAGGTATGAGTTTTGACAAATGGCATCATGAGCCATTCAGTGAAACCTGATGATGCAGGGCCAAACTTGGATTCATTATACTGTAATGCTGCTTAGGCATCTTGAATGAACATTTCTGCCTTCAGCAACATAGCACGCAGCCTTTTTTTCCTCTGGTGGGAAATCATACGATGTTACAGAGCAGTTTTACGTGTATGCTCTATGTGTAATTCCCCGGGCATCAAGCTGAAAATCAATCGACACTCTCTCACTCTTGTCTCCTATTATGGTTTTAAGTGATTCCCCTCAATAGGATGCTGTCTGTCATGGCAGCGGCATTCACGCAAGCCCTTTGGCATATATGAAAGTCAACTGTATCGCTGTTTCTCATGAACACTCCTCAGACAAACCTGTACTACTCTGCCTGCAGGAACGCAGAGGAAATCAAGCATTAAATCCAAATCAACGCTTATTAATTCTAGCATGACAGGAGAGGGGCACATGGGAGCGCTTTCAGAGCTGTGACTTTACCTTAATACCCCAGAGTGAAGGACGGGGTTGGGCCGGGTGAGGCATCACACTATAAAGAGACGTCACTGTGTGCCGGGAAGGCGAGAATCTGCTGAGAAATGACTGCTCTTATATACAAACATGCAACAAAAGCAATCTCGCCCGCCATCCATCAGACGCTTCCTTTGTAGGTCCAGGTAGTTTGGCAGGAGGGTCATCGGTCAACGTCTGGTTTACACCTCTCTCTCTCTCTCTCTCTGCTCTGGGGCGGAGTGTGGGGGCCGACTGGAGGGGTCACGGTATCGATCGGGGCAGTGGGATGGGGAGTCCTTGACCCGGGCCTCCATTTAAAAGCTATAAAGGAAGCCTTGCTCCAATCTAATGTTTTCCACCAAGGTGCCAGAGGAGGCCGCGGACACCTGCACTATGTCAATCTGTTTAGATTGTGAGCCGAGGCTGATAGGGCCAGCTGGGCCTCTCTATCATTAGATCCGACCGCTTACAATAACAGCGAAGGAAGGCAACACAGAAACACATTAGATTTAGCCTAATTTATGGCATTTGATGACAAGAGTACAGCTCAGAATCCAACTTGGACATTAGCTGGCTAAATTGATGCAAAGCACTTACGGAGCTCATCCACCAGTCTAGTGTCTAGTGCGAAGATGCTTGTCTGCTGTAAATATTATGTTTGAGGAATATTTCAACTTGTCAAAACAAAGCCCCGCAATTGCTTTTAACGTCCTTAATCTTTGGTTGATTGTTCAAAACAGATTCTTGACTCACTCTGCCTTACATCTGTTGGAACAGCTCCCTTCACAGCCTCCTAAAACACTGGGGCTGAACACAACAACAAAAGGGAAGTTGATTAACATTTTCCCTGGCTCAGTTTTGTACAGTAAATGCAGTTCGGTGTTTTTTTTTGTTTTTTTTTTACAATTCTACTCTCTTCTATTCTGCAAAATGAAATTATGAATGTATGAATGTCAACTTGATTATGAACGTTTTAGGAATGAATGTATTCCCATGAAGATAGAAAACTCAGAAAGGATTCTTTTTTCTTTTTTGTGAAAAATATATAAGTATATAAGTGAAAAATGCTCATTTGGTTTTAGATTTCATTTGGTTTTAGTGTCTCAAAGTATTCTGCTGAGCGATAGTGTAGTCTCACTAATAGACTCAATAGACAAACAAATGGGTTTGTGGTAGGAAAATGAGCTATTTGACTAACAAAACAAGGAGTTAGGAGTTAGCAGGCCATTGTTATACTAAGTTCACCACCATTTTGGCTCCAACTGTATAAAAAGATGTGTGGCTCAATAAAACCATGAAGTTAGAATTGCACGACATGACTTTTTATTTGAGGTCACTGAAACGTTTAGTCTTCTGGGATCCTGAGTAGAGACGGAGAAACTGGATTTTTATTTTTTAATCTCTATTTTATTGAGCATGAAATGTTTTAGACAGAGGCTTCACCTTTGAGAAAAAGTTCCTGCAAGGCAGCTTCAAGAGTCCTGCAAGCCGAAGAGCCCATAAAGTGGCTAAGCTGAGTGTGTGTGTGTGTGTGTGTGTGTGTGTGTGTGTGTGTGTGTGTGTGTGTGGTGGGTCCCACTGCTGAATCTAAATTGCAGCTAATTACCGGGTTGTTTTCTGTCAGAAACTTCCCTCACTGTTTCCATAAACATTAACACCTACCTAACTTCATAATAGAAGTTCTGTGCTCCCCGAGTCGGTGATCCTGCCACCCATAACCACACAACTTTACGGTGTTATGTTGTCAGCTTGTCCACAGTTATCATAAGGGACATGAACTTTTATTCATAGCCAGCATACGCTTTCATTTAAAAGGAAATTAGCGTCATGGTAGTCAGTTTTTGTCAAAGCTCACAGTCCAGCAACGCTGCAACAGAAAACCCAGAGAGGTGTCACAGCAGAGAGAAGGAAAGAAAGAAAGAAAGAAAGAAAGAAAGAAAGAAAGAAGAGAGAGAGAGGGGGGGGGGGGGGTGTTGCAACTGAAAGCTATACTTTGCTCTGTGTGGCCGAGCAGCCTTGGGCAAGGTTAGCAGAAAGGCACCCATCTGGCAGCGTGAATTCTGACTGGCACATAGTTAAACAATGATGCAGTTTGACAAATTTCAAACAGAGCTTATGAAAAGATAACATAAACACAATAGTCACTCTGGGCTCAGCGTCCACCTGTGAGTGTCACCCCGGAGTGTGAGGTAAAGGCCACTGCTAATGAGCAGAGCTGCTCCGTGCTCTTGGATTAAGGTCTTTGCAAAGTAAATCACTGTCAGATAAAGGCACAGTGTTTACGCGTACCATTAATATTTTGATCAGTATGTTTAAGAGAGCCAGCTCCTTAATGCACACTGTCTTGTGCTTTAATGGGATGCACTGGCATATCTGCCTCTGCCCCCCATTGTGTTTAACAGGTCATGAATCTTTTGCCAAATTAAGCACCGTGGCGTTTCTTTCTTGCCTTGTAGAAACGCGTGTCCGTGTAAGGCCAGGCGAGATATTCTTGGCAACTGCAGCATTAATACATGGGGGAGCATGAGGTGGGGTAATATTGGGGACATTAATGTTTGAAATCTTTGCCTGTAAAAGTAAAACTAAAATAATACTAAAATGTGTCATATTGGCTTGGGCAGCCCTGGAACAAACACATCTTTTTACTCAGTTTTTTTTTCATTTTATTTCAAACGTCATTGCACCATTTTGGAGCTAGCTCTTGAAATGTGGTTTGGCAGTTTGGCTGTAGGACTTTTGGCTTCATTCATTCATTCATTCCTGCAGCAAAAGCATTACGCTTCACTACGAGTCACCAAAGAAGTACTAAATTAAAGAGCAGTTAGCATTATCATACACATTATAGTGCAGCTGTAAAGCACATGGTTGTCTAAATCAATTTGGCGCCTTCAAATTTAGCTCAGTCATGTTACACACCAGTTGGTGTCTCTGTGTTTCTATTAAAAATATTTATGATGCCATTAAACGCAAATGGCTATCAATAATGTGACCAATGTGTGCCTTACTGCAGCAACAGAATACATGCAATATATCATATGGACCGTCTCCATTGGCAAAGAGTCAGAAATGCTAAAACCTATTGGATTACTTTTCAGTTAGATCCCATAGTTAAAGCATTTTAGTGCAGCATTTTAACCATCAATGTATCATCGTCAAATTAATTGTGATAACTTGGCATAAGTACTGTAAATTAATGAGACCATGGTTGAGACGATGGGTAGAACACCAGTGGTATTGTTGATGCTAGTGTTTCTCAAAATTAAAACCAAATTTCCAATGAGCCCATATTGCTTCCTGTCACAAAGAGGATGTTGCTGCTTGTCCCCCGGCCTCCACCCTGGCATTGCTTTGCTGTGTCTGTTTTCTCTTTGTCTTTAGTGAAGAGGATAAATATGTTAAAAGTGATTTTTCCATCAGCCTTTCATTCCTTCCACCATCTGCCATTGCTGGTAACTCAGCTCAGTTTGAGCTGGAAGAACAGCGTCCTCTTCTTGTCTTGTGCTAATGCCTCAAAATGAATGTTGTAATGATTTATTGATGTTAAAATGACGCACCTGGCACCTTTAATCACCGGAATATAAATGAAAACATCTTAAAACCTGCAACACAAACTAATCCTGGACAGGATGTGAGGTGCACCAGTTTTGTCAGTCATGTACAACATGTCTTCCATGCATATCTCTTACATCCATATTAAGGAATCTCTTCCACGTACCTTGCCACTAGTCATGACTATACAATGGAGATTATAACTGTCACCTCTAGTTACTGTCTTGAAGCCCATCATAGAATTACTTACAGTTCCTGTGCCAGGAGTTTCTGATTGTTTTTACTGAAATCCACATAATGCCGGTGAGGAAACTTCTCCAGTGATGCCAGAGCCATGCGAGGCACATCTGGGAGATTACTATGGCTGTGTCTTCGAAGCTACAAACACCAAAGGCCTTCTGCTATTTTAATCCACTTTAAATATTCCAACAGCCTGCAATCAGACAAAATGAGAAAGGATTGGACGTACTACAGAAGGTTGTAAAAGAAAGAAACAATGGTATGAAATTAGGGAATATTGTTTCTTGCATGTCCGATCCGAACGAATGACCAGCCAGCGATACATTTTTAAAGATGCTACATGCAGGATTTTATCATCCAAATATATTCTTCCTACGCCTTACTACTTCTTCTTTCGGGTCAACGTGAGGGAACCTTTGCCATCTTCCATAGCTAAAACCAAGAAACAAGAAAGATCACACAAACGTAGCAGTGTTTAATGTACAGCTTGACTTGGACTTGGTTTCTAACTTTGGAGCAGAATTGTTCATGTTCATAAATGCTAACAGGAAAATCAAATGTGATATGTGTGTTGTACTTTTAAACTTGGGTTTTTGATTTAGTCTCCATCTTTGGTGCTCAGCGCTCATTGCTGTGGTGTTTCTTCACTGTACTTCCCAGAGATCACCTGTCAATCAAACAGTTTGGCCAGTACTGTGATGCTGCTCATGCTAACTACCCAGTTCTTCTTCTACTCATTCCAAACAAACTGCTGTTTCTGCTGCTGGAAACGCATCACCTCCTGTGTAGAGGATATTTCCTAGGTCAGACCGTTTCTCTCAGGAAAGACCTAGCCGGGTGTTTAGAACAACAAATGTAAAGACATTGAATCACTATTGTGTTATATCATTTGGTGATAGAGAGTAGCAAAATGGAAATTTAATTTAACCATAAATTAACCATAAAATGCATGCTCTACAACGCTGCATTGTGTGAGAAGAAAAAGAGGATGAAGAGGATGAAAAAGTCTAGAGAGTAGTGGAACAAACGTTTCTCTGCATGTCTCTGCTTTTGGTACTTGAAGGGGAGGAACTTCTCCACAACCATTTGAAAGACTGTTGTGCAGAGATGAAATACTAATGAAGGGTGCAGGAGCCCAACTCTAGAGGTTCAACAACAACAACAAGTCCCATTTGCCCTGTGAACCTTTGCGTTTGGTCCCCCAAGCCGTGCCGGCAGTGTTGCATTCTGGGGAACCCCTAACACAACCTACAGCATCCATTAATAATTACCATGTAAGACCTATGTAGAACCATGAATGTTTGCTCAAAGAGTGAAGAACCCTTCTGAGGATGAAGTGCTTCTTCAAATAGTGGTGGTTCTGTAAAGCACCATTGTGCCCTGAAGAACCCCCGAAGAACCGCCTCTTTTTTGGAACGTAATAAGCCAAGCATTCCAACTTGAACCGCCAGATGATAACATGTTTAGCTCTCGTGAGTCACAAGAGGAGCGATGCTACGGATGATAAGCATCAGGAGTCCAAAGTGCAGAAGCTATAAAGGGTCTAATGTTTTCTTATGAAGTTCCTTTGGTGTCTACAGTTTCCGGTTCGTGGGTTTCATCTGTTTTCATAATCTCTATCACTTAAGACTTGAGAGTGCTTTTGCATGGCTGGTGGTGAGCCGTTTAGCCGTTTAGCTAGTACACCAGTACTTAAGACTATCAGGTACATCTTGCTAAAACCTAATGAGCAGCACTTCAATACAAATATGAACATAACGCACATCTACAAAACATTATTGAGAGACGTTTTTCCAGTGATAACATGTCTATAGTAAAGTATCTCTCCAGTAACGGCTCCTGGGAAACAATTTGGACAAATCATACATGACAAACCGTCAGGATTTTTCTATTTTCCTTAAAGACAACCGTCTGTGTTGGGAGGAAGGTTTAACTTACTTTTGTTGAAACAATTCGACAAAAATTCAAACCATTCAGGATAACACATGTAGCATGACAACTGGCTTCTCGCAAGGAAAGTATTTCAGGAAATATGTGTAAGAGGTAAAAGGAATAGTCTTGTTGTAAGACATAAACCAAAGAGGAATCTTACAAAACGCAAAAAAAAAAATGAACGATTCGGCAAATCCTTTAGCTATGCACCATAAGTACGTCTTGAAGTTGTTACCAAAGATAGACCGGTGCCTTGTCATGTCTTCCTTCTGAAAAGCCGTAGAAAGTGGGATTGACTTTCAAGCTGGATTTTGAAAGGAAAGGGTTTTTGTGCAGTAATTGCTATATAATGAGGGTTTCAGTGACCTCCTGCCACATCTCGGCCATGTTTTTTTATTTACTCGTCTAGCAAAAGGCAATGGCTCAGTTAAACAGATGGAAAAAATATGTCTTTCCAGCTCCTGCAGGAATTTGATTTCTCCCAACAGCTGTCTTGCTTTATACAAGCATGAAGTCAGGGAATCGCCCATCTCAAATCAATCACACTGGTTGACGTTTCCTGCAAACTGTGTTCACAGAGCTAACTGGAGGAGTGGAGGACTAAAAAGGGAACATCACATTGGCAGAGGAGCTGACGGAGTGATGGGCTCTTGTTTATGTCTTCTAATGCCTTCTCCCATTAGCTGTATGACTGTGAGCAGTGATTTGGGGCTACAGGAAATCACCTGACACCTGCAGGAGGAAATTGTAATTTTAATAGACCGCCATTAAATCTGAAAATTGGTGTGTGTGAATGTGTCGCGAGTCTACTAGCATTATAAAATACATTTTCTATCAACACTGAATAGCAGCAATATACCGTAAAGTAGCAATTCCCAGGGTGTTCTCACATCAAATTCGTAGTTGTAGTTATGAAAAGTAATGCACCATAATTTCGTATGATACAGGCAGTAGTTTGACATTGAAATAGTGTTGTGGAAAGTGAGGGTGTGGGAGCCGGGCTAGCTGATGGGAGTATACATTCACGTTCAACTCAACTTGGGTTCAATTCCTGACTCATGCAAAGAAGTTTTCTGCTGTGAGTCACATTTTCATTGCCTAACCCTAATGTTGTGATGAGTGGAGATATATGTATATAAATAATAAAAAAGTTATAAATATATATGTATATATATATAGATAACAAAATAAAACCAAGACCAAACAATATCTATAAAACAAAAAAAGTAAACACTCAATAAACGATTACTTACCTTATACTTACCCAATGTGACATTCCGTATAACATACACTCACTAAACTACAATGCAATAATAAATGAACCACAGCACAACAAAAATTACAAAACAACTCAAACATTTCTTACCTTATACTTACCTAACGCAACACTCCATACTGTGAAAGTCCAACACTTACTTGACTTGAATGAAGACGTTGGCCGTCTGTCCAGATTTGGCCTGAGCCTAGAGCTGACGGGGGTGGCGGACGTTGACCCCGACCTTCCGGCCTGTGCAAAATAGACCAATTGGTCACTCTACCAAAACCCTAACATTAACGAACACAGTTGAGTTGAGAGGTTATGCCGCTAATACAAATCAAGGGTGCATAACTTTTTCGTGATATCTTGCAAAAGTTGTAATCCACGACATTTCCATCTAAATAAATGTCCATTTTGATACTCACTATTGATTGATATAACACATTAGGGATTCAACCTGTAGCCAGTTCATGAAAACTTTTACATTTGCTGTCTTCTCTGGTCTTTTCCTGTCCTCTGGCACACAGGAAGTGATGCGTTTTAACATTTCCAGTTTGTTTCGAATAAATAGAAGAAGAACTGGGTAGTTAGCATGAGCAACAATAGCCACCATGGCTGAACAGAAAAATCACAAAACAGCGCCACCTACAGAGACTCAAACTTCATCAACAGAAAATCCAAGAAGAAAGACAACACTTGATTGACAGGTGACCTCTGGGAAGTGCGGTGCAGAAACACCACAGCGATGAGCACCAAAGATGTCATCATAACAAAAAAAAAACACAATCTCATCAATTACCACTGATCACCATGATCATCTAAACAATGACGATGATCAAAAATACTATTGCTTTGCTGTAACGTGTCAGCCAAACAGTGTGTATACCTCTGATGTAGCTCAAATACCCATGGGTGTATTTTGGAAAAAAAATAATAAACAATCTCCAAAGTAAATAATTTTCTGCTAGATGGATGTGGCAGGTAGAATGTACATTCTGGTCATTACGAATTAAAAAATGTAACTCTGAAGTCTGAGGACACATACAAATAGTATTTATTTAAACTGTAGCCTTGGGTGAGTGCCCACTCACTGGCACAAGTTGTTGTAGAGGGTAAAACAGTAAGGACTTTATTCCCCATCACTTCAAACTCCAAATGTTGTTCTCCGGTTCAGTTCATTTCCCTCTAAGAGTGATGGAGTTCAGCCTCATAATGAATGAGTTACATGGAACTACTGAGAGACCGTAAATGTGTAAGCCTGCAGCATGTTGCCCTGGGATAATGGATTTTTCTATGTGTATCAGTTTGTCATGCAATGTCAACAATTACCTGGAATATGAATCATCTAATTCATTTTATTTACAGTACATATTTACAACCCGGGCGACCGAATTGGTCGTGTCACAAGTCAGCAAAGGGCACCTGACCATTCATCATGACGAATCTGTTTTAAGCAACCTACTGGTACACCGTCGTCCTTACTTTCTTGTTTTCCTATTCTTGAACAACACTCTGAAGAAAAGTGTTCAGATGCTGCATACCCTAATATCCATGATCACAGTGATATATCCTTGCAGATATTATTGGTAGGCTTTAGGTATGGCACTCAGTGTGTTGAAAGTTGTCTATTTAGTTTTATTCTCAAAGTTGGATACCCATACAATTGACTCAGTCATTTTTCTGCAAGTTGCATTACCAAGTGCAAATGATAATGACTGTAAATTATGTGCTGCTACTTTAGAAATGGCTCTACCTACTAAGTGTTTGCCATCCTAAACCCCCCTGCATGCATTTCTATCACAAGTGTATTGAGCAATGATAACATACCTCCCCATAATATGAACATCATTCAGTTGGAATTATCTCTGCACATTTAATTTATAACAGTTTGACACAAAAAAAAAGGCATGTTGTCAAGGAAAGTCCAATGAAAACAAAGAGAAGAATGGCAGAGCTAATGTGGAGCTGGGCCTGGACAGAGTTGGGTTTCAGTCTAATTGGGATCATACGCCGCATGTGCAGTTTTGGCACATACGTTAGATTAATCAGAGGCTCTTTAATCGTGGAGAAATTCTCCTGTGCGTGGCTAGGCGGACGCCCAGCCCCAGACCCCCAGCCTGGGCTCTGTCTAAGCATGGACCTTTTGACTCCATAAACACCCGCTTCAAAAATTGGGGTCAACCCCTCATTGCTTGCACCAGAATGCTATCATGCCACCACAAAGGGTCCCCTTAATGATTAAATTGCATTGAGTATGGATGTTCCGAATCTGCAGATTCCTGGCGGCTGACTCTTCCTCCTGATTGTAATTTATGTCGGAAGTCATTGCTGTCCAACACTCGGCCGGTTCAAAGCCCAGGAGAGAAAATGTGCACGTGGATAATGCCTGCATCATCCAGCCTGTTGAAGCTTTGCTCTGCAGCATGAGACAAAGGCGACCTCACACATTGTAGTCGTGCTGTTGCAATAAAACTCAAATTGCCAACTGAAATGAATGTATTTGTGAGTTTTGGTCATGTTTTTCTTTCTTTGCGGCCCTTCGCCAACCTCCAGCCTGATGTTTGGGTTAACCTGTCATTAATCTGCATATGATTAGGCCCTGACATAAATTTGACATTCTGGGCAAGGACTGATTAGCCATTTGCTTAGGTTTTGACGATGGCGGTGGAGTGGTTGGTTGGTGGGTGGGGCGGCGGCGGCTGCAGATGTCCATGTCAGCCGGGGGGATCTTTAAGTGAAACTGAGAACTGTTACAAAAGACCTCCAGGTAAAGAAGAGGTGCACTTTAAAAAAATATATATTTTGGGTGATTAGCAGGAATCCTAAGAATCTGGATTCCATGATTGAGTGGATTCTGAGGAGCCATCAGTGAAAATGAATACAGAAAAAAAAGTAATCCCTTGGAGGCATCACTGCACTTCAGCAGGATGGAACTAATATAAATATTATGAACGGGGGGTTTCACAGACTTTAAAATCATTGAAAATCTAGCTAGCTCACCCATGCAAGGATTCGAAATATTTTGCTTTTTGGAAAGGTTTTGCGATAATTAAGATGTTTCCCTGTGCATATATACTCAAAATGTTCAGTGCTTGAGGTTATTAAGTTCCTGGAGTTCAGGAAGTCTGTTAAAGTGGTGGTAACTGACTCATCGTTTTATATTAGTGGCGCTAACAGACCACACATCCAAAAACCACAACTACTGAGACACAATCAGTAAATGGCACACCGAAGGAACTCAGTTTAAAGAAAATACAAAACAGTTTTGAAACAGAGTGCAGTGTTTTACAAAGTCCAAGAGATTGAACTTTTGAAACATCCAATTGTGTGCTCTGAGCCAGAAATTCAGAGCTGTAAGTTAAGACAGAGCTTTTCCTTTGAAGTGAATGATCTTTGCTCATGCTTTGTTCCATTTGCAACACATGTACACCTCACACACATTTCACTTTTAAAATGTTGATTGACACATTATTACCAAACTGGAGATTTGACCCTAAAAAACACCTTTACTTCAAGGCCATGAAGCTGGCTGAGATTTGTAACATTCAAAGTATTATTTTTTGTGGTGATGAAAATAACATTTAAACACAGAAGAAAATATAGACAGAAAGATCATAAATTGCTGTGTTGGACATTTTAAGTTTTGTTTTTTTTGTTTCACAGGAATGTTTTTGGGTTGTTTTTCAGACACAACAGGGAAGAGATATGTAACAACATGAGCTAAGTTAAGTTATGTGTTAAGTTAAATAATACATAAACATTATCAAGGTCACAGCACCTCGAATTTAAAAAAAGAAACAGACTTTTTATAGGACTGCCACAAAATCCATAGTGTTCTGAGTATTTTAGGGTCCACAAAAATAATTAAGTTGATTTTCCAAACTCCACTTTAGGCTACAAATATCATATTTCAGATTTAATAGACTGTTTGGCAATAAAGACACTTGTAATGCTGTTTTATATAACGTTTGCTGTTTTTTAAAACACAATCATGGTGTTTCAAATCACTTCATGGTAACAGCCCTCAATGCCTAAAGGTCCTTCAAGTGGTACTTGCAGGCTGCCACTAAATAGTTTTATTTATCTACAAATTATTAGGAAAAAAACTCGACAGGTTAAGATGTTTCCCTATTCTGAGTAGTTAACTGCACTCATGCCACTTAGAAGTCTTTCGGTTTTTTCACTCTTGGACGAATGTGACACGATGACAAAACATAAGTGTGGCTGCTACTTTAATGCCTAATCATCACTCAAAATTGTTTAAAATGTATTTTACAGCTAGTTGACTACATAGCCTCATACCAAATACTTTTAATTAAATTGTGGGAACTGTTTATCCTGATTATGGGCAGATGGGCTGGTTTATTTTGCACCGGTGGCTGCAGCAAAAACGCCTGTAGGTACATGCGGATGAAAACTTAATTTCGAACTAATTCCTTAAAAACTTCACGAGAGGTAATTTCTTCTGTTCTTCTTTTTGTAACACGCTGCTGTATTCCCGCGCTCGCTGCAGCCCGGTTTGATTTGTGTGATCAATATTTTAGGTGATCTTTGTTTTTTGTTTTTGTTCGAGGTGATTTTTTGTCGTTGTAGACTGAAGAAAAAACGGACGAACGCGATGTTTGATTTAGAATTTGAACTGCAGGTCAAACAGGTGTGTGTGTGTGTGTGTGTGTGTGTGTGTGTGTGTGTGTGTGTGTGTGTGTGTGTGTCGAAGACCGACTAATAGTCCCATAATACTAATATCACAGCAAAACTATAAGCCCTCTAGGCAGACGATATGAATATTATAGTCAAAGGGTAGATATAAATACCATTAAATACCATAAGGTCACTATAATATCACTATTGAGTACCAGACACATTATAAGTCCCTATAGGAATATTAGAGTGATTTTTCGTTAGTGTGTGCAATCACATGTTTTGTGTGGCTCATTCAGAGAATCTATTAATGCATTATGATAGGCTTTACCAGACTGCATGCTGGGTAACATGCCTGTTAATGTGACTGCTTACATCTGCATTAAGAAATGTATATGTGTGTATACATTATCTATGAATTGCTTGAAAACAAAAGCAAGATACCAATCTTTTTGTTGAGCTGAATAGGGAGTGAACCCTAACATATATATATATATATATATATATATATATATATAACACCCACAATAGGCCTTTAAAAGAAGAGTGTAACTAACAAAAAATATTTAAAAAAAATCACCATTCCTGTAATCCTCTGATAGGGACTTACATTGAGACTCAATAGTTTATAGTGACTGATTTTTTAAAAATCTCATTCATATAATAGGGACCTATAGTCTCTCTCTCTGTGTGTGTGTGTGTGTAGTACTCAATAGGGACTTTATAGTGACTATATTATACTTGTAACTATATTTTAATGGCATTTTATCTCTAATCCTATAATTCCTATAATATTCCTATAGGACTTCTGGTGTGTCTGTGAGTTTATAGTGACCTTATCGAATATTTTGATATTTTTTATCCGTCATGGTAATATTCCTATAATATTAGGGACGTGTCGTTTTGCTGTGGTATTTGTATTGAAACTGTCTAAAGTATATAATAACGAGTAAGGGTAACGTTAAAACAGCTACACCAGCCCATGTCCCATCACTTGGACTACCGTCGCGACGGAGGAGACTTTGTTTTTGATGAATATGGCCTATGGGCTCATTTGACTTTACGCATCCGTGATTTAAGCACTCTCTCAATTTCCAGTTCCATGGTATTGTAACACATTATAGGGGACTGAGATCTATCTTGAATTTGGGAGAAACCCCTACGAGAACTATAGCAATCCTGTGACTTTTTGAAACTATGATACTATAACTATGATATTATATTTAAACTTTCTGTAAATGTTGACTCTACTCTTTGATTTATCCACCTTGAGAACAGCCAGGCCCTCAGATGGAAAATAAATAGAACCTTACAAATGTTAAAAACGGGGTAATAGTTTACTGGTATGTTGTTTTTTTTAGGAAAATAATGTTCACTTATAACTGGTCCTTTGATAACATTGCATGATACCAATGTACTCTGACTTCAATTAACTGTCAATTAACGCCAAGTTTGGTATCTGCTAAGCCCTTCAGCCCAACACAAAAATGTTCCCGCAGTCTAAATACTGGACTATTTCGGGTATGTTACAGGAAAGGATGTTTTAAAGAAAGAAGATGAGAGGCCTCGATGGTCCACAAGCAACAAGATGCATTCTTTTGAAATTGACGGAATAAAATAATGTGTTGCATGTGCCTGATGTTTTGTACATATTTCTGTAGGGATAAATCGGAATGCATTAGGAAAAGAAAGTTTGTGGCTTTCAAACTGAACAAAATCACAAAAGTTAAAGTAAGTTAAAGTAAAAATAAAAACGCTTAAATATTATTTCTCCCTTTTCTAGATTTAAAATAGATTTTTTCTATTTAAAATATAATGTTCAGTTAAAACCGGGATCTGTTCACGGATACAGCATAGTACCATACCATAGTGGGGTGTTTAATGTGACCCTACGTTTTCGTAGGGTCTGAAACTGAAATTGCAGTCAACTTTAAGTAGTAAGTCGAATGTATTTATAAAAGGGTTTTGTTGTGGCGAAATATGACTTCACATGCATTTTTGTTTTCTGCAATCGTTTTCCTTTTTGGGCTGCAAAAATGCACCTCCGCTGGGGTTTGGTTCCCTCGACATCTAGATGTCGTTCAGATGCACAAACAATTTGCTGAAAGCAGCTATTTCCTCTCACAGTGCCGAGTGGTGGTCAACCTAAAGCTGGTTCACAATGAAAAAAAATTGCACACACACAGTAATTGAGTTGTTGTCCTTTCCTGGGTTATTAGATTAATTCGATGAAGCTGCAACATGCACAGCAGGATAAGGCTTGGTTAATATTCAGGCCTCCCGTACAGACGCTTCAAGCTGCGTCCTTCCTTCCCCCCTGTCATTTAAACTGGGTTTCTCCTATCTAACTTATCTGGAAAAAGAAAAAAGAAAAAACATTTTCAAGGTTTGTTGGGCAACCGTGGTGACTGGTGAAACCTCTGGTGGACCGGCTCATTGGTGAACCTATAATACAGTTCAGAAGGACGCTTTATAAATATCACAGCAAAACTTAAAAATATACTGCAGCTGCTTTAGGTCAAAAAATACACCATAGCAAATCCTATAGTAATACCATAGGAGATTAAAATACCTTTAAGTACTATAGACTCAATATTGAGTACCACAGACCACAGAAGAATATTATAGGAATATTATAGCGATACCATAGGAGATAAAAATAATACCATGAAGTACGATGAGGTCACTATAAACTCACCGTTGACTACCACACACACTTGAAGTCCTTAAGGGATATTAAATACTACAGATTTTTCTCTCTCTCCGATCTCCACGGCTAATATTGCAGTGGTCAATAATCCGAGTATAACATGGACTAGGCTGTTGAATAAGAATCTAAAATAACAGATGAAGTTGTGTTCACGACCCCATCAATCACAGTGTTCTCATACCCCTATTAAAAGCCCAAAGCTTTAGGTCTACTATTAACGCCATGACTTGAATGACGTGGGAAACATTAAACCTTCTTTTTTTTATTAACTAATGCTAATGTAATGGATTTTTAAGTGACATCAGATCAAATTAACATTTAAATGGAAAGAGCTCCCTTAGACTATTTTCTCCCATTTTAGTCTTAGTCTGTTTATTGTACTCATACCAAGAACCAGGGTATACCCTTCCTAGGGCACTGTCTTTTTTTACATACTTGATTAAGAACAGAGTGGTGGCTCTCTGCTGTTCAAAGGTGCATGGTGGGATATCCATAACCAGAGGCATGCATGTTACAAATAAAATAATAATGAAATTAAACTTTCTCTTTCTTGTTTTGTTAAGAACTCCCTGGGACTCTGGACACTGACCTGTAAGGATTTCTTATTATTATTCATAGGAGAAGGCAACATTTCATAAACCTGGATGCATTAGTCTCTCTCTCTCTCTCTCCCTCTCTTTCTTTCAAACCTTTTTGAATGTGTACCAATTGGCATATGGCTACATGCCCTCCAAAATATTCTAAGAATTAACAAGAAAAGGTATGTAACCATATTAGTCTCTGAGCCATGTGAACACGACCATGTGTGATTGCTTATAATCCATCAATAACAAAAGAAAAACATATATATGCAAGCTAGACAAACTAGATTAAAAATCCAGTTTAGGCCTACTTCCTTTATAATAAAAGGAGAACAGTATTAGTGAAAATATATTTAATAATTAGACATAGCATCGTTACACAAAAGGAATGCAAAACGGAAAGTGTGAAAGTGGGTCCTTAGAATATGCAATGAAAGAGTAGACCTACTGCAAAGGTTTGTGTTCCCTCCTCAACAGCGGGGCAAGTTCATCGTGAGGGAATGCATGGTAGGACTACTGAAAAAAAACAACACATGGATCTTGAAAGGTGATGGGTTTTTACAGTTTAGGCTGTTGTGGGGCTCTGTACGTCCACGGTATGTAGCAGGAGGCTGCAATGCAAGTTCCGCCTTCAGAGGATCAGTGCAGATCTTCTCCATGGCGTAATGCCATTTTGGATTTCGGCCCTACCCAGAGACGTACGTCGAGGGTCCCAGAGGTTATGCACATGAGTCAAACTCAAGAGTCAAAATGTCTGCACAACCGTGTCATTCCTCTTGATTGTTGTCTGAATGGGGGCTTGAGCCTTCGGACTGATGGTCAAGGTCACCAGCAGATCTTTCCTGTTCAGAGAGCTGCTCGCTCGTGGGTATGGAGTTCTTCTTTGGACGGCCTTTCGGTTTAGTTGGCGACTCCAGTCCCCCTCCTTGTAACACCTGCAGGTCAGACATGAAGAGACAACTCGGGTTCAGACGGAGCCCTGAAGGCCTATTATAGACAGTGATGTAGTGATAAACAAAAAGGAGGGTAAACTATATAACCTCAGGTTGGTTAGCATGAGGCAAGCAACCGCCAAGAGAAACAAAAATCAATTCTATTTTCAGAAATTGTTAATTTATGCTGTTTTTCTTCCCTTAAAAGGTCCTATCCTCATATAACATTCATCATTTGTATGCCTCTTATTATGATGAATACAATACATTCTATACGATAAAGCTTTATATCAGCCTGGAAAGATGTATAAACTCTATTCTGCAAATAAAAAGGTGGGTAAACTGAGTTGGAGATGGGTTTGCCATCCACTACATCTCTGCCGATGGATCTAATGGGCCCTAATGTCAGGGTCAGGGTATATTCTGACTCCATTTCAAAGCTATTCCATCTGTATCCGTTGAATTAATGCAAAACAGAACTGATCCCAATAGGTTGCTGTTGTATTAACCTTATATAAAAGACAACTTCCACATCATCATCATCATCATATGGAAATATAACCTACTATTTTCTTCCATTTCATCCTTCTATTCTGGTACCACGTTTTCACTTGCAGTTGACTGAGGCCCAAAGACTCGGCAAGATCTATTCTGTAGGGAGAAAAAAATAAAACAAATCTTTAGCCTTAAAATCAATAAAAAATAAATAAAATATACAGGCTATAGCCATTTCTTATTATTTTTAAACATAAACAGGCCCAGAGCAGTCTTGTGTGTCTGTCTTTCATTCCCTGATTACAGGGGCGTCAGTCCCTGAACCATATGCCATTGCATTTAATATCATTTGAAACCAAAAACCTCCATCTCCAGTCGAGTAATGACTGATGACTGAAATTATTTAGTCAATGTGAGAAATTCGGAGACCTTTATTCGCCAAACTATTGGTTCCGTATGTTCCCCTGATGGGATTTTTTTTAATATGGCTTCCAAATAAATTTCTAGCGGTTTGTGCTTGATCTTTGCTTTCCATTTTAATGATAAAAAAATGCAAGATTAAATGTGGACTCGCTCGGGCTATTCCCAACTGACGCCCATATAGATCGCAAACCTACCTATCCGGCGTGGAGAGATACTTCTGCTTCTCAAATCTTTTCTCCAGGCCCATTAACTGCAGCTCAGTGAAGACCGTGCGGCTCCGTCTGCCCTTCTTGGTTTTACTCCCTCCGTCGATGCCGTGCTCCAGTTTCCCCCGGAGGTGGAGGTCCAGTGGCAGGTGGTGAGACGCTGCGCCGACCTGCAGGCCCGGAGCCCCGGACAGGAGCGGCGACCCCAGCGGCGACCCCAGCGAGCAGGACAGAGGGGACATGGGGAACTTCAGGAGGCTCGTCTGGTCGGCCTTCAGCACTGTGGGTCAAATGACACAGTAGGTTGTTGTTTTTATCAATCAAGCTCGGGCCGTGGCTGGTTTTTATTTGCCGTAGGCTATAGGTTAAACTGAAAAGAGATAAGAGCACGGTAGCCTGTAGGATCAACAAGGAGACTGATATACAGTAGGCTACGGGGACCTGGGGAGCTCCAGGGGGCCTTGAGAGGGTACTAGGGGTTTCCTAGCAAAATAAAAGATGAATTTTATTAGTGTTTTTGATCGTAGGTGTCACTCCCCCCACTGTTACCTCCCCCACCTATATAGTAGTAGTTATGTAATTGTGTATAAAGCCATATCTAAGAACAAATATCTTCTCAGATGGAGGTCCTGTGAGTTAATGTTCTTAAATAGGGGCCCTTGACAGTTAAAAGTGTGGGAACCCTTGGACTGATAGGATTTTGGCAATAACATTCATAAGGCCTTTATAACAAATAGGACAGTGTGCCTATTATTTCATGCCCAGGAATAGTTTTGGGAAAACAACAGCAGCAGCACTGATGGGGCCCCATGCGTCCGGATAGGAAATTCTATATTTTATCATGTGGTACTTTAAAACAATTAAAACAGGCTATTTTAATTATAGGCTGTTAAAGAGGTAACTTCATCCTTATGAGGCCACTAGTTCAGGTTATAGTACCACATTTGATTCATGAATAAAATATATATTTGGGATAGGGCCTACTGAAAACACTTGGGCTACTTTTCACAGAAATTTGAATCAATTGGAAAAATAACAGGCCTGTCAACACCTTCCTAAATTATTGTTTTCTATGAGCTACAGTTTCATATTTAGTGGTTCTTGTTCTGTGAATCTGCTTTCAAAAGTTAGAAACACGTCGCGCGTCTTCGCTCAATTCGCATGTTTAGATTGGTTTCATTGTATAAACCAGCCTTGGCAACAAAAATGTTTTACTTTTATACATATTTATATAATCTATAATCACCATAATCAGAAACGAAGACTTTTTAGATTTGAAGAACACTTTGGCACGAAGTGATGCTGCTGAATCCAAACAGAATACATCTTACCAAGTTGTTAAAGCTTGCATCGACTCTTTAAATCACATTTTCCTTAAAACAAGTGAAATTTGCCAACGGGGTGAGATAATTCCACTCGTTTCCATTGCAAATCAACTTTTTTTCCAAGCGTTTTCTCGAGATATTCCTGATAGTGCTGGAGTGATTTGTTTGATTCTGCTTGGTTTCAAGTCATTATTACTTGATTTAAAAAAACAACAATATATATCCTGAAACAAATATTCCTCAAACTGAATTGGAAACAACTGAAATGATCTCACCCACGTTAGAAGATTTTTAAATGATTTTTCAAGACTGAATGTTTTTTCATTGGTTTTAGTTCGAGCGGCTCATAATCTCCCATGCTTGCAATAACAATTTTGAATCAATTCAAAATCACACGAATGTCACAGCAAGTCAGACCGCTCATATCGACATGATCTGTTGCTTATTCAACGTTTTATAGCCAAAGGGTGAAATCCGCTTATCCGCTTACTGCTTACCCAAGTGATTGTGGAAAGGCCGGGCCGACAGGAGAGCTTGTACCCCGAATTTGAGGAGCTCCCCGGCCGGAGCCGACACCTTGTGCTCCGGGTGGTCGGTGAGGATCTCCTCTATCATGAAACTCCTGTACCGGTGGGATCTGTGGTCGGGGTGAACTTCCGGGGGATAGTAATGCGCTCCCATATCCAAGGGATGCTGCATTATGGTTTTTTTTCTGGACGCCGTAAATGACACCGAGCGCTTACACCGATGATCACTCCTTCAGTGGCCCAAGCCAGCACTCATATTCCCCGTGCCTCTACAGCTCTAAGAGTAAGACTGGTAAGACTGGAAAGAAAAAAGTATCCTCTGGTTCTGGATCAGCCTGAACCAAACGAAAAAAAAAACACAAAAACAAGTCCAGGTATAAATCTTGACTGTAGTTTGCGCGTCCTCGTCGGCTTTTTTTTGCGCTTAACTGGAGCCCAGATCTGTTAAGTTAAAATTGGAAAGGAAATGTGGCACCAAAATGGAAACCTTTGACAAAAAAAACAACAAACTCCCAAACTCAACCTTGTTCATGCCCAGTATGTGTGAGGTGTAGCTCAGTGAGATATTTGTCAGCCGCTGAGCGCGTCACCTTGGCAATGGATTGAGGAATAAGCTTTGGGTTTTATGAGTCGTCTTTTAGCCCCACCTCTTCTCGGGGTTTGTCTGCTCCGCGACTTCCCAAACCCAAAGATACATGCAAAGCCGGACTACTCCTACTACTCCGGTTTGCATGCAAACAGGAAGAAAATAAGGAGCCGATGCGACAGACATTTTAAATGCCCTGCAGGTGATAGCGCAAGTCAATGTAATGATGATGATGATGATGATGATGATGATGCGGGGCTATAACGCAGCACGGGAGGGTCTGAAGAAGACGGAATCTAAAAGCCAACACGGGATTCTTTTAATCCTGAAAAGGTCTATGTAAGGTCATCAACAACGACTAGAAAATATTTCATTGGAACTTTGCTTGATAATGTCTATACTACACTATTATAAACCTATAGCCTTATAAAACATGTACATGATTAGATTATAGATGTTAAACATTACACAGAGTTTTTTTTATTTTTTAGAAATCAAGATTATCCCATTTGTAAGTGCAGTTTTTCATTTTTAGGAACATACTGGGATACAAAATATGTTTACTGATTTGTTTGCGAATGCAGATGTTTATGTTATTGCACGAAAAAAAGAAAAATAAATGTTTAATAAAGTTGACACACCTCACCACCTCTGTGTTATTTAAACCTATAACTCTTTAAACGATGTCGTCAGTGCCAGCACAACAATGTCTGTGTATATCTGATGATACTGGGCCGTTTACAACACTAAGCAGATATCAGTGTTTCACTAAAGGCTGTCTGACCCAATGAAGGCACTCTAGCAGTGCAAGGGGGAAATGTATCATGCTACAGGTCACAAGACCCACTTCAGAGCACCTCTGGGATTTTTCCTTTGAGGTTATTTGGCCAAGAAATTATGAAACATCTACCGCAGCATATTTTTAGCATGTCTCAGGGTTTATTTGTGAAAAGTTCTAGTATTCTAAAAACAACCATGGAGCTGGGAACTTCAAACAGCTTTGGAATGCATCAAAGTTGATGAGATTTTAATTAGATTTTTTTCTTGTTCAATCAGTTTTTATTTTAATGTCTTTTTAGATTAATTGTATACATTGAAGAGTGAAGGGCAATATTGCGGAGCGAGGGAGATGACATGCAATAAATGTCATGAGCCGGAGTCAAATTCACAACATCACAAGGACATGATGCACAGCAGGGTGCCACATTTTACCTTTATTTAACCACAGCAGTCCACTTAGTACACAGAGAGGAATATTGTTTTTTTTCAAGTGTGTTACACATCATAGAAAAAAAAAATCAACGATGATAAAAACAGTATAAAATGCCAGCAATGTGAGGAGCAGTGGCTAAATGTGTGTAGTAAGACTAAATACTGCTGTTTCAAGTAGACAAGTGCAGGCTTCCCCTCCCAATTTCAGGCCTTATTCTTTCATGACATCTCTGCATGTTTTGTGTTTATGAGCTGCTTGGATGAGCATGTAATCATTGTTATGCTGAAGTACAATATTGTTAAATAGTGGCATGGATTGGCCTCTTCAAGGACAGGAGTGAAAATCTGAAAAAAGGCACTAAAAAGGAGGAATAGAGGTTTTACAGGCATGCAAAGTTTTGAGAAAGTGCTATTACATTACTATTGCATTAAAAGGTCTTAAAGGACCAAATTGTGATCTAAGCGTTAACAAAACTAATAGACCCAATAGTGGAAAAATACATATGGGGATAAGATTAGAAATTGTTTGTCAGAGCTTGATACAACTGCAAGTAATTGATAACTATCTCTAACTATTACATGTAGCAGTGTGAAGCATGCTTGTGTGGACACTATAAAACCATGATCCCTGAAAAATAAGCAAAATGATGGAAAACATTAATACTGTAACAGCACAAAGCTTCAGGAATTGTGGAATGAAAAAAATAGCAAGCGTTTTAAAATTTAATTTGCAAGTTATGCCTTTTGAGAATCTGCGTGTATCCCTAAGGTTAACATAGTCTACTGAGAAGAAGAAGAAAAGGAATGAAACAGATTAAAATTTGAAAGCAAATGAAGCTCCAGCAATATCCAAATGAGGCCTCTTTGGTCATGTTTGTGAATGAGCGATGAAGTAAGTCCGGTGAATCACAGCATCGGTTGACACTCCCATTCTGTCGACTACAATAGGGCAACCCTTCCACTACTGGAGACAGGCTTCACTGTCCCTCCCACAACCTGTCAAGTTAGTCACCTTGTCTGTGTTTTTGCCCTCAACACCATCTCTTTAAAGTCTGATAAACGACTCTTTTCTTCTGGAATAACTCATTAGTCTGTGCTTTTAAATGTGTTCCACAGGTACAAGGAGATGGCAACCGTTGATAGAAGTTTGCAGGGCCTGTGGCTGCTGAGATGGGATGTCTCCTGCATCAGAATTATTACATTGTTGGAACAAACCTGCCCCTGGTGGCGACTACTGGGATTGCAGCTACAGTAACGCTCTCTCGCTACTGCCACTGTAGTGCAAGTCTCAGGTATATGCACTGTTGCACTGTGAATATGGAATACATGGATGACGCTGTAGTTGAGTGACCATGGCCTGAGCTCATGACAATAATAAAGAGGCCACTTCAGCATGCCTAATTTTCTGATTGAACTCAAAGAGGGAAATTAGCAAGGAGGAATTTTGATATTGAAATCTCTTTTTGCGGAGGTAATCATTTGGATTTGGACTGGTACAGAGTCTGGACGTGCAGTCTTCATAAAATCAAGTCTTTATTTCATTCTGTACCGGGCAGGAATCTATACAACTCAAAAACCCACTGGGATGCAAAAGGATATTAACTGACTATTGATATTGAGAGGTCGCAAGCTCTTAACAGTTTTCCATTGAGTGTTTTGTGAGCAAAATTGTAACTTTAATTGAACTTCAGATTACCTATTTGCTGAATGTTTGTCTGTCCCAGTAATGCTCACTTTATATATTGTTCTGATATAGATTATTGTGAAAGCAGAAGAATATCCATAATCAAAAGGTGACAATCTTTACTTTTGCTTCATATACATACTTTGATCTGAAATACAAATGAAGGAGTCTTCAATCAAAAAGAACAATATGTCTCTCTACTTTATTTCATAGCGTCCATTTACTGTGCAACTCAACCACATAATAAACAACCACTAGGCAGCAGCAGAGTACTTCAAAACACATTGAACAAAGTCATCTCTTTCTTTTTGAGGATGTTGAGTGTGTTGCTCTGGTAGTTGTAGCAGGCTAGTTATTAGTGTTGGTAGTATGCTAAGAGCCTTTTCATCCAAAGACATTGAGCTCAATGGGAAATTATATTTCCAAAGGGTATAAAACACCTGTGCAAATCAAATTGAACATCTACATTTAAAAAAAATCTATTTTTCATGTTAGGATAGCAATTGTATATGGTGAATCAGTCATGTAAGTCTATATTAAAGTAGTTAATTTTAATATTTGTTTGAAAAAGATTTTCTTCTAATTTCCTGTGTAATACTATGATAATTCTGAAAAAAAAAAAAAAATAGTGTAGTATTTAAATAAAATCTTAGAAATATACAAATATTACAACAAAACTTGAAAATAGCATGCAACTACTATGGGTAATAAAAAAAAACACCACAGGAAATTCTGTTGTAGTATCCTGGGAGATAATAGTACCACACTCTACAGCAAGTCTCCACAGGAATATTATGTGAATAATGCCGTGATTTTTGAAAAATCAAAAATCAAAAAAATATTCAGTATTTTTGAGGCCCAGATGAACCAATTGATATATGTTAACTAGACTATTTCTCTCTGGCTGTGGTCACGTGACGCTACTGGACCATTTCAAAGACAACATAGTAAAAGCTAGCTTAGTGTAGCTGGCCAAATGCTATGGCTAGAAGACTCTGGCTCGCTACGTGCCATGGATGGAATGACTATGGTTTCAGATAGATAAATCGACTGTGTCAAAAAGCCCACAGGAAAGTACCGGACTCAGAGGAGATTAATACGGTAAGTCAGGCCTGCTCCAGCTAACGCTAGCTACCACAGTAACGTTAGCTAATGAGCGTCAACGTTAGCATGCAGCATCAGCACCAGCCACACTAGTTTGGAGCTACACAAGAATCAAGCGAGCAGTCCTTCTGACCGTCTCAACCAGAACCAGCGCCTGTGACACTGATGCATGTCAGTAACTGTTATGAGCTAAGATAGTTAGCCACTCAGCTAAGTAACTTAACCAGAGAGCTGACAGCTGTGCAGCAAAATAGAAAAATATATTTTGCCTGCTAGTAGCTAACTAAGCTGGCCAACTCGCCTTTGACACTGGCAGAAAGGAAGGCAGGAAACTATGGAATTTATGACAGCTTGGTTATGTCTTAGAATAGACACTTTGCCAGATTATTTTCATGACTACATCCTTGATGCACAGATTTCTTTCATCACATTGTATTCTTTGGGATGACAGGTGGAGGGAGTGTGTAGCTCAGGTGCTCTAATTTTATTGTTAATGCTTTAATCACAAGAAATGTGCAACAAGAACAATTCATCAACTTAACATCTTCTCACATTCAGCAAGAATTGTTGCTTTTAATCTAATTCATGACAGATCTTGCCCCATGATGTTAACCTTGCTCAGGGGCTAGCTGGTCTACAGTCAGGCTTAGTTCAGTGTTAAGAGCCCTCTTAGCCTGGTGTTCAAAAGGTAATAGGACGCAGTCAAGTACCAGTCAAAAGGGTCTTTGCTGTATGTGGCAGATGGCAAGGCGGCACCGTTAAAGCATTCCCTTATGCTCCTTAGCTCGCCGCCTGATAGGGATCACGTCAGACACAATATCATAAATCTATCAGACAAAGCATGGGGTGAGTAGCGCCATGTCATGGGGCATATTTTCTTTGTTAGCAAGCTCAGTGGAAATGGGTCTCACATCCCACGCTCATACTGAGTCACTGGCAACATCTCTACAAGACATCTCTCGGTCTTCACGCCATCTCTCCCAGTGGACATCAACTCGTGCGTCCACAGAGAATGTGTGAAACACGCATTTGGCTGCCTTTGTCTTGATTAGTGGATACGCTGGAGGGATTGAGGTGGTTGTGTAGCCATATTAGACCTATAATTAAAATCTTACGCAAGCATGTTTGTCACGAAGAACACCTTCTCAGTCCCCAGCCTGTTAATTAAGAGGTTCCTATAAACAATGCCAAATGGTGTTGGGCTCCAGCTGGGCAGGCTGATGGACTGATTGGATGGTCTTCTTCCTGGCAGCAATATTGGAAACAGCTCAACCTGTCATACGATGTTTTGTGCCATATCAGTTTGTAAAGAGAAGTGTACGTTACAGTGTGAAAGAAGTCCAATAACATGGCTGGAAACAGACGGGATCTAACTTTACACCATGAATTATACATCGTCTACAGGAGCATTGGGTCTCAACTGGTTATGCATGGAGACCTACATTTGATCCTGTCACTATTAAATAAGATACTAATTAGCTCTTTATACAAAAAAAATAGGTCACCTGACAAAACACAATCCTAGCCAATATATTTAAAACCTAATGTCCCCATAATTGATAGATCTGGACCCCAAAACATCAGCCTAGACTACTACCTGATGTAGGCTACCTGATTTGACACATTAGAGGATGGATGGACTGGTCAGTTGAAGGATACATGTCTGAGTAAATTGAGGAAGAAAATATGTCAGTTTGACTCTTGTTTTTGACTCTTCTCGTGGTAGGCCAGGCCTCTTTCAGCCTGGCAGTGCTGTGGGTGGTACTCTGGTAAACTAAAATGTAGGCTACACAAAGTGGTAGGCTATGCTAGTGTATTTTTTCCAGCTAGAAAAAACTGGTAAGCATCCTTCTTAAAGATGTACAGTTTTTGGCCTCTAAAAATGTGGTGCTTGTCAGCACAGTAGGGAACAACACGTCACTGATATGGAAAGACAAGAACACACGAGCACACCATCATTTTGTTGGTCGGTCTATACCTGATGGGCAAGCCAGCTGGATGAAACAAATGCAACTTTGCCAAGCCATGAAAATAAACGTGGAACTGCAGTTTGTGCAAGTTGCTTCAAATAATGCAACAATAAAGAAGAAGAATGGAAATGTGATTTACAAAGGTTTTAAAATGTGTAAAAGCTTGTAGATAAGGTGGCTTCAATACTCACGCTGTCTATTTGGGTGAAAATTACAATGTAAACAAGTTACGTCGTACCCCGGGTGAACCTCTCCTCTCTCTAAACTACAGGCACAATCCTTGACCTTTGCCCATCAAAAGTTAACATGTGATGTTGAGTATGCCTGTGCAATTGTTAGTGGATCACAGTGAAGCCCAGAGCTGTAAAGGTGCAGTGTTTCACCCGTGTACAATTAGTACAACAGTGATGCCCATTAAGGCTCTTGGTGTAACGTGAGAAATACTTGGTCCCCAGAGTCAAACTGACACTCGGGGTGTACTAGGTGACGCCACTCTGATATTGGACTACATAAATCTGATGTGTAAGTCAAGAAGTGTTGTTGTGAACCAGCACAATAACAGGTGTATACCGTGGTCACATTAATAAATGATGTGTGTGGCTTCTTTCGCCTCAGAATTCGGCATTTAATCTCTCAAACGTGGTTGAAGATATTCTTATTTGCTGCAATTCACAAGCAGGATTTGTAGATTTAAGGCTCAGCGGAGTGTGGCTGAGACCGACGAGGCTGTTTTTAACCTAAGCCCATTTTAAAGCCACTTCATTTGCTTTGTGTGGGTGATCTGTGGTTTGTAACTCGGCACCTTGGATCTCAGGATGTGCTCCTAGCTCCCACTGTTCTCCCCAGGCCACGCCCACCTGATCCCAGCGGTGCAGTGGTCAGACTGACTGACACATGAGCTGGTGACATGGTGGCTCAGTTTGCACATTTCCCTCGCTCCCTTGAGTTATCTTGCCAGGCAACGCTGCGCCCGCTCCTAACAACTCATTTGTGTTCAATTTGTGACTGTTTGCTTAATCAGCAGTACCTTAGCTTCAGCTTGCCAGCATTTTTTTTTTTGCCTGCCTTTTAACACAATGTTTATTCACACCTTTCAGCCCCTGCCATGGCAGCTGGTGTCAGTCTGCTGAGTGACCTGCCTTACTCCAGCAGTGGAGCCTGCAGTGGAGAGATCAGCACAGACATGGAGACAGGTAGGAGAGATCTACAACACAACAACAGTACAAAGAGAGATGATGGGTTTTTGCAAAGCCAAGGCACAGGATCGTTAACTTGCAATGATCTAACTCAATTTAGTCAAATAGCCTATTCATACCCTACTGGAGGCAGAAATTAGATTTATTAATGTTGGGGCTTTGGGCTCGTCAATATCAAGGTCAGCTTCAGTATCAAGGTCACCAAAAAGGAACTCAGTTTACTCAAAAGTGAAATAAGTCAAAAGTAAAATAAGTCCTGTCAAAATACTTTTTCCACAGGATCTTTAAATTATATTTTAGAAACATGAAGAGAAATATTGTGAGTTTACCTGTTGTATTCTGCAGCCATCCAGATAATACTGTAAAATCTCTAACATTTGTGGGGGGAAATTTGTGTAATGCATACTTTTTTTTTCATTTCTCAACCCTTTTAAAATGACTGAAATGAAAAGTCAGAACTATATCTCAATGCTGTAAGTGGCAAGAAAAATCGTATCCGATTTCAGCAAATGAGTTGAATGAATTGATACATAAAATTGGTAGTAAATCTGTAATAAATGATTGGGTGTTTCAGACCCTGTAAATTCAGTAACACTTGGATGTCGTGTCCATAATGGTTAGTTTATTATTATTTAACAATCTCAGGGTGTACAGCTGTTTTTTATTGTATGCACTCTCTTGTTTGTCTATTTATTCATATGCATCTTGTTAGACATTTTATTGTTGCTTGAGAACAAAATTGTATTATGTATTTTGGTTTGTTCACTGTGGAAATGCAAATTTAAGTTTTACAATCATTTAATAGTTTCTCTCCTGAGTTATTCTGCCAGTCTGAGTCCAATTATCTCATTCATTACACTGGAATTGGTTTGCTAGAATGTTCCAATATTAATTTCAGAAGAGGATCTTCCCTTTGCTCCTTTAACTCTAAAATAATGAATCAATGTCATGATAACGTACTAACAGGTAGAAAATAATTAGTTGCTGATTGATGATTTGGGTGATTTCTGGTGTTCCTATACCTTCTGGTCCTACAACCCTCCCTCATACTCGGTGTATTCCTGCCCGCTCTTCCCACATACTGAGAGGCCTTCATGAGCCAACAGTATCGAGTCACCTTTTGGCTTCAATTTGATGGTGCACTGGGCACTGAATTGTTGAGTGGCCTTTCCAGCCCATAGCGTTACAGTAACATTATAGTTACATGGTCTTGTTTTATTTCTGTTCTGCTGATCTCCCATTAGTATAGCTGATTGATTGTTGATGTCTCTTTGTGTCTTTTAGGAAAGTATGGGGGGGAAATAAATAAATATATAAATAAATATAGCATAGTAGTAGTACAGTTAACAGTGTATTTCTTTAATGAATTGGAAGAATAAGAGTTTAATCTGCTGATATTGTACGATTTTATATTTGAAATACGTGGCTATTGTTGATTAGCCTACATAAAATGGCAGCAAAATAAATGTTTAATAGGGTAGTCATTTTGTGGAGGCTGTGTGTTTGGTACTTTACTCAATCATGGATATGCCCTTTAGTTAGAATGAGTGTGGCATTATCGTCTGTCCGTAACGAGTTGATTGTCTCAGAACGTGTGTGTGTGTGTGTGTGTGTGTGTGTGCGTGCGTGCGTGTGCGCGCGCACAACATTCGCCCCCATCCGCCTCCTACTGACAACTTTGGAGGTGGTTGTCATGGAGACACTTGAAATGCTGCTGATGAACTGACGGACTGTATTGGCCTCGCTTGTGCCAGTGGGTGATTGTTCTGTGATGATTCACCGCGGGCTTAGAGCTGTTGAGCCGGCAGCCTCTATCAGTAGACAGGCGCTACCGCTGGTTATCACAGCCCGGACTGTGAGATGCAGCGTCGAGGTCGTCACTCCCTAGCCGGGGATTTGACGGGCAGTATCAGCTGGGAGAACCGCAGGCACTCAACCTCGGACATCCTGCTGAAGGTCCTACAGCGCAGGCGGAGCTCTGCTGTGGAGCTGCTCTCCTCCTCCTCCCAGAGAGTCATGGTGGCCGTCAGTGTTCACCCAGCTCAACCTCCCACTGAACGCAAGGCCAGAAGATGTACTGACCCGCTTCGGCAGAGCTACTGATTGTTTACCACTTAAATGACTAGCATTGTGCAGGGAAGGTCTTGATGATGACTTTTGTGAGGGAAATTAGCTCTGAAAGTTTCGTCAAAGCAGCGATGTGTGTTGTCATACTGTTTTTTATTGTTTGTTTTTTCTTTTCTTCCCAGCCAACGCAAGGGTCCCTACAGCAAAGTACACCAAGATGGGGGAGACCCTAAGGCATGTCATCCCCGGTCATATGCAGTGCTCCATGGCATGCGGAGGGAAAGCCTGTAAATACGAGAACCCCTCTCGCTGGAGTGACGAGGAGCAAGCCGTTAAAGGACTCTACTCATCCTGGTGAGTTGTGCACTCTTAACATAACCCTTCATACAACCCTCTTGTGTTGTCTTAGTCGTGTAGAGTGTCTTTCTCAGTCTCACTTAAGTACACATCAATGGCTACACAAAAAAAAATCAATACATGTGCCTGGCTTTTCCTTTGCAATGTAATCATTTGTCTTTTAATGGAGTAATCGAACAAATCAGAGCTTTTGGTTTCAGTGCATCCGTTCCGTATGTTCACAGGGCTGTTTTGATATCTTGGGCTCATCCAAGTTGTGTGTTTCTAAAATCACCCAGCGCTCACTTCTCGATCTGTTTAACCTGTAAAATCCTCCACTTACAGGATTACAGACAACTTGCTGGCTATGGCAAGGCCTTCCACCGAAATTATAGAGAAATATAATATAATTGAACAATTTCAAAGGTACAGTAGTCTCACTTTATCTGAAAATTGAGGTTGATTTTTTTTTTTTTTTTTTTGTGATGCTTTACTAACATTTTGCTAAACAATGAAATGAAGTACATTGATTAATGGATGATTTGTTGTAGCCGTATGATCACCTGTGCCAAAAGAGTGCTTTGAATGTGTTCTGTTGTCTTGTGGTCTGTTATCTGGAGTGTTGTGCACGCTGACATGGGCATGTTGCTGTGCTCAGGTGTGGTTTGAGGACGGTCATTAACCTGCAGCGCCCTGGAGAACACGCCAGCTGTGGCAACTCACTGGAGCAAGAGAGTGGTTTCACTTACCGACCTGAAATCTTCATGGAGGCAGGCAGTGAGTCTCTTTCCATCCAGTGTCACCAGCACATGATCAAACTCACCTAGAAGGGTGACGTAGGCAAGTGATTAGTGAGTCTAGGAAAAAGAAAGTCCTGAATGTTGGTGGTGGTATATTATAGAAGAATAACTTCTCTAAACCTCAAATCTTAAAAAAAGATGTCCCAAATAAAGAACAAATGATGATGTCGAGTCATCCAAGGAAAAACACAGCTCCAGACCATGACACACCCATTTTTGATTGCAACCAGACAGTTATAGTTTGGACGCATCTGTCTCATCTGTCAAAATTCCAGAAATCTTCAGTTTTGTCCAGGTTTTGTCCAGTACACAGTAGAGGCTACTTCCTGGCTACCCCTGCATGAATGGCATTTATATGCTTTTTTTTTTTTTTTCCTTGTGGTTATATTTTAGAAGGACATGCCCTTCAGAGTCGATGTCGTATTAAATGCTCCGCTTTTATATATTATTTGTTTTTACAGTGGACCGATGGAGCCCCAATATTTTTGACATGACTTTGTAACCTTCCCCAGACTGATTTTACTGCATGCACAATTTGCGTGAAATTGGTAAAGATCCTTTATTTCAGTTAAAAAAAGGATCGCATGGTAAAAACTCAAAAATGTATATGAACATGCACAAGTGGTTCACAAACCGTCACTCATGGCTGTACATGGTTTTAGACCCAAATATCACATTCTGATATTTGTTGCTGTGAAGAATCATCTTTATCTATCGAGTGGTATGGCATAGTTCGTGGGGGCAAGACAACTATCTGTGAATCATATTGAACACCAAAATCAAAGTCAAATCAAGAAATGAATGAGAGGAAATGGCATCGCTGTGCCATTGCCTTGTGCATCTCGCCCTTGTGTGTTTTTTGTTTTTTTGAATCAGCCCAAAATGCGATTGAGGAAACACTTTTTCTACGAAATTTTAGATTTGTATGAACACGCCCTTATATAGGATCGGATAGGCATATAGGACTCCTGTCAGAGAAGTCTATCTGGGATGAAGTGAGTATAATATAGTATAAGAAGTGTAATGGCATAATGTTTTGTTTACCTGTTACATACCAAGGGATTACACCCGCTATGTCTTCTGAGGTTGGCAATCTTGATTCGTCTTCCTAATAAGCTCTCCTGAGATCGAGCCTAGCCCCTTAGTCAAAGCCTGAGCTGCTTTTGGAATAGTCTTGTCCTTCGTTTGACACTCAACTACAAGCCTCCAGTGTAAACATTGGCTTCTTATTCAGCCCTAGATATTCAGTCGACTGCATGCACAGTTCTTCAAAGTTCAATTGAGGCACTTTTTTATTATTATTATAATCATTATATATTAATGAACCCTGTAGCTCAATATTGGACCTCTGTGAATCCTATTTTCTAACGTTTTATATTGCAGTCTACTTCTACAACTTTGGATGGAAGGACTACGGCGTGGCGTCTCTAACTACGATCCTTGATATGGTGAAAGTCATGTCATTTGCCATCCAGGAGGGCAAGATGGCTGTCCACTGCCACGCCGGTCTTGGAAGAACAGGTTTGTAACGCCAGCAGTCATAATGGTGTGAAAATACTCAAGTCCACATTTATACTTATATCAATTTCCAATTTTACATTTTTTCTCCATATAGGTGTGTTGTTGGCTTGTTACTTGGTGTTCACGTCCCGGATGAGTGCTGACCAGGCCATCCTATTCGTGCGAGCCAAGAGACCCAACTCCATCCAGACTAGAGGCCAGCTGCTGTGCGTCAGGGAATTTGCCCAGTTCCTGGTTCCTCTCAGGAGCGTGTTCTCCTGCGCTGACCCTAAAGCAAATGCCGTCACCTTGTCCCACTACCTGACGAGACAGCGCCACCTGCTGCACGGCTACGAGGCGCGGCAGATGAAGAACGTGCCAAAGATCGTTCAGCTGGTATGCAGGCTCCTCCTGGACATCGCGGCCAACCGGCAGGTGGTGGTCGAAGAGGAGTTGCTGGAGATCCCCGACCTCACGGCTGAGGTGGAGAAGACGGTGTCCCAGCAGGCCCTCCAGCAGCTGGGGAATGAGATGAGAGGAAAGGGCATCCCTGTGCCTTCACCATGCTCATCTCGTCCTCTCAAACCACCCCCTCTGCAACCCAGACCTCTTCACAATCAGCCTCTCACCAGTGATCATGAGCTAGACCCACTCTGGAAGGAGCAGAATCTGGAAAGTCCTACGAAATCTCTCTTTTCTGGCAACAGCAGCCTCAGTTACAGTGATTCTGCCCTGAACAAACTTGGTCCGGGGCAGAACCGTTTAGGGAGTCTTCGGAGCAACAAGCTACCAGTCAACCGCCTGATTAAACGCTCTCTCTCTCATAACAGCCTCAGGGCCTGTAACCAACCCGGATTTCATGACTTCCCTCCTCAGGATGTTATTCTCAACATTCAGGACTCTCTCTTTCTGACTACTGGCTCAGATGGTGTGCCGAAAATGGAAGTAAACCAAGACACTGGACTCCCCTTTTTAAAAAAGCAGCTACACAAGGGGTGTCATAGTTTGTCCTTGGATCTCTCAGAGCAGGGACGAAAAGCTCACTGTAATGCCACGTTGCCAGCCTTATCAACAAAGAGTTGCTCAGTAGGCAGTGAGAAGCACCCAGAGTTGCATATGTCAGTGGTGGGAGGTGCAGACAAAGCGGATAACCTAGAGGGGCTGAGAGAGGTCCCCTTCGTCACCCTCCAATCAGAGCTCTCCCTAGAGGCCAGGCACCTACTGGTGGCCAAAGCACTGGCCATGGACCTGACTGACAAGGATCTCACTTCCAAAGTCGCAATGTGGCAGGTAGGGCACCTCATAGGAAGACGTTCAACTTTGTCATACTTTTTTATGGGTTTTTTTAGACATTTGTATGATTACCTTAAGCAAATGGCTTTTATATTGATGTTTAAAAACGTAGCACCTTCAACATTCAACTATTTTTAAGGAAAAAAACTACATTGAGGCTCTTCATAGATTAGATATTATGACAACTGGCAATTACATATTATGTCAACAATGTTCTTTGTGTCAGACAGAACCATAATCATTTTTGCTTATTGGTTGTTCCTTGTCACAGACAGTGTTGCCCATGGTTAGGGTTCCTACTGGCCTTGAAAATCCTTGAAAGTTTGTGGATTTGAGAAAAACAATGTAAAGTCTAAACATTTATGAAAATGGCATATGACATATATAACCCTATGATGGATATTTGCTGGATATTTGAGTGTGGTAACCCTGCTTGTTTTGTGTTTGTGATCCACAGGCAGAGTTAAACTCCAGGGAGGGGGCATGGGAGAGGATGTGCATGGAGAGAGATCCTCTGGTCCTATCCAGTCTGATGTGGTCGTGGCTTGAGCAGCTCAAGGACCCCATTATCAGCATTGAGGATGTCAACGCCCTCAGTGAGAAGAACTACAACCCACAGCATGCCCTTGACTCACTGGAAAAGGTAGCTTTGTCAAATCCTCTGTGTGGGTTCAATATGGAACATCTTGTACTTCAAATCTGCCAACTCACTGGGCCAGCACTGTCTGAAGCCAACAATGTCTATTGAGTAGCCGCAATAGACCAGAATGCAATGCAGCCAGGCATGTTGTGTTGTGTTTATTTTCTTTTGGCTGGAAAAACAAACTATCTTGCTCTTACTATGCTAACACTATCGTTCTCCACCTACATGTATAACCCATAGGTGGATGCAACAAGTTCATGCCTGTTCTCTGGGAGTTGTCAAAAGGCATTCTGGGAAATATAGGAACTCAGTAACTGAAGTAGAAGTTTGCCGAGGCAGGTTGAGGTTTCCCTCAACCTGCCTACAAGTGGGTACACCAAAAATAAAGTAAATTATGACACTTCATCACAAACTCCTGGAATGCATTCAATGTCACAGATTGCTGATAAATAACAGTCTAAGAATAGATTAAGGTGGAATTTTCCTTTAAATCACACTCAATTAACATTCACTATTTGAATGTGCACCATAGAAATCATAGTATAGTGATTTCTCCTATTTAGCTCACTAACACATTCATGGTATTCAAGTGGTGTATGTATAACATGTAAAATATAACATGTCAATTCTGATAGCATCATGCAGTCTGTGGTCTATAGTACTATCCTGTCCTTACTTCATTCCCAGGGCCACAGGCTCACTCTGCTGTGTGTGCTCGACTGTGCAGCTCATCTTCTGGCAATACCTGAAGAAGTGGAGACCACTTTTCTTAACCAGACAATAAAAGTGTTTACTATGGTGAGTACTCAGGAATTTGTCATTGCAGAACTGTTTGGTGGGCGTTCGTCATACAACGTGTGTGAAGATTGTTGTGTTTGATGTTTCCTCTTTCTCCCCAGATTCACACTGCCTCAGAGAACAACCAGGCCTTATACAAAACCCTGAAAGCAATCCTGACACCAGTTCTGCATGAGATGCGAGAGAAAGCTATGGAAGAGAATGAAAGCTCCTGATCCAACCCTGAAAGGATTGGTCTAACACGTGGAAGAGACGCAAAGGAGATTCCACTCTGACCTTTGGGCATTATTTTAAGCCAGTTCCTCACGTCAGATACTTGGGAGACTATACTATTTGGAGACGTGATGTAATTTGAGGGTCAAGCATTTCATGTTTCTTCAATGCTCTTTATATACTCTTTGTTTGACTAAGCACTGCCATCCTGTATGTCAATGTGCCACAACGCTCAGTTTGAAATTATTTCTTTGTCATGAAGTGTCTTGTTCTACTTTAATATTTGTGAGGGATTATATATTACTTTTATTATCTGTGTTAGTTGTGCAGAAACGAATAATTCTCACCAAGTCAATGTTACGTTGACTTATTTAAACATGTTTTGCCCAGCTGTCAAAGCTGTTGGGGAAGAAAAAAAAGTAATTTAAACCAAAAGATCTTTTTACACTGTGCAAATGCTACAACGTGTCTTATTTATTTATATGTTCTCATTTGAAATGGAGCAATTTGTATGAAAACTTTAGCCTAGACGACAAAATGCAAGGTTGCTATGTTTTAGATAGAATATAAGGATTTATCCTGGAATGAAATGCAAACTGATGCAACTCTTATGGTGATGCAGATCAGCAGGCCACAGTGCATTTGCCTTTCCAAGCAATGTTTTTCGTCCTCAGAACGATGCAGCGAGCACCAAAAACACGAAACTTCTGATCGTACGTGAATTTGTAAAACGGCAGCTTGCCTCGACTCCTGCATTTGGCAAAACGCTGTCTGCCTCAAGTGAAATGGGCTCTGTCTGAACTTACTGTAACACGCTGCTGTCTGTAATGTTGGCCTGCCCGTGTTCCCTGTGGAGCTGTTGAGACGACTCAGTGACCCGGCTCTGGCCTCGTATGTCTCCGGACACAATGTAATGTCGATCTGCTGACACATTGTGAATGTTGAACACTGACATAACATAATCTGCCCAAGCCTATGAAAGGAAATAAGACATAGTACTCTGTATTTTCAACAAGCACTATTTTTTCATTGTCGGGCTTGAACAATTAAACAAACTTAACACAAGCTATGTGGGTTTGAGTCTTTTCCTTGACTGAAATGAAAGCCAGAAGTCTGTTTTTGCCATCTTCAGTAGCAATCGTTTTTTCTGAGTGAATGGACTGCCACTTCAAAACCCAGAAAAGAGGCATACAGCACCTCCTGGTGACGCTACAGGAGGTTAACATCCATTATTCCCCATTTGAAATCATTTTGACACTCTTAAAAGATACTAGAAAAGTGTCAGTTGTGGGATTATTTATTGTAATGTCGTCCATTAATTTATTGGCAAACCTCAAATCATCTAAATGTGTAATGTTAACTATCCCTTAAACATAATAATGAAGCTATAAGAAGGTTTGGTAGCATTGAATGGAGCAAAAATGCGCTCTTCAAAACTCCCGTGATGGCCGTTGTTTATGTAGGACTTTCAGGGGTGCATAGTACTCTACATGTGTCTCGTGTGAATGTGTTGATCTCATCCCAAATCTAGCCAGGAAGAACCTGTTGGCTAGGATGAATCAAAGTGGTGCACTTCACCAGATTAAATGACCGGACAGCACATTTTGCCATTTGTCTTGTATGGCAGCTCTGAGACTCCATTTTATCCTGCAGACAGAATCTCTTAGAAGTGCATTAATAAAATCAGCCATACAGATAATAGCATCAAGAATGAAAGGATATTTGATCAAATATTCTCCTGTGTGTTTCAGGGGTGTCAAACCGTGTGCCATGGAGGGCCGAGAGTATGCAGGTTTTCGTTCCAACCCAAGAACACACCAGGTGATTTCACTGATTAGCCAGAGAGGAGGGACTAATCAGTGAAATCACCTGGTGTAGTGTTCGGTTGGAATGAAAACCTGCATACTCTCGGCCCTCCATGGCACACGGTTTGACACCCGTGCTCTAGATTATTAGAATCACTACAGTCCACCTGTATGCCAAACACTTGACAACAGGCAACCCTGCACATGCTGCCTTCAAGGGCTCCTTATAAAATCATACTTCCAACACTGAAAGTTGTAAATACAACTTGTTGTGCATTCAAATGTTTTTGGGTGAAATAAATACAAAAATAGAGCCAATTTACGAACAAAGAGCTACTTTGTGCTGCAGTGTCAGAAAGAAAAGGAGAATTGTGAATAAAGCATGCAAATGATGCTTTACCTTTTGCCATGAGAGCTTAAGGTTATTTCTCTTATTCAGAGAAACAATCAATTACATATTTTTTTGAATTATGTGTCACTATTCGCAGATCGTTATGTGGGTCTGATTTGATAGCACCTCATTTCCTGATTCAAAATTGTGTGTATGGGAACACTGCATATGCATTGACAATCAGAAATAAACCCAAACATGAACACGTTGCAAGATGATGAATCCTCCAAGCATCATTCCCCCCAAAGTTTACGGCTACAACAGAGCGTTTTGACCATTTCCCTTCAGTAAAATCGCCCTTGCTCTATTAAAAAGAGCAGCGGTCCTTTCAGGAAGTTGGCCAGTTGCTCTTTCACCATTTCAGCTCTTTCCACAAGTTATTATGGAGTGAGTTATGATATGCAGTATTGTCAGCCAACCATGGTCCAGTATTCTGCCTGTGAGGACTTAGACTTCAAATGAATTCAATTAACACCCTTTTAGCTAAATTTATTTATTTATTTATTTGTAAAACATCACAAAGTACATTATCAAAAAACACTACACATGGGCTCGTAAAGTTGTCACTGTTTACTTTCAGCTCAGCTGTTTGCGGCACTTGCGGCACAATTCAGAATGGAGACGGGGTGGATCTATGAGGTTTTGCCGACTGTGAGGATTTACGAGGAGTTACGAGATTTAGTCACAAGCTTGTTTTAATACTTTTCATTGGTTAAAAATGTATGAAACCCACACACAAATGTAAAGACTGACCAATAGCATTGATTTATGTAGAAAATTAAAAATGACAAAATATGGAGATACAAGGTTTCTGCCCGACAGCGACAATATGAAAGTTCATTTTGGTGGGACATCCACATCTGATGGGGCGGCATCACAGCAACGGCAACTCAGTCGACGTCATCATAGGACTAGGGGACCATGCAGACGCCAACTCTGCCCAGATAGGAGAACGTAACGCCCGCTCAGTCAGCATTGTCCTAGGAGGCGGGACCAACCAGACGCCAACTCTGCCGGGCTGCAGCCTGGGACAGATAGGAGACTCACCCACACACACCCATACACACACTCTCACTCACACAGACAAACATGACCAGCGTCACTGGACAGCAGCAAGTAGACCAGGAGAATAGGACATGTAGGCAGGACGCTAATATCCATCGGCAGGACCCTGAGCTAGGATAAGCTAACTGGTCTAGCCTTACTCTGAGAAGAGACTGAGCCTAGCCTTACTAGACTAGCCTTATTCTGAGACGAGACTGAGCCACTCCCTCAGGGCTGGTCAAATGACAGAGAGAATAAATGGGTTTTTAGCCTCGACTTAAAGACGTCGATAGAGCCTGCCTCTCTGACTGAGGCAGGCAGACTGTTCCATAGGTAGGGAGCCCGGTAAGAAAAGGCTCTGTTACCTGCAGTTTTCTTTTTGACTGCTGGGATAGACAGGTAGCCAACGTCCTGAGATCTAAGGGCACGTGGCGGTTTGTATGGTATAATCAAATCGGATAAATAGGACGGTGCCATCCCATGTAATGATTTGTATGTAAGTTAAAGCACCTTAAAGTCTCTAGGTTAATCGGGAGGTGCCGCTGCCAGGGGTTAAAGTAGATGCAGACTTGTAAAAATCGGTAGATATGGGGGGGAAATGGCTAGGGGGGGGCACAGTTTCAGTCTGCTCTGCTGTAAGCCCTAACCTGGCAGACTCCACACCCTTTCTAGGCCTAGCAGGTTCTCTAATCACCTGCATCCCGGCGAGCTCTACGGACAGATGTCAGCTTTCCCTTAAACATCTATCTATGTTGCTAGATAATAAAGCAGCGCCTACTCCATTAGGGTGGTTTGCCCCAGAAGGAGGGCCGCAGTTATCTAAGAAGACTAATCCCTTTTCATCACAGAACTTCGCCAGCCAGAGGTTGAGGGAGACTAATCTGCTATAACTCTCATCATTGCCCCTCGCGAGAGGTAAGGGGCCAGAGACAATTTATCGATGCCGACACATCTTCCTAGCGAATGTAATGTAATGCCAAGCCAAAAGACAGAGATACACAATGCCCAAGGAGGCTCTAAGGCAAGTGCATATCCCTCAGACTTTGTTGTCCAGGTGATGATGTGCGCTTGTTTCCAAAGGTACCGGTGGACCCGGCTAAACAAACATAACGCCATAGGAGGAATCAAGTCTTCAATCATGACCTCCAAGAATGTAAGCACCAATCCCTCTCGTCCGTTCCCTCTCTCATCTCCATGTGTGACTTCCCAAGCCCAGGGCGTTCCTCATGTATTCATACACGACGTAGGTGATGACGACAACAGGGACGACTTCTATCAAGCTCGGGGTGAGTCCACAGTAAAGTCCAGCCAGCCCCCTCTGGGCCACGATGCTCCGAAATGTGCCCATCATGGAGAGCCGGGGGGCACCCTTCACCGAGGCTGAGAGGAAGAGAAGGGACATTAATATCTTACTTGTACATGAGGGGATCTGCACAGTAACATACTTTATATCACTACACATATTGCTACCTTGGGCTTGCATGTGGGTTCGGACCAGCATCAGTGGGTAACTGGCCAGCAGTCCACTGGTGGCAGAGACTGAACCACAGCAAATCGGCATCATGACTCCTGGGTTGGCTGGATCTTGGCTTTGGTGCAGCCAGATGTTCCTCAGAGTCTGTAGGTGAGAAGGAATGAGAGAGAGGTAAACTCTGCATGTGTCTGTGTGTGTGTGTGTGTGTGTGTGTGTGCATGTGTGTGTGTGTCCTACTGACCTCGTAGACAGCCAGGTCGATGCCAGTGCCGGGGATGGTGCCCAGTATGCTGGGTACAAGGCCCTTGTAGAAGGCCCTCATGCCTTCTCTCCGGTAGATCTGCCTGGCGCAGTCTGCTATTCCAGAATACTGGCCTTGGGTATTCATGGTCAGACGGGTCTTCATCACCTTGGAGGAAGAGGAGGACAGATGGAAAGGAAGTAACGGGTAATATAGGGTACATTTACATTTTACATTTAAAAAAACTTGGATGCATACAACTATCAGGTCGGGTTCACTCCTCCTTGTTAATGTTCATTCTGTGCAGGTGTCCCTCCAGAAATGAGATTCATCAACTGTATGTGTATGTGTGTGTGTGTGTGTGTGTGTGTGTGTGTGTGTGTGTGTGTGTGTGTTAGCCTGGTCTTACCTCCATTGGGTAGATGGCAGTCTGAGCTACGGCTCCAGCCAATGAACCAGCTACAATCCTCTGCTGAAGCCGCAGGTTTCCTGTCTCCTGATTGCCAGACATCATACGCTTGATCTACAAGAAGGATGGAGCAATGGAAAAAAAATTAGGTACAAATATGTTGACTCAATACTAATATACAACATACTAATTTGAAAAAAAAACAGCAACAGACCGATAATACTTATGAAAAAGAGAATGGATGTTAGGTTGAAAAGTTGAGAGGGGATGGAAGAGGATGATGGGAAAGAGTGAAATAAAAAATGTATGGTGATGTATAAATGACAATGTCACAAGGTGAGGTGGAGATTGAGCAAGAGAGAGAGAGACAAAACAAGTTCATTAGTCCACTTCACCTGTTCAAAAACTGTGAACTTGATAGCCATCTCTGGGGCAGCTTTGAGAATATTCATCCCATTTCCCCTCCATAGCAGTCCCAGTCCTCCCTCTTTTGCCGGGAATCTGAGATGGCGCAGAAGCATCCCTGTATTTGGGGGGACACCATGTACCTGGGAAAGCACCGTGAGAAGAGGTCACTCCAAACTACCTGGAGGGAGCAAGTCGTCTTTACCCACAGTGAGCAGGGGCTTTGTGTAAAGCAATACTTCTAATGGCCACCTGGGGGTGAGGGATGGACGAGGGGAGGTCTTTGAAAAGTCATTAAATTAGGTTATCTAAACCCGAGGCCTTTAAAGATCTTGATTAAACTGAAATATAACCCTGAAGTCTTAAATAGAGTTTGGGTGAGATCTTAACCCAGTCACATGGATCTATACTCCAATATTTCTACAGTTTTTTTTCACTTTTCATGTTGAATTTAGCAGAGAAATTGGTGTTCAAAATTCGTCTTGGTGGCATTGAAATGGTTTTAGATAGGAATTTAACTCCCTGCATAGATCAAAAACAAATAAACACCGATTGGTGGGATGATTCAATGACTACTGTGTTTGTGGTCCAGACTGATTAGTGAAGTCAAATCATAGTGGCATAACTGTCCCCAGCTGACCTGGTTGAAGACTTTGATGTGGTCGATGGGTGCAGTAGCTGTGCGGGATACAGCTCCAGCCGTGGCTCCAGACAGCACGTGCTTCAACAGAAAGCCGGACGTCTGGCTGTTCTGCTGGTCTGCTGATACATCTGGGGCCGTCTGCCTCTCATCTAGAGCACCGTGCCTCAGACCCCGACGATAACAGTCCTTTTCTAAGGAGAGTGCATTTGAAATTTTTCTGAAAATTTTGTTAATATCCATCACAAAGTAGTTTTCTCTATACTCCTGATCTCCTGTGTTGCATCAACTGAAAACGTAGTCCTGTTGGTGCAGCGCGCTGATGTGTGTCATAATGCCATTCCATCAGTGATGCAATAAAGGGATGGCTTTGTCTGAATTTGGAATTTTACTTTGAATTCTAGAATGCAAGGTGTGTGTGTGTGTGTGTGTTTCAGTTTAAATCAAATGTCGAGTTGTTTTGAGTTGTTATTTTTTTTATATAACATTAATAACAGACCTTTGCAACATCTTGGCAGCTTCCTCTAGACTGATGACCCCATACAGTAGTGACCCCAGATACTGATGCATTTTCTTATTGAAGCCACAGGGCTGACAGCCGTGTAGTCCTGATGGTTTAGTGGTCTAAGGCAGTGGTTCCCAACCTTTTTTCCTTGAAGCCCCCCTTGCCTGTGTCCAAGACAAGCCAGGCCCCCCCAACCCCAACCCGCATACACTAAAAGAATAAAGTGATTAATTACAAACTTTTATTTGCAAAAATAAACAAGTTGTAGGTTTTTGCTCTTATTCTCCTTGTTTTACAATGTATATAGATACATTTCTTCCTTTTTGTGTCATCAGGTGTATCACACACAAACACACACACACACACAACTACACAGTTAAATTTTTGACCAGAATAGGCCTACCAGAGAACAGAATAGGCCTACCTCATTACAACAGAAAGATAATGATTCATTGTTAAGATATATCAGTATCTGTACAGTTTTCTTTCCTTCTGTTTGTCACCAGGTGTATAAAATACGAACAGAAATAATAACTGCAAGGACATTTAACTATGTCTCTTTCTATGAGAGCTAAACATTAAACGTTAACAGTTTTCCTTTAACAACTGAACAGAGTGGACACACACCTTCTTACATAAGGAATAAAGATAGACTTTCAGAGATGTATCAGCACCTAGGCCTATATATACAGCTCTGTCACAGATCTCCTTCAGACAATTAACTTAAACAGGGGAAGTCTGTTGATATTCACATGCACATCATGTCAACACAGGTTCGGACACAGCTATACACGTTTATGTGTAATAATTACAACAACAACTAACAGCAATAACAACAATAACAATAAACAAGTTATTCCTTATGTTTTTTACTCTGTGCCAGTTTATTCATTCACAAACTAATGGCCACCTTGGGCTTGCATACCTTTGACCAGGGATGCAATGTCAGGTGTGATGGTTGTGACAGCCAGTCTAAAGTCCTGGTGGACATCAAGTCTGTTTCTGGCTTTTGTTTTTATTGTCACAAGGGCACTGAATGCTGTCTCAGACAAGTATGTAGTGCTGAATGGGAGAATAACCCTGGTCACTGCGTGTTTGGCCAGTCTGGGAGCAACAGTTTGTCCTTTGACAATCCAAAACTTTTTGTATCCGTTCTCCTGGAAATATTTTTTTGACACAGAATCAGCTTGAAGGTCACAAAGCTCATCTTCACAGCCGAGGTATTCCACGTCCTTGAGGGTGGAAATGTAGGGGTCCAGCACCCACGCTTCCTTCGCTAAGTACTCACCGATGTCAGCGAAGCGACACTTAATCTCCTCACGGAGCAGGTTCAGGTGCCGGGTAAACTCGGTGCGTAAAGACGCACGCACAGTGCCAGCAGACTGCTTCAGCAGCAGTGGAAAATGCTGTAATTCCCCGTTCGACATTTTTTCAAGTCTGTAATCCAGTTTGCGCACAAAAGCGTCCAGGGCGTCTTTGCACTGGATAACATTGGATTCAGGTCCCTGCATCCGCTTGTTCGTCTCATTGTAGAGTGTGAACGTGTCCGCCAGGTATGCCGTTTTGATCCAAAACGCATCAGTCAGCTGTTCACACAGTGGTCGATTGTGATCTTGCAAGAATTCCTTGATTTTTTCTTGCAGTTCCATAAAACGCACAAGCACTTGTCCACGCGACAACCACCGCACCTCCGTGTGTAGCAGCAGTGTTTGATGCGCTTCATCCTCGCACAGCTGGGCAAACAGTCTCTTGTTTGTTGGGCGAGCTTTAATAAAGTTTACAACTTTAACAACAGTTGACAGGGTGTTACTAAGGTCTTCTGAAAGTTTTTTTACTTGCCAGTGCTTGCCGATGTAGCATGCAGTGCAGGGGCGGTTGTAGACAGTTTTACCTGGGGTGGCGAAAGGGTGGCATGAGGTTTCAGCTGGGGGGGGCAAAGGTTATCTCCCCAAATGTGAATTACATAAGAATGTAAACAACTTTTATGCTGAACACTTAACCCAGCCCTGCAATAAAAACGTTACAATAATTAGCCTAGTTTTTATTTTATTTTTATTGAAATACTCACATTACATTTTCACACTTGCCTTTTCTCTAAAATGTCTAAAACAATTTAAGGCGGCGGTTATTATGTTGTCTCGCAAAACGGTGAACAAAGACATCTAAGTTGAGTGCCTTTGCATGCTCCCTCTCAATGCTGAGCACAGCTAAGGTTGTTAACCTCTCACCTGTCATTGTTGACCGCAGGTGATTTTTTAACAAGCTTCAACTTTGAGAAGCTTCGCTCACACCCCGCACTACTCACAGGCAAAATAGCTGCAATTTTACATAAACGAAATAATTCAAACAGGACCTCCTTAAAAGGATCTAGAAACTTGACCAAGTCTATCACAGTAGAGGGATTCTCTTTTCCATTTGCTCTGTTTCTTTCAAAAAGTCTTCTTGCCTGATTATGAGTGAGAAGCTTGGTAACATTAGCCTAACGTTAGTGCTTCTTCAGAAGAGATGAGTTTGGAGCTTGCGGGTTTGAGCTAACGATAGAAACCCTCACGACCTAACTGAACTGTTAGCTAACAGTTAGCTAGCACTACACGGTAACGTTACACCAATGAGTTTAGAACTTTGAATATTTGACTACACCAGTTCTATGGTTGTGCACTAGTTTATTACATATTTCACACTGTCAAACTCGTCACATTTTCAACATAGAGCAATCACAACCAAATGAAAAGTGCTCACCTGGCCGGCGCGGCTGTCACTGCAGCTTGCCAGCTTCAGACTGAGGCGAGGCGTGAACGAACGAGGCAGGCAGGTGTCAGGTGACTGGAGTGTGGGTGCAACCATTTTCTTGATTTAGGAGGGGGAGAGGGGCAGCGTGAATTCTAATCTTGAGTAAATATTTACAGCAAATGGTGAAATATCATTAACATTTATTTTATATTAATAATAATATAATAATTCATTGCCTAAAATTAGGGTGGCAGCAGGGGTGGCAAGGTGTTTTTCAGAGGTGGCAGCTGCCACCCCTTGCCACCCCTTAGAACCGCCCTTGATGCAGTGGAAAATCACGCACCCTGGGGCTTTTTCCTTAAGGCGGCTGTTAAACCCCTTGTTTTTGCCCATCATTGCTGCGGCCCCGTCAGTGCAACATGCGACCAGGTTTTCATAGGGCAGATTGTTGGATGAGAGATACGAGTCCACAGCCATAAATATATCCTGGCCGGTTGTTGTTGTTACTAGATTTGTAGACATAAGAATGTCTTGTTTCAAGTCCTCGCCATCAATATACTGCACATAAACAATGAGGACGGACTCGTCTGACACTGTTGTCGTTTCGTCCAGCTGAATGGCAAAGTTAACATTCCTCAGCTTCTCGTGCAGCTGGTTTTGGCAATCCGCAGCCATTTTATCAATTCTGTCTTTCACAGTGTTGTCTGAGAGTGGGACAGATTTCACTTTATCAACAACCTGCGGTCCACACAGCCTCTCCACAATTTTCAGGCAGGCGGGTTTGATTAGCTGCTCTCCAATACTGTGCGGCTTTTTAGCCTTGGCAATTAACAGCGAACAGTCAAATGACGCCTCCGTGGCTCTTTGTAAATCACTACCTGCTCTTTCAAAAGCTTTTCTAATGTCCGTGGATCTTCTTGATAGTACCAATTGCTTCTTCCTCTCAAAATATTCTCGACTGGTCTCCTGGTGTCGTTTCAGTTTGCTTGGCTTCATGCTATCATTAGCTAGCTTCTCACCACAAATGACGCATTCTGGCCGAAAACTGTCCTGTCCTTCAATAAAACCAAAATCAAGGTAACTCTCGAGATATTGCCTTGTTTTCTTCTTTGATACAGATGAACCATCGGTACTTTTACGTTTCTCAGACATGTTTTATTCATAAAGTGATATTGACTGCCAAAACAATCGGGGATGAATTACCCAGGTGAGCCTTAATGAATTTAAATGTGGACCAAAAATATGTTTCAATTTGGATTATACAGAGTTTTGATTATCCAGTTGGGTGTGTTATTGGGATTTTATAAATTTAATGTGCACAAATATAATTTTGGTAACCTCACAACCTCAGAGCAGACAAAGTTGTGCGAATCCCCGGCCTGCGATCTCTGGACCCCGGGTTGGGAACCAATGGTCTAAGGGACATACCACATAACTACAACATCCTGCGTTGTATGTCACATGTCATAGTATGCTAAAATTAAGAATGCAAAAAAATGTAATCAAGAATTATTTGCTAATATTCAGTGTATTTCACTTATTACTGTGTTGTAGCAAGTCTGATTTCAAGTAATTTTATCTAAACACCAGCATTTAAGACTAATTTTAAGTCCTTGAGTGTGTAGGAGCCACATCTGTTTATTTGTCTGTCTGTTCATGGGTTACGTCAGGTCTCCACGGGTGGCAGTATAGAGTTTCTCTATAAGCACGGGTGCAGGTAATCAGGTGAGACTGGGGTGGAAGATCATGCGGTTTTTATCGCTCGCCTGGCTCACTCACGTCACCTCTTTTGTTTTCCAGCAGTATCACGTCGTCACGTTATCAGTCACTTTTTTGCATCAATATAGTCATGTTTTGTTTGTGAACCTTTTTGATCATTAAACGGGAACATCACCCAAACGTGGATGAACGTATGGACATTTGTTTTTAAGAGCGCGTCAAAACAGTCTCCCACACCCAGCACGAGTGACTACAGGAGGGCAGGATAGTCGCTATAGAGTGCTTATCAGAGCCTACTTATTTCAAGACTGGAACCAGCTTATTTTAAGATTTCTTGTCAAGTAAAATTATCTTGCTGCATGGACAGATAATTTCACTAGTATTAAGTAATATCTTCCTCAAATTCAGTGTTTATTCCTTGTATTTTAGCTCATGTTTTTTGCAGTGCACTGACGTGGCCAACTGCGCACAACTGCTTGTATATGCGGTACACCAAAGACATGGACATCCATGAGGAATTTTTATTCTGTCGTCCCCTGCGCGCCCATACAACTGGTGAAGACATTTTCAACGCCTTGAATGACTTCATGAGAGAGAATGGGATTGTCTGGGCACGGTGCTGTGGCGTCTGTAGTGATGGGGCAAGGGCAATGACGGGCCGCCAAAGTGGTCTCATAACCAGGGTGCAAGAACTGGCTCCAGCTGCTCTTTGGACCCACTGCATGATACATCGTCAGGCCTTGGCAGCCAAGAGGATGCCAGATGAGCTGCGTAATGTCCTAAACGAGGCTGTCAAGATTGTGAACTTCATCAAGGCACGCGCCCTAAATGCCCGTCTATTCACAATCCTATGTGAGGAAATGGGCGCACACCACAAACAGCTGCTTCTTCACACTGAAGTCTGCTGGCTGTCTCGGGGCAAGATCCTATGTCGCCTCTGTGATTTGCGTGAGGAAGTCCTGCTTTTCCTCTCAAATGCCAAGTCCCCACTGCTCCAGCACATGGAGGATATGAACTGGGTGGCCAAGCTGGCCTACCTTGCCGATATCTTTGAGCGCATGAACGCGTTTAATGCATCTTTGCAGGGTAAGGAGTGCAATGTGTTTTTGGCACATGAGCGGGTGTCTGCATTTAGGAAGAAGCTGGATCTGTGGGCTACCCATGTGGAGCAGGGATCTGTGGGGATGTTTCCCACCTTGGAGGACGTCATGTAGCGGGCAGAGATGTCAGTGGTCACCATACGTGTGGTCACTGAACACCTGAGGGGATTGTGTCAGCAGTTTGCAAATTATTTTGCAGAAGAGACCGTGAAGGACGAGTGGATTCGAAATCCATTCATGTTCAAACCAGATTCAAGTGACGGACTGTCCATTCATGAGGAGGAGGCTTTGGCTGAGCTGAGCACTGACCGGGAGCTGCAGCAGAAGATAAAGCAAGTATCCATCGGAAACTTTTGGCTGGCTGTGGAGAGCGAATTCCCAGGCCTCACGGAAAAATCACTGACAAAGCTCCTACCCTTCACATCCACTTACCTGTGCGAGTCAGGATTTTCTGCATTGACTTTTATCAAGAGCAAGTACCGTTCAAGGCTTCAAGTGGAGGATGACCTTTGTTTATTCCTGTCATCAGTGCATCCCTGCATCCATCAGCTGTGCGCAACAAGGATGTAGATCCATACTTCCCACTAAGGTAGGAATAATATTCACTCGGGGATCTGAACTTCGGCTGTTTGTTGGTGACAATCCTAATTCTATATTTTTTTTAATTCAACAGGTCACTGGGCTGGGTCTTTTACAAACCAAGGAAAAGAGTGATGAATATTACAATCGATAATTCAATATGAAATGTTTTGCATGTTATCAAAGTTATACCGTTTGGCCTACTGAAGAAAGAATGCCTTCTTAAATAGCAAAGTTGATTTATCCAAATAAAATTGTGAATGGATTCAGTCTATTTTACGATAATTCAATATGAAATGTTTTGCATGTTATCAAAGTTATACCGTTTGGCCTACTGAAGAAAGAATGCCTTCTTAAATAGCAAAGTTGATTTATCCAAATAAAATTATTGTGAATGGATTCAGTCTTTTACTGTTTATTCAAAGAATATTTTGAATTGTAGCGACTCGCTACAGTACCGGGGTCCGTAACAGACAGAGATACAGGCAGGAGGCAGAGTTAACAGGCCAGCAGGGCCGTTTTATTTGCACCATCGCAACATAAAGCCGACCCGAAACTCCGCTGGCGCCCCTCCCTCGGTCCCGATGGGCCAGCCGCGAAGCACCAATGCTGTCCCAGCCCACCAGGCTTCAAGGGGTGTGCCACCCCAACCCCGACTGGGAGACCCTTGCAGGCTGCCCCCGGCTGCATCCTCCGCGGCAGGAGACGGCCCGCTCCCGCTCCGTCTCTCCCGCTGCTGCTGGCTTGCTCTCTCCGTTCACAGTCGACTCAGTCACACAGTCAGCCTCTCACACTGACGCGCACACCCTCACACATCCACACACAGGTTAAAAAGGCCCTAGCTGGAATCAGCCTCAACTGGTTGCAGGTGGTACCGGATCCAGGGAAGAGGCAGTCCACCAACTCGCCTCTCTCCTGGATCCAATTAAGCCTCACCCCACCCTCCCACAATAATATTTATCCACATTTAATTGGCTTGTCTGAATATTTGAATAGGAGTGTCACTATTCTGTGTGTGTGTGTGTGTGTGTGTGTGTGTGTTGAGGGGGAGGGGGGGCGTGTGCATGCCAGAGTTCTCTGAAGGGAGGCCCACTGTCTTAGACTTTGAAAACCCCTGGATTAGAGCATAGAATAGCCTAATAGAAGGGCAGTTCACCTGGCACAGAAAATATGGGAAATAGCACTATGAGTAGCCATATACTAAATAAATAAAACTAGGCAAGCTGTCTACCAACCAGTCACAATAATTCACTCGGTGGAAAGCTAAGTGTAACCTAGAATTAGGGGAAGAGTCCAGCACTACTCACGACCCAATAAACATTCAAGGAATCCAGTCTCAGTAGTCTGTTAGTCCATGTTACGACCAGCTCAAAGCCACAACACATTAAGGAACACCATACTAGGTACGATGCAAAGGAAGAACATTTATTGACAACAAGACAAAAGAGCAGCACAAACAAAGGCTGGGATCTTGTGCCAGGGAGTTGACAGAGGGCGGAGAAAGGATCCACTTATATAGGCCGCACCCACAGCTTCATGCAGGTGCCCTCAATCATCCCTCAGGAAACTGCACCTTGAACACAGAGACATAACAGACGCACATGCAAAGGGATAGCAAAAATATACAATGACACGTAACACCCCCTCCCTTAAGGTGACAGCCATGCTGTCAGCATAAACATCCTAGGTTACACGTGAGAGGGCATCGGCCACAACATTATCACACCCCTTCTTGTGCCGAATCTCTATATTAAAGTTCTGGGCCATAAGAGCCCACCGCATGAGCCGTTGGTTGTTGTTGTACATGCGGCTTAGGAAGACTAGAGGGTTGTGATCAGTGAAAACCAACACCGGCTGTGGTGTTGAGCCAACATAAGCCTCAAAATGTTGGAGGGCCCAAAGCATGGCTAAAGCCTCTCTTTCGATAGTACTATACCTACGTTGGGCTGCAGAGAACTTCTTGGAAAAATAACAAACGGGATGATCGATACCCGAAGAATCCTCCTGCAGCAGTACAGCACCAGCACCAGTTCCGCTTGCATCAACCTCCAACTTAAACGGCACTGCAAAGTTAGGAGCCAACAACACTGGAGAAGAGCTGAGAAGAGCTTTTACGGACTGAAAAGCCAGCTCACACTTGGTGTCCCAAAACAAATCCTTGGTGGGGCTAAGGAGGTCAGCCAAAGGAGACACAATGGCAGCAAAGTTACGGCAGAACCCTCTATAATAACCAGCTAGTCCAAGAAAGCGACGCAGTTCCCGCTTAGTGGTGGGAACAGGGAACTCAGCAATAGCTGTTATTTTGGCATCTACAGGCCGCACTTGACCTTGACCAACCTTCTTGCCAAGATAAGTGATGGTGGCCTTGGAAAACTCACATTTTGCCAGATTCAGTGTGAGGGAAGCATCTTGCAGACACTGAAACACAACAGACAAGGTTTCCACGTGGGACTGCCAGTCAGCAGAATAGACCACCACATCATCAAGGTAGGCCTCACACTTTGCCACACCAAACAGCACCATTTGCATAAGGCGCTGAAAAGTGGCAGGGGCATTGCGCACACCAAATGCCATGACTGTATACTGCACGAAACTGTCTGGTGTCACAAATGCAGAGATCTCAGATGCACGTGGTCTTAAAGGTACCTGGCAGTAGCCCTTTAGCAGGTCCAGCTTTGTGACGTAGCGAGCAGCTCCAACTCTATCGATGCAATCCTCTACACGAGGAAGAGGAAAATAATCTGGTTTAGTTACAGCATTAGGTTTCCTGAAATCAGTACAAAATCGTGGTGTTCCATCAGACTTTGGCACCAATAAACACGGAGAGCTCCAGGCACTGGAGCTGGGAACAGCCAGGCCATGCTGTTGCAAATACTCAACCTCTTTTTGCATTTGAGCTCTTTTTGTGGGATTCACGCGATAGGCGTGCTGCTTAATAGGAAGACAGTCACCAACATCAATGTCATGCTGCAACACAGTGGTTTGGGTCGGTACATCTGAGAACAGCGTATGATGACTTTCAATTAACTTGAGAATGTCACTCTTATCTGTCCCAGAAAGATGACAGGTAATTCTCCAAATCACCTAACACTTGGGAATTTGGCAGCCGAGCACACAGAACAGGAGCATCTTGCATCACTAGATCATCATCCTGAGGAGAATAGCATGGCAGCACTGCTGTTAAAGCTACAGGCAACACCTTAGCTGGAGGGGAGAGAGCCGTTTCACTGAACCGGACAACGTAGGGCTTGAGCATGTTCACATGACATACACAAGTCTTTCGTCTCCTATCAGGAGTACGAATAACAATCGGTTTCACCCAGTTTCTTTTCAATCACATAAGGGCCAGTGAACTTGGCTTGAAGCACTGAACCAGGAATAAGAAAAACCAACACAGAGTCTCCAGGTTTAAAACTGCGTTCAACAGCACTCTTATCAAAGTGAGCCTTCATTTTAGATTGGGAGCCAGCCAGTGCTTCTTTTGCTACCTCACAGGCATGATGAAGACGTTCTCTGAAAGAACTGACATAGTCCAGCACGTTTTGGCTAGGAGAAGCAACCCCAATCAGCTGCTCACGCAACAACTTCAACGGTCCACGAACTGTGTGGCCAAATACCAGTTCTGCAGGACTGAAACCCAATGACCCCTGAACAGTCTCTCGAATAGCAAAAAGCAGGAATGGTATACCTTTGTCCCATTCCTTACCAGTTTCAAGACAATAAGCACGCAACATAGTCTTAAGGGTTTGGTGGAAGCGCTCTAGTGCCCCCTGGCTCTCTGGGTGGTAGGCACTAGAGACCTGATGTTTCACAGCACAACACTTCTAACACCTGAGAAAACAATTTTGACATAAAATTGGTACCCTAGGTCTGTTTGAATTACCTTTGGCAACCCAAAAGTGGTACAGAATTTCATCAATTCTTTCACTACCACCTTGGCTTTGAGGGAACGCAGTGGAATTGCCTCAGGGTATCGAGTTGTAGCACACATTAAAGTCAGGAGAAACTGGTGACCAGATTTTGACTTGGGCAACGGGCCAACACAATCAATGATGAGTCTCTCAAATGGCTCACCCATCACAGGTATAGGATGAAGTGGAGCCTGTGGGATCACTTGGTTTGGTTTCCCAACCAACTGACATGTATGACATGAGTGGCAGTATCTTGAAACATCACTTTTCAAACCAGGCCAGAAGAAATGCTTCAATATACGATAGTAAGTTTTAGCTATCCCTAGATGACCAGACAAAACATTATCATGAGCTAAGCTCAATATTTGTGCACGGTAACCAGCAGGGACAACAATCTGATATGCAATATTACACCCACTGTCATCAGCTGAAGGAGCCCACTTACGCATGAGGATACTATCCTCCCAGTAGTAAGCCACTTGAGAGGCACCAATCTCATCTTTAGGCAACGCTGCTGCTACATACTTAGCCAAGGAAGGATCGGCCTTCTGAGCCTCTATCAGCTGCTCCCTGCCAACCTTTAACTGAGTCTCAGACTCATCAGACAAGGTGACAGGACTGGACAATGTAACCTCAAGAGTCTCAGCTACAGTGGAATCATTAGACTGCTTAGCTACAGTTAACTCAGAAGCAGCAGAGGGACCAGCAGACACAGTCTCGACAGTTTCTTCGCATGGAGCAATAAACATTTCTGAAAGGTCTACCACATCTTCAACCTTACGTGACTGAGCGCAAGTTACAACACAAGCAGGAAACACTTTTGGCATCTGAAATAACTGATCACCTTGGTTAACAGACCTAGAGCCAACTGGGTTGTTCACAACAATGGGCGTAGGGAACACCTCCCCACCAGCCAAATCATTACCCAGAATCATGTCCACTCCTTCTACAGGAAGTTCAGGGCGAATAGCCACTGCCACAAGGCCCGTAACCAAGCCAGACTGTAAGTACACAACATGCAATGGGGCTCCAAGCCAAGTCAGTCCACACCCCCGCACCAAAGCATTTTCACCGGTAGAGGTTTCTTCAGAGGGGCAGTACTCCCTCCACCAACAAAGACTGAGCGGCTGCTGTATCTCTTAGGATACGAACTGGGACAAACTTCTGACTCAGAGGTGGCCACCAACCCCTCCATACGGAAAGGTGCAAAAAGATCAGGCTCAGTGCTGTCCTCACTGGACTCACTCAGACCTTTCCCCACCCCAGGGCTGTCTTCAGTGAACTGACTGAGACCATTATCTCCACCAGGCAGACGTGACACTGAAGCTAGCAATGCCACTGGCTTAGCAGCTTTCTGCTTTTTATTGAGAGCATGACAGTCAGCTATGACATGACCAGGCTTTTTACAAAAAAACAACAACTCCAGAGCCAGAACTAGCAGGCTTTGGAGCAAAAACTGAAGAACCAGGACCATTACTGCCAGCTTTAAAGTGAAGAGGACGAGGAGAAGCATGGTTCTTAGCCTCACAAGGTTTATCATTAAAGACCGCTTTGTGAGCCAGGACATATTCGTCAGCAAGTACAGCGGCATCCCCAATTTTCGACACACGCTGCTCACTCAAATAGGTTGTAACTGCCTCAGGAACAGTTTTTAAATTCCTCCAGGAGTACCAACTCACGAAGTTGCTCTTTAGTTTCAGCTTTGAGATGTGCACCACCTATTGAACAGAATTTCCTTCTCTCTGGCAAATTCTACAAAGGTCTGCTTGTCAACCTTACGACAACCTCTGAACCGCTGCCTATAGGCCCCTGGGACCAACTCATAGGCCCGCAAGATGGCTGCTTTAACAATTTCATAGTCAGCGCTTTGGATGAGTGTTAACGAAGAATAGACCTCCTGTGCTTTACCTGTTAAGACACACTGCAGCAACAGTGTCCATACATCTTTAGGCCATTCAAATGTGGTGGCTACACGCTCAAAATGGGAAAAGTATTTTTCCACCTCCTTCTCAGAGAAATAAGGAACTAAACTAATGTTCCTCCCAACATCAAACCGAGGAGAAGCAGTAGACGTATGAGAACTGGCACTCTGAGACTGCGTCTCAACTGACCTCAGCTCCAGTTTCTTCATTTTCTCCTGATGTACCAGCCGCAACCTTTCCATTTCCATCTTCCTCCCCTCTTCTCTATCTTTTGCCTCAATTTCTAACTGTTTTATTTTGAACTGCAACTCCAACTCATGCAAACGTACAGCTTGAGCATCCTGAGTTTGCAACTGCACAGCCTCCGTCTTACTAGCAGACACCTTAACAGGGTGACTTAAGTCTGAATCTTCAGACTCACTCAAAAGCACTCCCTGTTTAGCAAGAGCAGTGACTACTCTGGCTCTCAGCTCATCTTTTACGAGAAGTTGATGCAGTTTCAATGCGGTAATGCTCCGCAATGGACATGAGCTGTGCCTTGTTGCAATAAGAAAGCTGCTCTGCTGTAGGAGCTTCTCTAAACCTCTAGGTCGAACTCCATAATGAAAATTGCCACGCTAACTTTATGCAAAGATAAATTACCACCGAGAGGCCCAACCCAGTGCAACACAAAGTAACACTACCACACAGAAGTGCTACAAAACCAAGCACATTAAACAACTACAAACATCCCAGCATGACATTACACTTCCACAAAGAACCACAAGAAGAAGTGTTATATTACAAAAAGCGCAGTTAATTTCACCGTCGGACTACACAAAGCCAGAAGTAAGCAATCAGAACTTACAAAGAACACACTAAGCCGAACTGTAGCAGTTACTCGACAACTATTTCTTGCCACACAGTATAGAAATAGTATTACTACTGCCACTCTTACAAGAGCCAACACCACTCAAGCACTGAAGTCTACTGCTCTTCTCCACTGAGAAGAAAGTGGAGCAAAGTGTAATCCCTGCAAAAACCATGTGACTAAACAAAGCCCACACATACATGCATGAGCATCAGGGTCAGATGCTCCAGAAGACCACCACTACAGCCTAACATTTGACAAAATCTACTGCGCAAAACAAAAAAAACAAAACTGCTCTAACTCCCCACACTCACCCAACACACGGTGTGTGAAAAACAAAGGCCAGCACATGCCACCACATGCTATCACTACTTGGAAGTTGGCGTTCTTAACTAACCTACTCTAGAGCTTACCTGGTTCCCTCTCTATCTAAGACTGTCTAAGGCCACCCCAGGGTTACCGCTCCAAAACAATAAAGTGGTGATGGTCACACCAACACCCACCGGCTGACTTAACCAGGCAAGCTCTCAGAAAAACCCCTACCTCATGTGGCAACACAAGCATGGACCTCCTAACTAACAAACAAAATGGAAAACGTGAGTCTAGGGAACAAAAATAAACTCACCTACTCCAAACTAAACTTTAGACGAGCCCCCATTATGTTACAACCAGCTCAAAGCCACAACACATTAAGGAACACCATACTAGGTACGATGCAAAGGAAGAACATTTATTGACAAGACAAAAGAAGAGCAGCACAAACAAAGGCTGGAATCTTGTGCCAGGGAGTTGACAGAGGGCGAAGAAAGGATCCACTTATATAGGCCGCACCCACAGCTTCATGCAGGTGCCCTCAATCATCCCTCAGGAAACTGCACCTTGAACACAGAGACATAACAGACACACATGCAAAGGGATAGCAAAAATATACAATGACACATAAGAGTCCACTTGATCCTTAGTCCCAGGCCCCAGCAGCAGAGCGTGTGGGCCTCGGTCTTACAGTCCCACCGATGACAGTCCATGACACCAGGCTATCCACTGGTAAGGCTTTACTAGGAGAATAGAGTGTGTTGATTGGTTATTTTCGTCGCCTCGCCGTCTCCGGTGGTCCAGGCGCACTCGAAGCTGTAGAAAGAGCCAAGGGAATCAACACTAAAAACTCACTCAGAAGGTTGGGAGTTTAGGCTACTCTCCTTTAATAGGGGAATAGAGTGCGTGGGTTAATTTCGCTTTCGTCGTGTGGGTGGTCTCGTCGGGCTCGTTCCCTTCTGACCATCCGTCCGGGCGCCTATTGCTGACGGGTAAAAGAAAAAACCCCTCGTTCAAGGACGCCGCTGGTCTTTTCTAGCTTCTCCAGCCACCAATCGTCTCATCAGCAGCTAATCGAGCGCACCTGTAACAGAGTGTCACACAAACCGCACACACACACACACACACAAAAACACAACCACTGACAGCGTTCAGCCCCGCCCCCTTGTCATTCAATCAAAGTCTCAATAACACGTTGACCCCCGCTACATTCGGACCAGCATCAGTGGGTAACTGACCAGCAGTCCACTGGTGGCAGAGACTGAACCACAGCAAATCGGAATCATGACTCCTGGGTTGGCTGAATCTTGGCTTTGGTGCAGCTAGATGTTCCTCAGAAAGTACATTATCATTAAAAACCAAAGCATTCAAAATGTAATGTAATGTAATGCCAAGCCAAAAGACAGAGACACACAATGCCCAAGGAGGCTCTAAGGCAAGTGCAGATGTGAGCCAGCCAAGTGAGACAACTTTTTGGAATCTCACATTTTATTGTCGTTTTGTTTGCAGTGTTTTACTTACATGTGTTTGTTTTGCAGTGTTTACATTTTCTGGGCTTTGTTTGTGTTTTTAGATACTTTCGCATGCTTTTATTTTGAAAGTGCTGTCTGTAAATGTCTAACTTGACTTGGCTGCACACCTGGAGCCAATGAGCGCAGCAATGAGGAACACATCTGTGTCTGAGTGGCATGATTGACTGACAGCTCATGTGGCCTATCAAGGGGGAAACGGGTTGGCGGAACCAATCAGCTGTCCACAGAGGAAGGAGTCACCTGGCTGTTGAGTATAAAACAGGTTTTGATATAGTAGAGAGAAGGAACCGTGCCTGAGACGTGGGAAGCAAGCGAGGACCCGAACACCAGCGACAGCAGTGCAATCCAGATCGGTGACTGAGGAAAAGTGAGACGCTCCAGTCCGACCAGAGACAGACACCGCACGCTAGCGGTTAACAGTGGGAGAGAGTAACAGCTCTCTCTCCCGTGTAAGTCTTGCAGCAGACCGGTGTTTGCTTTCTGTGGTGTCTCGATAAAAGTGTATTGCAAAAAGGACGTTTGTCTGGCCCTGAGTGTCGTCTACAGGCTTGGACAGAGAAGACCCGGAGCAGTGTGCAGAGACGAAGGCCCCAGATCTGGCCTTGGGCTGAGTGAAGTGTGACGACACAGGACTGTCTCGGAGCAAGCTCTGAACACCGCACGCTAGCGGCCAACTGTGGGAGAGAGTAACATCTCTCCCTTACGCGTAAGTCTCGCAACAGACCGGTGCAGTGACATGAATAATCAATCATAAGTGGCTAACTGTAAAGGGACAATTGACAGTCTCTCCCTCTGCAGGCTTTGCCCAAAGAGGAGAAGTGGGGCCTCCATGATCGGGACGCCTTCGCAAATTCAGCATTTGCACTTTAAGGACTTTGCCCTGTTTTAGTCATTTTTTTATAGCTTGCATTTTAATCCCTCTGTCCTACTTTGGTAGCTTTTAGTAAGGCACTGCTTTTGGTATTTCATTATTTATTGTATGCTTTTTAGATATCATTTTAGAAATTAAACGTTTATTCCTTTTGGCATTTCGTGTTTGTGTTCACTTTTTTTTACACCACTGATTTTAACTGCTCTCCACCCGATGCAAACGAACCTAGTTCATTTTTTATAGTTAATATTATTTTAAGGGAGTTCCTAGGCTTCCAAACAAACCTAGGTGGCGTTACAGGTCAGAAGAGAGTCCCCACGACCACCGCCCTATACAAATGAGCGGGATGAACAGGGTAGGCCTATTTGTTGCCAATGTAGACGAGCAGGGCATATTGCCAGGTTTTGTAGGAGTAGACCCATAGTTTCCCAGTCACATTTAAACTAGACTTCCCTGCTGCTGAGGTCCGAGGGGCAGGGGCTGATAGTGTATTGGAAGATTTAAGGGCTGAGAGAGAAGTATTTGTCGGGCAATGCCCGACCATAGGAGTGACCATTGAAGGAATAGAGGTACAGGGGGTATTGGATTCAGGGTCAGAGACCACCTTGATGAGCCAGAGCTTCTTTGAGGAAAACTTTGCTTAAGCTTAATACCACCCCTCTAATTCTACAATTGAGAGCCGCTAATAATCTTAAGATCCCATACACCGGCTATGCTGTGCTAGACAGGTATGCAGGCTATGCTGATAGACGGGATTAAGATACCAGGGCGGGGAGTTATAATAGTTGCAGATAAACACAGACCTACACCCTTACTTATTGGAATGAACGTAGTGGAACCCGTCTGGGATACACTCTTCAAGTCGGCCGGAAGATCTGCTTCCCCCTCCAGCAAGCTCCAGAGCTCAAAGATCTGGAAGGAAGCCTTTTCAACCTGCAGACGTCTAAGAGCCACTGTGGAAGAGGATGGATCAGTAGGATATGTGCGGCCCGTTAGACACCGCACCATCCGGGTTCCCCCAAGGAGTGAAATGTTGGTGTGGGGACGCACCCGAATGGGCATCAATGGGCAAGACTATTGTGCCATGGTGGAGGCATTACCAGAAACCAGCAATGTGGGTGTGGCCAGGACTTTGGCAGTGGTAAGGAAAGGTAGAGTCCCTGTACGTGTCTGCAATCCTCACCCCTACAGCCTGTCTATAGGTCGGCACCAGCGACTGGGGAAACTATATCGAGTGGATGAAGCGGAGGTCCATGGGTTGCATGATCTAGACCTGGCCTGGGGTGAAGACGGCGTAGTCAACGTTGGATTGGTTGATGTTGCCACTGACCCGAAAAATCAAGGGCTACCAACAGAGGTGAGCGACCTAGCTAATCAATCTAATCTGCCTACACAGCAAAAGGAGGAGCTGCATACCCTGCTGCTCAAATGGGAGCGCGTTTTTGCCCGGGACGAAGAGGATTTTGGGCTAACAGATCTGGTAAAACACTGCATCCATACAGGTGACGCTGCTCCTGTGAAGGAGAGACATCAACCCCTTCCTCCTATGATGTATAAGAAGGTGAAGTCCCTGCTCTCAGGTATGTTGGAAAAAGGAGTGATCAGGGAAAGTTGCAGTCCGTGGGCTGCACCCATAGTATTGGTCCGAAAGAAAGATGGCAGCTGGAGATTTTGTGTGGACTATAGAAAATTAAATGCTGTAACCCATAAAGATGCTTTCCCCCTGCCGCGGATCGAGGAAAACCTGACCAAGGCCGAGTGGTTCTCCACACTCGATCTGGCCAGCGGCTACTGGCAGGTAGAGATGGACCCTCAAGACAGGGAAAAGACAGCATTCACCACTCCCCTTGGCCTGTTCGAGTTTGAACGCATGCCCTTCGGACTCTGCAACGCCCCAGCAACTTTCCAGTGGCTGATGTAGCGGTGCCTAAGTGAGGTGACGGACTCTTTGCTTGTTTACTTGGATGATATAATCTATTCCCCTGACTTCTCTTCCCACCTACAGCACCTAGAAAAAGTGTTTGAGCGGCTACAGAAACACGGCCTGAAGGTGCGGATGGGCAAATGCAAGCTTCTCCAACAAGAAGTCAAATTCTTGGGTCATGTGGTGGATCGTAATGGGGTAAGACCAGACCCAGACAAAATCTCAGCAGTGTCAAATTGGCCAGTTCCCTCTACTGTAAGCCAAGTGAGAGCCTTTTTATTATATCATACGTAAAGTCCAGCCAGCCCCCTCTGGGCCACGATGCTCCGAAACGTGCCCATCATGGAGAGCCGGGGGGCACCCTTCACCGAGGCTGAGAGGAAGAGAAGGGACATTAATCTCTTACTTGTACATGAGGGGATCGTCACAGTAACATACTTTATATCACTACACATATTGCCACCTTGGGCTTGCATGCGGGTTCGGCCCAGCATCAGTGGGTAACTGGCCAGCAGTCCACTGGTGGCAGAGACTGAACCACAGCAAATCGGCATCATGACTCCTGGGTTGGCTGGATCTTGGCTTTGGTGCAGCCAGATGTTCCTCAGTCTGTAGGTGAGAAGGAATGAGAGAGAGGTAAACTCTGCGTGTGTGTGTGTGTCCTACTGACCCCGTAGACAGCCAGGTCGATGCCAGTGCCGGGGATGGTGCCCAGTATACTGGGTACAAAGCCCTTGTAGAAGGCCCTCATGCCTTCTCTCCGGTAGACCTGCCTGGCGCAGTCTGCTATTCCAGAGTACTGGCCTTGGGTATTCATGGTTAGACGGATCTTCATCATCTTGGAGGAAGAGGACAGATGGAAAGGAAGTAACGGGTAATATACCCGTGTTACTTCTCCAAAAAATTCAGTGCACCTCAAACTAATTATAGTACCATTGAGAAAGAGGCTCTCTCATTGCTGCTTGCTTTACAGTACTTTGAAGTGTACATTGGTTCAAGTCCATTACCCATTGCAGTGTACACTGACCACAACCCCCTAGTGTTCCTGAACCAGATGCAGAATTCAAATCAGCGACTGATGAGATGGTCACTACTGGTACAAGATTTTGATCTGGAGATTCACCACAAAAAAGGAACAGAGAATGTACTAGCTGATGCCCTTTCCCGTGTTTCAGCCCAGTCCTAATTTACAAACTTCTTTGGGGGAGATGTTTTTTTTTTAGGAAGGGGGGTGTTACGGCCAGCCGTATTTTTATTGTGTTGGAGAGTGAGAGCTCGCTGTTTTTCTGTAAGATCTATGTCAATCTACAGGTGGCGTTTCCAGTGCGGGGATTGGCCGATCCAGAAGAGGCTGGTCTACTTAACTTCCTGGTTCTCAGACGTACGACGAGGGTCGATGCTTGACAGCGGCGCCTCCTCGATTTGCTATCTTCTGACTTTGTGACTATTCGATAATCCTGTGGTTTGCTTGTTGTGGTTGTTTATAAATTTAGATTGAACTCTCTTGTAAATCTTTGTAAATATATCGAGCACTTGTATAACTTTGTATAGCACTAAGCAGTAGGGGTGAATTGCCATTTTTGTTTAATCCCTGTTTTCTCTTGTCTTTGGTTCGGTTTAGGTAGGTAGGTTTAGCAAATGTCTGTTTCTTTTACTCGGTTAGGGTTTAGGTAAGAGATTATTGAGGAAATAGTGTTTTGTTTATTGTTTTGGCCATTGGTTCACCCTGACGTCCAGCTTAACTTATTGTATAGCCTATGTCACTGTATGTAAATAAACTGCTCACTTTTGCACATATTTACGTTCTTTGTTTCTATTTTATGTTGCGCTCCCGACTCCTAGACCGGGGACGTAACAGGGTACATTTACATTTAAAAAAAACTTGTGCGTGTGCATTGGGTAGATGGGAGTCTGAGCTACGGCTCCAGCCAATGAACCAGCTACAATCCTCTGCTGAAGCTGCAGGTTTCCTGATTGCCAGACATCATACACTTGATCTACAAGAAGGATGGAGCAATGGGGGGAAAAAATTAGGTACAAATATGTTGACTCAATACTAATATACAACATACTAATTTGAAAGAAAACAGCAACAGACCGATAATACTTATGAAAAAGAGAATGGATGTTAGGTTGAAAAGTTGAGAGGGGATGGGAAAGAGTGAAATAAAAAATGTATGGTGATGTATAAATGACACTGTCACAAGGTGAGGTGGAGATTGAGCGAGAGAGAGACAAAGCAAGTTCATTAGTCCACTTCACCTGTTCATAAACTGTGAACTTGATAGCCATCTCTGGGGCAGCTTTGAGAATATTCATCCCATTTCCCCTCCATAGCAGTCCCAGTCCTCCTTCTTTTGCCGGGAATCTGAGATGGCGCAGAAGCATCCCTGTATTTGGGGGGACACCATATACCTGGGAAAGCACCGTGAGAAGAGGTCACTCCAAACTACCTGGAGGGAGCAAGTCGTCTTTACCCACAGTGAGCAGGGGCTTTGTGTAAAGCAATACTTCAAATGGCCACCTGGGGGTGAGGGATGGACGAGGGGAGGTCTTTGAAAAGTCATTAAATTAAGTAATCTAAACCCAAGGCCTTTAACGATCTTGATTAAACTGAAATATAACCCTGAAGTCTTAAATAGAGTTTGGGTGAGATCTTAACCCAGTCACATGGATCTATACTCCAATATTTCTATTAATTATGCCTTGCAAGTGACTTAAACATTTTTAAAATTTTACTTCGAAGCCCACTGCTTAAAATAACTATGCTTTGCCTCAAATCGCATGCACATACTCCTTATTAAAGGACCAAGAGATTCGATTTGACTAGGAAGATGCAACATGTAATGCTGCTTGGGTAAAGATTCAGGGATTAGATTAGATTCAGGGAAAAGTTGTTTAAACTGATACAGATGTTGCTCAATCATATTTTTGAGTCGGATTATGGTTTGTAAAGAAATAATGGGAGCAAGAACTATCTGAACTATCTCAATCAACTTAATAAGTTTAACATACTCATTGTCCACATCATTCAAAAGGAAAGGTAGTATTTTCATTTGCCCACAGGACTGTTTCAACTTGTTATCATTAGCTGCCAGATCAGGGGATTTCCCCCCCTCCCCCCATTGTCAGAAGCATTTGCAAAGAAACCACGGAGAAAACGGAGTGCAGTTCAAGATCAGTATCCAGCTAACATATTTTGCAAAGATCATATTAGGAAATTGCTGTCGTTCAACCCTTCACTCATAACACGAGAGGAGCAAACTAACCTTAGCCAATGTCAACTAGCTACACTAAGACGTAGTGCTAACTTAACTAGCTAGATCTTTTGCTAGGTAGCTAAACTCAACTCGGTGCCCATTGTTTTTTGCCAGGTGGATAACGTTTGCGAACGCGACCTGGATATAGCCTGGATGGCATCCAGCATGGATGGCTTGGATGACACTACGTTGTCAGTGTTAAGGGGTAAGTCGTGTCAATTTGTGGATTCAGCTAATAGCTAGCTAACTAGCAATGTCCACGTGAATGGTGCTTGTCCACGATGACGCTAGCTAGCTACAAAGCTAGCTTCAAACAAGCGTCATTCACGTGGACACGTTGTTAATAATAACTACTAGCTTAGAATGCGCTTACTAGCTAGTGCCTTGATAGATAGATAGATAGATAGATGGGTAGATATAGGTAGATGGAGTTCTATGCTCTTGAGTTCTAGTTAATACTCCAGTCTGAAAAAACACGACACTTGGTGCTGAGGGAGCTGGAAAACATCAGTAGCCTAGCCAAATAAGGCTAACACTATGAGGGGGAAGCGGGAAAATCTGGTTTGGTGTGAGTGAAACTGATATCCTGTATGGTTTTCAAGTAGCCTACATTACATTGCTGCTGTGAAGATGAATGTCAATATAAATGAATGTTTTTATTATTATGTCCCCCTCAATGTTGAGTTTCAGCTCACTCACTGTTGCTCTTTTTAGACCCCACTTATGGTCAAGTCCACCCCCCATGTATTTTTCACCGTTGCTACCTGAAACTGATATCCATTTTGCTAATTTTACAGCGGCCAATATTGATGAGGGGGTTTTGAAAACCCTCAGCCGGGATGACCTGAAGGATCTCTTTCCTGGCCCTGACAATTTTCTCAGGAGGAAGAAACTATGGGATGTAATCAGTCCAAAGGTAAATGTATTAGATATTGGAATAGCTGATGTGGTTGATGTCAACAGACATGTAACATGTTTCTCAATATATATATTTTTTTATCCCCCACAATTGCAATAGTGTGAGACTCCTACTGACAAAGACGGCACCAGTTGTAGTGGAACCAGTGCCGTGCGACTATGCCAGCCTCAGACCTCCACCCCCATACACGAAACTACAGCCAAAACAATGAAATTGCCAGACCCACCAGAGTATGTAGTCAGCCCTCGACAATAAGCACTGGCTGGGCCAGTAAACTTCAAAATGTCAAATCCTTTTCCCTACCTTATCGATGCTCAAATAATGAAAATCTTCATGTCGAAATCAGTAAACTTTCTTTCAATCCGCCATTTTGATGGCCGCTCCGCTAACTTTGGAAAATCGATTTTTTTACGGCACACTCCGACAGGGGCAACAACCAGGCAAACGCATTAAATGGTCGCTGACGGAGCGTGCATTCGGAAATCAAATGTACGCACACTTCGGACAGTGGGACAAACCGCTCGTTTACACTATACGTTGCTGGAGGAGTGTGGATTCGGAAATGGACCAAACTTACGTAATAGGTGACCATCAGCATCCCGCCTCATTACACCCTTGACCACTGCCCGTACACATGTACTATTAAGAAGAGAATTCATTCACAATTAAGTAATTAGACATGGCTTTTCGCCTGAAGCCTCCTGCTCCCGGACAGTCGCCCGGGGGAAAGAAGAAGTAATAATTGTTGTTGTTATTGCCTTGGACCTAGGGAGCAACATACCCGGTCATTACAATGAAATAAAATAAAACTGAAGATTTAAATAAATAATATTTAATTATAGTGTTTTTGTTTTAGATAAAGCTTATTAGTACAGTACAAGGTAAGGTGTCTGCAAAAAGAATCCATGCCCTCCCCACTTTTAAGTTGAAATTAAACAAATTTCAATTTGAAACTCAATAATTTCATTTTAAAATTACCGGCTTGGGACGGTCACATTGGTAAGTGTATGCTAGATTTTAGTGCAAATAAGGCAGAAAGCAAGCTAGCACATAAAAGCAAGCTATATGAAGTGCATGTGTAGCGAGTCCCGACTAGGTCCCCGCTGACAGATATATAGATAATCCTCTGGAAATATAATATAGAAATCAGTGAAGCGGGACAACTGTTGCTCATTCTCCATTCATCCGGATTATGCTTTATTCTCACATTCATTTTAACCTTTTCACTGCAATCATGAATTATTTCTGTTATTCTGTCTGCATTGTAGCACAGGTTATTACCACATTTGGATAACATCAGGGTGCGAATTACGGGGGGGTCAGGGGGGGCTAAACCCCCCCGGATGTGATGAGAGCCCCCCTGGAGATACACTAGGGGAACTCTTGGGGGGGTCTTTACAAAAAAAATCAGTTTCAATTAGATTTTAAATATTCACATGTTCTGTGGCAGAATATTGTATATAAAATGTGTATTACAAATGTTAGCACCCCCATGGTGGATTATTCCATTTTTTCCTCGAGACGTACTGTAGTTGTCACCCAACCCTAGGGAGGCGCTATGTACTCGTCTTGGTAAAAATCGTTTTCCTTGTCACACAATCAAAAATACTTGAACATTTGATTATTTCCTTAACTATTCACTGGTTTTGAACAAAGAAAATGTCAAAGAGAAAACAAACAACGCTTAAACTCGAAACATTTGGTTTTAAAAAGAAAATCAAAACAAATGAACTGGAATTACTGGATGCAAGCAATGCAGCGGGCTCTGTTGCTAGCCACGTTCCATCAGCTAACATTAGCACGAGTCCAGCATCACAACAGCAGAGTGCCGCAGAGCCTACTGCAAATTTACCCAAAAGCCAGCAAGCGGTTGGAAATGAAGAAGTCCCGAGGACATCGGACCTGCCTGACATTTGGACCAGCAAGCAGTGGGGAGCATGGAAAGACCGGCACACCTGGCTTTACACCAAGGGTGGTAACTTGGGGTGCAGCGCTTGCAAGGAAGCAAAGACATTGTTGCTGACAGAAAAAGTACCAGGGGTGCACCTGTCTGACGAATGGATTAATGGCACAGTAAGTAGCTCATTCGGAAAAAAACTGAGAAAGAAGATTTACAAGCACAAGGACAGTATGGCACATAAAAGGGCTGTCGAAATTGCTAATATGAAACAAAAGGAAGTGCTACCTAATAAGGTTGTCGAGTTAAACGCCACCTTGCTGCATGAAACTGCTAACTCGTTTAGAACCGCATACACCGTCGCAAAGGAAAGATTGTCCTTCAAAAAGATGACTCCCCTGACTAAACTCCAAGAACTGAATGGCACAAAGATGGGGTCTGTTCACCGCTCAGACCATTCATGTGCTGAAATCATAGAGCACATATCAACAGAAATGAAAAATAAATTTGTGTCACACATCAAAGGGCAGGACTCTCGTATTAGTGTCACTATTGACGAGAGCACCGTGCATGGGCGTGCGTATTTAATAGTGTACGTGAGATGTGATGTAAGTGGAGGGGGTGATGTTGACAATGTTTTCTTAGATTTGGTTGAACTTAACGAGGGCACGGATGCTGATTCTATTTACACGTCATTAATTGAGAGTTTTCATCAGGCTGGCTTGGACGACGACTTTTTGAGAAGAAATCTCATAAGTATTGCAACTGATGGTGCTTCAGTTCTGACGGGAAAGACAAACGGAGTGATCGCGAGGCTGAAACGCGAATTCCCTAAAGTACAATCTATCCACTGCCTAGCTCACCGGTTAGAGTTAGCAGTACATGACTCACTGAAATCTGTTAGTGGGTGCAGTCACTTTGAAATATTCATATCAAAGTTATACACTGTGTATCATCAGTCATACAAGAATGCTCGTTTACTGCAGGAAGCGGCGGCTGATCTGAACATGCAAATACTAAAAATCGGCCAGGTGTTTACTATTAGGTGGGTCGCTAGCAGTTACAATACTGTAAGAGCTGTGTGGAAAGATTTCCCAGCTTTGGCACACAATTTCAAAACGGCGAGCGAGGAGCAATCTCGCACAGATGTTGAGAAGAAAAAGTACCTTGGGCTGTATAAGTATATAACAAACACATCTTTTGTGTTAGACTTGGCGTGCATGAAAGACATTTTACGCGAACTACAGGACCTGTCACTGAAACTGCAGAAAAGGGACACATCCCTTGTGGCTAGTAGTCGCCACATCCAACAGACTATTGATATTGTTGGTGCTATGAAGGTGCGGGGAGGAAAATCATATAGGAAGGCCCAACAGCGCATCTCAACAGGACTGTTTAAAGGGGTGAAACTTACTGGTGAGACAACGGGAAAAATCAACAGGCTTCAGTTTTATCAAGCGGTGTCAGACAACCTTACCAAGCGCTTGCCTGACAACGAGCTGGTCCAGCTACTGAAGCCTCTTGACAAGCACTATTGGCCAGAACAGCGCGAGGAGCTGATCCTGTTTGGAAAGTCAAGTGCACAACCTGGCTAAACTTATTGGAGAACCAAGCAGAGAAGCAGTGTCGGAATTCAGGGACTGGAAGTTGCAGGGTACACCGGCGGGTAAGACACTGTCCAACATCTTAATCGCCAGCCAAACTTACCTCCCTACCTCGGCCGAGTGTGAAAGGGGGTTTTCGGCTGTGAATGACACGGACAGCAAGTCCCGTAACCGGCTCCGGGCAAAAAGCTTGTCTTCTTTACTCTTCGTGGACATTAATGGCCCGCCTCTGGACAGATTTGACCCCACACCTTTTGTAACTTCATGGATTAAAGCAGGCCATCGTCAGTCAACTGCATGGGTGACGGGGAAGCGACCCCAGACAGCTGAGCCAAGGTGTTTGTGGTCCATTTTGGCTTAAGGTAAGCACATTCCTTTTATACAGTGATTTATACAAGCTTATTTATTTACTCAGGACTGAATTACTGTGCAATTATGTAGGCTAGTAATTTAGTAATGCGACATCTATGGTTGTTTACCTGAGTAGCACTGTCTACTACTCTAAATGTGGTTATTTATCTGAGGAACGCAGTCTACTTTGACATATTGCTCAGTGTTGACATTGTAGCGCATTTTGTCAGTCAGCACTGGTGTGAGCAGCACCGTTTTTTATCTGTTGCGTAGCTTTGTGCCAGACTGAAATTTTAGCACACTATTTGCCGCTACTGTGTCTAGGTCTGCATTGATTAGTGTAAATGGGCTCCTGAATGAGTGAATTAGTGTCCTAATGCCGTATATAGTTTGAACGTTTCTGGTGGTTAGACTTAATTCATTCACTGTCAGACTTCATCTCACTGAAGCACGCGCATGCGTATGATGTAGTGGATCTCCGTGTCTGTGGGCCTTTGCTGAAAAATAGGAGACCCCCCTGAAAGTCACAGTGTAATTTGCACCCTGGATAACATCCATATAAATGTCTATTTTTACATATTTTCAAATAAACTTTGTAAACATTTGTATTAAACCAGAGATAAACATTTTCCCTTTTAATCATGTCATCTGTCTATCGTCAATCATGTATGCACTTCTCCCTCAAACACACGTCACCTTTATCCTCTCATCAAAAGAGTATTTCTTTGTAATATCTGTACATAAAGTACATTAAGTGCTCACTTAATATAACAGAATAAATCTCCCTTGCAGTTAAACTATTTCACATTTACACTTTATGAACACAACCTGAAATAATAAACATGGCTGACTCATAGCTTGCCGCCATAACCCATGAACTTGAACCATATCAGTTTACAATTAACGTGTGTGGCCTCCACCAAGGCTGATCTTAACTGCACATTAGCATTAGCTTAAACATTTTGAGCAATGTACCACACACACACACAACTGACTTTCACACATAAAGTAATAACCCCCAAATGCCCAGGAGCCGAAAGTAACAAATGAAACTAAACAATGGACTATGGCGCCAGACGCCATTTTCTCCACTACAATAGTCACGTACCGTGACACTTTACTTTATTTACACACTTAACGAGCTTTTAGCTTATGGACCACACATCACTGGGGATTCATTTTAACTTATAAACATCTGAAGTCACATAAAAAGTGAGTATCTAACCTGGAAATATAATATAGAAATCAGTGAAGCGGGACAACTGTTGCTCATTCTCCATTCATCCGGATTATGAGCCCCACTTTCGCGATGCGTCGCAAAGAGTCCCAGTGACGCCGCCGGTAAGTGCTGCCACCCTGTGTCCATTTTACGCAACAGCATGTCATTGTGTGTTTCTGTGTAATTTCTTATTCTGAATTAGACAGAATAACATAAAATGATACAATAACGATAAACCCAAAAAGTGACTCTCAGAGGAAATGAAACAATAATAATATCTCAACAAAACTCTAATTTTGTGAGTATCACATCCACCCCGACAAACAAAAATGGCTCCCGACATTTGTTACAACCCAAAAAAAAAAAGACATCTCTTTTTCTTTTAATAACCTTGTGTGGTGACTGGCATGTAGTATGTGTAAGGCATGTACATTTGTGGCGTGTAAGGAATGGGTAGGATGAACTGTCTGGTTATGTGTGGCATGAAAGGTAGGGAGACTGAGGTAATCTGCGAGGAGATGGAATCTACATGGGTTTGTATTGAAGGTTGGCCCAGTGACTCATAAGTGAACAATGGCCTTGGTCTCCTCTCTCTGGCTGACCTCCTAACCTCCCTGTGTTCATCTTCTGCAGGCAAAGTCATTAGAAGGGGATAACTCGGTCTTTCCACCTGTACTTGTTCCGCATGATCAGTTTGCTCATCCTCTTCAGGCTGTGGTAGGTATACCACATCATGTTGTTCATTTGTCTGTGATTCATCACCTACTAATTCCACTTCTCTTTCTTTTACAGGGATGTTTTGTTTGTGCTCTCTTTCAGGTAAGTTTGTCTCATCCGTGTGTGTATCGTCTCTTTCAGGTAAGTTTGTCTCATCCGTGTGTGTATCGTCTCTTTCAGGTAAGTATGCGTCCATTGGTTCGGTTTCTCTCATTGGTAATGTATTTGAACGTTCTTCGTGGGTAATGGTCGGTTTCTTTGGAGTCTGAGCAGGCACTGTTGCAGGAGGAAACTGCTTTAACGCCGACCTTTGCCCTCCCTCTGAGGCTGTTGGTCTGCCATGTCCAGATTGATTACTTCCCATCCTGACTACAGGTGTTCTCAACCAATAACCTCCTGTCCCATCATCCTCATCCTCATCATCAGTGTCTGGTATCCCATCATTGTCGGCAGAGCTTGCCCTCTGGTGATATTGCTTTTGTCTCTGAGGGGGTCTTACGACCGTGTCAGCTGACTTTGCTGGGCCCTCAACAGGTAAGTCATTGACTAAAAGTAGCAAGTTTCTGTGCATGGTTCTGTTTCTCGCATTTGGGTCTCCCTCAGGATGAATGACATACACAGGATTGTCAGAGATTTGCTCCTTCACCACATAAATCTTCTTCTCCCAGTACGAGCGTAGTTTACCGGGTCCACCTCGCTCACCCATGTTCCGAACCAGTACTCGATCTCCTGGTTTAAGGACCACTCCCCTCGCCTTTTGATCGTAATAGGACTTGTTCTTTGCACTTGACGCCAAGCTGGTTTTGTTTGCGATCTTGTACGCTTCTGTCATCCTCTTTGACCATTTCTCCACATATCCTTTGTGTGTCACTGATCCGGTGTTTTCCAATAACCCAAACAGGAGATCCACGGGGAGACGGGGGTGTTGCCCATACAGCAGGTAATGAGGTGAGTACCCAGTGGACTCGTGACGAGTGCAGTTATATGCGTGTATCATTTGTGGTAAATGTTCCTTCCATCTCTCCTTTTCCCTGTCCGTCAGTGTCCGTAACATTTGCAACAGTGTGCGGTTGAACCGCTCAGCGGGGTTACATTGCGGGTGGTACGGGGATGTTCGTGAGTGTCCGACCCCTGACAGCCGTCCAAGGGTGCGAAAAAGGTCGTTCTCGAACTCGCGTCCTTGATCATGGTGGAGACGATTTGGATAACCAAGACGAGGTATGTAGTCGTTGTATATTCGTTCAGCTGCAGTTTGCCCTGATTTGTTTTTAGTCGGGTACGCCTGAGCAAATCTGGTGAAATGGTCAATTACTACCAGAATGTACTCAAAGCCTCCTTTGCTCTTCTCCAGATGTAAGTAGTCTATGCTAACCAGATCGAGAGGGGAAGCAGAGGTCAGGCCCCCCATTGGTGCACGAACATGTATGGAGGGTTTCTTTTGCTTTATGCAACTACATTTTCTTGTGACATAATCCTCAATACATTTCTTCATATACGGCCAATAGAAACGCTCTCTGGCGAGGTGGAGCACACGTTCTGTACCAACGTGTCCCATGTTGTCATGGAGGTGTTTTAGGGCAACTGACTGGTACTTGACAGGTAGGACTAACTGTCTCCTTTCTGGCGTCCGGCGGTACAGGACTCCATTCTCCAAATGTAGTTGACTCCACTCATGAAGGAGCTTGCGAGTGAGCCCACCCACTGACCTTCTGACCTCATTAGTAAGAACGTTATTGGTCTCTTTCAGTCTTATGATTTCCCCTATTCCAGGGTCATCCCGTTGGGCTTTTGCCAGCTCTTCGAGGCTTATTTCAGGCAAAAGTGGATGAGGCTGTGGCATTACATCAGCAGAGGAGGCGTAAAGTGCAGCTATCCATGCTACATCTTTCTTCTGAGCTGCTCTACCTCCTTCCCAGGTTGCATGCAGCACGTCCTGAGACAGCTCCGCAGTGCATGTTGCCACATAGTTGTCAATATCGAGTGGGATGCGTGAGAGCGTATCGGCGTCGATATTGTTTTTTCCAGGTCTGTATTTGATATTGAAGCGGAACTCTGACAATTCTCCAACCCAGCGATGTCCAACTGCATTGAGTTTTGCGGTGCTCATGACGTAGGTAAGTGGATTATTATCAGTGTAGATGGTAAAATGTGGAGCGTAGAAGAGATAGTCTCTGAATTTCTCACACACTGCCCACTTCAGAGCCAGGAACTCGAGTTTTCCACTGTGGAGTCTGTAGTTCCGTTCCGCTGGTGTCAGAGTTCTTGATCCATATCCGATCACTCGCATTTTCCCACCCTGTTGCTGATAGAGGATTGCGCCGAGCCCTTTCTCCGATGCATCGGTGTGTAGGACGAATGGCTCCTCGAAGTTGGGGTACGCGAGGACCGGGGGGTTGATCAGCATACTGACTAGTCTTTCCAAGGTGCTTTGGTGATCAGCCTTCCACTCAATGGGTGTTTTGGACGGGAGTTGGGGACCCTTGGACTTACAGCGACGTGGAAGGAGTTGGGGCATGTAGGACTTAACTTGGAGCAGCTCATACAGTGGTTTCGCTATTTTAGCAAAATCCTGTACATAGGAGCGGTAATAGCTCAGGAAACCGAGGACCTGTCTGAGGTCACCAACTCTTTGGTGTGTTTTGGTTTTTAAAGCCAGCACTGCGTCGAGCTCTTTAGGGTCAACTCGAACTCCCTCGGCCGACACCAAGCGTCCAACATAGCGAACCTCCTGGAACATCTCGCACTTCTCCGCCCGTAGCTTCACCCCATGGTGCTGCAGTGCTTGGAGAACCTTGCGAATCACCGCCACGTGGTCACTAAAGGATCTGGAGTAGCACAGTAGGTCATCCAGGTACGGAATGCAACACTCGTCTCTCAGGGAGTCCAACATCTCTTCCATGCTCCTCTGAAAAGCTGCAGGTGCGTTAGAAAGTCCAAATGGGATCCGTATCCACTCATAAAGCCCCCAGGGAGTGATGAAGGCGGTGAGATGGCGTGACCCTTCTGCTACAAACCCCTGGTGGTAAGCTTTACCTTGGTCAAGTATGCTGAACATCGAATACCCACCCAGCGTGTCTGTCAAATCCTGTATTCGCGGCAGTGGATGCCTGTCAGGTACAGTTTTTTGGTTTAGGAGGCGATAATCTATACAGAGGCGCAGAGTGCCATCCTTCTTCCGCACACACACCACTGGGGCAGAATAGGCAGACTTAGATTTCACTATCCATCCCTTTACCAGAAGATCTTGAATGTACTCCTTTACCTCTTTAAACAGTGGTTTGGGAATGGATGTGTACGCCCTCTGTACAGGAACGTCGTCTTTGAGGTTGATCACCATTTGCAGATTTGGGATACAGCCAATGTCATCTCCATCCCTTGCAAAGGCGTTTGACTCCTCATGCAGCATCTTTCTAACAGCCTCCTGCTGTTCTTCCTCCAGGTGGTCGAGGTTTACAGGTGGGTGCCACAGAGGTGAGTCTGAGCTGCTGATCTGAGTGGTGGTGACCTCACTGACGATCGCTGCAGGCTGTGATTTGTCCAGGATATCTGCCTCCACAACATTTCCAACATGTTGCAGGATACCTAGAGCTGTTTTAGGTGGTATTGTGATGTCATGATTGGTGTTGTTACCAATTGGAATGGTGACATAGGGCTTGGTTGGGTTCTGGATTTGTAACAAACCTGGTCCTGTATCCCACTGTCCAGACGACAGACTGTCTTCATCTGTTTCGAACAACACTAATCGGGTAGACGCATCCATGTTTGACGGGACCCGACACTTCACCCACGACACTTGACCAGCTGGGAGTACGATGTTCTTGGCCCCTGTCCTCACGCGTCCCTGCTGCATGACTAACTTTGATGTCTGAACAAAGTTGACGAGAGCTTCAGCTGTTTCGTTGGGGACAGATATGGCATTGCTAAGAAGGCTAACAAGTACTGGCATTAGCTTCTCTGGTTGGCCATAAATTAACACTTCCAAAACATTAAAACCAATCAATGGTCTGTCCATGGGGTAGCTACTGATGAGGAATGGGACCCTAATGGACAGATTGGGGTCCAAATTCCCTGGCAAATTCACTGTAATAGCTACCCACCCATCATATGGAACGAGACCGCCATTTGCTGCAGTGACCCTCAGTTCCTCCTCCCCTAAGATGTCAGAAACTGGGTGAGTGCTGAGGTCAGGTAGGTATTCATCTTTCCAGGCACGGCTGACTATACTGACTTGTGACCCCGAGTCAAGCAATGAGGTGACTGCTAAGCCATTTAGATAGCTCTGTACTAGGGCCTTTTTCCCAATCAGGCTAGCAACAGCTTTAGCTTTAGCTACACGAGGTAGTTGGGGAGGGGGCTGAGCTACCTGGGTGCAGTGACTTTGTGTGCTTGTCATTACTGGGGTCGAGGGTAAGGAGGGGCGTGTTTTGTCATTTTTGGCCTCATTTACCGGCTGGGACTTACTTCCAGACTCGGTCACTAGATGTCCCCCTCCAGTGGCCGGCTGAAGTTTCCCTGTCTCTTTGGCCGTTGTAGACAGCCTGCTGCACGGTGTCCTTCCTCCCCACATATGAAACAATGTTTACAGTCTTGTCTTTCTTGTTCCACACAGCTTGGGCAACCATAGGGTTTTCCACGTTTATATTGTGTCCTATTTTGACTGTACTGGCGCCCATTGTGAGTTAGCTGTTGTTGGTTTTGTTTTTGCATGGTCATAACCAGTTTGGTGAGTTCCTCTATTTTGGCCGTGAGGTCTCTCAGGGGATCTGGTTTTGTTTGGTTTGACTTGGGCTCTATACTCTCTGGCTTTGGGCTAGGTCTCTTTACCCCATCAGGCTCAAGCTGCGCGCTGTGTGCATTTGTTACAGTCTGTCGGCGGGAAGAGCCAAGTCTTTTCATCCTTTCATTTTCTTCGCTGGTGATTTTCATCACATGACGAAGGATCATCTCATCGGTGACCCCACTGTTGGATAACAAAGGTTTGAGTTCTCTGCGTATGTCAGTGTGTTTGTGTCCAAAACCTTGGTATACTGTATGCAGGAAAACATCTTGTACTGTAGCTGCGGAGTATTTAATGTCAGTGTCAGCCAGCTTTGATGTGAATAGGATGCGTTGTTTCAAACCTATCACACGATAGAGAAATTGTTGTGGTGTCTCGTTCTCATCCTGTTTCGTGCACATCATCTCTTGGAATAGCTCGGTGCTGTTTTTTTCTCTTAGGTGAGTTTGGAGAAACCCCTTGAGTTCAGCCACCGTTATGTCATCTTTGTTTATCAACATCTCCTTGAATATGCCAGGTCTTATGATTTTGAGCACACCACGAACAATCTCTGAGTCGGAAAATCCTTCTCTGATTCCATCTTCAATTTGTTTGCAGACGTTATTGTAGCTGATGTCAGAGGATTGATCACCGACCTGACCGCCTTGCACTTTGAACTCCCTCCTGGGTAGGTAACTGAGTTCCCTCAAGGACACCATCCCCTCGCGCGCTGACTGGGCGGCAAGCTCACCCGGTGGATTTCTGCCTGGCTGACTGGGCAGGACAGAGGGCGGGGGCATATGTGTCTGTGGCGGTGTAGCATGTGCTGGTATACACTGTATGAGTTTCTTGCTCAGCTCTTCGTAGCTAGCGAGCACTTTAAGCAAATCAGCGTTCGCTGTGTCAGGTGCATTTAACATTGTAGCTTTAACTGAGCCTAAACCTGGTACAGCAATATCACTAGCTGATGCGGTACTGACTGAAATGGGTGTGTGGCGACTCTGAATGTGAGTGTCTGTGGTGATTTCAGGAGGTGTTTGGATAATGACAGAACCCTCAGATGAACCAACAAGGTCAACAAGCTTTTCACCACTCTGCACAGTATGTAACTCAGAATCACCCTTTTCATTTAACAGTAACATAACATCATCACGACATTTCACTATATCATCAATAGCGTCTTTTAACATCAGCAACTGGACCATTCCCTCGTCCTCTGTTTCAAGTAACTGCTTACTATACATGAACGAGTTGATGTGGTCGTAACATACTTCCTGACCTCCCTCCACAAGCTCTGACTGCTCCACGTCCAACGCTGGATCCACCGCTCTGGCAACCCGAAGAAGCTCTTCAACTGACAAGGTGAGTAAGCTCTTCCTAATGTCCCACATTAGGCTCTTCCTCCCACCATTTGACATGATGGCTCCTTGTTTCCCTCACGGCTGGCAACACAGCTCAATGATGGCACAGTCTGCTCTGGATAATGCGGCCCTTCCTCCTAGTTGCTGATCAGCGTTGTCATCGACACCACTTGGCTTCCGACTCAACAGGTGGCAGTATTATGTCACTTAGATGTCATCTGGGTTTGTGTTTCAGGAACACAGACTTGACTCAGCCCAGCTGGGGTTGCAGGCATGTTCTCAGTAGGCGTCTCATCCACACATTCCAGTGTCATTTGAGTTTGGGGCTCAGGAAAACAGTCTTGGTTCTCCTCAACTGGGGTTGCTGGCATGTTCTCAATAGGCGTCTCATCCACACATTCCAGTGTCATTTGAGTTTGGGGCTCAGGAACACAGCCTTCAATCTCCCCAGCCAGGGTTTCTTTCAACTGCCCTCCTTGGTTTTTCTCCATGCATTCAGCTGTCTTCTGTGTGAGGCTGAGGGGTGCTGGCACACCCCCTGGAGCCTGCTCAACAGGGGGTGCTTGCACACTCTCCAGTTCAGAAAGGAGTGCTTGTTCAAAATCTTCATTCTGCCTGAGCAGGGGCTTGGTGAGGGGTGATGGCGCACCCCCTGGAGCATACTCGACAGGGGGCGCTTGCACACTCTCCAGTTCAGAAAGGAGTGCTTGTTCAAAATCTTCATTCTGCCTGAGCAGGGGCTTGGTGAGGGGTGATGGCGCACCCCCTGGAGTCTGCTCGACAGGGGGCACTGGTACACTCTTCAGCTCAGCAAGGCATGCTTGCTCAGAACCTTCCTTCGGCCTGGACAGCAGCTTGGTGGCATACATTTTTTGCAAATAATATTCTGCAATGGGTTGCCTCAATTTCTGTACCTGCACAATGCACTCTGAAGGTGTGTAAATCTCTATAACGTCCGATTCATTTTTGTCAAACAACCTCCTTCTTGATTGATATGGAGGTAGCTCATCCTCTGACGATGCAGACATGCCAGAGCTGGAGTCTGGTTGGTCATCATAGATGGGTTGCTCATCATCCGAGCTTGTCGCCGGTGTATTGGTTAAGACAGGCTCATCATCCCAGCTTGTCGCCGGTGTGTTGTATAAGACAGGCTCATCATCAGTTATGTCTTCATTGGGTCCATCAACAGCCATCTGCAGGGCTTTCAGTCTCAACTTTCGTGTTTCGTACCCCGTCAACTTGTCGGGCAGAGTGACATAAAACCGTTCTGCGGTATGGGGGTCATGACACATAAATTTTGCCACTTTCTTCCTCTCCTTGTCAGAGAGGTGTTGGTTGGCTTGAGTAGAGACGCTGCTCCGGATCATGTTGAAGTTGACAGGACCCTTCATTCCAGCATCCACCCAAGCCATTTGGAGGAAGTTCACAGGCTTCAGAATCTGCTGGCCATGTGTTGTATGGAACACATAGTCACTGTCCCGGCCTTGTTCACAGCACTTGCCATTAGTCAGGTGTTCAAGCCAACGAACTTCCTCATCATTGAGGGAAAGTGCAGCTTGACCAAAAGTCCATACAGTCTTGTGGTCATCCACCAGAACTTGGAACCTCTTGCCATGATTCCACGTCTCATAGTTGACAACATTTTCCTTGGTCAAGTTAGTGAACACAATGGATCTGTGTCCAGTGAGTATCGCCAGGTAGCCCATTATGTAGCCCATGACTTTGCAGTGCTCATTCTGCTGACCTCCTTCACGGGATAAGATGTTAAACAGCTCAGGAATTCTTTTCCTGGCAGCCAACATAAATTCCTTTTCTTGGGCTCCACCAAGCTGATTGTCTGTCTTACGGCGTAAGACCTTTTGCTGGTGGACAACAACTTTTTTATGGATGTCACCCACAATTCTCTTAAGTTCGTACTGAAGTGCGCGGAAGTCCTTTTCTCTGAGTTTACTAGCCTTGTGGAATGTGTTTTCAGTGTGTCTGAGGAACATGACCACGTTTTTCAGCATGTTTTTGATTGTAGAAGGTGCATAGCCCTTCTCAGACAGGTACGTTGGCCAAGCTCGTAACTTGTCCATTTGAATTATGAACCTCAAGTCTTTGGAGATGGCAATGGTGGGCAGCCCAGCAGCCATGTACTCACAAAAGCGAAGACCATGGCTGGATGATTGCCGTGCATTTTCAGCGTCCTTTCTCCCTGTTCGTGACCCCAGGTGGAATTTTGCAAAGTCTTGAAGAATCTTTTCATAAAGACGATCCCCCTTCTTCCCTTTGCCTATGTGTTCCCCTTTTTGAGCTGAACTTGGTGGTTTACAGAGTATCCTGTTGGGTGTCCTTGGCTTTGCTGTCATCAAACGATCCAAATGATCCAAACGATCTTCCACTTGCTTCAACCTTAAGGAAAACTCCTTGCAGCCACAGCTGCGCATGCTCACCGTTGAGCCTGGACCACTCGAAACTTCACCCTGCCCACTGTCACTGGACTTGGATGGATGGATGGACCCTGGCAGAGGGGCAGCAGAGAGTTGGTGAATCTTTCTGTTTAAAGGGCCACTGGAGGAGGAGTTCTGGGACCCATGGGTGGAAGGAAATGGCGAACTGGTGGTTTCAGAAGGTTCACTGGAGGAGAACGCAGCTTCATCACTTCTTACAGTTTTTTGTAAAGGCAGGGGGGTGGAACATTTGTGGTTGGGCTTGATTCCACTGGAAGGAAGATCACTGTGGATTGAGTTGTCGCTCATTTCAAGTTCCAAGTATAAGTTATTTTCCTCATCAGCAGGCTCCTTGGACAGTTCCTCATCAATAGGCAGGCAGTCATCCTCTCTTGGCAATGACTGCTCTCTTGGCCTGCTTCAAGATTGGTTCTCGTTCCTCTGCTGACAGGTTATGTGACTGTTGTAAGTGCTTATCGAGGCGGACAAACTTGTTCTTCCCACATAACTGGCAGTCCAAGCTTTCCTGGGTTCGTGCATTCCCATATTGCAAAAGAAGGTGGAACTCGTCTTGATTAGGAACAGTGTGGGACACTTTAAGGTGTTGCTTTAAGTTGCTGTAGCTCCGAAAACACAATCCGCATATTTTTTGACTCATGTTGTGAAACATGTCATCCCGAACACTGACACCATGTGGTTGATGCTGCTGAACGGTTACATGAACGGAAATAATATTTCGATTCGCAAAAAAAACCGGTATCCGCACACCTGGTTTTAGAGCAGGGCCACCAACTTTTGAGCAGGGCCACCAACTTCTCAAATCTACTGGCCCTGTGGGCCACCAACTTAAAAAGCTTATTGTCAAGGGCTGGTAGTGTACACAGATTCAGAGTTAGACATGGTGCGCAGCCAGTACTTTGCATTGCTCCGCAATGGAAAGCAAAAGGATTGCAAGATGTCAAAGGAGCTAACTTGCAGGCTTATCAGAAACACGATCACCAGCATGGTTGCCATCCTGCGTGCTAGTCCCCTGGGAAAAGAAGTGACATACCCCTCCAAACACGAACTCAGAGCAATGTCACAGAAGATTGTCGACTACTATCCTATGTTATGGGATGCTACAGATCATCTGCCATATGTAAGTTTTTATTTTTTAAACCTAAAAGAGGTGGGGGGGGGGCAGGAAACAACAAGAAAACATTCCTTTACAGCTGACCATCTACTCCAAAATGTACAAGCGACTCCAGAATATGAAGTCCCCCAGGAAGAGGCAGGGCCCTGTGCCACAACGAGGGGTGGCAAAAAGGTCTCTTCTGTACAGAGTCAGGCACAGAAGATAAGACGGATGGTGAAAGTCCCCCAAGCACTTCAACCACTTCAACCGTAATTCTTCCAAGCAACGATGACCTCAGGGACTACAACCTCACTCCAGGTATGTGCTAAAAGTGGGAAGATGAAAGTGTGCTGTTGTAACCCAGTTGAATTGCTCACTCAGCATAAATACAGCCCACTCGCGCCATCTAAGAGCTAGCTTTTCTGTGGCGTAACTGGTAGCGGTGTTTGAGAGAGGTGGTCATGTGCGTTCGCAAATCAGAGGACCTGGGTTTGATCTCAGGTCAAGTTGCAGGAGGAAGCTATGCTGAAGAGCGACGCACTGACACCTGTTATGGCCCTGTCACACTATTGCGTATGAGAGAAACTTATTAGTTGCGTATGAAAATTAATTTAATACGCACAAAAAGCCCTTGAAAATACAGAATTGTTCGTATTGAACCTATGAGTAGCGTATTTCCAGCGTAGTATGCGTATGGCTAGCGAATGAGTAGCGTATGAACTGCACATGTCCAGCGTACCGCTGCGGCCTTTCCACATTGAAGCATTATTGCAGTAGACGTAGAGCTATCAACATGGCTCCCAAGAAGAAGACATCGTCTACCTGGGGCCGAGAAAAAGGCAAGAAGTGGGAAATGGGATCCTATATATATACACTTTATCAAAACGCTGGCAATACGCTGGGGATACGCTTGCCATACGCCAATCATATGCTAGTTGTGCGTTAAATACGTTACTCAATCGTCAGGCATACGCCTGCTGTACGATATCAATACGCTAGCTGTACGGTACACCTTCATGCCAGCGTATGACCAGCGTACTCCACCTATGAGTAACGTACCTCTAGCGTAACTCGAGCGTATTCAGCGTATGCCTAGCGTATGCTTTGCGTATAAACCATACGTCCAAATACGCACAACATTTGTAAGCATGCTTAAAAATTTTCAGCGTATGCGACTGTGCTTGAAACGTATAAAACCTATGCCTAACGTACCCCTAGCGTATGTCAGCGTATACCAGCGTATGAGTGATTTTTTCATACGCTGGCACGATACGCAATAGTGTGACAGGGCCCTTAGAGTGGTGCCGTTGACTCCGGATATACAGTTGGTGTGTGCGTGTGTGTGTGTATTTTAGGGGGGTGAGTGTAACCGAGTTGAATTGGTTAAACTCCTCAGTTAACAGTCTATCTACTCTGTTGCCCTAGCTAACAGTTGACTTTTTGGCTTACCAGCCAAATGGCTGGTAAATTGAGTTAATTATGGCCCCTGCATATAACATGATAATATTATTAAATATACTCACCTCGCATGCTCTGCACTCTTTTTACTCTATTTTCCTGCTTTTTTTGTCCTTTGCCAATCACATGCCTGATAAATACCGCCCACTCGCGCCATCGAAGAGCTAGCTATATTGTAATCATACGTATGTTTCTCTTTTACTGTGTGTGTGAGTTTAAATCAAATTATGAGTTATTTTTTTTATATAACATTAATAACAGACTGTTGTAACATCTTGGCAGCTTCCTCTAGACTGATGACCCCATACAGTAGTGACCCCCGATACTGATGCATTTTCTTATTGAAGCCACAGGGCTGACAGCCATGTAGTCCTGATGGTTTAGTGGTCTAAGGGACATACCACATAACTACAACATCCTGCGTTGTACAGAATGTCACATGTCATCCCTCCTCTCTCACCCAGTCTTTCTGCTAACTATCAAATAAAGGCTGAAAAGATTTTTTTTTTTGTGGGCCTCTCTGACCAACTAATCTATGTACACTCATTCTTTAACTGATATTGGCATTTAAACATGTTGCAGGTAGACTAGATGTTATTATATGAGTAAAAATAAGGTCCTACTATTAGAAGGTAACAGTCATGAAAGAAATAGTGAGGTTAAGTTTTGAAAATCATAGGAAAAAAATAGTTGTCGCTTTAGTAGAAATGCAGCCTGACAACCATTTGAACTGATTGCTACTGTCTCCATGGTCACTAACCCTATTCCATAATTCCACATTCCCAGTCAAACTTTTTACTAAAATCTCATTCATTTCACGATGATTTAAGGATAATAAACTCTCAAAACATGGTCGTCAATTACATTGTATTTTCAATCTGTTGACCACAAAACTCCGAACTATGAGTGAAATGTAGGCGTATTAAATGAACGTTTGGGTGCTAAGCTGATGTCGGCATCACCTGCTGCCTTTTATTTTAGAGGTTCTCATTATAAAATGCATGATGGAAACATCAGCACGTTTTGAGAAAACAAATAATAATGATCTAATCTGGTTTTGATACAAAAATAACACAGGAGACCCTCGAGAGACTGTCTCGCCTTTAGACACTTTAGACACAGTCAGGATCTGAGCCGTGTGCAGGAATTCCCAGATGACACAACACTTGTCAGTTGTATTTTAGGCGGTGATGACTCCAAGCATACGATAGGAATCCAATCCTTCACCAAATGATGTGAAAGTATTGGCGCCCAGGGTGAAACAATAGGGTCAATGGACAACTAAGGTGATTTGGAGGGAGAACTCATTACAGATTTATAAGAAAGCACATTCTATTTATGTCTTGTCATGTTTGTGGCAAGATGTTGTTTTTTTTTATCATGGTTAGTCTAAAGAGAATTACAACAGATGAGCTGATTCAACACAGAAGCTGTTTCAGTAATAGAGAGATTCCCCAGAGTGGGAATAAGTATTACTACTACTACTACTACTACTACTGCTACTACTGCTACAATATGCATTCTGATGAGGTAAGCTAAGTTGAAACTATGCAGTTAAAATAGCAGAACTGGAATAAAGTTTGTGACAGGCTGTAGGAAAGGGAGGAGACACTGTTCTTTGTAGCGTGGATATGTATCGGAGACAGTGGGGGGAAGTAGTGACGGGGGTGGGGATCCGGCCGGGGGGTTGCAGTTCTGCCAGTCCGGGGAGCCAGGATGGGCAGAGGGGGAAGGGAGGGTTGCTGCTTAATTTCGTGGTCGTCTGTCGTTCTCGGGGTCGGGTTGCAAGGGTTCGGGGTCCTTCTTAGTCTAGCCGTTCTGGGGGGGTCACACAGAATAGTCAAACACAGTTTTTAATTCACTCTCCTCTTCGCCGCTCCTTACCCGCTGTAGAGATTCAGTTGGCCCACTCTCTTGCCGCCACCACCTCCTCTCTGACATCTGAGGTGTGCTGTGGGTTTTTAAAGGGCCTGCAGCCTGGCCCGATTGCTGATGGGGAACAGCTGCGTGTTCCCCAATCTCCCAGGATCTCTCTGTGGAAATAGATGTGGTCCACCACTACTCCCAGGTGGCGCTGTTGGGGTCGTGGGTGTTGTGGGCTTGGTCTACCACAAGTTGTGTATTACTTGCAAAGTAAAAACAAGTCCTGCTTTGTGCTGTAAAGTACGGAAGACCTCGGAGGCCATGCAATATTATCATCACGAGATAAATAAGTTGTGATCATGAGAAAGTGGAACCCAAAATAATAATATTGCATGGCCTCTTAGGGCTTCCGTACTAAAGCAATCCAGCAGATTTCCTGCCAAATCATTGGTACACCGTCTCAAAATGAATGTGGTAATGATTTATGGATGTTACTATAATCATGACCTCCAAGAATGCAACCATCAGTCCCGTTACCCCTCCCTTTTTTCCTCGCCCATTCCCTCTCATCTCCCTGTGTGATTTCCCAAGCCCAGGATCTTCCTCATGTATCCATAGATGACGTAGGTGATGCTGACTCTTGGGGTGGCTGAATCTTTGTTTTGCTGCAGCCAGACATTCCTCAGACTCTGGGGGTGAGAAGGAATGAGAGAGATAAACTCTGTGTGTGTGTCCTACTGACCGCATAGACACCCAGATCGCTGCCAGTGTTGTTAGGGATGCTGTAGAAGCCCTTGTAGAAGGTCCTGTCTACTACTACTACTCTCCGGTACATCTGCCTGGCCCAGTCTGCTCTTGCAGAGAACTGGCAGTAACAGGGAGGAGAAGAAGATGGAGTGGACAAACAAAAAGAGCACTGGCTGAATCTCATTTGCAGGATGTTTTACATCCCCTCTTTACGCCACACTCGGGGGAATCCCCTGCAATATCAGGATGAGTTAACACCTGTGGTGGAAATCTTAGAACTCCAACCTCAGTGTCAATCATCAGCAGACACAAGAGACACAAGAGAACAATTTGAAATTTTTCTGAAAAATTTCAAATGCACTCTCCTTAGACAAGGCAGGGGTCTGAGATACAGTGAGATACCAGGTCAGCTGGGGACAGTTACAGTATGTAATATCCATCACAACGTAGTTTCTCTATACTCCTGATCTCCTGTGTTGCATCAACTGAAAACGTTGTCTTGGATGCAGTGCTGATTTGAATTTGAATTCTAGAATGGTGTGTGTGTGTGTGTGTGTCATTTTAACACCAAACCATTAAATGGCAACCCTTATGTCACATTGAGAATCAGAATACAGAACCTGATCCTGAACGTGGACAAAACCAGAGATCATTGTCGACTTCAGGAAGAATCAGCCCAGCCACGCTCCACTTCTCATCAACAACACGGCTGTGGAGGTGGTCAGCAGCATCGAGTTCCTGGGGGTGCGCATCACAGACGACCTCACCTGGTCTGTGAACACTGCGTCACTGGTCAAGAGGGCACAGCAGCGCCTGCACTTCCTGTGCAGGATGAGGAGAGCCCACCTGCCCCCGCCCATCCTCACTACATTCTACAGAAGCACCATAGAGAGCATTTTGACCAGCTGCATCTCTGTGTGGTGCAGAGGCTCTGACTGGAAGAATGTGAGGAGAGTGGTGAGGACAGCGGAGAAAATCATTGGGACTTCTCTTCCCACCATTCAGGACATTGCACCTAAGCGCTGTTTGTCCCGAGCCACAAACATCATCAGTGACTCCTCGCACCCCCACCATGGACTGTTCTCCCTGCTGGCCTCTGGAAAGAGGTTCTGCAGCATTCGGTGCAGGACCACCAGGTTCTATAACAGCTTCTTCCCCAAGGCCATCAGACTGCTGAACTCAAAATGAAAATATGCCGCTCATTCTGGATACCATGTTTCTATACTGGATACCAGGTCTTTTTGTGCACTCTTCCATACCTCTCCAATTACTCTTTCATATATGAACAATTTTTTGCACTACTGTAAACCCCACAGGTCACTTTACTATGTTTCACTATTGCACCTTATAGCTATATTTTTGCTGCTGTATATTTTGTTACATCTTATTTATGTTTTAACCTTTTGTATCCTAGCTCTGTGCTGAGCTATTTGCAAACGAAATTCCGTTGTGTGCACTTGTTGTATACTGAATGACAATAAAGTCTGTCTAAGTCTAAGAATAATGAAGCTGTGGATATGAAATGTTTTTATATTTTATATTATATATATATATATAAACTTAAAAAAAATATATATTTTCATATTTACATGACATAGACCATAATCAACAAAATTGTAAATACAACGTTTGGCAAAGAAATTAATTAAAACATCAATTACATGCCTGATGTGCATGTTCTTGTTCTCTTCATCCTCCTGCTTCCACAAAGTAGATCTGTGCTGCTTGATTTGTCAAACAAAACAGCTTTTGTTAAAGTTGTATGTATGACAGAATCATGCTGTCTGACCCCCAAATGTCACAAGCTGGTTAGAATAGTGGTTCTAAATCCCAGATGCAGCGTTAGAGCTGCATCGTAATGTATGTAAGTATGAGCTAGAGTGAACCCCGCCGAACCCTGGCTGTGGTACCCGAGGAGCAGCATTGAGAACCACTGTCATAGAAAATATTTACCACTTTGCTGAAAGCAGCTTAAATTTCCAATCGTTTCCACTAGGTGGCGATAAAGCGCTCAATCAGGTGTTTGGAAACCGACATTGAAACGGGAGGAAGAAGAAGCAGTCAGAGGGTGGAGGAGCATTTCGACATGGCAGACAGGTGGGTAGATGGCACTGGCCAAGCAAATTTTTAATAATATATCTAAACGCTGGGGCACTGAATCCGTAAGTCACTTCGTAATGACACCTGGTATTATTCCGTACCAACAGAACAAGCTAGCCGACTTTAATCCAACGTAAACTTGCCAGGGCAACCACGCTGGAACGTGTTGCTAGCTAGTTGTTAGCTAAATCTAACTAGCTCGTTAACGTTAGCTAGCTAACGTAAGTTGCAAGGAGTAGTTAGCTAACGTAGTTGGCAGAGTGAGATGCAACGATTAGAGGATGCTGTGTTTTTCTGTGCTGCGTTAAGTCGATCTATTACAACGTTATACACACAGCAATAACACACTTTAACACTTGCACAGTCACGTTGTCTGATTTAAAACGAGTGTTAGAACTAGCTAGCCCTGGCTACCGTTGCCTTCTATGTTGAAGCAGTGGCGCCGTGGACCCGTCCTTTTTTCAGTTGGAGGCACAGTCGCTGACTTTCTAATGTTAGAGCTAAGGTAGCTACGATCCGTTATTTTGCCCTTCATCCTCCTAAGTTAAACATGTATGTAAAATGACCAAAATAGCAAGGCAGCCATGCAGGCGCGTAGTAAAGCAGATTACTGCCACACAAACTGGTCAGGCTCTGTCCTATTTTAAGAGTAGCGTCCTTTCACTTGGATACCTAAGTAACCAGGAACGGTATGTCTGCCAATAAGTCAAAAGAGAGCTGGTTTGAGGCGGCCCTCCGAAGGCAGCATCACACAACTGCAGCTGAGCCTCACTGAGTTGCATCCAACAAGATAAAACACGAGATGTACATGGAGATGGGAATGGATGGATTGCTGTCTCCCTATTACCTCCCTGCCTTATTACAGTATGTATCTGTTTGTTCTCGCAGCTGAAAATGACCAGTACCAGTCTTGGTCTAGACATTAATACAAGAACAGACAGTGTTTTGGAGACAAATGTTGTATGGGCTGTCTGTTATTTTGTAAGTGTAACATTTTTGGATCTAATTCTAAAATTCATGGTCCTCCCTCAAGCAAAAACATTATTTCCATGATTCTCAGTCATACTAAAAGATTCTCCAGACCAACATTTTAGCTCAAAGCAGCCCCAATTCAGCCGTGTCTGGGATCAAAGATGAATTAATCAGTGCAAGAATAGCAGCATTTTGAAGCGCTAAATATTTTTGTGCCAACATTTTTACTCAAGGATGTAAGTGATACTGTATGCTTACAGCAGTAATGAATCAGGTCGTTCAGGACAACTAAACCTATAACCAAAACCATTTATTTAATCTGAAGCTTTTCCAGTCAGAAGTAATGTATTGAGAGTAAATCCTGCCCATGTTCCAGCAATAACCTTTGACTCGTAGCCTACCACATAGTCTAAATATGAGTGAATCTGTATTACACCAATTACTTTAATTGGTCAAAATATGTATGGAAAACGATATAAACAAAAATACTGTATCGGATCTCATGCAAGCATTTGGCGGCTGTCCGTGGTGCTGAATTTCAAGTGAACGTTGAACCATTTGGCGCATTGGTGACCAGTGGCAAAGCCATTTCACTATGCACTTTCTCACAGAGTGAAAGTGAGAAAGTGATGTATGTTGACTCAAAACATTGCCTATTGGTGAAAGCATTTGACCATAGTAATATACAGGTACTGTTTTGCTTTTCCAGTAGATGCATTTCAATCTTGAAAATATGTCAAACCCAACATGCAGGGCTATTGTCTCCCAAACATTGAACTCACATCAAATCACATCTTAAATGCATAAAAACATGTGATAAGATATTTCGAGCACAGCACATTTCATTGCAGTAGGAGCCTTTATGTCCATCCATAACAGTGGGCTCAGGTTGTAGTTAGAGATCTAATGAGGAACTGAGATTGTTTCTTCTAATATATACTAATAGGTGCAGCTTTGTCATAGCCCTTTTTATAAAATAACTTACCACCATCTCTTGGCAAATTTGTGAGAATATGAGATTGCATTTGTTTCCTTTAGCCTTGTGTGGGCTTATTCTTTTAATTGCAATTCAAGCTTTTACAGGTTATCAATAACAACCAACAGAGGGGATCTGGTATTATGAATCAATTACACCTCCCTGTTTTTTTCAAAGTGAAAGAATCATTGCCAGAAACTAGGATTCAGCTTGGATGCAGAGGCAGCTGGTGATGAATGTGGCATTATTCATTCAGTGTAGCTGTGAGTCCAAATGGCCTAATGGAGTGCGTTAAGTAAACCGTTATCGTTCTTTTTATCTGTGTTATACCCCTCATTCTAATTCAACAGATGTGGGGTACTTAACCTCACTTTCTGGGAGGCAGGGCAGCAGATAATTCACATAAATTCACCCAGATGATGGGTAAATGGGCAGCAATAATGATCAAATGAAATCATTAAAACCATGCGGGCACTCTTACTGTATGTGTCTATGCTGTTTGAATATCTACACTAATTCCTTTTGGGGTGTGTTTTTTAGTCAGCAATCCAAATTGCAAGACTGCTAGCTAGGTAACAGACGTTAGGATGGCCCAGCCAATTGTTTAAAAATAATAAGAAATAAGAAACAGTTGACAAATGTTTCATTATTGATGGTTTCCAACATTTAAAACAGTGTAAACAGCTGTATTGTATTTCTTCATTTGTAGGTTTTTCTTTCATAAAACTTGAGAAAAGATGAAAGACTTTATTTAGTGAATGTTGGGAGTTTTGTAGGTCCTCGCTGGTGGCAGGTTTTGTCAGATATCCTACTCTGATGGTATAGGTATGGTATAGGTTAGGATACTTCCTATCTAAATGAGACAGCACTAAACATCGGAAAAGTTCTTACCTAGGTGACATAAAAATGTGTTGGTCCAGTGTCTGAAAGCGCATACTGACAACTCCATAGTTGTCATTTTGACAGTGAAGTGAAATAAAAGTAAGTAAAAATAAAAAAAATCATAACACATTAAATTGACTTCACATGCTGGTGTTGGGTTGGGTGTTCATTACATTAGCAAAACGGCAAACAAGTTGTAGGCAGAATGCAGAGTGTGTCTAGACTGAATGAGCATCAGAATCCACTACTGACAACAGCAGTTTCCTGTTTCACGTTCGTTGTCAGCGATAATTTATTTTAAGGGTGCGATCACATCTACAGTTTGTTTCCTTCGGGTGGGGGTCAAAAAGTTGGATTCCGGTCCCTGTAGGTTTAGCTTAACGTGATGACTTGTCACTTGTCTCTTTGCTGTAAGATACCTTCTCTGGTCTTCATACCAGTTAAGAACACAGGAAGAAATAGTTGAATATGAGCATCAGTCCAGACTGCGGTTTGCCCTCGCTTCATTTTACTATGCTAGGCTTTCCAAGCATTAGAACTGCTGGCTATCACATGTCAATGCCTGTCTCCGTATACCCATAAACCCTTGCGTTTTGGGGTCATTTCCTGCAGTTGGTTTGGATTACGTTACTCACCGCACTTCTCTTGGAAGAAGACACTCATTTTCTGGCATCTTGGTGCAGTTAGTTTGAAGAGCATTATTCTCGCCTTGCCAAACTAAACGAGTTGCATGCTTGGTGTTGTACGCGTTATATTGCTGGTATGTAGCCTAACTAACCAAATCAATGTCTCTCCACAGTGTGGGACCTCAGCTGGTGTCAGGAGGTCGACTTCACCAAGTGTTTTTTCTCTCATCGTGAGGATTTCATCGTTAAGGTGAAGTCCACAAGTGGTCCTTGTGTTTGCACTGTGGGATGAGGTAGTAGGTTGTATAGTTTTAGGGTCACACCCGCACTGGGAGATAACTATTCAACCTACTGTCTTTCTCAAAGTGACAGCTGACACTTCGGCGTCCTCACGTTTTTTGAAGTCCAGCTTGCTAACATTCCCACCCCAATGGATCAAGAGGTCACATGTTTGGTATCAAATGAACCAGTTTTACTCAAGTTGCTCATGCAGTGTGAGGTAGTAGATTGTATAGTTGTAGGGTAGTGATTTTGCCCTGTTCAGAAGATAACTATACAATCTATTGCCTTCCCTGAGGAGTGGTATCTCTTCTATTTAATTTCTACATTTTTAACATAGCTTGGTTTTCAAAGTTGGGTTCAGGGTCCACCAGCGGTCCCTGAGGTTCAAGAGGTCCCCAGAAATTGAAAAGTAACTTTTACAATCTATTGCCCTGACAAACAAAATAATATCAGTTAGCCCAACTCTCAGATCGAGGGGTCCTTGTGCATCCTCATGCAAAAGCCTATGTCTCCAGGGTTTCTTAGGAAATGTTTTGAGAACCTTTGCTAGTCAGAGTATTTTATTGGTTAATTTGAACTGACCCAAGTGTTTCATCAATGATTAATCAACGAGCTGAAAAGTGGAGGTTATGGTTTTAATGATATTTTCTCTGGATGGAAATATTGTGAACCTGTTGCATTTCCCTGAGCTTCATGAAGAAATCTGTTGCAATATGGTCATGTCCATTTCTGTGTAATATAAGAACGTTGCTGCAGTAAGTTGTATGGACCTGATGAGAAATGCTGAAGAACTGCTAATAAATCTGTCAGTATCTAAGTCCTTTCAATGTGTCTTGTTTACATTATGTGAATTACAAAGTCCAAGTGGGTTAAGGTGCTTTACCAATTCAGTCAATGTTAAATTGATAATTGGGTAAACATCTTCATCTTCATCTGATGATAGTAGTTACACAGTTGTGTCACCAGATGGTGTGATACCAACACCTTTAAACAACGCCTGCCTTACCGCAGAGCAGAGACCACCCTGAACTCCGTAGAGTATCATAATTATTGACAATAAATAACGGGGGGTCAGATGGATATGATATGGGTCAGTTGTACTGCAGCTGTTACACAATATGCCTGTTGTTGGGGTGCATGGTATCAAGAGGAACAGCTCATACATGGCATTATTTATCCGATTGTCAAATTGGAGGTGGATTAAAATGTGCTAAGATCTAGTCTTGTTATTTTAAGTGAATTGTCCGGTAATCGGGTTCATATCAAATTACAGGATAAAAAAAAAGGACCTGATTTTAAACATAGCAGGTCCTCATGTGGGGGTGGGGGGGATAAGTAAAATAAAATAGAGTTGCTCAGAGTGGGAGGGGCGTTTAGTATTGGAAAATAAATAAAACCCGCCGGTAGTTGCCCATCAGTGCTACCGTTCAGTGGCGGGGAAAATTAACACGGATCATTAGCCTGCAGTGCCCGACTGAGGAATTGGTGTCGGTTAAAATACGACGCGACGCAACAAGTGCATGAATGTGTTTAGTTAATTGGTTACTTATTGGAGCTGAACTAGTCAGGCCCGCAGCGCGTGAAGAGATGAGCCTGTACCTGCAGGCTGTGAGGCAGATACTCCGCAGAACACGCCCTGATAGAAAAAGGTAGTGAGACAAGACAGGCTGGTCATTAGAGGAGCCCACACAGCCTACCTGGAAACCAGCGGTCCAATGCTACACGCACTGAGACCCGAAACGTACCAAATGATATCGGCACGAGCTTTTCCAGAAACTTTCGTTTGTCCCGAGGAGCTATTCGCGTCTGCAGCCCGAAACACCTGGAGATCCTGCAAGACTTCATAGGCAAATAAAACCTGGTTGTTGCAGTAGATCACAGATCCACCGGTTGAGCACCATGAGTAGGAAAACACGTCGGTGGATTTTCCATTTTTTCCTGTGCCTTGGGATTGTATATTTGAAAATCGGGTGAGTTTCTGTGCATTTTCAGACAGTCGCAGAATCTAATTTGAATGCAGAAAATGTGTTTAGCCAGACGGATGCCCCCGAAATTAGATATGGCCCCATTGCTCATTTTGAGAAAATATGAAATGTTATTTTATATGTTCCCTGCCCTCAAGAGACTACTCTCTAGGCCTATATATGTAACTGAATCATATAGGCTAAACCAGTGGTCCCCAAAGTGGGGTCCGGGGTCTTCTCGGTGGGCCCAGGGATTTCCCCCAGCAAATGAGGAACAGTTTAATTTCACTATTATTTAATTCATAGTTTGGACGTTGGGGGCGATGATATAGAGATGTCTGTTTTGATGTCTCAATGTTTGATGTCTCAATCACCTACAGTATACAGTCATATGTAACAACAAAACCGATGGTGGTCCCTCAGACAATCTCATCAAATGAGGGTCTAATGATTTAAAGTGGATCTATTTAAGGGGCTCTTGACGTTGGTAATTAAAGCTCTGAGCTAGACATCCAAGTTGTGGCCAAATACCTATTGTACCTACATATATATATTGCTTCTTCTCATCTTCACCGCAGGGGTCTATCGTCCGTCGTCGCACTGGGAGCGAGCATAATCTGTAATAAAATCCCCGGTTTGGCTCCACGTCAGAGGACTATCTGTCAGAGCCGACCCGACGCCATCATAGTGATCGGAGAGGGGGCTCAGATGGGGATCAATGAATGCCAGTTTCAGTTCAAACACGGACGCTGGAACTGCTCGGCCCTGGGCGAGAGAACCGTGTTCGGAAAAGAACTGAAAGTGGGTATGTTACACTTTTTGCTTCATTTGACCGCAAATAAACTGAACACCTGCAATAACAGGCTAGGCACTGAAGAAGTAATAATAATGTTCCTGTAGGTCTGTGATACTCAAAGGTTACCTGACCTTATAGTACTTGGTATTTTATCTCTCATGGTATAGCTATATTCTTATAGGGATAGTGGGTCTGTAGTACTCAATCTATCTCTAGTGACTATTTTTTCCAATCTCGATTCCTAACACAGTGGTGAGTTTGGTGACCTGATTGCACTTTATGGTATTGTTAATCTCCTGTGATATCTCTATCTGGATTCATGATATTTGTTTAGTGTCCCTCCAAGTTATACAACAGTTCCTGAGGGTGGAAGGCTACTGAATGGTTATTACAGTGGGAGACCCACTTCAGTGTTGAGGTATTTTTGCAAAGTGCTATAAAAAAGCATTGTTGAAACATGTCAGCACACCCTGTATCTTCATGGTTATCATGCTGGCAAGATTTGTTTTTCATAATTTTAATATTGGAATGAGCTGCTTCGTTTTATAGTGCTGTTTTCCCCTTTCCTCATTTCATATTTTTGTCCTGACAAGTGCAGCATTGAAACTTGTATTCCCTCCTCAGAATAATCCCTTTGCAAACACCTTCTCATACAGTTCTGTTTCTTTGCAGTATGCTAATGGGATATGAAAAACCCTAATATCGAAGGTATAATGAGCATGTTCAAATGTAATGTTGCCTTCTTTGTTGTGTGCACATTGAGAGTCAGCACCGCATGTTTTCTTGATACCTTAATCTATATGTTATCTTTAATGTGTTTGCATTGTCAAAGCGAAAGCCCTGGAGGTATGTAATAAAGCTGCAATCCGTCACAGGATAGTTTTTAGGATTGCTATTAAAATATTTGAAAGTATTCCTCATGAAAATTCTATTTTCTTTTTATAAATGGGATGTTTTTAGAGATTCCTCAGAGCTATTGGGCCTGTGTCACTTTGACAAATGTCTGTAAAGATTGAAACTCCCAGGGATTTTGGCCCGTTTGTGGAATAAGGCTTGAGGCAGTGGATGCTCAAATGACAGGACTGCGGAAATAAATGGGGAATCATATTTACCACACTGGTTTTGCACCGCTTCGTTCACTAAATCCACTCACCTCAGTAAATGTTGGTTTAGGGAGAGTTAAGTTTTTAATTATACATGCCCGCTTATCCTCAACATTATGTTACTATTTTGATCTTTCTTATGAGACATGCTTACAAGACTTTATCTGCGTTCAGCTAAACCACCTCATGTATGTTCATAAAATACTTTTCCCCTAAAAGATGAAAAGCGTCAAGTTCAGACAAGTACTTTCTACTAGGTTTATAAATTTACCTCCAGGTTTTGCAGCTTTGGCAGGGGTAATGTAGAATTATTTTAAACCACCGGTTCAGGGAAGCACTAAAACACTTTTTATCTGTTATATTTATGCTCAGATTTAAACCAACTCAGTAAGAGAAAGTGATTTGCTTTCTATTCATGAAGACATGGTGAAATCTAAATCTTTCTCAACTTTAGTTTCTTACCATCATCCTAGGCATCCAACCTATCAAAATCTATTGGCAATCTAAAAAATGGTTAATTTTGGGGGGAAGGCTGAGGAGACAGCAGGTCAACTTGAGCACTACTTGGGTCTAGTTGCCCTCCACATAGTCTGTCTGCATCCATTGTTTTGTTTCAGCAGACTGGAACACTGATAACGGACAGAAGGCATAAATTGGGTTTTTGTTGGCAGTGATGCAGTAATGTACAGTATTTTGGCATTAGGATCAAGTACCCCCCCCCCCCCCCACCATTGGTAACCATGCTGGCTTCTTTTTTATTGGCTTCAAGGCATGTAAATGATTAAATGACATAGACAGGCAGGAATCCATTACGCGAGAAAGCTAGTTAACAGCCTGGAATAGCCATGTGCAAGATGGTCTCTGATCAATGTCTTTGACAATAAGAATAATAACAATACTGCCCACTTCTGAAGATGTGTATCTCTGGATGATGGTGGTTAGAAGGCTATTAAGCCTTCATCCTTCATTTGTAGATTGTGTGAGTGAAAAAGTGTGAGCACCACTTGTTCCTTATAGTCCTTATAAGTCATCAACTTTAAATATTTAAAGTTGATGATCTAATTGCAGATTTCGTGGGAAATCTAAAAGATTTGGGATCGTTTCCGCATGAGATCCAAGAGGAATTATCTCCATTTTAATTAAAAATGCAGTTGGCCTGAGGCACTGTGATTTATGTAGTGGAAATCCATCCTGTTTGGCTGTCCATGTAGGGAGGTTCTGCATGCCTCTCAGATTCACCTCCACAGGGTGGATCCCAGTTGTGACGGAAGCTGGGACAAGGGCCAGACTGATGCCTAAACATATAATATTTTCTCTCCCACTGGATTGTCTCTAAAGTACAACTTTGTCCATTGTATGTATTCAGTAGACTGACCCTTCACTGCTGGAATGGTGAAATGATACTCCTGGATCCCAAGACTGGTCACAAGACTAATGGTCCTTGGCTGTCACGCAATTGGAAGACAATTAAGCTGTTTGGAATTAAAACCAATGCTCTTATTACATCTTCTAGAAGATTCACAGAGATGATTTCTTTTTGCCCTCACCTTCCTCCCGACATTTATCTGTTTAAAGGGAGCTTGATTAATGAATAAGACTTGGCTCGGCTCATGTATTTTATGATTTGGTTTGAAACAGCTATGCCAGGTATGTAAGGAGGCTTGACAGTGCCTGAAACAGTGGATCTTGATGATGTCAGCAATTGTGATTAAAAAATGTCTTTCTTTCTATTCCAGGCAGTAAGGAGGCTGCATTCACCTATGCTATAATTGCTGCTGGGGTGGCCCATGCAATCACTGCAGCCTGTACCCAGGGTAACCTGAGCGGCTGTGGGTGCGACAAGGAGAAGCAGGGATTCTACAACCAGGAGGAGGGCTGGAAGTGGGGCGGCTGTTCGGCAGACATCCTCTATGGCTTGGGCTTCTCCAAGGTGTTTGTTGATGCCCGGGAGATCAAGCAGAATGCCAGGACTCTCATGAATCTACATAACAATGATGTTGGACGCAAGGTATGTTCGTGTCATTTCATAGTCTGAACTTAATTTTGTATTCTTTAACATATTCACAAGTCCAGTTTACCTCATTATCAATCACAATCACCTCATAATAAATCATTTACAATTAATGCTCAGCATCCTCTTCTTCGCCTATGAAGATTATAAGCAGTTTAAATTTGAAGATTATCAGTATACCAGATTGTCTGAAGCACTGAGCAATAAGACAAAAGTTGAAAGCTTGTATATGAATAATAGTACTATACTACAACAACATCAATAATAATAATACTGTAATTGCTAAAGCGCTATGGAAGACAGACACAGAAAAGTATTAATAAAAACAGTAGTGTCATGAAAATCAATAGCAAAAAGTGCATTAGAGTAGTGTAACTGTCACAGAAAAAAAATAGACAATCGATAGAAAACAACATTTTTATTTATATACAAATGAAAGGCTTTTTGTACAGGCACATTTTTTGTCAACTTTTGTGATGGTGCCAAGTGAATTAGAGCCTCTGGCGTTCCGGAGGGATTGAGCTGCAATAGTGATACAGCAGTCCTATGCACCCCATCTTCCTATGGTAGGAGTCAAGAAGTTTACATCAGGTGATCTAATCCTACAGGAAGGTGTCTGATAGTGGGCAGTGACAGCAGAATGAGCTATGTTATTGAGGGCTTTGTACATAATGAGTAGATAACTCTCTGCAGAATGGGAAGCCAATGGACATTTTAAAGGAAAGAAGTGATATGATCTTTAGAGCGGGTATGAGTGAGCATATGGGTTGCAGTTTTGAATGTATTGCAATTTGGAGGATGCTATTGAAGGAATCAAGTTTTAATGTAATTATTTTCAGCATCTGAGAATGAGAGAGAGGGCTGAAGGTACGTTTTGTTCTGGCTGTTGTTGTTATTTGGTTAAAATGGGGTCGGGGTCGGGTAGACCCTGGAGCTATCAATACAGAGGTTCTGAGGGGATGTAGGCCCAATTATGATGAATTCTAGTTAATTATAGTGTTTGAGAAAGTTTCTGTATTTTTCCATGAGGCAGTTAGCAGTAGAGTAGGTGGCAGCTGAGATAGACTTAGGGGCAATGTAGAGTTGAGTGTCATCAGCATAGGAGTAGAAGTAGGGACAATGGCGACGGATGATGTGACCAAGGGAAAACATGCAAAGAATGAAAAGGAGGTGACAAAGCACCGAACCTTGGGGAACACTATGGGAGACTGGATCAATATCAGATTTGCAGTTGTTGATGCTGATTAATTGATGTCTGTAGGAGAGATATGGCTTAAACCAGGAGAGGGCGGTGTCTGCGATGGTAAAGGAGGACTCATGCCAGGAGAGGAGTGGAGAGTGATTGATGCTGTCAAAGCTGGCATTGATGTTGAGAAGGACGAGAATGTTTAGGGAGCTTGTGTCATTGGTAAGGAGGTCATTGGTAACAGTTCCTTCAAGGCTGTTCCTGTGCTGAGTAGTGATCTGAATCCAAATGGGAAGTGTTCATAAAGATTAATATAAGATTAAATTAAGTCCAGGTGGAATTTCAAGATGAGATGCATCTACATGATTGAGGAGTCTGTTGCTGTAATAATAAGTGGACTGATTGTGTAAGACGGGCACCTGAGAGACTAGACAAATGGACTTGAGATTGTGGTGTGATATTGAGTGTTTACATTACGGTTCAATGGGGTGCATGTTATTGTCTGTGATGATGGCTTGGTGACTAGACTATAGGGAAGTTGATGTCAGAGTTGTCAGAGTTCCAATTGAGCAAAGCAGGTCAAAGATGTGAACATGTTTTCAAACAGTTAAACATGTTTAGAAATTCTGTGAGAAATGTTGAGTCTGAGAAGTCAGTCTGTATGTTGAAAACATCGAGGAGACAGTATGGTGGGCTACTTAGAGTTGCGGTGTTGTGGGGAGGGGGTAAATGACTCAGGTAACCAGGAGTTCAAATGAAGCTTGAATGGTTATTGACTGATGTTAATGTCTTGCTGGGGTAGAGCTGCAGTGTCACCACCGTGACTGTCTGGGCATGGTTTGTTAACATAAGTACAGACTTTGCAAGAAAACAATGTTTTTCCCAGGCTTCAATGATACAAAGACAACCAAGCATATTATCGGTAGTGTATTTGCTAAGGAGGTAACTTTTGTTGGTTAGGGACCAGGAGTTGAACAGAGTTTTAGTGATGGTGGTGTTAGTGGTGTTTTGTGATTGGGTGATCTGTAGGATATAGTTCATTTGTTGTGATGATTGAGGACGTGGGGATGCATCGCCAAGACTATGGAGACTGGAGTTCACTAAAGCATGGTTAAAAACAAAGTGACATCAGGAGCCTCTGTGGCACAAAACATAGTCGACACAAGATCCCGTAGTCATTTAGAGTATACAAATAACCCAAAGTGCTTGTGTTTGATGAGATCCACGGCGGCATAAACCAGGACCATGGCATTACAGAGTGCATTAGTCAAGCATTGATGTTGTTAAGCTCTGGCCAGAAGTAGGAATGGAGGATCGATAGACACCACAGGTCAATCCAAGAAATGGTACATGGAGAAAGTAATCTATTCTGAAGCAAGATGCTGGGAAGTTTGGAAAAACTGTGACCTCTAAGAATACAGCAGGCTACAGATGTCCACTGAAGCATATTGCCGAGATCCTGCTGTGTCTGCAATGGTATAAGAGGGTTGTTCCTTCACATGTTTAGGGGTCTATGAAGGCAATTTCACCGATTTTCAGACACAGCTCCCACTAATCTTTGATGACTCAAAGCATAACGATTTGCTGTACATCATCCAAGGTTTTATGAATGATTAACAATTGAAAAATGATTGTAGTTCTTTATGTCGGTGTTGTTTAATAGCAATGCATAACAATGAGGGGTACATGGATCAGGGCTACCTCACACTGTGTATCCAACCCTCTTTGTCCTGATAGTGGAGTATGTAAGAGATACACTGTTAGAGTGGCAGTGCAAGCTACTCAGTATCTCACTGGTTATTGTCTGACTAACAAGGCTACTGTAATAGGAGATGTTTTTGAAACCTTCAGATCCTGTGAATCTTTTGTACCTTTTTTCTTTTTTTTCTTTTTTTACAAACAATGGCTCTGTTGAATACTTTATTGACTGAGAGATGTTCCTTTTTTTAAATGTTTGGCCAATGATGCTGACAAAGTGTAGTCATCATACGCTAGTCAATATTTCCACCATCTTGCCTTATTCTTCTAGTAATTCCCTGTTATCGCGTGCATTATAGAGCATATTCACCTCATAAGGGCTTCGGAGTAGCACATGCTTATGTCCTGACACCCTCCTGCCCTCCTTGTAGTAAAAATAACACTACCAGCAAGGTCCATCCCTGCACTAGATATTTCAAGTTTGGTCTGTTTGGGTGTCTCACATGATCAAGTGTATCTTTAAAATGTTTCTCCCTGTCAAAGTTGCTCAGTGTGTCTAGGTACTTTGTGTAAGATAAGCACCACTGAAATAGAGTTTTGAGGGAACTGTGTACACGAAAACTTGGGAATGTAAACAAATTCACTGGAGTTTATTGGCTTGTGATAGAGTTCTTGTCAGTGCCATAGCAATAGGTTATGGTCCCATTCTGCAGGAAAGAGGAGGTTGTTTCAGTACTCTGGACAAGGCTTTCGTGGGGGTCGGTGTTTGGCATCACTCAGAATTTGATAGTGCGGCGAATCTCTTAATGTACACTTACTAAACCAGATACCTCTGTAATTACAGAAGTAGGCCTTTCATATTTAATTTTAAATGATGTCAGAGTGTTTTGAGTGCCAACCTTGACATTTTCTTGAGAAGAATAAACAATGGTGTAAAGCGTGCCATGGGAGGCTTACAGGGGTTCTGTTAAACAAACAATGGCAGCTTCATTGGCATTTCACTTCAATGAACTCCATGAATTAAATGTTTGTCAGGTCTCGGGGGGCATGACCACACTAAGCTGTATGCATCCAAGCCTTTTGACAATTACCCCAGGAGACTCCAGAAAGTCTGAGGGCACATGAGAGTGGAATAATTAAAAAGCTGGGTGAGGCTTCTCTAATGCCAGTAAGGGTTCCCACTCAGCGAGGAGGAAGGAGGGTTAGCTGATGTCATTCAGCCCGAGGCGGAGAGAGAATACCCGCTCTGCTTTGCCAACCACACCGAAAGGTTCCACTCTAACCTTGAAAAGGCCATTCAGCGCTGCCAATCTGCTCTCTATGGATGCTTCTCTCTGGAGACAAGTAAATTGTCCCTTTAATCACCACATACACTCGTAAGTTAATCCAGCTTCTGTGTGAATTCACCACCTTATACAAATTCAGTTTTTTACATCCCACATACGTTGAGATGTTGTGTTCATTGAGTGTGTTTTTCTGTCCGTCCACCAAGACATCTTTACAATTGATCACGACAGAGCGATGGCACAAAGCAGACTGCAGACTGCCTCTGTGGAGGCAGGGGACAAAAAACATCCCCAAATCTCAATGTCCTGAGAAGGGCTTAATTGTTGTTAGGATATTGCAGTCCTCTGATTACCTTATTTTTGCAGAATTCATCTTAGTAGATTAGTAAATTGTGATTTAAAGAAACCCTCTTGAACATTTTAACGACACAGGCTCATTTTATTTTGTTAGAGTATATTAATTAAATTTACTAGAATATTTGTTACATCACTTTTCTGGGTGCTGTAGCTGTGGGGAGACTCCTTCAAAATATCCTACTGTTGCATCTAATCTTAGTCACTCTGGCTAAATTTGTCAAATTGCCTACAATGTAAGTATGAAAGTACCATCCTCCAATTTTGAAGATTCAAGGAGTTTTGTAGGTCATTTTGAAGCAAAACAGAACATGCAGTAAATTAGGGAGAGTGCATGTGTTTGTATGTGTCTTCCATTAGTTTTAAACCTCATCTCGTCTTTTAAAAGAAGGGCACATAGCTGCGTGCCATATAGTGACATAGCAGGTCTAAGATCTTTGGAATGCTTATGTTCAATTGGAATGCTAGAAAACTTTTGTCTCAACCTGTTGAACTATTTATGAAATATGTTAGACTGAGTTTTTCTGAGAACTCATTGTATGCCATATGTTTCCTACCTGCTCATTAGGAAAAGACAAACAAACAAAGAAATTGTGAGTAGTGTTAGGAGTTCTTGGTCTTGAAGTTTTGAAATTCATAGTGAAAAGGATCTTCCACCCATACAATTTACATTTCTTAGGCCAAGCTTTGATGAAGGTCTTGTACACCAAAATCTTGGTCTAGTAAATGGCATGGATCTAAATGTGTGGAAGATTCGCTGTGGATTCGATTGGTTCTCCAGACACTCTACACACTATTCACTTTGAATTTCATGCCTGCATGCTCCTTTAGAAACCAGACATTTCCAGGGTAGAGAGCCTTGCTTCACCTGACTTTCTCCCCTTTCTTGTAGATCCTGGAGAAGAACATGCGTCTGGAATGCAAGTGTCACGGGGTGTCGGGATCCTGCACCACCAAGACCTGCTGGACGACGCTGCCCAAGTTCCGTCAGCTGGGATACATGCTGAAGGACAAGTACAACCAGGCCGTACACGTGGAGCCGGTCCGAGCCAGCCGAAACAAGCGCCCCACCTTCCTCAAGATCAAGAAACCCCACTCCTACCGCAAGCCCATGGACACAGACCTGGTCTACATTGAGAGGTCGCCAAACTACTGCGAAGCAGACCCTCTGACGGGCAGCATGGGAACCCAGGGTCGTCTGTGCAACAAAACGGCTCTGCAGCCCAACAGCTGTGACCTAATGTGCTGCGGTCGAGGATATAACACGCATCAGTACTTGCGCGTTTGGCAGTGCAACTGCAAGTTTCTATGGTGTTGCTACGTCAAATGCAATACCTGCAGTGAGAGGACAGAGGTGTATACCTGTAAATAGAAGTATTTATTGAATGTGTATTTACGCACACATCTAGATCTGTGTGTGTGTGTGTGTGTGTGTGAGAGAGAGAGAGACTGAACTGTGTACATGTGTGCATGCATGTTGCTAATGTATTTCAATAAAAAGGTTCTCTGTGGCTGATGCACAAACACGTGGAGAAACTGCCTAGCTACTGCCCTCAATCACAGCAAGTCCTGCCTTGAACATAGGATCAAGGACAATTGGTTCCTCCAGTTTGTATTGATTATATTGATGCCAATGGACATCTGCCATGACACTGGACTCTGCAATGACTGGACAGTCTGAGTATTAAGCAGACTTACAGGCTCATGAGCTTGTTTGTGCTATGCCCGTTGCCATTTCATGCCCCATGCTTGACTTTTCCGCTATTGGCATGAATCACTTCAAACAGTGCTAGAAATATTTGAATTGTTTTCACATAGGAGCTAGACTAATAATAATTTATTCAATGAGAAAACTACTGATGTCTTTCAGAATTCACTGTTGACTAAATCTGGTATGGTTTTCAGACGGTGTAGATGCCTGGCGTTTTAGTAAAAAAAGTGCGCTCAAACGCATAAACCGTTTTGTTGTTGCTATTGTTTTTGACAGACACAACCTATACACTGGAGCTGTATGTACGTCATGTAATATAGATTGATTTGAGTCAATGAAAGGCCTGTACACGGTGAGCCCCGATCTCTAGTGTCTTAAATCATAGGTCAGATTTTGATTTGACCGATATAGGTATTTGAGACAATGCAGCTTCTGTGCACAAGACTGGCAGAAGAACACTTAACTACTGAAAAGTGGGCTCAGTATGATAGTATTGTTTTCTACGTCCCCTCCAGTTTGCTGCTAGTTGTCTGGAAAATCATGGAGTTTGTGACTGAGCAGCCATATCGACTATTCAAGCTAAGTTGACACCACCAGGAGTAAACATGAGCACCCAGACATATATGTTGGCTGATAGAATATATTTTGTAAGAGATTATTTTTATATGAATGTTTTATTTATTTTCGATTTCTTTCTGTAAGATATTCTCCCTTTTAAAAATTTTTTTTTTTTAACTGTGTTCAGTTACTGAGTCTAGTAAAGGAAAGCAGAAATTGGAATGACCCTTTATATCTGTTTGGAAAATGTGCGTTGTTTCCTTTATCAACAGGACAGAATATAATAATGTTATATTGTTAATGTTCAGAAAAAAAAGATGTAACTCTGCCTTGGCATCCACATGGTCACTCAACCATCCACAGACATGCAGTTTGTGGTCTTTTGTCAAGTGTGTCACTAATGCCTAGATGAAATAGACAGTCAGATGGAGGTACTTTGAAAGGGACGCCATGCCATCACAGTATGATGACAGTTTGATCAGACTGAATTGTAAAATGTGCCTAACATGACCACGGTTGCAGAAACGTTTTGACATTTCTCCAAAATTTCGGTATATGTTGGTTTGGTTATATCTGATGCAAGAGTATTGAATCAAGTGTCAGTGTTAATAAATATTTGATCTAAACGTTTGTACTTTCCTGTAACTGATTGAACTGATGAAACCATGTCTTCCAACTACTGTAGTGCTCTCAAACCAGAGGGACTAAGTCATTACATGTAAGCCCACGTTGTCTTTTCATTCTTTTAGTTAATAAATGTCGGCTCAGAATGAACCAAAGCTGGTCTTTTTGTTTTAAGTATTACAGGGCCGGTGCAGAGCGAGGTAGGTGCAACTGAAGAGATGGGTGCTGAGGGTGTCACAGTGGTGTGTTCCTCAATGAGGGGTGGGAGTTGGGAGCTGCAGGCTGATGGATTACTCTGACATCTGCTTCATTCACTCCTCAGCAGCGTTGCTACAACAACCACACTGTGCCCCCCAAAAATGCTCCCCGTCTCCCCGAGAGGCCAGACTGCCTATTAGCAAAATGGTAACCATGCAAAGCCCAGATAACTTTTGGATGCTATTTATTTTGCAGCAAAGGCAAATGGGGAAGAAAGGGGGGAAAAGAGCTTTACAATTGCAAGGGATGATGTCAAGAAGGATTTCAGTCTGAGCGATAGGAAAAGGTCTTAACTCCCAGAATAATCGGCACAAAACATTCCTCGCCTAAACTTTGCCTCAATAGACTGACGCTTTAAAAAGGCAGCTGGCCAAACAGCCTCGGTTAGAGTAACACCGAGGCTCTGTCACTGAGAACTGAACGACATTATCTGGGTGTTCCAGAGAACACACATGGTGAACTGGCATCTAGTCACACTTTTATTCTTTATATATCTTATGCTCTTGCCTTCCTCTCCTCTATGACTCACAGACGTAGTTCTGTACATATGATACTTTAGTCTGATCATGTGAATATCCACCGATGCACATTTGCTCTTACACTTATCATCTCTCCAAAGACTGATGTTCACACCAATGTTTTATTTCTGAGAAAATGGCACCACTCTACAGTAGATGTGCAAGTCAATGGGGAATGAAATGATGCAAGCTATCCCGTTTACTTCCATAAGCTGTACCAAGTGTCTACAATTTCTGTTTCCGTTACATGATGGATGCACTTTCATTGCACATTGCACTAAACCCAATGCTTACTGAGAGGGGCACAAAATACCTGCCACAGATTGACTGCAAAGGGGCACTGTGTCATGAAGTGAAAGCAGAGGACTGACTCATCCTCCACAGGCCTCACTCTGTCTGTCAGAAGCTGCTCATGCCAGAAGGGGATCATTGAAACACTAATTAACTGCTTCACAGTGTTTTTCCTATAAACACCACTGCGTCACTGCCAAGGTCCCTATATTTAATGCCTCTGATTGCTCAAGGGGGTCTGGAATTGCCGTTGCTGCCAGCTTTTCTATGTCTTTCTGTACAGTGTGCACCTGTGAACACCTGCATTGAGGTGGTAGCCCAAGATTTATGGCTGCCAATCTATCGCGTGAGCTGGCTGTTGTTGTTGTTGCTGCTGCTGCTGGACCTGCGCTTTGCCACTGCGTCTGTTTCTGAGGCTGCTCCTGAGGAGCTTCCCGTCTCACTTCCCGTCTCCAAAATTGTAATCTCCAAGCAGTAAATGCTTCATCTGTGCAGAGCTTATTGCTTTGAGTCTGTTTGATGTTTTGTTTCAGATCAGGGTCTTCAAGTGAGTGAGTCGGCGGCATTGGGTGACAGTAAGACGGTATCCTGCTAGGCTTTGTCTCGACTTCGATCCTTCGAGATGGGGCCTGCTTAATAGCTATCATTATACCAGTATCTTCGCAACCACGCTTAATCAGGACAGAAATCTTCATCTGTGCGAGCAATGACGTTGTAACCCAAGTATGAGCCAGAAACATGGAGGCATAAATCAACCATTTCATGTTTTCTTAAATAGCACAATGTAGTAAATCATAATTGGGCTCCGAAGTGATTGAATAATGGATGTTGTGATATTTGTTGGTTATAATAGGCCATGGTTTGAACATGCCAGATAATCTATAGCCCTGAGGTAAACGTGTCCATGTTATTTTAACTTAGTGTGTGGTGGTAAAATTTATCAGTGTTGCAAAGGGCAAACTGTCATAGCATATGTGATACGGGTGCTACAGGAACGTTGTTGGCGTTGGGGCTGTGCAAGAAAACGAGAAGAGGTATATCAAATTATTACGCAATTCAGGGGATTTTAGAGATTATACCCTTCAGCTTTATCTTTTGATTTCATGCAGCTTTTAACCAAGGTGGCCTGTATGACAGCCACATGTTATAATTTCAGTGCTAATCTTCCCTGTGCATCTCACAACGGATATTTTCTCATGATCGTCGTGACACAAACACATTGTGTAAATACGACACAGAGCTCCACAGTATATTTAAAGGATTATATGGCTTTTAATACGCACACTCGCCAACTGGCTGCTTTTTTCGGGTCCAAATAACGATGCTTTTCCCCTCTGCCACTGTGCTCCTTTCAGCAGACGCAGACCCTCTGCCACAGGCGCTGAGGCGTTATGTTGTTCTGGTGTGGTTAAGCGCTGGGAGATGCAGCCATGCAGGAGGTCCCAAAACACCCTTTGTTTCCTCCAGTGATTGACAGTCGGCTTAATCCCGGAGAAGCCAAAGGAAATATCATCAAGATGCACTTAATTACACTTTTTTTCTCCTGCAGGCCTTTCTACCACATGTGTGGCATATATCTGAAATTACACTCCACGTATGAAAAGGCTTAGAAAAGGTTCTCGTGCGTGTGTTAGCTTGCTGCTCATACCAATTTGTGGAATACGTAGAACAGTATCACGTTGTTATTAGAGCTTACAACGCAGGTGGAGCAAAAATTATGAGTTGTCCCTACAAAGGTTTACATCAGACGCTACGCCCTCCGCTCCTTCTCTTGACAGTAAAAATGTGTGAAGAATGCAGTAATGACACATGGGGCACGACGTGTGAACTGGTATACTGAAGGCACACGGGAGGTATGTCCCTGTGGCCATGCTAACATGAAAACCAAAAATAAGCGAGCATGCATACATCAGCCACGCAAAACGACTTCCTGCTTTTACGCTCAGCAAGCTGTAATTTCTTTCCTAAATAAAAGGATGTCAAAACTTGTTGAGGAATATTGAGCGGCTTAAATGATGAGAAAACTCCCATGTCTGATGCCTGAAGCGTAGTGTGGGTGGTGAGGTTGAATCAACAACTAATACACATCCTGTCGGAGGAAACCTTTTGGTTGCTCTGTGAACATTTCTGCTTAATTGTAAACAAGATTTTCTTAATAGGGGTGCAACGTTTGCTGAAACGACGTATAAATTCGCCTGCAGAATTTTCTTATTCTTGCCGGTTTCATCACCTTGCGCCATTCACAGTTTATTTAGGCTGAGGAATGCGGCGGATCATCCCAGCTGGAGGAACCTGAAAACATGGATGACAGTCGCGCTAAAATAAGTTTGAGTAATGAACAGCTTGATGACAGACCACTGCTATATCAATGCGTCTAAAACAATTGGGCCCTCTTCAAATGGTTTTGAATGATGAATGAAAAGGGTCTCTTGTCTGACTCCCAGTCAAAGTGGTGCTGATGTTCACATTGCTGATCAGTGCTGTTATCACATATAGACGCTGATGGTTGGAAGGACTCTCTCCATGTAAAATGTTATTTTAGATGGGCATGAGCTGCGTCCTACAGTGTTCTCATCACACCTTATTTTTGTTGTAAATGGTACATATTATTGATTGAAAAGGTCTCGTAACATAGCAAGAACCTTTTTCTCAATCACCCCTCCGACATTAAAGTAATAATCTGTGACATTTTCATAGAAATAAAGGTCCATTTTGCTATCACTGATTGATACAACACAATGGTGATTCAGATCATGAAAGCTTTCACATTTGCTGTTCTCAACACCCGGTGTCTGGTAGGTCTTTCCTGGGAAAAAAGTGATGCGTTTTTTTACGTTGATGAAAAGAGCGCCACCTACAGAAACTCAAACCTCATCAACAGAAAATCCAAGGAAGAAGACGTACTAGACACACTGTTTGATTGACAGGTGATCTCTGGGAAGTGCGGTGCAGAAACACCACAGCGATGAGGCACCAAAGATGTGGCAAAAAACGGATCTTGCAGATTACCACTTTTAGAGCTACTGATGATCATGCTCGCTTAATGGTTGTAGTCATCTCTGACCAACATCTCTGACCCTCACTCCACCCCACATCAGGGCCAAGAGTTTCACTTCAGAGACCGGCCTCAGTCACATACGACAGACAGCATCACACCAAGACTTTCAAGACCTGCAAGGCTTCAATGGACTTTTTGTCACCCCTCTCATGTCTGCTCCTACACCCCTGAGATTTAAGACACGGGAAACCTGAGCTTTGTTTTCCTCTTTGAGTTATGGGTGTGCTTACTGTACCTGTGTAGGACCTCTGTACATGTTATCTTTATGTCCGATCTCTTGTCTGTTTTCACTTCTGCATTGCTTCGGTTAAGAAACTATGCTGCTCGCATTCATCAAGTGCATATCTTGATGAGGTTTATGAGAAATTACTGATACAAGATGGACTCATATTGTAAATGTGTCTGGAGTTTGCACCAAAATTGCATGCATGTGATAGAGCTGGAAGCTATACTGATTTATTTTTTCTTCTAAGCTGACTAGTACTATCTGTATCTAAATGCCCAGGTGTTCAAAGTGGAAGCAATCCTTTTTCTTAGATGTAGAATCTGCTCTTCATCTTAAAAAAAAAGTCTTTTGATTTGTCAATTCTGTGGTTCACCATGAGGTCACGCCAAATGGCAGGGACTTTTAAACTGTGGAAACTAGGAGATTAGTATAATAATGATGACTGCGAGGCTTAGTCATTTACCCTGGCAACGTTAACCCGGGGTTGGATCGGTGAACTCGGAGCTCTCTACCCTGTTGCTTTTAAAACAACAAGTTTCAACAAGTGACAAGACATGGATTCTACGGGGAGGGAAAAAAAAAAAAAGAGAAAAAGACCTCAGCTCAATTCTGTGCCAGATGTCACGCTCTGGAAGCCGAGGCAGCGCTGACTAGTAGTTGTCTGCACCCTATTAACATTATGCAGTTCCTATGTAAGACTGTGTGACATATTAAAAGCCAGATTCCATGTCGGCTGTCAGGGTAATGACGCCGGAGAGAGAAAACAACAGCGACAACAGTATAACCTCTGGGTTCGGTTGACCTTTCATCTCGCTGCAGCCCTCTGATGTTCAGACAGGTCTGGCAGAGGTAAAAAGGGAGAGAGCGAGATCAAAACTCTGTTGAAGACACAAAATGCAATTATGCTCTGCAACTTTGTTCAGGTTGAAAGAGATTGTGTGGGGTTCTGCCCTTGGTCTACTGCTTGTTATTGTTTGACGAGCAATTCAATTAATCTTTTAGGCAGGGCAGGAAACTGAGGCACTCTCACTATTTTACCAACCATCTTGATTGTTGGAATAGAAAACGACATTGAAATGATAGCTGGTTACTTGTCATAGAAGAGACACAACTAGCAGTTAGTGTTTGGCTGACGGCTGGTGTTAATTTTAGGGGATTAGACTCCAATGAAAGTCGGACAATAACTTGACAGTAACATTTATTTTTAGATTCTCAAGCGCACTAAATGTTGCCGTCTAACTCGGCGCTGTCGGTATTGTACATGTAAATAATCCAATGTTGTGAATCGGCGAAGCTCTGCACCTGGCGATTCCACAAGTTAAGCAAACACGTGTGGGATCTAAGTTCATATTTCTCCGAATAAGGAAAATAAAGGCTATTTCTTTCTTCTGCTCTCTGCGTTCTGCATTCTGCTTTCCCATGGTTGCTTCATGTTGCTTGTTGCTGTCCCCCCTCTATCATTGTTTAGACAGCTTGAGGCCTCTTCAAGAAGGGAAAGTTGATATTTATGTTGAGGCTTTCTAACTGACCATAAGCAGGAGGAGCTCTTGCCTGTGCTCGGGCAGCCTGGCACTGATACAAGCTTTTTTTATTCACAGCTCTCAGGGAATAAATGGACAGGTTCAGACAGTGGTCCTTCCATTGAACAGGTGAGGCTTTCCCCATGTCTTTCTCTCACTGGCATTGGCAGGCTGCGTCACCGGTTGCTCCACTAACGCACACTTTCCATGGAGATACTCTGGATGCTCTTCTTTTTCCAATTGATCTGGAAAGATATTCCATCTCCATTTAGCCCTTGAGTGTGTTCCAGTGATAGCTAGCTGCAGGAGCGGATTCCTGCCGCCGCCTGATTGGCTGAGAGCGCAGTTCAGCGCGAGGTCAGAGGTGTCCGTCGGTGTCATCCCCCGCCCAGAACAACACAGCTGGTCAGGCCGGTGATGTCAGATCCAGGATGTTAATTAAATAACTGATGCCGCCAAGGCTGATTGACATGGAATTAATATGTTAGAAAGACAAGAGGCTCAGCACGAAGAAGAGCAACAAGAACAGATCCTCTACGGCGCTTTTGTGGCGATGACACATAGACCCAATTAATTATCAATTTATTTGGATGTGATCTCAGCTCCCTGGCTCCCTGTGAGCTGCCTTCAGAATACAGTAGTGTTGCTAATGCTAGCTAGCGTTAGCAAACAGAGCTCATAGCATATGATATACATTCATAGAGGTGCAGCTTATAAAATAATGTGCTCTTTATTATAACGTAGTATTGTTGTTTATGTTCATGAAGATATTGCAGAAGTACATACAAACAAAGTTCCCAAAAGTATGTTTTCCTGTCGTGTGACATCATCGAAACATTTCATCATTTGTATATAAATAGTATTATGGGAGATTAAAAATGCAGCTGAGGTGTGAAGGTTTATAGCTAACATTACATTTTCACAATCATACGCAATACTTTGATGTATTCCATACTGCTCCATAAAGAACAGAGTTGATTTGTACAAAGTTTGATAGCGCCCAGTTATAGAGGAGTGAAGTGTCTAACTTCTGGTTGCCCTGGCTGACTTTGGCTCTTGGGGACCGCGTTGCCGTGGCAACCTCGACGTGGTGAGAAGAAGACGAAGACGAAGAAGAAGAGTAAGAACAAGTAAAGACTGTACTCCCATTGCACACCTGACTTGAAACGGGGAAACAGATAAAGTCCAGCCATTTGCAAGCTCTTCCCGAATTTCTGGGCCACATGATAGGCCGAGCCAGCACCGTGCCATTGAGAGACACAATGGCGGTGCCTCCCCTGGAATAATGCAGCGCTCCTCTGGAATGCCTCGCAGGTTCCTGGAGGCCATTCCCCATTCAGCAAACAATCGCTGCCAGGTAATAAAAGAAGCATTTGTGTGATATGTCAGCAGTGTGTGCAAGGCTTAAAAGCAAAGAGATGGTGTGGCAAGATTGCATTCACTTTCTCTCCCACAGGGGAAAGCTATACTATTATTACCAGTAGCCACTGACACAGCTACCTCTTTGAAATAAAATGTGGCAAGGCACTGTCAGACGATACTTGTGCGATCACAACCGCCATAAATTGCAGTTCCTGAGGAGCACTGCTCTCTGGTTACAGCTGCAGGTAAAACAAAGTCTTGTCCCTAGTCATAAAATCCTGAAACTAACAGGAAACATTACGTAGGATTATCTAAAAAAAACCATGACAGAATCCAACCGCAATCGTGTCTTGTTTAGGATCCCAATTGGACCGTCCAATAGTTGGTGAGAAATTAGACTAAAGTACTACTTGGGTTTCGTACAATTTTAAAGTGTCAGTCCGCGAGATCCTTGGTTTTGGTTTTGAATTTGTCTCCATCTTTGGTGCCTCATTCTGTGGTGTTTCTCACTGCATTTCCCAGAGATCACCTGTCAATCAAACAGTGTGTCCAGCACTGTGACGTCTTTCTCCTTGGATTTTCTGTTGATGGAGTTTGAGTTTCTGTAGGTGGTGCTCTTTTCTTTGTCTGTTGACCCAGTTCTTCTTCTATTTATGCCAAACAACCCAGAAAAATAAATTGCATCACTTCCTGTGCGCCAGAGGATTTTTCCCAGGAAAGACCTACCTGACACCGGGTGTTGAGAACAGAAAATGTAAAAGCTCTCATGATCCGGCTAGAGGTTGGATCAGTACTGTGGTGTATCAACATTTGTTTATATAAAAATGTCACAGATTATTACTTTAAACCTTTTCTACCAAATCTCGTAGGACTGTCCAATAGGATCCTGGAATATGTTATTCCCCTATTAAATTCTCTCTCTCGCACATATACAGCAAAGAAAAAGAAAACGATGTCATTCAATTTTTGACATAAATACTATGAACATTTGTGATAGGACAAGACTCGAACTCCATCAGTAGCGCTTTGTCTTCAGCTGCTACAAGACAGGGTGCCACCGAGCCGTAAAGCTAGTCCGTACATGTGTGTTTTCTACATGCTTCTTAAAACACATGGAAACACACACGTTTGTTTTGTCTCATCCGCCTGTGGTGTAACCCTGAGCTACCGACTTATTAAAATCATTCATCATTTCACCCAACGCACACTGTCACAGCACTAGTAGCTGGAGGACAGCACCAACAAAATATGTGGTTGGGAGCAATCGGCTTTTGTTGGTATTTCCTTTTATTTGGTCTTTATTTTGCTGGAGTAATTACTCGTTCTACTCACTTCGCTCCCTGAACCTTTACGTGACCTTTTGTGGAGATCTGAAGCCTTTTGAGGTGAGTTTTCTGAGGTGTTCAGTATAGCTTGAATGTATATATTCAACGTGTTGAAATATATACGGTACGATTCTGCGCACTGACATTGCATTTCAAGTTGTAGAAATGAGGTGTGTAATCTTTGAAGGTCAGGAAAAGGTTTTCATCTTGGTGATCACATGGAACACACATGGTTTATATACATGTATCTGTCCATTGCATTACAACTCACTAGTGAGTCCTCACATCTGGACCGTAAGTAACTCTCAGTTAGCTAATGACCTCATCATTCTGCCGGTACAATTATGTCTTTGGCAGACCGATGGGCACATGGTCATTGTCTGAATAACAAACCCATGCTTTCCTTTATAATTAAGACAGACAAAGCTGTTGTGAGGCTAACATTGATGTCAGTGGAACAACCGAGCGCTCCCAACCCCTGACACAATGACGTAGGACAGCCGCTGTCGTGTCAAAATGTAAATAAAGCTATTCCTACGTAGTCTTACCACATTTCTACACACAGTTATGAAGAAGTTTACATCAAAGAGTTTATCAGTCAGTGGGTCATTTTTTTTCCAGGGGAGAGTCTTTCTGGTGATTCACGGTGAAGGGATTCTTTATGAATGTATACCCCTGTCTACCACTGGATTGTTAAAGTTAATCCTCTTAGCTCCAACTCAGTGTTAAACACTGACAATGAGGCCCCATAATGTGGCTATCAGCAGCAATCTCAAGGCTGTGGAGATGCTAAACAGCCTGGTGTGTTGGGTTAGGCCCCCAAAAAGCAGAATGCGCCTTGAAAGAGGCAATATTTTTCAAATTGTCTGGCTGGTGAGCAATGATAAAGCTGCCTGTCACATTTTTCTCCCTGGCTACAGGGGCTCCCTTTCAGAGGAGCTCTCATGCCCTCCGATGTGACACACAAACCCCCTTCCGGCCTTGTTTGCATTCAAATGTGATAAAAACCGAAAAGTGACTTTCCCCCACAGCTGGGCAGAAAACGGATTAGGTCAAAGTGACAGGAGATCCTGCCTCACCGGCTAGTCAGACTGTGGAAGAAAGAGGCCTCACTAAGCTCAGCTTTGGAAGCCAATTGAGGGGTTTTGCTATCCTTTTCACACTTCCAGTGTTCCCAATGGCAGCTAGCCAGCCATGGTGACCAGCTCGCAGACAGGGTTAGTCATTCAGCAGAATCCTCTCCCAAAGCCACGGTGAAACGCTCTCTAATTTGATTGTGATTATATGGGGTTTGGCTCTAAGCAGTTTTAAGTTGCTGTCTGACTGATTAAGGGAACGTGTGAAAAAATTATGCTGATAATTTTAACTTCAGTCAATGAGGGTCCACTTGTTACTCAGACATGTTTCATTCCAAAATGTGTGGCATGCTGCAGTGAAGTATTTATTTTCCACTAGACCCCTACTCTATGGTTTTTGGCCCCATTGGTTACAACCAATAGACTGGCCCTAAAGAAGAGTTTGTTTAAAGCTCAGCTGTCTGTTGACATTGGCTTAATCCTCTGGAAGACACAGGATGCTTCTATTTGAAAACAAGCAAAGACAGTTCCACTTACATGCTATGGGACATAAGTTCACCTCACCAGATGACACATGCAAGTCTATGAAGTTGCAGTTTTTTGTTAAAATCATTTTGGTGAAATATTTCACCAGAGCCCAGTAACACCCTTCTATGTTCATCTTAGTAACACATTCAGGATGCAATAGCAGTGTGGGGACAAAATTCATACCGATTTCTATTGAAATTGCTTCTTACTAGAAAGACTGAAGATGTTTTGGAGGAACTGAGGTATTTCCCTGGGAGCTGCATGTGGATACAACCTCCTCAACACTCAAGCTGATATGGTAGGGCTCAGGAACTAGAGCGCCATCTGCAGTCTCCTGTCACTTTCTCTAAACCAGGGGTGTCGAACCATGTGCCACGGAAGGCCGAGAGCATGCAGGTTTTCATTCCAACCAAAACCTGCATGCTCTCGGCCCTCCGTGGCACACGGTTCAACACCCCTGCTCTAAGTGCTAATTTCCATTATTTATGGGGGCTCCCTTACCACACACCATGGCTGCTTCTATTCTTAGTAAGTTCTCCTCTTTTCACGTGTAGAAAGTTATCCCAAAACTCAGTCAGTGTTATAATAATCCAAAATTTAGTCAGGATTATTTGTTTTGATTTATAATCACCCAACACTTAATTGTGTTGGGTTACTACCAAAGTTAGAATGTCAAAACAAGGGATTAAACAAGTCAAACGGCAGCAATAGTATTTCCGTATTCAACCACATCTGGTAAAATGTGTTAAGTTGTTCCTCTTAATTATTACCTGCCGTGTAACATCACACAAAGGTGATGACCCATTCTTTCCATGATTTATTTTTTCAGCAAATGAGTCAAATCATTCATAAAGTCAAACGTTATAACAAAGGTATAATCTATCCCACTATCTGCAGCAGTAGTTAGTCGGTAAAATTAATAATAATCCATTTAATTAATACATTAAATTAATAATTCAACCTTGAGCCAGTGGGGGAAATAATTCTATTGTCAATTAACTTTTATGGATAGGCAAGCTTGAGTCGAAGGATATTATCTCATTTCATCTTTATCTTTAGATTTAGATTTTCATCTTTAAGATGAAGAGAGGCGGTGTGAAGATGTTTCATGAAACAAAGGTCTTTGAAGAGGTTCAGGCAGGATATCTGAAAGTGGATAAGATATCACCTCAAAGCTGGAGTGTCAAACCCTCAGCTAGGCAGCTGTGTATATCCCTGTCATCACTCACACATTACTTGTCTACACCTTACACACACACACACACACACACACACACACACACACACACACACACACACACCATAAATTCAAAGACAATGTGGCAAGTCTCCCAGTGACACAGATCACATTGTCTTCCATGTACTGTACCTTTGCTGAATTACTCTGAAATCACTCACAGAGACAAACATGGTGGTGTGTTCTCTGCAAATTCAAATATCCCAGCTAAACCTAACAAGTAAAAACCACAAAACCACTCTTACCCCAAGGCAACTATCTGTCACTGAAATACACAGCAATAGTGAATAGTCTTACACAGCACAAAATAAGCATTCAGAGCTGATGCAGATCTTCATGGTGTCACATTAGAAAACATATATGAATCCAGGAACAAAAGTATCTGTCACCAACACAATTAAACCAGGTAGGGTGTTTGCTTACAGTTCATTACAGTTACATTAATGGTGCCAACTGTATCTTTTTAACATTAATAATAATAAAATCACTGTCACATAAATCTGAGTCATTGGTGAGATTACCATAAAGTAACAAGACCAACGCTGAGAAGATTGGCAGCTTCTACTGCATTTTACAATGGATTGCTTTATGGCACAAAACAGGAAGAGGGCGCTGTTCTTCCAGGGCAAACTCAGCTATCAGAGTTTCTGGCAATGGCAGATTGTCAAAGGAGCGAAAGATCGATTGAAAAAAATCACCCCCGACATGTTTATCCTCTTCAGTAAAGCTAAAGTGAAAACCTTTGAACAATATTAGTGAGAAACGCTAGCTATAACGGACGACACCGACTTTTGGGGAAATTCACTCGTTGGCTCGTTTTCCATGTTACGATAGGAGAACCACCAAAATCATATCATGATGTGTGCACATGCTAACACGTTTGCATACTGTAGGTCAAGTGCCCAATAGGTAGCTAGCATAACAAGACAGCATAACAATGTACAATAACAATGCATGTAGCATAACAAGACAGACCTTTTAGTAATCCAAGTCCTGGTGGTGGGTTTTCTGCCAATCCTCCTGTCACATTAAGTTGACCAGCAGGCCAGCTACCTTTAAAAAGTCCTTTAACAACCACTGGTGTGAGATAAAGGCTACCATTTTTTTATGGTAACTATACCAAGGCATAACAATTTATTTGACAATTATTTATTAATGTTTTTAGTGTTTGCACCTTTAAGTATTTGCTCCCAAATTACAGTGATATCCTAATTAATGATAGGTCACATGGAGGGAGGCGAAGGAACCATTCATCTTGCAGCACCGCCTCACTGCAGACTGATAGCACCACCTTGAACTTCCCAAGCAGGTAAACACTGTCAGTCAACACTCAAGGTAAAATCCTGCACTTAGACGCTACCTAAGATCCACACTCCTCAGCTGACAGCTACACATTTCAGCTTGATAAATAGTTTGTGTTGCTGCAACAGGAGATCTCAGTAAGAAACTGTTAAAACATATTCTCTACGCCACGCAATAGCCAGTATGACCAGGTAACACTCGGAGAACAATGGCAGGAAATTCACGTAGACACGAGGAGAATCGGAGGGATGTATATTTTCGTGAATGCCCAGACCCTGTTGGACAGGTTTTCTGCCTTTACACCAAAATAGTTTCCAGGCCCTCGAGGCTTCCACATACATCTCTGTGAGGCACCATGAAACTACAGGAGCCAGCAGGCACAGCACCAGATAAAGATGACAAACCTCCCCAGTTTAACCCCTAAATCTGCCATTCAAAATCACCCTCTAGACGTGCAAAGACAGCTGCTTCCTCCGCAGAACCACGCAAATCTTTTTTTCCTTATCTTATCCTCACCCCTCTCCTGGGTTGATTCTGAAGGGAATAGTATGTTCAATGAATTCACTGCAAATAAAAAACAGTGACAGGTCAAATCTAGTTGTGTAATAGTAGACTTACAGTAGTCTTAATAGTGTTTCTTTTCATGCCCGAGCAAAATTGGGGGTAATGAAGTCATGGAAAAAACTTCCAAAGACATTGAAAAAAATCGAGTTTGTCTCATTGAGTATTGTTCGCTAAGTTGTGTTTTCATGGCAGATTGTGGAAGATTTTACCTGTATCCAAGTGCACCCCCCACAACAGGCAAATAAACAAACACTGACACACACGCTCCATAGTTTGTCTTGATGATTAAGCAAGTCAGTCTAGTTTAATTTTCCACACCAGCGACATGGATGGCCGCCCTGTATTTCCAGGCTCAGCCATTAATAAGACACAACACGCTGATGGTGTGAGGGAAGCATCACCTGGAGACACGACGTGCACGATTTTACATGCCTGTCGGGAACTCTCTGGAAACTGTCTTCCACAAGATATTAGATCATCGGCTTGTTTTATTACGCCATGAAAGCAGCCCAGTCATCATCAATATCAACTTTATCATCATCCACCACTCACATACCATTATTTACCCTCACAATACACCACCACTACACTGTTCATTTAGTCAGTATACACCTATTTAGTCCGTTGCCCCATTACTGGCTTTATTTTCATTTTGAGTGATTACACTGAAGACATTTTTTTCACTGTCATGTTGGTGGACATTACTCATTACACAAGGCCTGACAGTACATGTCACCTAAGTATGGTCATGCATGCATTTTCAAGCTGTAAAGGGTTTTGTTAACATGTAATGTAATGTAATGTAAACACTGAAGCAAAACTGAACTGCATTTAGAGTTACAATGGGCTACAGACGTTGAAGAAAGCTTATTGTCCATATTTGATTCAACGTCCTCAAACATCTATTGTGTATATACCTCAAATGTACTGGCAGCAGTCACAATTACAGTTTTCTCATAACCAGCTAATTTAAAAATGCAGAAAAAATGGACTGGGGTTTGTTTGTTTGGTGCGGAGAATAGTGTTGGCAACAAAGGAACACACATCCAATAGCTTCAATACCTGAATCTAAAAGCAAATGTGCATCCAAGCAGGGCTTCTAACTTGTCTTTCTTTTGACAAAAAGTGGTTGGAAATGTTATAGTAGGTTGGAAAATAATGATACCGAAGAGGGCAGTGGACTATCATGGAAGAGGATCAAGGCCACAGTTCACATCTGCACCTGGTGACCTTGACATTACCTGCATAGGTTCAATCAGGTGTTTTATCTGTTCTATCATCACTTTGGTATAGCTGCTTTTTGAAGCTAAATTGGTGTCTTTATATTGCGTGCGCTGAGAGAGAACCTTCCAGGCAAATACACTTGACTGGGAAGGATGCATGGCAGAACGTGTTTCCTATTTTTTCATTTACTGCATCGTGTACTGAGTGTCTCCAACGCCTCTTTTTTTTTATTATAGGGAACCCCAAAGAGTTTCCTCGTGAAAAAGTGAAATGTTTGTGGTTTCGCGCCGCTGTCCCAAACTGAAGCTGCCCCTCTTCTCAAGGCAACAAAGCTAATTATGTCTTCACTAGCTCTGATGGCTGCAGACAACAGGAAAATTACTGAGCTGTCCCCATCAGTCAAAGGGCCTCGTCTGGGGAGGAACGGTAGATCACGGCAGACTGAGACAGATGTGAAGCACAGGCCCTCCTCCTGTTTCCTGCCAGAGGGCTGATGAAAGAACTGTCACTTTCCTGAAGCCGCTGGTAGCACAGTGGCTGAGAGATAAGCGATAACAAAGACAGCGAGATAGAGCCTGATGATACCCAGTCGTACATCACAGCTCCTCTCCACGGTTCGCACAAACAGGAGAGGTGGAGAAGGCCAGGGGCTGATCTCAATCATCAGACATTTTCAGGCAGGCGTCGGGTGGAGGTGCTCTACACAGCGAGCGAGAGGGGCCAGACAACGTACTCACTAAGAATAACAATAAGAGTGTTATACAGCTGACATCCGATCAAGCGGCGGTTCACCGCAAATTAGCACTTCCATGTTATGTTACCAAAATATAGTACAGGTGGGTCCACATTGGGAATCTTTTAGCCTGAGTACGCTAGGCAGTTTCACACGTTGGCGGCCCCACATGGCAGTGAGAGGCAACTGTTTGAAATTGAAGGACTTCAATACCCGGAAGTCATGTGGTGTGACATTAGTGAAAGGATACCAAAGGATACCAATGGTATTTTGCCAAACTTTATCGCTAGATATTTATCACTTTTTCAGACCTCCCCAGTGACTAGCAACAAATCTAGCTACTTTTTTAGACCATCGGGGAAAATGTTGCACCGTACAACAATTAGTACATCTGATGCCAATGTATGTACATTTGCGCCACTTGCTTTGCTTGCTTTATCTTTATCTCATTGCTCTTTAGTTTCAATTCACCACTTCCTGTGGGTGAAGTTTCCCCCCATAGATCGTACCCCACACCAGAATTTAATTTGGGCAACTAAGGCAAATCTATGGCGTCTCAATTAGTGGGGATGGGACTATTCTATTGTAGCGTTGGGGGGGACTCAGGCTCATGAGTCAGGTGCCTTTTTTTTAATCAAAATCTTGACTAGCTTTAAGGTGAGTATGTCATAGTTGTGAGTGAGTCATAGTTGTGAGTGTGGCTGGACAGGGAGTACCCTAGAAGAGGTATTTGAGGGTAATGAGAGGGCAGATGACAGCCCTTTCACAAGCATGTTGAATATCTGTATTCAGGAAGTTCAACACCTGGTCTGCGGCGTCCACATCAGGTATTCCTGGTGAATGCATGCAGGCTGTCTCCTGAAATTATCGTGTCTTCATAGACGTCCCCTCGCTGATCTCACCTCCACATTAAGTTATTAAGTTCTCAACCCCTCCCCGAAACCATCTCCCATGCAGGTTATTAATAGACATAATTTGGGCTTAATTGCAGGTTTATAACTCACCACTAATAATAGGAGGCACTGAGCTTCTCTTTGAAGAGAGATCCCAATCTTCTGGAAGATGGATAAGCACCAGTCCTGCAGATCAAACTGATACCTTCACTTCAACAGCCTTGGGGATCTTAAGGAGAAAGGTTTATTAATTTACGTTGCACTATTACTTCAATTAGAAAGATTACGCAGCAGCAGAAAGCAAGCCCACACGCCGTAGTATTGTAGCAGAAACCAAATATAACTGGGGTATCACTGACCTTCTGCCTCTCTTTTATGTGTGCGTCATCAAGGGATTTGAGAGGTCAGTGGTTGAGGGATTAAGTTAAAGCCCTTACAATTTGTATGGCATCAGATACACACACACCCTGTTTGAGTTGACACCTTCCTAATGGATCATTTTGGATATCAAGGTTTTGGAAAGACAAATGTAAGACTTTAAGGCTATTTAATACTACCTGGAATTGAATTTAAGACCAGAATTTAAGGCAGAATAAGGGCAACAGGAAATTAATTGTTAAAGGACATGAAGTCTGATGGTGTTTCGTAAAGCAGATACGATGCATATTGTGCTACTATTCATCTAAGAGTGGACGTGCAGCGGAAAGAAACTAGTTTTCGCTGCATGGCGAACAAAAAGCATTTAAGATATTCTAACACAATTTTCTTCATTATAAGATTTTTTTTCAGACTTTTGACGGACCCTGCGGATACCCTGAATTTCTACTGTCTCCCATTTAGAAATACAGATATGCAATATGAGAGTGCTGATTCGGAGGTGGCCCGATTCAAACAATGTTCCCTTTATGTGTCCCCTCCCGTGAGCGCCTGTCAGCCCCCCCCACCCCCCCCCCCATCCTGTCCTCTCCCCTCCCCCCGTTAGCTTTCCCAGCAGTCAGACAGCTCCAGGTCAGCCTCTCAGGTGAGTTTTACCTGCAGCTGAACTCTCCACTACCTCCTGTTGCAGCCAGCAGCACCGGCAGCGCTCCCTCTTATCCGCTAAACAAACGGTGAATTCCAGCTCCTGCACCCCGGGGCGGTTATACTTCCACCACACATAGGCCTAATATGTTTTTACATGAAGCTTCAAATAAAAAAAAAAAGGGAGGTAGGGATTATGTAGCTGGCTGTCAGAAGGTTTTCTGTTCAAAATGTCATTTTAAAGCCACCGTTTTACTTTAAGGAGCGTTTACTGTAACCTATGCATTGTTTCTGCATTTATTTTTCAGCTTTGGGAGTCGTTCCCACACGGTGATGTATTACAGGCTCCCAAAGTTTACACAACAATGATCTAACCATTACCGTCGACTGTAGCTACTGCAAATGCTGAAAATACCTTTCTTTTTTTGTTTTTTGGGTATGGCATGAGCAGAGATAAGAGCTCTCTCTCTCATGCTTCAGGCATAAAGGTTTCTGCCTGGCACCGCTTCAAGTTTTTATAGCCACAGGAACGAAAAGATCAGTTTACAGGCAACAGTGTAAAAACAAAACAGGATCATCGTGCCAGCTTCTGCCACCTTGAAGGCCTGTGAACCCGGGTTTACCTGACCTTTCTTTGATGAGCAGCCGGGAATGGAAACCCCCTCATCGACAGGCGAAAAAACACCCAAACAGCTCATGTTTACCGCAGATCTGTGTGCTGAGTTTACAACAAAAGCCCCTACACGCCCGCACATTGTAGCTGCTGGTAATTTGAAGTTATGATACGTACACTAACACGGATAGTTATACAAAACAAACTATCTCTCCACAGCCGGCCGTTCGCTCAGCCGTGGCTGTGACGTTGCAGGAGTGTAGAAAGTGGAATCCAGCGGTGCAGCTGTACAGGAGTTAAGAGATTAGTAGGAGGTGTCTGAGGACTGGTCATACTTTGGGAGCCAAGCCAAGGACTATAAAATGAAGAGCTTTTTTCCCCCTGTCTATCTACGGCGTGGAGGTATTTGGCAGTGATTTGTGCTAATTCATCACTTCCATAGGATTCAACCTCATCTATAAATGTACCTTAAAACACACTGAAAAATGACCATGTGTGATGAGAATCCCATCATCATTTTAGCTAGGTGCGCCTCAAGTGAGAGATGGATTTTGGCTTCATACTGAATTGACCTAAAGTGGTAAAAAAATAGCAGTGGTCATCTTGGGCCAGAGTACTGCTGTTTTTTTTATCCTGCCAGGTAGTTTTCCTTCTAATCAGGGAGCCAGTCAGGAGCCAGTTAACTACCTGGTATCTCTATCTAGGAAAAAAAAACAAAAGCAAATTTCAAACATGTTCTTTGACGCTCCCACATCCCTTGTAGGTGATATTTACAGTACTATGTATTGTATGTACTGTAGAATACCCAGACATGGTTCCACCTAGGACATGTCTGCCAAATGAAATATGCCTCTGTGTGTTTTTCTCATGGATTCATATTGTACGGCATACAGGTTTACATTGCTCAGAACTGGCCTAGGCCAAGTCAGGCCACATACACAATGACAGGCTTCGTCATATTTAAGCTTGCCAGTAGTGAGACAAGGGATCAGTTTTGTGGTTTGGCCAGGAGCTGCCCTCCTTTCTCTCGTCCATGTTGAACTGTGCATGTGTAAACTGGCTGGGCGGATTCACCATAACACCTGGGATTAAACGGTTCTGCAACGCCAACTCCCAGCTAACTTAGTCAGTGTACTTCAAGCCGGGTTTGAACAGTCAATATAAATGCACAAAACACAAACCCGAGGTGTCAAGCATGGATCAAAGGCAAAACCATCACCAGTAACAAAGCCAGAGAGAAAGTTTGGCAGGGTATTGATCGGTGGTGTGCACAGACCGGGACGGGGGGCAGGGACAAGAACCTCCACAAGGTAATGTCCCGTTATCTCAGTTGGCTATGGTTCCTACCATGTAACTGCGATAGCCTGGTCTCAAATCCATCCTGCAACCTGTGTCATCGCTCTCTCCCATCTTCACTGTGGACTGTCTAATACATCAGAAATGCCATAAAACATTTTTTTAAAAGAGCATTTACCCAGAAATGCTAGCAGGGTCCGAGGGCACGATGCTCCCTGGGGAGACATTTTGGAAAATCTAATTAAAAAAAAAAAATGTGGCATGTACAAACCCCTTCAAGAGAAACAAAATGTATTTGCATTTCTGACCTCTCATCTGAACTTGGAAAAATCAAATAGCACCCTACTGAAGTAGTTTATTTGTTTAGCAAGATGCTTTCCATTTCCATTTTCCAGCAACTAAGAAAAATATGTTTCTGACCAAGTTACGCAACCACTCAATTCTGGATTATGTTGTTTGGTTTATACAAAATAGCTAGAAGTTTCCACCTTCATTCACAAGAGAGACATTTTGAGATGGATTGATAGTTTGGCATTGGATAGTTTGGGATAGTTTTTTGAAATTGAAAGTGAAATTAGGCCTAGGGTAAAAGCCTTAATAGCTGCTTCTCAATGCAGTCTGGCATCTGTCACAATTTTGGCAGTTTTTCCATCTGAACATTTTTCCACTTGACATTTTATCTGCACACTTTGGATACAGAGGCTTCAATTTGGAGGCAGGTGTCTAATGATTTTATTCATGATGGGCAACCGAGGATAAATATCATGTTTGTATCCAGTTAGGTAATTTTGGTTTTTGGTTATGACTAAGACATGTTATATTGTGATCAGACGGAGAGAATGACAAGTATATACAAGCTTTTTGATCTGCCACAGCGTCAGATACTGTTGGCATCAGCTCAGCTAATGAAAAGCAATATTGCATTATTCACCCATATGCTCCCACGTGCCAAGCTTGTAAGTAGCACTCTACTAGTTTTCACTTGCTTCTTAGACAGCGTGGCATGAGAATGATCAGAGAGAAGGTGCGGTTTGCTAATTCATGTTTTAGTAATAATCATCCCAAACCATCAAACAGGTAATTTTCCTGCGAGGCTTTTGATGTCCAGCTCATAGACGAAGCTATCATGCTTGAGACGCAGATTGTTTTATATCTGTAACAGGAGGTGGAGAGGAGATTAAATGAACGTGACTCACATTTAACACTGTCTGCTAACCTGGAATTAAAAAAACAACTTTGACCTTTAAGAAGAGTGAGTTATCACCGATCTGAATCATCATACTCCGTCTGCAGAGCATCCAGAATCTCATAAACAACTAAAAAGCAGTTGCAGAAATGTGTGTGAAGGTATTGCTTTTTGTCCTGATGCAGCCGGCCTCGGGTAGAACACCTAGAGATGTGTTTATGTGACAGGTGGAGAAAAAAGAAAGCACTTGTGCTTTGCAGCCTCCGACCACAGACAATTAAACACATGGCTGTTTGGAGTAGAGCACACAAGCAGGTTTTACTAGTGAGGACAGGACCCGGGTGGAATTCCTGAGGTGTGCACTAAGTCGGCAGTAAAAACACTCAATGTATCTATCCAGGACTCCCACACACAGGCAGCCCAGTGTAAAGTGGTCATGCATCCCGACGGATCTGTCACCAGATGCTTAGTGTGTCCCACAGTCGCTGACGGCCATGGCCCGGCCCTTTGTCTGCCTGACTGCTGCACAACAGAGCAGATTCACATTCCCAGATCCACAGTCACCACTCGGCCCACTCTCTGGGAGAATACTTTATGATGACCTGACACACATTTTGCCTCCTCAATTTGTCATCCGCTGAATGGACGTTCATTAGTTGTGGATGAGAGCTATTCCTGATCTGAAAAAGCAGGAGGGACGCTTTGTGGCGTGACCTGCTCCGGCCAGAAACTCGAAAACAGCCTCCTGGTCTGGGCTGGGCTGGGTTCAGGCTACATTTATGTTCATTTAGAGCGATTATCTTCTGGTGCTGTCGCTTGAGAGAGAGCGAGGCGTAAATCACACTGAGGAGACAACAGCTTCCTCCTCTAACTCACCAGGAGTCGGACCTATCAGATGGACGTGCCTGCAGCACAGTCTGTAACCCGATGAAGAGTCCACAATAAAGAGGAAAAATGCCTTTTGAAAACCGAATGCTTGAAGCAAGCTCGGTACTTCAGCGACATTGTTTCCCTGGAGGCAAGCCCCAGCTCTCCATCATGATGAAACACTGTCCATTACTAGGCTTTGGAAAATGTATTAGCCCTAAATCCATTTATAACAGACAACATGCATTCCTAAACTGATTTGTTACTCAGGACCACAACAATTCACTAGAAAGCATAGAGGAATGCTCAGCTGAGAGGAGATGAGCCGATGGAGAGGAAGATACAGATAGAGATAGAAAGAGAGAGAGAGAGATAGATAGAAAGAGAGAGAGAGAGAGCGCTTTATTGGTCTTCAATGACCAGTGTACCTGTGTGTCATATTCATAATCTGGTCATTAGAAGTCCTTGTATTCTTCACCATATTTATACAAATGTCAAATTATATTTTGAATGAATGTCTTCTACATGCAATACATTTTGGCAATGCTATTATATTGTGAAACATATCATAGAGAATAAGGAGGATCTACGGTACTTTACTTTGAAAGAACATGACAAACCACATTGAAACGTCTTTATGATTCATGGGCCAAAAAATGCGCTCTGGTTTCTGTGAGTAAGCATGCTTGCCATTGCTTGCTGCTTTTACTTGTAGGCACTTGGGGGGGGGAACCCAGCAAATGTGATTCACTTGTATCCAGTTGAGTCTGGTGGTAGTCTTTTCACGGGGTAAATAAATCACCTTGAAACTGAGCTGATCTTGGCAGAGCCCAACAAGGAGCTTTAATTGAGGCCTAAAGTAATGTCGCAGTGTGTACGTGTGTGTGTGTGTGTGTGTGTGTGTGTGTGTGTGTGTGTGTGTTGAGAGAGAGTGTGTGTCACACTAAAGCAGACTGCATGCCACACAGTGAGACAGCGCTGGGATCCGTCATCAGAACCATTACCCTTTGTTGCAGCCAGACCCACCTACGTCAGGCGATGAAAGTTCAGGTTAAAGTGCACTCGGCCGAGGAAAGCTCTCGCTCTCTGCTTTCTTTAATCCCCATATTAATTTGGCTTGATAGAGCCACCGTGAAGGACGGAAATGTTTGCTTCCATTACGTGGCTGCATGAGTCAATGCACAGTGACCTTCAAAAAGAGTTATTTAGAGAAGAGAACAATGTCAATAGTCGGGTTTTGGTTGAGAACGCCTCAGTCGGGTCTGAGTCAATTCCAAGTCCAAAGGGGGTCAAGATCAAGTCGAGACTGATACCAGAGTCCTATTCAAAAGAGGCAATAAACAGTGAGCATGTCTTTTCCAAATAACAAAATAACGAAATAACAGATAATAATGGAAAAATAAGGAGTTTCTTAAAGTCACAATACACAATTTTATACCTTTAGTTCACCCGCTCATGGCTGTGCAGGAAGCTTTACAAAACTAAATGTCTCAGGATGTTTTTAGCTAGCACGTCGGCTAGCATGCTGATGCTAACTAGCATGGTAATGACATTTATTAGTCGAAAACCAATACACTTATTTTGATAATATTTTGATACACCAACTAATGGCCGCACAACCATGACAGACACTTACATGGGACTATAATATACTGTATACTACACATGGTAGAGACAGCTGATGTAGCGTTTCTGGGAGGTTGTGGTGGACAATTTTTACATTTCAGCACATCCAAAGCCACTTTTGAACTGTTGTGCAATGAAACTGAATGATTCGTTGGGCCAGTTGTGACAGGCCTATGTCAATATTTACTCGTCAAATGCATTTCCATCGCAATTTATTGCCTGGTTTCTTTATTGACAAAATCAATCAAATTTTGCTGTTTCCATTGAGCTTTTCTAATCAGATACATCATATCTCTTAAACATACTGCTGAAGAAAGCGAGCTTCGGCAGACTGTTCTGGCTGTAACTACATATTTCCACCGTGTCGAGGAACCGAAATGCAAGATCACTGGTAAAGCATGCAAAAAAGGCCAACCAGCGGATACAGGTTCACACAGACCTACAGTACGTTCTCTCCAAGCCCTATAGTCTAACCACAAACACGCGAGAGGCCACCCACAAAAATGTTTCCCCTAACAGCTTCCAATCTCCGCTGATAAGCCCCGAGCCAAGATAAATAAGAACACGCTCCTCTGCCAGCCTCCTAGTTTACATTGTAAATACTGCAGGAGTGTGCAAGGCAGTTGGTCAACATTTCCCCTTTTAAGTCTACCACACCCCAACAAGCGTTACGGGTCCTCAATTGTTGGCTTGTCACAGGGGTGAAATCCACCTTGAATTCAATCTGCCGATTCTGGTCTCGATGTTAGGGATCAGCTGAAGTTTCAGCTGATCAGCTGACTTGCTCACTAAACCCTGATGTTCCAATTATTAAGCCACTAAGTATTAGATACAGAAGATGCATGTAGTAAGATCACGCAAGGAAATAGTAGTCATATCTAGATTTACTTCAATTGACGGCTTGTTGGCTATTGGCCCTCGGCTTGTTGGCTATTGGCCCTTCTACTGTTAAATTCACTTTTTATTAATATTGTATTTTTGAACACAAGCGATATTTTAACTTAAATCCCGGTCTGTGCACATAAAGCTCAGCTGCTCTAAGTTCATTATCACCTCTGATGTGTACATGGGGACCTCATGAAACAGATCCTCGAACACCTCGTGTTTATCAAACAGAAAACTCGGCAAAATATCTGCCACTTCAGAGGAGGGGGGGGGGCGGCGTCTGACCGTCCTTGAAGGAGAATTAAGAGCAAACATGGAGTCCCGTGTCGAAAGACAACTGATGGAACGGAAGCAGAGGTGTGCTTTGTTGGCCGGTCAGGTGTCGTCTCTCCGCTGACCCCATCATAAGCCGGCAGCTTTCAAACAGCAGACACGTCCTTCAAACCGCCGCCCACAGAAGATGTACTGTATAGGCTGGAAACCCTTGAAGTGAAACTATAGTGGATTCTCAACTATCAACTAAAAGTCTCAACTAAAAATATCATTCAAAATATCGGATATGAGCCAGTCGGTGATGTAGGCTCCTCCCTGACCACAGTGAATCTTTCTTCTTGAACCAAATTATGAGGAAGTATTGGGATGTATGTATTCAAATAATGTTTTTTTTAATTTTTTTTTTTTACTCAATTTGAATTTAATTATCAACGTAAATGATTTAGTTTGAGTTTTTGACATGAAAAATTTGACTGAAAAACAGTGTAAAGTTCATATTTTATTTAAATGTAAATTATTTAAAAGTACTATGTGCACATACTGAAAGAAGTCGCCCCTGAGCTACAACAGGCATCTCAGTTTTTTAGTCAGTTATTCAGGCAGAGTGAAAGCGCTCTCAGTAAAAACCAACTACACAGTTCAAGTAAGAATCATTAACTTATTTTTTCAGTTTTCAGCATGTATACGCTGTCCATAAAATGCCTGACAGAGCCGTCTCCCGAGGCGACGTTCTGCCAGCCCATCACTCATGAGTGTCTTCCTCCATAATCAACGTTTGATTGTCTGTATTTTGCCTGAAGCCTTGAGCTTAATACTTCTGTTACTAGTCTCACCTCCTGAGAATGTACCGGATCAGACAGACACCGCACGACCGGCTGACGGAGGTTTTCCAAATGGGGAGAATGGGGATTCCCTTTATTGCTGATGAACTCTCCCATGATACTTCATGATAAGTGCTCACTAATTGACATATAAAACCAAAGGGTTTCATAATGTGGGTGATTAGAGGGTAGTTTCTACTGCTGTTTCGCTTGTTTCAGGCATTTTCTTGAGACAAGTGTCGTAAAATAAGGCAGATCATTCCATTTGTTTCAAGATAATGTCTATTATATGAAATTAACATTGGCGATAAGTGAAATTATCTCTACCAATGGCAGAATTTTCACTTATTTTAGGAAAAATAAGGTTTTAAGACTTGTCAGTGCTGCACTAGGCAAGATTGTTATGAAGAGAAGAGCCTTCCATCCCCACTAATTGAGATGTCGTAGATTCTTCCTATTTGGGGCAACCAAAGTAAGAAGTTGCCTGGTGCAGCTGAAGTACACTGAAAACCTTAACCAGTCCTTAACCAGGTTGATATACAGTTAAGGACTGACAGAATTCACCTGGAGAGATCACAGTTGCATGCTAACACCAACAAGCACAAGCAGGAACGCATGCTTACATAAATCAGCCCTTTCATCTTTTCCTGCAGATACCGATCTGCAGCATCTACCGTGTGCTTTGCATCAACGCTACCATGAGCACCGGGAATGCCCATACCATTCAGCGCAGTGCTGGCTTCACAGAAATTGAATCAATATTAAGCTGCGTTTCTCTGCGGTCTGCAACTCAATACGTGTTTACCCCCCATCGTAGAGGAGATTTCTCTCGGTGATGGGACCCCTACCTTTTTTTCTCACGTTGCGACTTGACCGGGCACTTCACAACCACTTAAGAATGAGGAATGATGCCACATTTCGCAAACATCAGTGTAAAGAATGGCGGCTACGACTGCTCACATGATTATAACACGAGACGAATGATGAAGCCCTCCCAAGACTCATCATCCTGATGAAATGGCCTTGTAGGACGCTTGATAAGTCAGCACACTGAAGCTCAAGATCAATCAACAAACAGTGAGAGAAATCACCATGTCTTTCACGTTTTTGAAACACTGATGTGAGGACAAGATGCAGAAAAACACCTGACTTAAATATTATTTTTATTTCATACAATAGCTCTGTTGAACACTTGGTTCTGATTGGCTGAGAGATGGGGCTTTTTACTTGCCCAGCTGAAACACTTCTGTATTGTCAAACAACCATTCACACCATATAGTGATGTGAGCGAGTAAGTGGGTAAAAAAGCAGGAAATCCCAAATTACAACAATACATCAGTACACCAAGGAGAGGAATTACAATATTGTGCAGGTCTAGCTCACATGTCCCACGATCCATCTATAGATTTGGGATTCAGGAATTAGGTTTGTAAGATTAGTCAGTTCCCATTATATTTGTTTGGAAGAAAATAAGCAAATAGCAACCTGCTTTACCACATCTTGTTCTATAAAGAGGATATGACACCAATCCAGATGCCCGTGCACCCTCACGGACATAAACATACATTGTACACTCCCACGCGCACACACACTGCACTGGGCTGTGAGTGGAGCCCATGCTACACAGCTCTACAGCAGATAAGTCTGATAGAGGGGAGAAAGCCTCAACCTGCTGGGACCTGAATGAGCGCTCAACAAAAGCCAGAGGTACTGCATATCCATGTATGTATTTTCTGGTGCGCGGTGAGTCAGCATGCAGCAGAGGCCGAAACATCCTGTGTGTCAGTGCTGCAGGCCTGTATCAGGCTTCAATCTGTTGGCTATAGGGGACACAGTGAAGCTATTTGGACCTGGAACACAGAGGAGAACCACTGGTGTATTTTGAGCCACAAATAGGACAAGATACAGGGTTTCTCCTCCCATTAATACTATATTAGGGATAGCACTGGAGCTACTGACAGGTGGTGGATTTTCCAGACTCTGCTTTGGAAAACAGAGCCGACAGAGGGCCTGGGAACAACACGTTTTCTCGGAAAATAACAAACCACCTCCCACCAGGGACGACCGACAGCTTCCCCTCTTTTGCTGAAACCTTTAGGGGAACGAGCAAATGTTGCGTCATCCATCAGAAATGTTACCTTCTTTTGAGGTGCCTCGGTGTCTGGAAATCTACAGGCATCTTTAGAAATGGTTCAACCTCTTAGAAAAAAAAGAAATAATAAAAAGAAAAAAAGAAATAAAAGCAATACAATTTGTTTCCATCTTTCAAAATCAAAGCCCCAATCCAACTTCAGTATGTTGCCCCTTGTTGTTGCCCCATTAAATGAAATTACATTTTTACTCTGAAAGACTGACCCTGAGTCAGCTAAGCACGAGTGTTCCATGTATTTTATAGCTGTAAAGGTTTTCTTTATAGCGGTGATATTTTTAAGCGTTGACATAAAACAGACCTGTATTTTGAGTTACAATGGTTATCAAAGTCCAGGGCTTCAAACATGCCATGCTAGCCAATGGTGAGAGCTGATCTCCCTTTGACCAGCACCGTTTTATGAGATGGAGTAGTCTTAGGCTACGTTCACACTGCAGGAGATTAAGCTCAATTCAGAATTGTGGGTCATATCTGACTCATATATTCATATATTCATATATGATTTTTTGTTGTTGATATCTATTTTAAAATGTAACCTGTATCCGATACCAATATGTACCGTGAGACGTTTCGAAAAGATGTATTTGCGTGCTAATCTGCGACAACATCAGATGACGGCGTAAAATAATGACAACCGTCTCAAGGTCATGATGTAAACTTGACTGGTAACCATGGCAAAGCTGAAAAAAATTGATTTGAACGTTCAAATACAACTCGCATGCCTTTAGTACCACATCAATGTGGTCTGGATCGGATTTGGAATATCGCGACTCCATGCCACTTCTTGCTGTGTACGTTGATTTGAAATAATCAGGTTTGTGTCACTTTTTAGGGGCAAAACATCTGAATTGAGACACTTTCAGCTGCAGTTTGAACATAGCCCTAAAGATTATCTGCCAACTTGATCAAGTAATTTTCAGAATTAGCTACTCACCCTGCCTATAACTCTGAGAGACTACAACAGAGCTAGAGGAGCTCGCTTAGCCTATGGTTAGCATCTCCACCATCAAGTTATATGCAACAACATCATGATGATGTCTTGAAGTCATCAAATGGAATCACAGATAGTCGCTTGTTAACCACCTAACATATATAAGTGGGCCAATTAAGCCTAAGGCACAAACTGTATGTTCGCACACTGTTGCTCTGTCATTGATGGACTACTGATTGACATTTACACATGATAAGAGTACGGACTTAATGAGTTTCTCAGTAGGAAAAGATCATTCATCATGGGGGTTCATCAGTGGGTCAGAGAGGGTCGTAACACAGGACTGTCAGCTCTTTTTTAAAATACATTTTGATCCTCCAACAACTGATTCATCTGCGCAGAATTTCGAGATCAATACGTGGCATTTACATCTGTGCTTTGTAGAGCTGCCAGAATATACTCTAGGTGGAAAGGATTGTAGATTGTATTCAAAGTCTGAGGAGCGACTGGACGTTTCTTAAAAAAGAAAAGAAAAAGGCTCAGCTACTCGGCAAAGCGCAACATGTCTTATCTGACAGACAGCTTCCGCCTGAGACTTTATGGTTTTGGTACGTTTTTATTATCCTAAATCAGTACATCTTCTTACTGACATTCAAGAATCCAATTTCTGTGAAAAGATTGTACCAAACAAACGGTTTTAGATGAAATAAGCGTGTGCCTTTGAAAAATCATGGAGATTGACGAGGGCGTTTTCAAAAGACAATCCCCAAGCTCATCATCTGCCTGACCTGTAGGCTACGAGTTTTGGAAGATGTGCACAGGGAATTACAGTTGTGCCCCGGGGGGCCGAGAAAGAGAGCTGATTATAGCTGTGCTGCGGTCATCGCGGCATGCAGCGAGTAATTAAAAGCTACCTGTAGTTTCTTGCTGCATTACACCTTCAAAAATGTGACCAGCTCACCCAGGGCCAATGTGAGGAGTCACTTTACAATTTCAGTCATCATATCTACTCATTTCGCTCAAATGATGATCACTAAAAACTAAAACTGGAAATCACAAACAGCTTAGACTATAAAACATTTGGGATACTTTGAAACTTCAAAGTCACAAGGAAAGCAGTTTCTAATGGTGTGTTTTTTCGTATTTACCTGTTTCTGGTTGAAACAGGATGTTGGGGCGGGATGCAGCAGGGAGGGAGCATTCAAAAGTGCTCTTAAGTTTGACCTGTCACAAATTCCTCCACCAGGATGCAACCATGGTGTCTTAGGAAAAGGAAACAGGGTTTCCAGTTGTGAACATCCAAAAATGCACCGCCGTACCATGTTGCCACTGGTGTCTCTTTGAAAGTTGTGAAGTTGCTGGTTTTATATGATGGGCAGGGCGGAGTGGGAGGGTTGTTCAAAAACCTGTGGTGGTATTATTGGCTGGAATTTTGATGTACGCCTACTGGTACTCCATGGCCACTACAGACACCACTACAGATTCCACTACCACTCACTCAGACATGATGAGATTTTTTAAAATGTTTTATGTATTTATTTATTTTTAAATAGATGTAAGTTATGATATGGAGAATTAGCTAACGAGGTGTCACAAGTCATAAAGCCACAATAAAATGAAAAAGGACCTTTTCCTTTTTCAAAAAGGACCTTTTCCTTTTTCATTTTATTGTGGCTTTACGACTTCTCTCTTTGCTCTCTGAGGCTGAAATATCTCTTTGCTTTTTTGAGGGCTTCCTAATCGCAGGTCTGGATGAACTGTGGGTTATTCTGCTGACCCGAGGATCAAAGCAGCACGGCGTACCTGCGTGAGCATCACTTGTTGAGTACAAAGGCCTGCGCTGTCAGACTGACCCACCGTCTGACCTGCAGCACCCAGGCCGACTCAAGAGACGAGCCCCTCCAGCCTCACCAAACACACTGCTGGAAAACATCAAACGCACCGCGCAGTCTCTGAACTTCATTACCTCACATGAAAGACAGAGATTCGTCTTTCCTTTGAGCCGGGCGTTTCGTTTGATGCAATGCAGTGAATGATACTCACCAACCAATATGGGCAAAACGCAGGCCTGTCACATTACATCATACATGCATGACGCTGTGAGGGAGTTTGCCTCATATTTAAAACATAGGTTGTCTGGTTTGAGTAGAAACATTAAAGCGATACCCAGTTCTTCTTCTTCATTCCAAATGGAAACGTAAAACGCATCACTTCCTGTGTACCGAAGGAGAGTAGCACAACAGACATTTATTTATCTAAAATTTTGAAGATTTTTACTTAAACCCAGTCGTGTAAATCTGTGTACACTTAGTACACTGTGTAAACATCAGGACCTACTCTTTCCATGAAATAGGCTGTGATTCCTTGTTGATTTCACCTATTAAATCCACTTCAGTCATAAAGAGGAGATGGAGATGAAGGTGAGATGGTTAAAGAGTTTCAGTCCTCCTGACAATCATGGACATGGATTGTGCAGAGTGAGGTGCAACTCAACAGTAGGAAGGTGGCCCTGATATTTTCTATGAGTGTGAAGTCACTCAGCAAAAGTAATGTAATGTCTGACTCTATGGATATAAATGATGAGACCCATTTCTTATAGTCCTTCTGTTTCTGTTAGCTCTCATGAGGCAGTTAGTCTCCAGTGAACCTGGGAGGAAAAACATTTCAAAGATGCAGGAAGGTAATATTTCTCCCTTAGCCAGGGGGAGCAGGGGCTGTGTGAACCAGAATGAGGCTATCAAGATGACATGTCAAGCAAATACAATCCTGAGAAGCAGTATTTTTTAAGACAAAGGAATGTACCTATCCCAACCCTTTACTACAGCTACAGCACATGGATAAAATAAAGTAAAAAGAAAGGCCAACAACATGAAATAATTGGTAGAAGAAATATTCTTCTAATAAATATGGAGACAAGTGTGGTAAGGTATGATAAATGTACCTTCACTTCCTTTGCCTTCTTTTTACAATCACACCCGAAGGGCAAGTGAGTGCTTGGTATGTCATGTCTCTCCCTTCCTGGTCATATATATATATATATATATACACAGTATATGATGTATTAGTACTCATTCTGCTTGGTTCACTCCTTTCACATCACCAGACCTTTTAATGAGCACCAGGGCTCCAACATTGTACCTGCTCCCAGCTGTCAGGGAACCTGATCTACTCTACCTTTTCTTTCAGGTAGTTCCAGAATGTACCATCACACCCTGACAAGGCTCATAGACTAAGAGGAAGATGGTGGTTACAGCACATCACCTGAGATCCCGCAGACAGGACAGTATGCTGGGGGGCTGTAATGTCCAGAAGGTTAAAAAAGCCTTTCTGAAAGGGCAGCTCTGGAAAATCCACAACCCAGGCCACCATCACTATCCAGGAATCGCTGGTTTTTAGCAGTTTCATTACTAGGGATACGGCCCGAAATCATTTAGATTGCAATCCATTCTCACAACTTGTCCTCTTTTTCACACATCATGGTTCTTAGAAGAAGAGGAAGGAAGAAATGCAGTATAAAGAGGCTAAAAGACGAAACTTCACCTGATTGCCTCTTGATCTTAGACCGGCCGTGAAGACCTGCGGCACAAAGCCTTCAGAACATCCAAATTTGAATTACCATCAAGCGCACCACCATAATGTTAAGGTACACTGGGTCGCAGTGAAGCGTGGCTGCCACAGGCTGTAGCCAAGAACAGTTCTTATTTCGCAGCTATTGCAGGCCATGCTCTCCAATGTTAGAATCAATGTGTTTGTGAACAAGCATCTCAATGGCTTACTGAAAGTGAACTGCTGTAGTCCTAATAACCTTCCCACTGTGTGGTCAAATTGAGGACAGAAACACAGGCAGGAGGCAGAGTCAACAGGCCAGCAGACCGTTTTATTTGCACAGTCAATATAATTCAACCTGAACTTGACGGCCGCTCCCAGCACCGTCTCCTTTGGCTGGCGCCCCTCCCTCTGTCCCGATGGGCCAGCCGCGGAGCACCAAAGCCAGCCAATCTGCCAGGCTTCCAGGAGCATCCCGCTCCAACCCCGAATGACCGGCTCTTGCAGGCTGCCCCCGGCTGCGTCCTCCGCGGACCTCGTTGGTCGCCGCTGCTGGTCTCGTTGGCTCTCTCTCCTGCTGACAGTCCGACTCCCGATCCTTTCGATCGCCTGTCAGACTCAGTCATTCCGCAGGTTAAAAGGTTTGGCTGCAGTCAGCCCCAATTGGCCGCATCCATGCTGGGACCAGGGAGAATCACTGACTTGACTCTCACCTGGACCTGGCCTACACCTCACCTACTCCCTGCCCCAGTCTGCCACAGAAGGACAACCGGTGACAGGGCCATTGATGCACGTGGGGAGCGAAGGCTAGCCCATCTGGTCCAATCCCACAGAAGAGCTACTGTTGCACAAATTGCTGAAAAAGTGAATGCTGACTATGATAGAAAGGTGTCAGAATATACAATGCATCGCAGCTTGCTGCATAGCCACAGACTGGTCAGAGTGCCCATGCTGTCCACCGCCAAAAGTGCCTACAATGGGCAAGTGAGCGTCAGAACTGGACCATGGAGCAATGGGAGAAGGTGGCTTGGTCTGATGAATCACGTTTTCTTTTACATCATGTGGACGGCCCGGTGCGTGTGAGTTGTTTGCCTGGGGAAGAGATGGCACTATGGGAAGAAGGCAAGCCGGCGGAGGCAGTATGATGCTCTGGGCAATGTTCTGCTGGGAAACCTTGGGTCCTGGTATTCATGTGGATGTTACTTTGACACGTACCACCTACCTAAAAATTGTTGCAGACCAAGTACACCCCTTCATGGCAACAGTATTCCCTGATGGCAGTGGCCTCTTTCAGCAGGGTAATGCGCCCTGCCACACTGCAAAAATTGTTCAGGAATGGTTTGAGGAACATGACAAAGAGGTCAAGGTGTTGACTTGGCCTCCAAATTCGCCAGATCTCAATCCGATCAAACATCTGTGGGATGTGCTGGAAAAACAAGTCCGATCCATGGAGGCCCCACCTCGCAACTTACAGGACTTAAGGATCTGCTGCTAACGTTTTGGTGCCTGATACCACAGGACACCTTCAGAGGTCTTGTGGAGTACATGCCTCGATGGGTCAGAGCTGTTTTGGCGGTACAAGGGGGACCTAGACAATATTAGGCAGGTGGTTTTAATGTTATGGCTGATCGGTGTATATCACACTAACCCTAGTTGTGAGTGCGGTAGGCTGAGGCCACCCAACCTGCTGATGCTCCAAGGGGAGAAACCCACAGCTTTGTAAGGTGGCAGCTTACATGATCAGCGGGGAGGGGCAAGGGGATCGGGGAAGGGGATCAGGGAAGGGGATCAGGGACCTCCTGCTCCGTTCCTCTTCCTCACCGTCAAAACAATTTTCATCCAGAATATCTTGGGTTATTGTCAGGCTTTTGTCCATTGCCCTTAAATGGCTGCCCTGACTCTACAGCCACAATGCAAACTTGTTAGACAAACTCAAACCGACTCTTCTGGGAATGTTAAGAATCCACTTCGGGCGTTGTTTTGTTACGGGTAAACGTCTGTGACGTGAGTGGATATAATACAACCATTATATCTATTACCTAACGGATATAACACGTAGGAGTTTCCACCAAAGAATGCTCCATAGACCGCACTGTTTGTTTTTCAAACCAAAAATGCAAATCTTATCTCAGTTATGTTATTTTTTGTATAATTGCATTTTTCAATCTGTGTACCTTTCCACATATACTGTATAATTAAGAGGAGCTCTGGGAGCAATTATGGTAAAAAAAAAAAAACGAGATGGGGAATTTTCCATAACGCGCCTATCCAACAAAAATACTCTATCACCTGAAATACCGTTTGCACAATTGCAGCTACGACAAAGAAGAATTAATGAAAATGAGACACTGCTTGTCACATAAAGAAACATTCCTAAACCCATTAAACCCGGGAAGAGCGAGATAAGAGTGACTAATCGTGAGTGCACAGACAATTGCATGGTACGCGATGTGAAAAACAAGACGAGGATCTCTTGAAGCTCTTTGATTTCTCAGCGGTTTAGTGTGGCCTGGCAGACTACTACGGCATGATCAAAAGAGAAGCCATTGATATCTCACCCAGAGTATAGGATGAATGGCATATAATCAGCCAATGAGAGGCATCACTTAAGTGGAGCCCATGACAGGAGCCAGTGTTGTTGTCAGCATGGGCGTTGGAATCCATGCTAGGAAATAAAGCGTCATATTTAACCCTGGAAAAGCTGACTCAGGTTTTTCACACAAGCCTGATAACTGTCTACCAGTAGTTTTGAATGTCGCAATATTATATTCTGACCATAACTGAATACACGACTGAAATGAGAGCCATCGTGTTGTGGTAGTTAGAGGTGAGGAGAGCATTTGAGAAGCATTGGAGTCCCGGTGGAAAACAAAATCCAAGAAGAGATCTCATATTTCTACCTTTTATTTCTCCTAGACACAAATGAGCTCTTTTTAACACCAAGATGAGGGTAAAGGTGTTTTCTCCTATTTGAACTCAAGAGAAACAACCACATAACAGCTCATGTTGATCTCACTCTGATCAAAACAAGAATGATGTGAATGATCTGAAATAAGTGTAATTTAACTCTCCTCAATATGAGACCAAAGATCTCAAAGGAAACTCAATATGATGTTTAATGACTCAAACATGCAGTTTTCACAGCCTGCTGCATTTTCCTATTGAAGCCATATAGTAGGAACTTATTATCGTTATATTTGTCACATGTTAACATCTTCACATTTATCTCATAAAGTCACAAGAATTTATCCTCTGTTATCTCCTCCTTGCTTCTAAGGGAGTTTTAGGAGAAACACTTCAGACGGAGGTGATCACAAAATGATACAAAACTGAGATCTTCCCTGTTTATTAAAGAGATGAAGGAAAGACGACTCTGGGCAAAAGGTTTGTCCTCTGGGATGTGTTTTTGCTCACCATCAAGCATGTGCTGGAATGGAAAATGTAGGCATGCATTTGATGTGCTGACGCTCAGACAGGTTACGCAAGTGTATTGTGCAAGTGAACATTCTTTCATCGACATACTGCGGCCGGTGGATTAGTACAATCTGCTGCCCTCTATTGTCTACCTGCGTCTCACTGGTGTTACCACGAAGCCCCAGACAACTACCAGGCCAAGCTGATATGCCATCACTCCATTATGTGCTTTACAAGACTACATGTTGGTACAGCCCCAGCATGCTCATGACATTTGACATCTGATATTGAGGGCATGATGCAATATGGTCATAGCATCAGAAATGAACGGTATTAAAGCATAGTAGTTGTGCATGGTTTCCTTTCATGTGATTAATTAAATGTCTAATGCTGCTGATTTAATCTGAATTGATATTGACTTGGGAGCTTTCTGACCCATTTGCAGCTTTATTGATCCCCATGGGAAAACGGGGTCGCTGCAACAGCAAAAGCAAAAGGATACAGCAGAGAAAAGTATAACAAAATATGAAGTAAGCAATAAAAAAATAAATACTACCCAAACTAATCAAAATACTAAAATTACTTAAACAATAAAAGCAATATACAATTGTGGGGTTATGAAAACACATACTGTCGACAATTTCAACATATAAGTAAGAGCTGGAAAGAGTATGGAAAGAGTAGGGATTTAGTTACATTTGACACTTTTGACACTTGCTCACTTAAATATGGATCACTAAATATGAAATAAGTAAATATTTAAGTATATATACATACAAGTAAATATAACCATATTTGCTATTATGCCAATACAATATTTCACAATGCATTCCTTTAACTTCACAAGGAGTATTGTGACTGTTTTGTACCACAATGTATTCTAAATATCTATTGAAAAATGTGCTAACTTTTAGGTGGAAACAGGAAACATGACTCTTACATGTGACATAGACCCTAAAAGAGAACGTGTTGACACCTTGATATGTGTTTCACCTTTAATTCCTTTCACCAAGGAGAAGATCTGAGCCCTTTACCTGCTGGAAGGAAGCAGGCAGATGTGCGAAATCCCCCTCAGATGATGACCGCCTAAGCTAACGGATCAGGTAGCCAGACGTCAGACGAGCAGCCTTGTGGTCTAAGCTGTGGTCTAGTAACAAGAAGCCGGCCAATTCAGGCGGCAAGACGCCACGGGCATGCTGGTTTCTGCTGGGCTGACAGAACCGGCAAATGGGAAACATCCCCGGAGAGAGCAAGTGATGTGCCAGACTGTGAACTGACCACTGATGTGATTTAGACACTAATTTGATGTCCACTCTGCACCGGGAAGATAAAGGAGGAAGGGCTGTTCCATTTAGGGAAACATGTTTAATCCAGCCGCAAAACAAGCCACTGTGGCAGGTATTGTTAGTTTACAGCCTGATGCAGTGAAGCATGGAGGAGTTCAATTTGCTCCACAGCCTGAGGGTATTTGAAGTAAAACCTCTCTCGGTTTATCTACAGCCCAGCGCTAGTGGTTGAACCCAATTCACCGTCCGCAGGTAACAGCTCCCCTTTCTTCACATCTCAGTTTAAGATCAAAGCCGGCCTGAGTGCTCAACATCAGAAGTGGATAATGCATGACCTGCTGATCTGCACACATCACCGACGGTCTCCGTTTAGGAACACAGGCATTGGTTAGCTGTCACTGTTAGGCCTTTTCACTAAACTAGGACGGCTTTTTATCAGGGCTGGATCGAAGGCAGACAAGCAGCTCTTTTCCCACCACACCTATTCAGGAGTAGAGGGAGATCTGGGATAGATTGCTGCCTTTAAATGAAGAATTCAAAAACATTATTGAACCATTAAATGAAAAAATAAAGTGTGTAAAGAAAATCACATTTGTTTTTATTCACTGTGGTCCGATATTTAATAAAAGGCCGATATCAAACCCATATATTTTATGGATGAAGAGAAATTCTAAATCTGAGGTTAAGAGCTAATAAACGTGGGCCGATCCCCAGTTGTCTTGAAACACAGAGAGTAAAACCAAGAAAATAATGTTTCTGTCAAACACAGTTCACACAGGACTTTTGTTACATGACAATCCGAAACAATACAAGGCAAGAAATGAATCTTCATCCCTGACACCTCATCTTCCTGTGTAACCTACAGTATCAGCAGAACAGTCGGTAGAAATCCTCCTTCTGCCCTCGGCTGAGTACCCAACACCACAACCAACCGTGGCCCCAGTCCATCCTAAAAAAGTGCTATTCAGTATTTCACAAAATTAAAACTAAAGAAGTTATAAGCATTTATATGTACTTGAGCCGAAAGGTTAAATTTACGACCAGACTATTTGGCATTGTCCAGATGTGCTTTAAAATAATGATTAACCCTATAAATCTTAAAAACATGCTTCATTTTCTTTCAACTTACCCTTATTTAGCAAGTCTAAATGGATTCTAAGTAATTATACAATGGCTTTTCAAGTTGTTAAAATTAGAAGTATTGATATACACTGAGGTAGTTCTTACAGTATTTACAGTTGTGATTCTTGAGATTTTTACGTGAAACCAGTACAGTAAAACTAGAGGGACAGCAGTGGAATAAAGCTAGTAGAGGTTTGGCTGCTTTAGTGTGAACCTGGTGGGGCAACATGTCATGCAGCGGTCTTGACAGATCTGTGCAGGAAAGACGATAACCAGAGATCACACCCTACATGTGTGGGTTGCCACCTCAATAGCCGGATGTGTTTGGGCTTCAGCGGAGAGGAAAGAGGCCACCCAGTGGAGCCCCGTGTCACCCCAGCTCACCCACTCAAAAGACAGTACAGCCTATGGACCATTTCGTCTTGCAGCGTTGGGTAGGTTACTGTACAACTGTATTCCATACTAGTTACCTCTTCAAAATTGTAATCGGTAATGTAATGTGTCAGTTGCTTTTGGATGACTCATATTTGAGGTGTCTTCATCAACAGAAAATCTAAGGAGAAAGACGTCACAGTTCTGGAGATACTGTTTGATTGACAGGTGAAAAACACCACAGTAATACAGATGTCAGATCAGTAATCTTGTGGATTACCAAAGTGGTCACTGTGTACTGTATATACTGAGATACTGTATTTCAATGTGGATGGGACTCCGATGGGTGTTTTACAGGCCTTTCATTGAGTCAGCACTGTGTTGTTCTATGGTCCGCTAACCTGACTGTGAAACATAAAAGCACTTTGAACTGTATCATTGGTCAAAGCAGAAAAGGTCACAGGGGTTAAACAGACATGTGGGTTGGATGGTTTCTTCCCTCTGGCTCTGCAGTATGTCACAGCTGTCACGAATCAAAAACAACAGACACAAACCTGCTGGACTAGGGTTGACTGCACTTGGACACTCGGGAACTTCAGGTAATGTTACTGTCTTGTTGAATTGTATTGCAATTGTGTGCAATTTTTTCAATGAAGACAAATACTGACTATCAATACAATTAGGTGATGAATGTATTGATTTATATACAGTATTTATCAGGGTTAGAACGATATCCAGCCGGTCAGTGTTGTCCACCTCCGATATGATGGAGGTTCCTCCCACACCACAGCTGCATAAAAACGGTCCCTAAAACCTGCAATGGAATTTTATTTCTTAGCAGGGTTTTAAAAAATACTTGTATTTTGTAGTGGTACTAGTATCGGCCTTGCAAAACCGATATCGGCCCAACCCTAGTATTTTATTTATATGGCGACCTGTCAGAGATTTATCCACCCTACTTTCCAGTTTAAAGGCTATCTGTTGGGCTGTGCACTATGTATTAATAGAGCTGTGGTACAACAACACACACCCTTTCCGGCTGGGAGTGCTGGAGGGTGTAACACACACTCGATGTACTACGGGGTAAGTGAAAGGGGAGATGAAAGGAGCGAGGATAAGGACCGGTCAGACTTAACGTGAGCCAGGTCTAAAATAACATCTGAACTCGGAGCCGCTTTACAAAGCTGCACGTGCATTGCAATGTTGACATACTGAAAGGAAAATAGATAAAGTGTTCAGCTTAACATTGAGATACAGTAGACCGTCGTCTGCCGATACTTCCACCAGTAGATGGAGATGTTGGCTCACTGTTCGCTCAGGATGGAAACAGCAGTGACACGGCTCCAGCACACAGGATACAAAGTGTGTTTGGTGCAAAACGATCATGTGCAAAAATGTCACTGACAGTGTGGTAGACAGTTTGATCTGTACTTTAATGGAGCAAATGAAAACAGTTTGGTCATTGTATGTTGATTGGTTTATAGATACAAACGAAACTGCACGTGCTGAGTGAGCCTATGGATAAGGAACAGTCTGATTCATTCCTGTACACTACATAGGAATTTGTCAGGTGTGTACAAGATTGGATGATTTTGCCCTGAGATAATTACAACACAGTAACGCAATAAGATATGTCCGGTAATAGGGAAGGAATATAACACTTTAAACGATATCAACAAAAAAAAACAACAACATTCTCAGTGCTGGAATTTACCACACGTCCCATGTGAGGATCGGATGTCTTCTGTTATGTTTTGCACTGGATTTCAACATTTTATCAAATCAGGTCTTTAAAAATAATATACATCAAATGTTGAAAAAACGTGCGAGGATCACCTATTTTAACGATCTGCTGCAATATTTTTCCAACCACATTAGAAATTGGGTGGTAAAAAGTGCCCGGATTTGACTTCTAGTGCTGCAAAGGGTTATTCCTTTTTTTTTTCAGACTTTCATGAATAATTCATAATTCTCATGAAAATTAACATTCAAATTGGGAGGTCAAGAGGTCAAAGACCAAGAGGCTTAAAGAGAGTACAGCAGAGCACCAACCACCAACCCAGACTTGTGCAGTGACCTGTGTAGCACCTTGCCACCGTCCAATCCATAACGGAACACAGCTTGGCTTGGCTAGAGACTCACTATACAAAGTGGTACATATAATAGCAAAATAGATTAGCAATATCCAAGCTGAAAAATACTTTGGTAAATAAGAAAGAAGGAAAGAAAAGAAAGAAACGTCAGATTTGGCACACGGCAAACCTGCCAAAGATTGAGAAAAGTCAGAAAAGAAGACGGTATGGTCTTTGGCAATATATTACAATCAAGATGCTTGAGTATGTGTTTTGCACATAGTATAAAAAGTTGAAAACTTTAGCACCATATGAAATTGTCAGTCCCTTTCTCTCTCTCTGTTTCTCTCTTTGAGCGAGAGTAGGGTTTCACAAAGAGCTGGCCGTGATGAAGACGTAGATCCTGGCCACGAATGAGGTGAACGTCCCCTGCCTCAGCAGTTTCATCTCCACGTCTATAAGGAAGTCTGTGGGTTCGCGGACTTGTCTCTGCAGGTAGACGGCCCCCGTGAAGCTGTTCAGCTTCCTTGTGCTGAAGTAGCCGTCCTCGTTGCCCTTCGTGATGCTGATGGCGATGTGGTCACCGGAGTAGGCGGGAGACGGTCCGATTCGGAAAATCTGGGCGGGGATGACGATGTTGGTCTGGAAGCTGAGCTGGTAGTAGGTGATCCTCAAGGGGGAGTTCTGGCAGTCTAAGGAGTTGCTGGGACAGCTGATCCTCTCGCAACGGCTGGTGCCAGGACCAAAAGCCCAGATTGTCACAGAGAGAGAGGGGAGGGGGGCAGATGAGCATGAAAATATTTGAACACATAGAACTTAAGCCACTCTTGGAGGCTGACGGATGATGGAAACTTTCTATTGGTACAGAAAAACATGTTTCTGAAAAAAAAATTCTGTACCAATAATCATCCATAGCTGAATTTGCTCTTCCTGTCTACCTGCTTCTAGTTGCACCTTGGTTGGTTCTCGCACCTTGGTTGTAAGGCCAGGTAGCGGCAGCTTCTTTTCCGATGCATACAACTACATATCTGTCACATACCAGAACTTACAGCTCGCGGTAGGCAGAGCATAATGTAGGGTGCTGTAAAATTTATACGGTGTGAGCCAAAAAAAAACATTGCCTTGGAGAACTCATTGAAATAAATCACAGGGTGGCACTAAAGGTGCTACATGAGGCATGAGGGTCCTGGCTGCCAGGTGGCCTTATGAATCATGGATGTCATTCCATGCCAAGCCAGGCCACATCACAGGGAGGTTAATAAGATGTGTCTTGATAAGATTGATAAGATTGATAAGATTGATAAGACGTCTCTTGTGGGTTGACTGCAAGGTCTGTGTGCTGTTTCTGCCCACTGGAGCACAGAGCAGGGAACCCTACAGAGGCTGCCCTGCACAGGCCTGATCAAAGCAATCTGACTTCACTGCACCGCTCAATGGAAATCAGATTCTGTTATGAACCAATCTTAATATCTGCCGTGGGTCCACAGGAGCTAATAAGGCCCTTCTGGGCAGCATGCTGCACTGTGGAGTATTTCTCATTGCTGGAGCACAGGTTTTATCTGCGTGGGTACAGCTTGAGCAGGCCAAGGGGCAACAAGTAAGATATTTACTGCCCCATAGCACAAAAACACCACAGTATTATCTGGGGGATTGAAACGGTTGTCGATCAATACCAATGACTCAATGATTACTAAGCCAGGTGCTGAGATGTATGGCTTTCAAAACTCACTTTCCGGCCTGTACTCCCCATGAGCACTGTGATGTATCATCTCTTCTCTTCACTGGAGGTTTCCGTTGGATCTTTGCTCTAATTAGCTTGTTAGTCAACTTTTAATGGGCTCTTGTCCGGGAGTGTTTTACTGGCATACTGTTTGTAGTCTTACTAGCATGTTGCAGCATAAATATTTCGTGCACATGCACGCTTCTACCAAGTAAGACTGGAACCAAGCCATTTTAGGACACAAAAGGAACATTTTCTACTTAGAGAAAAAACATGACTCACGTGTCTGACACCTTCCTGTAGTTTGGAGGGCAGTCGAACGCCAGGCATCTGAAGGCTCCTTGGATGTTGTAGCAGGTTTGGCCAGATGAACAGTTGTGGGTTCCAGTGGTGCACTCGTCAATATCTGGGAAAAGAAAAGAAAAGATGAACGGTACCAATTTCATTTGGCACTTTCGGAAAATACAACTAACAATGTGTTCAACTGTTGAACTTTTATTTGGGTTCGGGCCAATCAGTATAGTTCTGTAAATGCTGGATGTAAATGTCAGGTTGCATCCTTCTCCCAAGATGAATCAAAACTGGACCGGTAGTTTCCCAGAATCCAAACACACTTCCTCTGTAGAGTAGAGTAGAGTTTTTTCTCTCTCAAATAGCTCGGCATCCACAGTAGAAAATAAAGTTCAAAGTTGTATATGAGCTGGGAATGAGTCTGAAGTCTTTGAGCCCTCACCTCTGCATGTGCGTCCATTGGCTGACATGGTGTAGCCATGGGGAGGACAGGCACATTGGTAGCTGCCAGCAACATTGACACACTGGAAGGCACAAAGGTTCCCAATACTCTGGGAGCATTCGTCAATATCTGCCAAAAAGACACATGCACACACACACGCACACACACACAAAACCTCTGTGAAGGGTAACGGCACGTCAAAATAATGCAATATGACATTTTCTTTTGATCGTTTAGCGTTTTATAAAGGTCTCGCTTTGTGTGTCTCTGCGCATCCATGCTTGTGTTGAGTGTGTGTTCGTCTGTCTGGGGGATCGGAGACGGAAGCTGCCTCGAGGCCATGTCACCCAAGACAACACAAAATCTATTACCGATGACGGGAGTCGCGATGCCATCGATGTGACTTCACCATCGCAACTCTGCTCTGTCTCCACTCAGAGGAGTCGTCTTCCTACACTCTGTACATCTGTATACATTTGATGTACATTCACCCATTTTCTTTTCATATGGTCTCATTCTCTTCACATGTGAATCCCATCTGTGACTCTGAATGTCGACAGTTAGTGATGCACATTTGAAACCCCTGCACATATGACCATCCACTGGACTGCAAATACCTTTGTCACTGCAACATTTTCATCCTCTTTACCTTTACTTATTGTATTACCTTTAATTATTGCATTGCTGTGTACATTTCATTGCTTTTCTCTATTCACATCTAGTGTTTATTTTTTAATTTTAGACATTGATTCTCATGCTGAAGGATTACTCACCTTCCTGCTGTCTCAATAAAGACAAAATCTTTCTTTAATTGTAATCTTTAAGAAAGCACCTCGACGCCTCCCCCGGGTATTCTGCACGGGAGGAATTCAGCACTTACCTTCACAGGTATGTCCGTCCTCTTTCAAGTAGAAGCCTTGGCGGCAGTAGCACTGGTAGGAGCCGTAGATGTTGGCGCATTCCTGGCTACAGGGGTTTTTCTCACATTCATTCACATCTGAGCAAGAACAAACAGAGAAAAGATTAGAAACTGGTTCATATTTTTCATGCACTTAAAAGTAATATTACCAAAGATGGAGATTAAGAAAAAAAATGAGCGTCTGACAGCTTTAACCAAATCTGCCATTATGGAGGTATAACTATGGTTTATAATGCTGTTTACTATTATACTGGTTCCCTGGGAAAAGCTTCATTTAAGTTATTTAAATAACGGTTGTGATAGAGATGGAGAATAAATGAAATTCCATCAGAAAAGAGTTTTATACAACATATACTTGGAAAGTACTACCTATCAATACCGTCTCCAAAGTCTCTGCCAAGGCTTTTGACGCCGACGTTCTCCCACTTTTACCTAGACATCTGCCCCCCCCAACCACAGCTCTTAAAGGGAACTGTGACAGCCCTTTTAACCAAGGTGCCATCTAGATTTTCAGCGCGTTGAAAGAAAAAGTCTAGCTTACCTTCACAGTTCTTGCCGTCAAATGCCAGGGAGAAGCCGGCTGTGCATGAACACTGGTAGGAGCCTGGGGTGTTTTCACAGGTCTGGGCACACAGCCTTCCAGGATAGCGCCAGCACTCATTCACATCTGTCAATTGAGCAGTAGGAGCTATTAGAGGACAGAGAGATACCTCTGGGCCACCGAGGCCTCGGTGAAAAAACAAAATGAAGTGAAAAATGTCTTTCTCAATCTTCTTTTGAATCAAAACACCATTACTTTCTGGGAAACAACACATTTTTATGGGTGCAGCATTGTGTACCAGTAGGCATACATAAAAATTCCGACCAATAATCATCACAGATTTCCATCTTCCCCCCGTCCCATCATAGAAATCCTGCAGATAACCCTAACTTTCAAGTGTGACAAGTAGAAATGCTATTACATTTTGCCTTTAATAAACAGCTCCACGGTATTTTCAGCAAGAAAACTAAAGTGGTAAATAAGGAAGAACCCTGGCAAAGTGAGAGAGGAAGGAGGAGAGAGTGAGACAGACTATCTAGCTTCAATATTAGTTTGCAGGGGGCCCTCAGGAGCCCAGACCGGACTATGCATACAGGATTAGTCTGTGGTCTGACTGTCAAACCGTTAGCATCGCCGCTAGCAGTGTGCCCACCGCTCTCCCCCAGTCTAGTGACATTTTAGCCAGAGAGTTTCTCTACTTCACCATCAGCAGATAGGAGTTTTAGTTCTACAAACATTTCTCGGAGGCAGAGCTGCTCTGAAGGCAGAATTAATCTCACTGGTCAAGTTAAACCTCAGTGGGCGGAGCCAAATAACCACGGCTTTTCAGAGTGCAAGTAGAGGCTAACTGGCAGGAACTCTGGTCAAAATATGAATTAAAATATAATTGGCACTGACTTCTTTGTCAGTTTTTTCCCTTCATTCAAGACCATGGCCTAGGTGAAAAAAGTCAAGGCTGGTGGGTCTAGAAAGAAGCCCTTGCGACTGACACCAATGATGTTTTATAGGGTTAAAATGTTCTCCTATTAAATTCCATTGTAGCTGCACTGGAAATATATTAGAATGAAACATTTCTAAATTTGATTCAAAATTTCTAAAATTTTTGATTCTAATATCTCAACGTAACATCACACCATCTACATTTGGACAATTAATCATGGAATATGAAAAATACACCGGCAAACACCAAAATAGACCCAGTTATACAAAAGTACATTGCCAATAGTGTTTTCGAGTGGATTTTTCCATTAAAACTGAGATTTTATGTCTCCGCCCTCTGAGTGTTAACATCAGCAATGATATTATTTCTGCCACCAGAGCAGCTCTGCCTTCGAGAAATGTTGTAATGTAAAACTAAAACTCCAATCTGGTCATCATCATCATCCCACAGATTGACAGCGCGATATGTACCGGTGCAGACGCGGCGGAGGGCGTCATACTGGTAGCCCGTCTGACAATCACAGCGGTAGCTGCCAGGGAGGTTGTGACAGATCTGGCCCACTCCACAGCGGTAGGTTCCCATCTGACACTCATCCACGTCTAGACAGACAGGAAAGATAAAGTACATCAGCCCACTATCAGCAGAGTGGGTATTCCTTAAACTCCCTCAAACCTGAACCCACGCCTCCAAACACAAATATAGACATGTATCCACCTCTGTCTCTGTCTCTCTGTCTCTCTGTCTCTCTGTCTCTCTCTCTCTCTCTCTCTCTCTCTCTCTCACTGTCTCTCTATCACACGCACACAAACACATCTATACAAGTACAGTGTAGGGATGACAATGGAGAAAGTACATACAGGAAGTGTCGGATGTCAGATCTGCATGGTAGATCGCATCATTCTCCCGAGTTTTGTCAGAATTGCATCAGTAGTTTCTGGGATATTGTATGTGACAAAAACTAGCTTTCATCTTTCCAATGTTCAAAAACACCGTCAGAAGGGAGAACGAGGCTGCACACCGACCCGTTAGGGCATCAAGCCTCAAACAAAGAACATCAAAAAGCTGAGATGGTGAAAGTAGTCTTTTAATTTGACAGGGTGCAAAAAGAAAAAGTGAGGACAAAGAAAAATTTAAGCAAACCCTTCAGTCCATCAGGCTATTCTGCAAGCACGGATGACTGCCTGATGGGAGATTTCTTAAAGGTTTCGTTGTCTTCCCTTTCCTGGTTTTGCTCCATTTCAAATGAAAAGAACCTTTTTACCATCTCAGCTTCTTGATGTTCTATCCTAACTGGCTAGTGATCCTTCTCCCTTTCTATGGTATTTTTGAACTACACTTTCGAGCCAACACATCCAAAGTGCCTTGGCTGACACAGGCGCATTATCAAATGTTTTCTATCACATCGTTCCAAGGTTGCCATTCTGTTGTGTCCGTGCTGTGTGCCTGAATAGCAGATCTCACCGACACACTTGGCTCCGTCGGGGCTGGAGTGGTAGCCCTGGCTACACATGATGATCTTCCGCTGGCAAGTGTAGGAGCCCACTGTGTTGATGCAGTTAAAACCTGAGCTGCACGGTTCACTCAGGCTGCTGCACTCATTTATATCTGCAGAGAGAGAGAGAGAGAGAGAGAGAGAGAGAGAGAGAGAGAGAGAGAGAGAGAGAGAGAGAGAGAGAGAGAGAGAGAGAGACAGACAGCGGGAAAAATGTACAATTCCACATGAAAGTGATTGTAGGGAAGGTGGCTGTTTAATCCTGACTGACAGACCTATCTCACGCACGATTATGTCCATTTTCTCCCCGTAATTTCTACAGAACAAAAAAGCAATCAAATATTTACTTCTTGGCAAAAATCATGCTTTCTCATCATATATTTGCTCATGTTCTGGGGCCACAGTGCCAATCAAACCGAATATATGGAGTCATTATATGTGCCTGTAGTCTCATAGGGGGACAAAACCAACGGAAACACCACATGAAAAAGGGTCTGTGAAGTAACTAAATCACAAAAAGGCAGCTATCACAGTGAGTCATATCAAGTTGGATGCCAATCGGCAGTGTGTGTCAGCTTTAAAAGAGGCCTGACAATCATCCAATCCTTTATCCTTTTCAAAGCAATGTGAGGCATCTAACAGAGTTACATAAAGGCCATGTAGTCCAATTGCAGGTGCATCACTCACATAAATTGCTAAAATGTTGAATGTGGCGAGGGGGAAAAGTCTGGAAATGCCAAACACAGACAAACTACAGGGGGAACAGCGGTCACAACTCGAAGCTCACCGACAGCGATAGACGGATACAAACATTCCCAGGTGGGCTTATGGTTTGGTGAAAGCCAAAGGATGCATGCATGCATGTCTGCTGACAGCTGTTAAACATGGTGGTGGATCTGTGATGCACAGCAACATCTACTGGGAATGAGTAGGTCTGATGATTGCTCTGCACGGCCACTGGTTGCACCATAGAACCAAGGAATATGAAGTCAAATATGAAGGCAAAGGGTGGCGCTGCTCCTTATTAGCTACTAGATATCTGTAAATTGTTAGGTGTTTCCGTTATTTCGTCCACCGAACTGGGACTAGGGTGCGGTACCGACAGTCTCTTACCGATGCAATTGCCATGGGAGTCTTGCGTGAACCCATCGAGGCACTTATGCTTGGGGTTACACAGGAAAGAGCCCTCTGTGTTTTCACACTCGAAGCCAACACCGCAGTTATGGGTCCGGGCCATACACTCATCGATGTCTGCAAGAGAGGGAGAGAGTCCACATTAATGGGATGAAGACAATTAGATAAACCAGACTCAGACTCTGTACTGCATTCACTGCCAAAGGAATTGCAGAGGGTTAAACTCCACTATCCGCTCTCTCAGATTTATCCCAGAATTACACAGTGAATATGAGCGCAATACAACTTGTTACCAGTAGGTGGCACTGTGGCTCAAGGGCAGAGAACACATCTGAGGCATCCAACATCCAACAAATCCAACTTCCAAACTGTCAATGTTTTTAACTCGAGGAAAAATTCCCTTCATAAAAAAATCGAACTTTTTGTAACTCTTTGTAATTAACAAAAAGTTGAAGAGAACTTTTTTAAATGACAGCTATTGGGTCTCTTAAGCGATGGATGGGACTTTAAGTGTAAGATTTGTTCTTGCTTTCTTGTACCACGAGCCCAGTTCTCTCAGGAGTGCACGTTTTATTGGGCCCTCTGAGATTGGTCCCAGGGAACATTTGCAGGAGGTCTTAATTTGGGTCTTTTCTCATCCAATCATCACCAGAAGGATGCATTTCCAGCATCAGAGCAAAGATTTCTGCTTTCTTTCATGCAGCTAATTAGTTTTTCTCCTGCTAGCTGGTCGGCTAAATATTACCTTCATTATCTAGCTACATTGATTAGTCTTCCCTGGTGCCAAGTGCTGATGACACGAGTCGCAGAGCTTGGAGGTGCTTTACCACCCACGCAACGCTGCCTTTCTGGGTGATTATCTTGTCACACGCTGAACCTGGGCATCTGCCGGAGCACATACAGCACTAGCGGGGCCAAAAAAAGTAGCGTGAACCTTCATAGCGCTCTCGCTCGCTGATCCATATCCCAACCCCTAACCCCTCAGAGCCATTGAGGCAAGCCAAACACACACACAAAATGACTGCAAATACCCGGCAAACACCGTCATTACCTCTGATTTATACACACTGCTCTGAGGGTTTGTGTGAATTTGTTGCCGCTAATGAGTATTGTACTCTTGTTCATCTGCCCGGAGACTGGGGTTGAAAACGAAACTGTCTAAATATATCCCAGAGGAAGACCGGGAGAGAGTTCTGCTATATATTCTCATAGAAAACAAGCATCTGCCATCAGTAACACCGAGACGCTCCAAACAGCTTGATTGTGCTTACTTATTTATTTAATGTAGTACTACTGCAGTCTTGTATTCATGGGCTTCTGGGCGACTAGTACGTCCTGATAGGCTTTTTAAGGACATTATGTTGGGACACATTTAGAAACAGCACTACAGGGGGGGAACTGATGACGAACTTAGCTTCAAGACCAGAATAGTTTGTGCATGCATGGCCGTTCTTTACATTGTGCTGCAGTGTGTTGTGGGAGGGTTGAACTTCTGTACCGCTGGGTATTTCTGGATCTTCCACCTTTCACTGAATTGCTGAGAAAAACACAAACAGCAGCCTCGGCCCGCCATGGGTGCAGCATCTCACAAACAAGTAGGCCGTAACCATATCGCTGGTTGTTATGGGTGTCGTCTATATTTTGTGCCTGTTTTCTTTTCTTAAACAAATCTTTAAAAAAATCATTGAAGAAGACGTCAGCATTTCCATCGACTATTTCAATAACCCTGGAAATAACTGCTGGGCGTATCAACGGGACAACCTACTCACCCTCGCAAACACCGTTCCTCAGCTGGTAGCCCGCAGGACAAGTGACCTGCCGCTCGCACACAAACGAACCCACTGTGTTCACACAGCGCTCGCTGGGCCGACAGCTGTGGGTGTTGGTCACGCACTCGTCCACATCTGCAGGAGGAGAACAACAGCGAGTTTGTGTGAAACGAGGGAGAGAGAGAGAGAGAGAGAGAGAGAGAGAGAGGGAGAGGGAGATGGACAGAGGGCCTACGATGAGGAGGTGCTGGAGGTGGAGGCCGGCTCCCAGGGTTAGTCGACGGGCCGAGCCTGTAACGTAATTCGTCACGTTCGGGCCCCACTCCCAGCCCGCCAGCCCCGTCACCGCGATGGAGTGAGCTCGGGTGAGTCAGCAGCAGATGGGTGCAAGGAAATAAATACCGAGCCGATCGAAAACAAAGGAAGTCATTCTTAACCTCTAGGAGCGCCGGGGCAAACCGGGAAGTTCCATGTTTTTGCTTTAAGCCTGCCTGCTTCAAAATGACCAGCCGGGTTTGCTTTATGTACCGTCATGAAAGTCCCAGGGCCAGGACCGCTTATTTCAAGTGAAGATTTATGTGGTGCAGCGCCCATTGGTCAGGGTTGAAACACATTATCCAGACAAAAACTCGGGGGAAAATGTGTCCTGAAGTGCCATTTGGCGGAGCATTACATCAACTCTGACTGCTTCGTAAATCCTGAGTCAATTTCCAAATATAGGATCTCAGCCGAGGGAGGCAACGTTTTTGCTTGTTTGGCTCCTCTGTACGTATAAAAGAAGACATGCAGTTGAAAAATCCTTAAATTTCTTATCAGTCAAACAGCACCACGCCAAGTAAACAGCCGCTGTTGATTTATGACATCGGTGGGCTCGTGCCGAGGCGGCGGATCCGGGGCCCTGTAGCGGCTCGTCTTTATCAGACCGCTGCATTCCCTTATCATGCATCGCAGTGCATGGCCGATTAGCTGGACTCGTTGATGGTGGTTGGACTGTGCTAGTGTGTGTGTGTGTGTGTGTGTTTGTATGTTTGTGAGCACGCGAGTGTGTGGCAGTCGTCCAGATTTTGAAGATCACCCCTAAATATGGTGCAAATCCGCAGGGAACCCGACAACAAGGCCTTGTAAAAAACCTGCGTTGAGGGAGCCGACGCTGAGAAACAAAAAGGGGGAACAAGAGAAGACACATATTCTCCCACGCTGCCCCGTGTGTCTGTTGGCAGTCCCTTGCCGAAATGTCTTTCTTCAACTTTCGAAAGCTTTTGCTACAGGGAGTTTGCATGAACTGAGAGTTTTGGATCGCCTTCCCGGTGGGAGCAAAATGAAGAAAAGTACTGATCTGAAGGTTTTCCAAATGTACCTGGGTTGAGTAACAAGCTGGACTTATTCTCCCTGGAGGTTATCCCCCTTGCGAAACTACACAGGCGTCACCTCTCACAGCACACAACATAGTTTACTGTATTATGAAAAGCCTCTGTAGAACTGCAGGAAATACATTCATCTCCATCACTACAATTACACTATTTTCCCTTTTGATATTGCGTAACCCCCAGTAGATTCTGTGGGACTCGTGCTGTATAGCAAACACTTGTTTTGGGGGGCCTGTGTTTTTTTGCAAATGTCTCTGTTTGTTCCCAACCCGGGAAGACATCTGCTGTCTTCATTGTAGGCAGCACATTTCCAGGGGCAAATAACACTGTGCACCGAGTCCGCCCTGTCCTCTGGGCCCTGCTCTCCATCAGGCCTCGGATTTGACGGGACCGTTTCCAACGTTAGTGTATTTCCAGTGTGCAGAGAGTCGCCCTCTCCTTTCACCGCAGGGCTTTGGGGGCCAGCGTTATTTCCAGTGCGTCATCCGAAAGAAAAAGGTCCCCACCTTCCCCCCCGACTGTTCCCCCAGGGGCAGCCAGATTACATTATTGTTGGGAGTGAAGTGCTCCAATACAAGGCAGAAACAAAGCCTCTATTTTGGAAAATAAAAAACGCTTAGCCTTAACGGAGGAGCGAGGAAGCAGCTTTGGCAGGATTTCACCCAGAGACCAGAGGAGAAGCAGCACAATTAAGCACGGAGGCAAACGCATGAAGGAAAATACACACTGGAACCGGCAGATGATCAGATTTTTCTCGAGGCATGCGGCGGGAGTTCAAGCCGAAAAGCCCCGCCAAGCTGGTGGGGCTGAAACGCAGGATGTGAGGATCAAAAGCCATCAGCAGTATTCCTCAATCATCGATGACATGGGATGGATTCACAATGATGTGCCAGTCAAAAGGGGGCAGATGGTCCCAAGAGTAAAAACGTGAGAGATACTTTACCAGGCTGCATCCCTAACAAGAAACAACTATAGTCGTCTATTTTAGAACAATATCAATCACCACAGCAACACGATAAACCCTAGAGAAATATTATAGCGATACCATGGGACATAAACAATACCATAAAGTACAATGAAGTCACTATAACCTGAGTATTGACTATTCTAGCCCCTACAGGAATGCTGCAGGGACAGTAGAGTGATTTTTCATGATAGTTTTTAATATAATAGAAAAGCTAAATGAGAAAACCCTCATGGGGCCGTGAGGCTGTTTGAGTGGGCGGGGCCATGACATTAAATCGATGTGGCCAATCAGAGTGAATATCTTTCACGTTTTGGCCAATCAGAGTGAATATCTTTCACGTTTTGGCCAATCAGAGTGAATATCTTTCACGTTTTGTTGTGGATGTGAACAACACTGCTGTCCAAGATTGTCAGTCGTGTCAATATAAAGATTACATTCGCCACGTGGCCACAGAGAGGATGATGAAAGATTATCGTATAGAGCAGCAGGCGTTGATTGCCTCTTGGTGCGGCGTCTCATTCATGATTCCCGCCATTTACTAATTGTTGTCCTTGTAATTAACAGTGAGAGCCGATCTCCCCGCTATGTTTGGAGCATCAAACCAACCCCGCTCACAGCCGTTTGTTCTGTCCTCAAGAGTGAATCTCATAACAGGGTGAAGATGGCAACCGCATGGATGTCAGCTGGTAAACCAGTATGATGTCTGCATTTGAATCTTCTTGTGCATGTATGTGTGTGTGTGTGTGTGTGTGTGTGTGTGTGTGTGTGTTTGCCTGGGAAACTTCAGAATATCCATTCACAGCTCGGTGATGAGCGGGAATGATGCCGCAGCACTGCTTAAACCGGCTTACCCACACACTCGCTATTCATGCGGTGTATAAAAGCCCTCTTCTTCGCACATCACATCCAGGTTGACACACTGGAAGGATCCTGCCTCGTTCACACACAAAGATCTCCATGGGCGCCATTGTGTGTTCCAGTCCCGCATTCGTTCACGTCGACACAGTTGAGGATGAACCGCAGGGAGGGGCTCAGTTGGGCAGATGAAAACAGCTTCGGTTAAGTAAATATCAAGTAACCATGATATTGGATTCATAAATCCATCCGCATTTGACAGATGTGCAATTTCCAAAGCAACTTGCTGATGATTTAACGGTGTCGATCCCTGGTGTTAATGCCTCTGAGGTTTCACAGGCTGTATGATGCATCTACAGTAGAGTAGCGATTCAAGCGGCCCGCAGTTGTTTCACAGTCTGCTGACATCTCAGCCAAATGTTGAAATGAATCCCACTCTAGTCGTCCCCCCCCCCCCGCCCCCCCCATCTCGTAGGGCTAGCCCGGCTGGCTATTTCCTTTGTTTCATTCCAGACTAAACCAAGTGTTGCCCACCCACGTGTTAACATGTGGGAACACTTTAGGGGAGAAAGTCCTCACCCTGCCCACCGAATGAAGTGATCAGAGGGGAAAAAACACTGACTCCTTATGCAGAGCTTATGCGTTCGGTATTATCCCCTCCGGTGACAAACTGACAGATTCAATTAACCTGGTAGGACTGCACTTGAAACACATTTATTCTCAGTATTAGAATATCTTTCACGCCCCTCAGTCTATTAGCAGCACATAAACATCAGAGCATGACGGGCTTCTCACGAGGCCCCAGTCACACCGTCTACTTACTAAGTCGATGTAAGTCACCTCCTACCTGACCAAATCGGTTTCTCTCTGGCTTAGTCAACGGCGCAATTTGGTACAGGAAGGAATTTGGACAAAGGGAGAATTATTGAGCTGTTGTGTATTGAATTCCAGGAGGCGGACCATATATCACATCTTTACAAAGGGAAAATTGCTGCCAAGTCTTAGCCTTGTAGCAAATCCACGGATCAATTTACTAACTACTGCACCGAATTTATTACTGTAAGGCCTTCTGTGGAAAATGTTCTTTGGCACGGCAACAATTACATTTTCTTGCGAGGGAGGGGTCGAACGTATATCGTCTCACACCGGCGGATCGAGTGCAACCTTAAGAAGTGAGGTAGCTAAGTACACAGCTCGTGTTTGTTATTGCAGCTATAGCCGCCGTAGAGTAATTAGCCACGGTTGAGTCGTGCTCCGGGGCTGCGCCGCTCGGAAACTGAAGCCCAATCAGAGCACGCATTGTTAAGTGTCACGAGACCTGCGTTTCCCTCCTTCATGAGCGACTGCATCCAATTAAAAAAGTGTCCAGATCTCTGGACAAACTGCTTCGTGGCATTTCTGTTTTGCTGTCAATGGCCGTATGTGTGTGTATGTGTGTCCGTTTGTGCAGGTAGCGGTAGTGCTGCTGCTGCTGCTGCTGCTGGTGGTGGTGGTGGTAGGGAGTTGTTTGTTAGCTTGTGCAAACCCAGCTTGAGGCTGGCGGCTTAAGGGATACATAAGAGCTTTGTGAATCGCTCCAATTACTGCCAACACCAACACAGCAACAGGGAGCGGTGGCCCTTACCTTCACACATGCGTCCGTCTGCCATCAGCGAGAACCCTGGGAAGCAGGAGCAGCGGGCCTGGCCTGCCACCGCGGTGCACTGCTGAACGCAAGGACCGTTTCCTGCAAGGGGACAAAACATCAGCAGCACAATCGCGATCATTTCCACATTCGGCACAGCTACGCCTTCCCATCCTTGTGCTGTTTCTCTCCTGTCCTGGTAATTCGTTACCCTGTTGCCGGGGCTCCCCGTGGCTCCACCGGACCCTCCCCTCACACCCTCGCTCTGATCATCACTCCCCGCAGGAACAAGCCTCTCATGAGCCACCTCATTCAACACACGAGTGAATCAATTCTCCCTATTTAACAGCTCGATAGTCTTGTCACAAAAGAGGCATGGGCCAGGAACTGTTTCCCCACAGTTTCTCGCCAAACGCATTCCTCGCTTAAGCTCCGCGGCGGTGAATGTCGGAAGCTTGATCAATAAATCGATCAGGCCATTCTTATAACTAACAATCAGAGACATTTTTTAGGACGCGGGGCTTTTGTCGGGCGGTCCAAGACAGCTCACGGACATCCTGCAGGACCGTAGACTCTAGGCAGATAAACTACGACTGAACAGTTTGCCAGTAGAAGCCCACGCAGCGAGGGAACCCTCCCTGTTTCACTTTTACTCATAAGGGAGTTTGTGTGTTTGCCCCGAGGCAGCCAGGCAGCGCTCGGACACATCACGTCAGCCCATCTCAGCCCGGCCCGGGAGAGCTGATGTGCGGACCAGATGTATCCGGCCTACTGGGCTCCTGACACACCGCCTGGAGTGGCGAGCGGCGCTGCAGCAGAGGACCCACTGACTGCTCGTGAATTGTGCACTCAACAGCTTTATGTGAAACACTCCAAAACCCCAAATGACTCTCATCACTCATTACACATCGCGGCGTAGCATGCGAGACCTTCGCTGAGGAAGAATATCACAGTGGGAGGTAAATATCAGGAATCCACACATCACGTCTTTTTCATATTCCTAAATGAGCTTACTAATGGCAAATGCTGATTTCTGCTCACTGGCTGCTAATGCAATTTTGGTGAATTATCTGAAAGCCTGCAAAATATGGCAGTTTAATTTCACTGCGGATGGCAATTTTAATGACAAAGACACCCATTCTCTGAAATGAGGGCTACCGGCATGCATCTGAACGACTCTCATTTCCACTTTCACCACCATATGAATTGCTCCCGATGGTCGAGGCCAGCACCTTGCGTGGTAGCTCACTGCCATCGGTGTGTGTGTGTGTGTGAATGGGTGAATGAGAGGCATATACTGTAAAGCGCTTTGGATAAAAGCGCTAAATAAATGCAGTCCATAGTCCATAAACTGTAGTTAACTGTGGCAGTGTGAGCTGGGTGGGGGGGTGGGGTGGGGGGGGGGGAACTGGGAGGCTGGAGTTTTAGTCATACGAACATTTCTTGGAGGCAGAAATAATCTCGTTGATTGAATTAAACCTCAGTGGGTGGAGCGAAACCACACGAAGACCACAAGTCGTTTAAATGATGCATTCATCCATTCATGACCAAGACACTCAGGAACTTGGAAGGTCAGCTAGGCTAACTCGCTAACTTAGATACCTCAGTATGGCTACATTCCATTAGCAGCAAGAATAATGGGCCTCAGCCTAGGTCTTGGTCTTGGTCTTGGTCTTGGTCTTGGTCTAGGTCTAGGTCTTGGTCTAGGTCTTGGTATAGGTCTAGGTCTAGGTCTTGGTTAGCTTCCTTCGGCTCCCTAGGACTGCAGCCTATGTTGGATAACAGTAATGCTAGTGTGCATTCATTACCTGCACAAGGGTTGAGGTGAAGCGGGGTGGTGGTGGTGGTGGTGCTGGTGCTGGTGGTGCTGGGAGCAGTGGTGGTAGTCGTGGCTGGTGTTGGGACCATAGCAGGGCTGTCCTCCTCTCGGACTCTGTTGTCCTCCTCAGGACTCACTGGGCACGGAAGCACATGAAGATAAGATCAACAACAACATGCCAACAAATAACTAAATATGACTGTGAGCTGAGAGGAGTTCAAATTAGGAAATGAGACGAAAATCAGTTCAATAGAGTGAAGCCCACATGTCCCTGGTATATGAAACCAATTAAAAAGAGTAATGTTCCACATGGTATCCGTTTTGTCAATGACAAGACATAAATTGACCCTTGTCCAGATGTTTTCATCATTCTGCTCCTTAATAGAGCATGCACTCTGAATGAATTATCTTTCATTTGAGGTTATTGGGAACGTTGACGAGCCTGTTTAAACGGCCTAACGGGCCATAAGTATGACGATTAATCTATTGTTGGTTTAACCACTGCAGAATCATAGTGAAATAACCATAAAAGAGCAGACAATAAAAATCAAGATCCACTGTATTAAATTACTGGGAAAAAAATATTGAAGTTTTATTGAGCACCACTGCCCTCATTCCCTGTCGGTGAATTTGTAGGCATCTGTGCCACATAACCGAGGGAAATATAGAACAAATTGGAGCAAACACCGGCAGCATCGGAATAAATGTGAAGGTGACGAGTCAAATACAAACATTTCTTATCAGACCGGCGCTCTGTGTGTTATCAGCACCATGCGGCTGGGGGGTCAACAGTTTAGTATCACATCAGGGCCTTTAACAAGTTTCATTTGGATAAAGACTATCTGGGGGAACCGATTCTGAATGACTTGAGAGAGACATCTGCTGGGACACTTATATAAAAGTAGTGTGTATATTCAATCAATTCAATTGTAGACATTTGTAGGCATCAATTCAATATATATCAAAGGATAACTCCAGTTATTTTCTACCGGGGACTTATTTCCCTCGTGTTTGCCATCATGCACGTTGATTTTGATCAAAATGACATCAATTTCTTCACTGTAGATTCTCCCTAACTCTCAGATTGCAGGGGGCGCTGCTCTCCTATACAAACCATTGGGGCCAAGGGAAACTCAAAAGCTCATATATATGTATCCCATATATTATGTGTATATATTTCACCTTTATGCTGAGCATGCAGCAGTACGTTTACATGCAGAGTAACTACTGATTTATACTCGTCACGTTAAGCTGTTCTCATGAAACTATGATACACTACAACGGAGCATCCCTGTTGAAAAGAGGTGATATTTCCATGCCGCAGTAACCCATTTAATACGGGAGTAAGCCAGGCTAACCAGGTTACTTAAATCAATGTAAACGTAGCCAGTGTAACGCTACGCGAATCAACCCTGCAGAGTGAGTCACCTGGTGCACAGGAGTGTCCGTCCTGCTGCAGTATGTAGCCCCGGTGGCAGCCACACCGGTAGGAGCCCCAGGTGTTGGTGCATGTGTGCTGGCACAGCTGGCCGTGGTAGAGCTGACACTCATCCACATCCTCCTGCTCCTCCACCGCGTTGGCAGCCTCGTCTATGGCTTCAATGGAGAAGGCCTCCTTGGGGAACTTACTGTCTGAGACTGGAAGAGAGAGAGAGAGAGAGAGAGAGAGAGAGAGAGAGAGAGCGAGAGAGGGGAAGGGGGGAGGTGGGAGGTGGGAGGGGAGGGGGATCTCAAATTAGAGACAGCACCAGATTGCCTGTATAATCTACCCAGCACACTTACCTCATAAAATTGAGTCACACACACACAAAGCAACATCTGCTCCTCCTTTACATTTACACTCACATTTAGGCCGTTTATCCAGAGTGACTTACAATAAGTGCAACAGTAGAATAAGCTTTAATTCCTAGATCACCAACTTTTCAAGCAACCAACAGTAAGGACTGCAAAGGGTCAGGGCTTAGTGCCCTTTACAATATACTTGTGACCATAGAAAAATTGTGTAAGAATGAAGTGCTGGGAAAAAGAAACAGAATAAGAGCTACGGGTTTTTCAGAGAGCGGTGAGTAGAAAGGGGAAATCATTCACTGGAGAGAGGATGACATGAGGTACTTATTGAAAAGATTAGTTTTCAGGCTACGATGGAAGAGCTCCTCTACCTGCAGCGACTGCTTCTATTACCACCGCTCCTTATCGCGCCGTTTCACCTTTGTTCAATATCACTGCAGCCAGGAGTGCAGGTTGGAACTTAGCAGAAGCCCGAAGGCAAAGAGACACACGGCAACTTTTTTTGCTAATGCTAATGGGAAACACAGCCCAGGGAGTCGTCTCAGCAGCAACGTTAGTGTGATTACACAGGAACCTGTTGCCAAGAAGCATTTTTGATCCTATATTCCACTCGGTTTCCTTTTATTTGGAACGCCGCCCATCTGCACCGGCCAAAAAACATACCCTGGTGCATCGCAGCCTTAATGCGCCATCACGGGGCGAGAGCCATGAGTAAAGTTAAACATTAAACAGCAGTCCCAGGTCCAGCCGTTGGCTTTAGATGTATTTCTCACAGTCATTACCTGGGGTTTAAATTCACAGGAGCAAGGGAGATTAAATGTTTCCTGTTTTAATTAAAAGGCGGTGAGTCATAAGACTGAAAACATATCCCCCATGGAAATAATTACAGTGCATCTCATCCACTTTTTCATCCATAGCACACTCTAAGCTAAGGCTGATGCCTTCAAGCATCCAGAGAGAAAGAGAGAGACGCAGAGAAAGAGAGAGAGAGATGCCGAGAGAGAGCGAGAGAAGAGAGAAGAGAGAGAGAGAGAGAGAGAGAGAGAGAGAGAGAGAGAAAGAGAGCTTGTACAACTTTTACAGCTCTAAACCTTCCACAGCTTTCGGCAGGTTAATTGATGCTCACTTCAGAATGACATCATTCAAATTTCCCCTTTAAAGTCGAAGGAAATGAGGTGCAGTCGATGGTTACGACAGAGCCCATTAAAAAACGGGATTATGAGGATCTCCTCCGATGCCGTGAACGAAATAACAGGCTGAGTCAGTGGAGAGAATGACCTTACCTCACCATCACACTTGGATACAACGAGCCTCGTAATTGGAGGATCACTGTGGCTGACTATCCTACTAACCATCGTGACAAGGCAATGTGATTGCACACTGTGTGTCTAGACCTAAGAACAACTGGAGAGCGGGTACCAGATATGTGGTACCGAGTACACAGTGTGCATCTCACTTTAAAATATTAGACAATTTGTTCCACTCTTCAAAGAGGGTCAAATACTTTTACAGTTTAAAAAGCCTGCCTACAATGCAGCACACCAGAGTAACACACAGAGACTAATGTAATAAGAAATGTGAGGTCATACTGTAATCTTCAGTCTTTTACTCTACCCACCCATCACACTTCTGATGTCATCGATGAGAAAACAGGAAAATCACACTTCAGGTGCCTAACACTTGCTAACAAGACATTTTCTGTTGGCACATTTGGATTGAATAGACCAGCAGAAGTGTTCACATCACATCGGGCCAGGTGCTGGATACGAGGAGATAAAGGTAAACCTGAGTTACAAAGGGAAAGAGGGCATTGCCTGACAAAAGCCTTTCTTGGTTGAAGTGTTGCTTTAGTAAAGTATCGGGAGCTTGGATGTTTTTGCATCGAGCCCCGTCCAACCCGCCCCTGCGCTGCTAGAAATTCCCGCGATGTAAATGTCACTGGCATTAGGTGCTTGATGGATCAGAGAGAGAGTAAAACTTTGCTGGCGCGAGTAAAGAGACAACAGCCTGAGCTGCCATCTGCTCCTGATTCATCACAGCTTGCCTACATCTTTACCCATTACTCTGACTGGTAACATGACACCTGACCAATCAACCTTCAGCATCTGTCTTCTGGAAGATCAAACTCATGCCCATCCTCCACCTCTGTGACAAACTAGCATTGAGAAACCACAGCGATGCCTCGGGCCCACGACTGTGCCATATATTCCAGGGGTGTCAGATTTGTTGACGGTGTTTGCACTAGCCACACATGCTCCATGTTTTTACGCAGGATGGGGTTTTGGTTATATAAGCATTTCTCGGAGGAGAAAGTAGAAAGTATCTCATTGGTGGAGTTCAGCCTCAACGGGTGGAGCAGAAGAACCACAGTATTTCGGAAGAAGTTAACTAACTTGAATGGTAAAGAAGGAACTGGCCACAAAAACAAATAAAAAATATAAATGGCAAAGACTTTCTTTTTCATCGTGGACGACAAAGTTCCATGTTGAGTGTGTTTTCCACGTGCAGCACAGTTACCTTTCTTGGGCAAGGCGGTGGGTCGGGGCTTCTCCTTCCTCCTCAGTGGCAGCTGCTGGCTCAGACCTTCCTCGTCCTCGCAGCAGGAAAGGAAGACGTGGCCGCAGGGGTAGCCCAGGTACTGGTGGGCATCGCAGCCCCGTCCTTCCACGCGCACCCGTAAGCCGAGGGCGCAGCAGCTGCAGCACACCTGCCCATCCCAGACACAACAGCAGAGCCTATTAGGAGTCTGTCACCGGGGTGCGCTTCACATCTCTAATCACCACCTCTCTTTTTGGCCCTCCACTCTCAGCCCTGTTTAGAAAACATGGAGAGGAGGAGGGTGGGGAAAAGCAGCTCGACAAGACAAGCAGGCTAGTCCTTTCATTGTGCAGCAAAAAAAAAAAAAAAAAAAAAAAAAACTGCGACGGATTTCAGCTAACGCCTCGAGTCGAACCACAAGCACAAACAGCCAGCGTCGTACCTTTTCTCGTTCCCCTCTGAAACAATGACCTGGCACAATGGTTCTGCTCAGCTGCCTAAAAATGAACAGTTGGCTGAAGGGCTAAACCACCGGGTTTCCTCTCGGAGAAACAGGGGATGCTATTTCAGCTGACACTGAGGCAACGGCACGATTCCCATTTCCATATGGAAGTGTTCATAGGTCTGGAGGAGGCGTATAGAAATGGGAGATTTTTGGCAGTTCTGTATTAAAATATTCCAACTGGTTCGTCTCCAATAAACACAAATAAACTCTTTGACCTTTATAAATACCTCGACGCTGGCACAGCTATCTGAAATTGAAATCTCACTCCGGCCAAAACAACGCTGCATTCCAGGGGATGTTTAAACAGTTTCGAGTCGCACTGCCTATCTCAGTTTCCACCATATTATTGTGGCAGGTCCAAAGAAACTACGGTATTGGACAGCTGTCTACGGGCGGGACCTCATAGCTTCAACTGTTTATTCATTAAGAGTTTCATAGCCTTGAAACATTTGAAGCAAAAGTGAGTCATACTCTACCTGGCTCTCAGGGGCCATGTTGTAGAGCCCCAGGTAGTAGTATACACTTTCTACTTCAATAAGTATTTCATAGGGTATCTGGCTCGCAAAAGTTCAACCCATGTCCCTGTGAGGTTTCAATCGTGACCCAATCACCCTCCTTCTCTCTGTCCATTACTTCCTGTCACTCTCCCCTGCACACTCTATAATAAAGCTGTCTAAAAACATAATTTTGTCTTATAAATAATTGGGTGTCTTCACTACTGAACAGCAGCCCTGTAGGAAGAGTTGTCATGGTGGTGATGTAGTAAGATTCAACTTGCCTGGTAGGTGTCATCTGTGCACTGGTCCTCAACATCCACATTGCAAACATCTCCCCCTCTGGCTGAAGTCATACCCGACACACACTGGCTCTCCTTCAGAGAGCTCAAGCAGCATTGCTTCTGAGCAACACTGACACACACACACACACACACACACACACACACACACACACACACACACACACACACACACACACACACACACCAGAGAATGAACAAAATGTTGACAAAAACTCACAGATGCCACAAATTGAGAGCAGATCAGAATTTCAGTCATGCAAACATTTCCCAGAGGCGGAGCTGCTCTGGAGGCAGAAATAATCGTATTGATTGGGCTGAACTGCAATGGGTGGAGCCAAATAACCACCGTTTTTTTGGCATACAAGTAAAGCTAAACTAAAGTTGAACAGTAAAGAAGGAACTCTGGTCCGGTGGTGAAGTGAAGAAAAGGAAATTGAAGGAAAGTGACAGAGGTGAAGTAATAGATACCATCCATAGGAACAGTAAGCAAGTAAACATGTCGTCCCCACAGAACGATGCAGGCCAATCAGCAACAAGATACATCATCCCTCCAAGTTTCATAAAAATCAGACCAGTGGTGCAGCAGTTCTGTCAAAATCAGATTAGCGGTGTCTGAGATTTCACTTTGAATTATACGTTGTGACCTTGAATGATAGCGCCCCCATCAGGCCAATCAGTGTATTCCTTTGAACACCAGCTCACAGTGCCAAAATGCATCATCCTTCCACATGATTACCTGAACAATACATTGCTACTAAATTTCTACTAGCTAGCTAGCTAGCTAGCAAGGGACCATCACTGTCTTACGTAATGGTTAGCTTAGCTGGCTAAGTAGCCTTACATTAGACTAAAGCCCTGTGAAAGGGCAAGGGGCAAGAAAAACGGTAATATTACGAAGCAAAATGAAAACTGGTTCTTTGGCTCCGCCCACTGAGGTTTAATTCAACCAATGACATTACTTCTGCCTCCAGAGCAGCTCCTGCCTCCGAGGAACGTCTGTAGAACTGAACCTCTAGACCAGGGGTGTCGAACCGTGTGCCATGGAGGGCCGAGAGTATGCAGGTTTTCGTTCCAACCGAACAATACACCAGGTGATTCGACCGGTTATCACACCCTCAACCAGAGAGGAGGGACTAATCCGTGAAATCACCTGGTGTAGTGTTCGGTTGGAATGAAAACCTGCATACTCTCGGCCCTCCATGGCACACGGTTCGACACCCCTGCTCTAGACATTGAGGTGTTGCGTCTTACCTGCATATGGACTGCTTGTCGTTGTTCTGAGGAGGCATGTGGTTACAGTGGTGGTTCTCCGCGGCCCATCTCTGGCCGGCCACACAGCAGCCGTCCACCAGCTCTTCAGCAGAAGCACCTGGAAACCGGAGACACGCAGGCGTTCACATATCAGCACAAAAGATTTATGAAACGAAAACAGCTCTGCGGTAAAAGCCAGCGTGTCTGCATCGCCCGGGCCCAGCCGCGCACACTACGTGGAAGAGGCAGGAGCCCATACGGTGCAGTGAATAGAGTACGCAGTCAGACAGAAACATATGGTAGACTATACTCGGCCTCGCAGGCGCCGCTTCATGATTTTGACAGCTGACTAAAAAGGTGCAGTCGCGCTGACAGAATACAGTAGTCTGTTTTATGATTGGAAACTTTTTTTGCTCACTGCACTCCCAATATACAGATGGCAGCAGGTCTGGGGGAGAATATGGGCTATGTATACTTCTCACTTTACAGATTGCAGTCCTCGAGTAGGATTGTGATCCACTAAGAGTAGATGCCGGATCACGCAGCATTTATATACGCTGCCACCAGCTACAGTGACCCTACGACAGGAAGTCTGAGGAAGAGGGGAAAAGTACTGGAGTGGAGCAGAGGCATTCATTCATGCAAAGCTGCTTGTGCATCACTATGGATGCGATGCCGAACTGGTAATGAAGCTGACATTAGGTTATGAATGTCACTGGAAATTAAATTGGTTGTCATCTTTAACCAGCCCGCTGACGTTCCAGTCGGTGGAGGAACACCGAAATAAGACTCCAGCTCCATGGCTGCTATTCAAACCACTCTCCACTTTGTCATCCACTTTACGCAGAGGAAAAAGAGGCATCATTTCAACGTCACCGACTGAGGGAAACGAGCATAAAACATGTGTAAAAACCAGCAACCCATTAACTCCCATAATTGAATGAATGTCTCTCATATTTCTAAACCTCACGTATCTGTAGTTGCATACGCCGGAGAAAATCAATTCCAGTTTGTTCGTTTCAATTATTAAGCGAGGTGATTTGAAGCGAGCCCTGTCTGTGTGATAGGCCAGCGACATGGCAGCCGTCACTGATGCTCTCAGCTATACTGGAGGTCCCACAGAGACTAAGATGCCCCCCCACTGGCCGGGCTGCAGCAGCGAGGAGCCTGGCTGCTCTGCATGGAGCTCTGTGGAAGAACAGACTAGGAGGCAGCCGGCTGCCGCTTGGCACCGCAGAGCCTCTCCAGCTCCACATCATACCCCAAGCTGTCTCACCCTTCTGGTTTAATCCCACACACACACACACACACACACACACACACACACACACACACACACACACACACACACTTCAAGCTTCTCTCTCCGTGCTCTTTAAAGAAAAGACAGTGAAAAGAGCTTTTGTTTTTCAATTCTATAAACCTTAGTTGACTTACATACTGATATAGAACATCAGGCCTGCGTGGCGTATTCTTCTTCTTCTTCTTCTTCACATGGCGCCAACCTAAGCTTCGTTATATAACTGAGTCCTCATTTCTCACTTGAGGACATGAACCTCATTTACACCAACGGAACAACAGTACATGCAGGAGTTAAGTAGCCCATTTCAACAACATCGCCTCGGCTCCCGCTGCTCTGGCATGGTCACTACAGCTTTTCTTTTCACACACGTTTCAAGATCCTGAATCTAATACATGAAAACAACGATGCATCAATACACGTGCATTACGCAACTGTTGTAGATCCATAAAGCCTATTTCTTGTAGTTAATGTTAAAATGCTATGTCACCGTATTTGCTGCACATGTTGACGTACTTAACAATCCTATTCATTTCGGAGCATTTAATGTTAATCCTATACTTGAGTAAAGAGTCAGATCAAAGAACCATGAGGAATGCCTAAAACGGTTCTGCTTTGAGCTTTGCGTTGAACCTCTTTTTCATTCAGCCCTTATTGCATTCAGTTTCATCCCAGACCCGACTTCTTTAATGCTCAGTAAACAATCACTTAAAGCAAAGGCGGTCTGCAGCTCATTGTGCATCATTTATAAGCACCGTCTTCACGACATGGAAGCGAGTTGAAAGCTTGAAAGTAAAAAGCAACTCCTTATTTCCCCCCCAAAACATTTGTGTTTTTACTCCCAAAACAACACACCATGTAACATTATTATTTCCGTAGTGAGAATATTACTGAGGAAGACTTTAATCTTTACCATGCTGCTGTTTGGCCCGGACATATCTGTGTATTATTGCATGAGTCTGAATGCAATCTGTGAGATCTACTTCTAATCCCAACATCTGACCGACAAGTTGAGCTCTAACGTGTGTTTCCCTCAGTCAATCAAGAGGATGATTACAGCGGCTGTGAGGACAGGCAGAAAAGATTGCTCACAACACATCCCAGGAAATAGTTGTTCTGAATGCTTTTAATGAAGGATCAGAGAACATCGGTACAGTCTGATTTCACACGGAGGAACGAAAACAAACTGTTGGGCTTCATCTTAACTTAACAAACCACGCAGGTTCATTTTTTCCTCCCTGGAGACACTGACTGGGAAAGCACTGTAACTTCCCACTGCTATGTGAAGTATGTTCCAGGAGTGCTTGCCAAAGGCCAAACATGAGGTTCAACCGGAGGGTCAGACGCAGCTTAACAGTCAGGAGTAGCTTACTAATTACCTGAGAAACAATGGAAACAAGCACACGCATTTACAGCTCAGAAAACAGCCTTTTGTCAGCAGCTATTCGTACGTAAGAGTCAACACGGTTGCCAGGATGGCCGTACTGTTTGTAACACCAAACTATTTGCTTGACCACGCCACAGGTCAAGCCTGTTATCTAGCAGATACACTAAGAGCCCAGAAACCCCAGGAGCTGCTTAAGGAGCTCCCGCGGGGTTTGTGTCTGGACTGATTAGGCCGGTCTCACACCGCTCAGCCGTCATTACTCTGTCTGGCCAGACACAGACCCGTCTCACAGCACAACCCAGACGTATGTCAGACACATCTGTGCTGGCAACACCAAGACACAGACTGCATCATATGATGTGATTAATCATCAAGTAATCTCTTTCTACTAACAATGCTCTCACGAATGGCCAGCACTTAGGACCATTAGAAAAAGGATGTCCCGCTGGAAAGAAGGGTTGGATTGATTCATGGGTTTGGGTTTATTGGGCTTTTAGTTAAAATCGGATGTTGGCCGGCTTTATTGTCTACCTCTGATATTATGGGGGTTCCTCTCTGACCGCAGCTACATAAAAAACCTGCAATGATATTTGATTTTCTTTGCACATTTGTATTTTGTCAATTCATTTTTCAGTCATTTGCATTCATTTAAAAGTAATGTCTCCCAGAGTTACTCTTCCATTGAATCAGTGGGTTTAAGTCTCCCATGATGGTCTCAATGCTTTCAGAGGCTTTTCCACACTGACAAGAATACAATTCTGAAATTATTGGTATCAGTATCTGCCTGCAAAAACCCACATTGGATGAACCCTGGTGAGGAGGATCCACCAGAGTGAGAGGTAGAGATATAAAGTGACCCTGAGTTGAACCCCCCTTACAGCCCTGGCTAACACACCAGACAGCTAGGCCGAGACAAAACTGCACAGTCTCCACATATTTTAAGAAAAGGCTTTCCTTCACTTGTGCTGAACTTCCAGAAACATAAAGCGTGATGGATGCTGTCTTTCCGGGCTCTGAGTGGTTTCTGTTCAAATGTGTTTGTTTGTGCAGGGAGCATGTATGGATTGACTCGGCCCTCAGGGCATTCAAGGGGTGTCGTTTTTACGATATAACAATAAAACCAGACCAGAGCGGGTAATGGCTTAGAACAATGTGAGGATGCTAACTGCCTCAGCTCCCACTGCTCTGCCATGGTCACAAGCTCTTCTTGCCCTGAAACCCATAGTGATGGTCATTCATCAATATGCTTCCTAAACACACAGACCAGAACTGACTTACTGTGTACTGCAGAACGATATGAGGGGACTGTCAAAATTACAGACAGCATACTATGGGGTATTTTGGCACAGATATCCTTCAAAGTACTGTGGCACCACAAAGATCTAGCAGAGTGTGAAACACTATTTCAAATTATTCTGGTTGTGACCTTTCTCAGCATAATAAGACCACAGTGGGATGAGCTCTAGAAATAGAAATAGGTTATTTTGAGATGTGAGATGTACACGAGGAAATGAGAAAAGCCTGGAGTCTGTCTCAGCATGCACTGAAAGGCCCAGGGCACGAACACGGGACCTTCTTGCCGTGAGGTGGCAGTGCTAGCCACGGCGCCACCCTGCCACCCCTGTGCAGGGAGCAGGGAGCATGGATGGACTGACTAGGCTCTCATCAGACTTTTATTTGGACAAATAAGGAGAATCTCTCTACGAGTTAGTGAGGATGAGATGCTCTTCTCTTTGTGATTCAGGCTGATTCAGGAGACGGGTATATTTTTGGGTGTAGCTTTAAAAAATGTCTCTTCGCAGACAATCAGAATCACATACAATGGATACATAGCTGGCCAATCACTACATGCAAGATTCCTCTCCATTTCTGCTCACTCAGACCCCCAGGGTCTCATCTGTGAAGCAGATGGGAATATAGTGGACTATTGGAAAGGATTGCCCTTACACTGAATCAACGTTGCCTTTGTGCCTAAAACATTTGGTGGTTTCATCAAAATAACCACATCTAAAAGGAGAGTACAGTATGACCCTCTCTCCACTCTGCATTCCACTGGAGGAAAATATGTCTGCCTCTTGCCTGTTAACTATAGAGCCATCATCTCTATTGTTGCTCTCAACTTTAATGGACTTTTGCTTTCGCTTCATTTTGCAATGCAAATTTCCTGCGATGCCCAGCGTGCCCATCCGGCGTCCCAGACCCAATCAGCTCTTTCCATGTCTGGCAATCTATCAGTCCCAGACACCCGTCAACACCGGCCTGTCCACACCGGCACCCCGGGCTCCACAGCCCGACGCTGGCTGCCTCATGAGAAATGTCTGCCGCTGTTTTCCTGAGACAGCAGGATGACTTCACAGATATGTCAACGCCAAGTAATTGCTTAATTTTCGGCATAAAACTTTATTTGCACGCATGATAAAGGATGAGCTCTGAATTTGATTTGGCTATCGGAGTGCAAGTGCAAGTCGGTGCCATCGTTACGCTACTTAGTGGTGAATTGCTATATTAGTGCACGCTAATAGTCAAGTACATGGATGAATCAAAACCACTGACTTGGCTCATCTCTCAACTTAATGGCAGAAAAGACTCCATCATACCCTGGCTTATCCTCTCTCTGCCATACGGTGTCATGCCTCATACTGCAGGCATCAGGCAAACCCATTCTGGGAGGAATTCACCAACACAACTCATCCGTCTGGATGAGCTCTGAGCTGTGGACCAGACAGGGCCTTGAAAGGGGACTTTGAGAGAGAGCTGGCCTCCTGGCAGCAAATCACAAGACTCACATTCCTACCTGCCTCTCACATCTGCCAGCCATGGAGAGTTTTGGTCCAAATGTTAAAAAACGTAAAGGCGATCCAAGGTACATCCATTCTGAATGTCTTTTCATGAGAGAAAAAAGAAGCATTTCAGCAGTCAATTGACATATGACCTTTTGGAGAAAAAAGCCCTGTAACATTTCAATTTGAAAAGGCTAGTTTATGACACCTATGCCCATGTACTGTTATGGTAAGGTGGCAAAGCACATAAAATGATTAAACTTTAATGGTCCCTGTAGGGAAACTGGCTAGACAACCAACAGCAGGTAACGTCCACACTAGCCATACTCTCCTCTGTTAACACCTACTAATAAAACACAGTACATGAAAAATATCATGTATATGAATAAAAACAATATACATGACAATTTCACCATAATACATGAAGCCTTTACTGAAGCCCAAATGCTGAAGCCTGTCTGGTGTCACATTTCTGTTGTTTCCTGCACAGCATTATGGGTATATCTTTTATCCTCGACGATATTCTGGATAGTATTTTCCTGAGGTCTGCTCAATCAAAACCCAGAAAACAATGTGGCAGATTTCCTCCCGGCATTCCCAGTATACATGTCAGATGTTAAAAAAAAGCCTACTAAATTATTTTCAAATTCAGATCAGCAGTGTGTCTCCAGACATCATAAAACATTTCATTTGAGAGACTGCTAATCCACTCTGAAACCAGATTACACAGATTATACTGTCCTTACCATAAGACACTGCTGCTCTTCTATATGCTCTTGAACCTTCAGAGACATGAAGACATGACATATTCATCATGGTCTCAATCTCATTTTCACTCCACTGCAGATTCCTCCAGCAGCAAATCTCCCTGCTCCAGATCTTAAGCCACAACTTCCCATTGTTTTCCCGCGGCCCTGCTAACAGAAATGCGCTATTACAAAAGAAAGATTGTTGCCTTGATTAGTTACAGAAATAGCAGCGCTCTGTTTCTCCAATTACCTCCAGCTCCACCCGCAAATTCAACAAAGAAACAAGAATTTCGGTGGGTACTGGAGTTTGTTGACTTTGTCTCACACTAAAGTCCTTTGAACACGGCAACAAAATGCCGCTGATGCATGATTAGCTGTTTGAGGCCGCACTTCAACGTTGGCATTAGCGTGACTGGCGACATACCGAGAGGGCCCGGCTAATGCTAACGTATCTTTCCGCTTTTCACGATAAGGAGAACGACTCCAATGAAAAACAGAGGGGGGGGGGGGGGGGGGGACCTCGCCATCAGCAAGCCACTTTCATTTAGAGGATTGCCTTCCTGCCAGCAAGCCCCGCTAGCAAAATGGGTCTGACATCAGTTCAGAACAAAGCAGCAGATAGTGCACTGAGAGGCGAACGCTCTCACAGATCCACTTAAGATATGTAAAAGACAGGGGAGTTACATGCAAGAAGTAAAGAGCAGATGAGGATCGATATCATCCATTATTCAACATCCAGGCCAGCTGCTTTTAACGTAGACATCTTAGGAGACACAGTTTCCGCTGTTGTTGTGAATCACAATAACACAAATAAAATAGTTTAAAAAAAAAATCCTCTTCTGATTTTCTACCCAGACTAGCAGCGAACAGCTTTATTCTATTGAGCTGTGTTTCAGAGGAAAAAAGGGCCAGAGGCGATAGAAATGGAGAAAGTATGTTTTCTTTTAGGTCTTACATTTCGCTCAGAGAGTGAGATGTTAGGACGTGGACGGGACCAGGTCCAGGTTAGGTTCTGGGCAACAATACAAATGTTGGCCCTTTGCTTACTCCAAACACTACAGTACAGTACAGTACAGTATGGTGCATTACTACTCCAAGTTAAATCTTCAGCAGGTTTCTTGGTAGTAATTGTACAGTATGTGTGTTTAGCAGTTTTGGCGGTATTGTTGTGGTGATTGGGGTCACACTGCAGTTTTGGCCTGCACTAAAACATGTAGGGGAGTGGGCCTTCATAACAGCAGCATTATCCAGGGACAGCAGAGCCTTAGGGATGCAAGGATTGCTGAGGATCAGGGGGGGGCGTACCGACTCCCCCCTGGATCCAAGGCAATAACAGCACCCTCCCATCCATCACATATAATACTGTTTTAACACACTGACTTCAAATAAAATAAAAAAAACCTCAGGGCACTTGAAAATCCTGTGCTAAATCAGGGTGTGGAGGAAGGTGCGGGCCCCTGGGCAGACACAGGAGACCTTAGGGCCATCCGTCTTGGAGCCAATGATCAGGCGGAGCACCCACTAACATCGTAAATAACTGAGATTCTGTCCCTCCTCGCCGGCCTCGGTCAAGTCAATAGTGTGTGTAACGCTATTAGATACCGTGATGATTTGTGACGACACCTGGTGGACTTCATCTAAAGGGCTTCTCTCCCGACCTCTTGACCTAACTTGACCCCGGCTAGGGTCAGTCTACCTAAAGCCAAGTCTCTTACGGAGTCTTTTGAAGGACTGTAGCATATGCAGACACTGTGGAGACGGCATCAGGGAAACTGACTGAGTCGAGAGCCCAGAGAAAGTGCCCCGAAATTGCTAAAAGTGCACAACAAAGTACTGTCGAAATCACTGAGATGATAAAAGACGATTATGCTGCCAGCTGGGAGAAACAAGCGGCTGTTTGCTTGTGATATGATTGCCACAGTCGTGTTTCGGCTGGGTTTATTGTAGCTCATTTCAGTAAATGACTACGGCTAGAATTTATCACACAGAGACATACCGACGCTAGGATCCACCTTCATCCAGCTTCCTATACAGAATCTCCTCACGGATCTCTTCATTTAGTAGCACCTGGGATACTTACACCAGATGCTGTGTATTAGTCAGTAAAACCGCCTTGCCCTGGATGGTCAGGAATGGAGTCACCTCACACACACACACACACACACACACATAATTGTATTACTATACTTGTGAGGACCTTCACTCACTACCTTCATTTCCGAACCCCAACCTTAACCCTCTCCTAATCCTCCTCCTTAACCCTAATCCTAACTCTAACCCTAACCCTAAATCCAAGTCCTAATCCTAAAATAACCCCTTTGAAGAAGTGAGTACCGTCAAAATGCCCTCCACTTTGAAGGACTTTCCTCGTCTTTCTGTCCACGTGAGGACATTTGGTCCTCATAAGTACAGAAACACACACAGACCCACATACCTAAGAATACACACACACACACACACACACACACACACACACACACATGCACACACACCACTCTTGATTAGCCAACACCAACAACCCATAGTGGAAATGAAGTAGCTGAGGAAATAGCGATTCAGCAGCTGTATGACCAAACCAGTCCTCAGCGCTGCAGACTGCAGCCGTACACTCATGTGTCTGAGTCGAGCACATTTCTCACTTATATCTTTACGTCAAAGGTAATAAATGAACCTAAGCGCCTCCTGAAAGACCACAAGAATAAGAGTCCCTGATAAGGTAATTATTAGATTGCAGAAGCATGGCGGCCTGTATTGTGTGAATCGTGGTCCTCCCAATATAAATCAGTCAGTACGCATCATTACATACGGAAAACACGGTGGCTATCGCTGCTCATGCTAACTACCAAGTTCTTATTCCAAACCAAACGCTGTTGCTGCTGCCTGTTGCTTTTCAAGTATTCAAAACCATCACCATTCATCACAAAACCTACTTGTGATCCTAAGTAGAGTTTTTATAATTAGTATCTACCGACTGGAAGCAGAAGCACACAGAGGCAGATAGTTCATCTCAGAAAACAATCACTGTCTCTCTAAGACTGATCGCTGTGATTCACTCTTTCATTTCCCTCACTTAGAAACTGATGCCCCCTTTTGTCCAACACTGTGATTAATCTGTAAACAAACAGTGTTGAGCTGAATCGTGGTGATGAAACAGCCGTGATAGACAGCCATGTTTGAATTTCACCTTGGGCAAACCGGGCTATATCTATCACTGAGTGTGCAAAGACACAATACAACAGTATATTGACTATATATCTATGTAACACACTAAATCCACACTCTATTACTATTACTCCCTGTGGGTTGAAACTTGTAATGTATGAGACAAACGCTGCAACATGACAGAACTGCAACTCAAGTGACATTAAGATAAATATCCACACATCCAATCCATCTCAGCCATTTAAACCAGTCATGTGTTTTATGTATAGCTAAACTACGCCTGTATAGTATTGGTTTACCTAGCGTTTTGCAATTCCTTTGAAGGAGGAAATAATAAATGTCAATAATCCCTCTAATCACTGGCCACAAAATCCAGACATGAAGAAAAGTGTGTTTTTACTTTTTGTGCACCTGTCAAGAGTACATACCGCACTGAATGGACACCCTCCAAATTTCAGATCAGGTCATATTTTCCAAAGCGCACACAGCTTAATGTTTCCTATTGTATATTCCAGAGGAAGCACTGTGATTACGGGGCGAACAGATGGAAACTTTTGTCTCGTATTTAGTTGAACACACACGCCTTACCTCGGCGCAGGTTCGAGAGACGAGCTCTGGAAAACATTGTTTGAAAATGATGATGTGAAAAGTCAGCTGCCAGTCCCTTTTGTCTTTTTATAGAGCGAGCGTGTAAATGTAGCGATGTGGACAACCATGACCGGTCCGGATCGTGTGAAGCATATCCCCCCCGATCGTTCTGTCTGTCAGAGCTCGGGAGCATGGCTGGTGTTTTGATTGCTGTTTTTCCCCGGGGACCGTCTGGAACCTTGGACCCGGTTCTCCCACAGTGGCGACGAGAGGCACGGGGGGATCCGGTGGGAACTCGCCCAGACTTTGGAAAAAACATTTACTGCTATGAAAAATGATTGTTAGTCGCTTGGTGCATCTTATCTCAAAGGTGCAATAAGTAAGATTTTTTACTGCTCCATAGCACAAATAGGGGGGTCTGTGCCAGAGACTCTATCAGTGTTGTTGCATTTCCTACTGGTTGCTGATAGATCATAGAGTACTTAATGCCCCTTTAAGGAAAAATATTTGCTGCTATAGCAATTTAGAATGAATTGTTTGTGTATCTTATTTTAATGTATCAAATAAATGAAATCCAGCAACTAAAAAAAGGCCAAATGTAGTTTTATGCTGGACTGGGATTCAAAGAGGCAAACTGATGATGCTAAACACAACTTGGAACAAATAATTGTTTTTGAGCTACGTTCACAGGAATCACAGATGTCCATCAAAACGGTTCAAAGCGGAGGTATGTAACAGATTAAAGTTTGAACCGTGTATGAGCCCCAGAATCCAGCTGGTCCCGTCATGTGTTATTTATCGTGACAGTAAACCTCTGGAAAGCCACTTCAGGGCCGACTCACCTGAAGTCCACGTGACAAACAAATCATCCTTGCTTGACTGACGTGCCACTGAATCACACTGGCAGAGAGTTGAGGATAGCTGTCTGTCTCAACGTGCATCATTCATATGACTCACTGCAGGCACGTGGCAGGGCAGGTTCAGTACATATAACGATCAGTAATGACGAGCCATGTGTCAGACGGTAAAAGTGCTACATGCCGAACCTTGCATGCTCTGCTGGTGCTGTCCCTGCGCTATGCACCATCAGCACCGATAAACTACTGTCCAGCTACGTTATCAGCAGCCCGGAGAGAGAGACCCTGCCTGGCCTTCCCCTCTATCTCCACAATAAAGATTGTGAGCGCTGTCTGTCGTCCAGAGTGTTTCTATCTGGAGAGAGAAGTTTATCTGGAATAAGGGCCCCCTGCCACACAGCTAAATAAGTCACCCTCAGCTTATCCTCATGCTGCACAGGATTCAGGATAGAGGAACGTGTCATTTTTAGGAAGCGCCGCTGCAACTTGGTGACCGGGTCCCGATTAGCCGGCCGTTCCACTGCAGAGGTCCATCTCTATTATTCTGAATCAATGGGCAAATGGACAGTGAATAATCGAACGTGGCACACAATGATGGTGTAATTACATTATCTCATCAGGACATTAATTGATCATGACTGGGCTCCTAATAGATGTAGAAGCGGATCACATTTCCTTTTGCATGCTCTATTTGAATGGGTGTTGTAACAAAATGTGCTCAGTGTATACGTTTGTTTCAGAGAAGAGGCTACTGTAGGCTAACCTACATATCATCTATATATCCAAGCCCCCAGGACACCAACATCTGGATCTGCTACATTAGCCAAGTTGACTCACACTGCTTATTAAGGTGTACAAGTACACATTCACTGTTTAGACCAGTAATAATAGACATTTTCATTTCATTTTTTTGCTACGCCCTATAAATCTGATATGACACAATAGTGATACAACCTCTAGCCAGTTCATGAAAGTATCAAGTATAAAGACGTCACGGTACTGGACACACTGTTTGATTGACAGGTGATCTCTGGCAACTGAGAAACAAAGATGGAGACAAAATAAGAAAAAAACACAGATCTTGCGGATTACCACTTCAAAGTCTAACCCATACCTTTAAAAACACCTTAAGGCTGGAAGTGAAAGAGAATTTCTAACCAGACAGAGACTCCCTAGCCGGCTTGTCTCTCCAATAGAAAAGGGAAGTAAAAAACAGTGAGGCCTTTTGTGCTGGATGACAGATGGAGGTGACTGGTAGGCATCTGAAACTGCTAGGAGACGATGTTCACCACAGGAGGAGTGCTTGACTCCCTGCTCCAGACAGTATTTATGTCCATGTACAGATACCTGGGGACTGGCGAGTGTCTCCACTCCATGCATGCTCACGTGAAATACGGCTTGGCTTGGTATTTATAACTGGATAAAGGGAACATTGTTCTGCACGTTGGGACTCCGTGGACTGGACTCCATGATCCAAATTGGGCACAGACTGTAATACATCAGTGTTGTCTGTTGTAATTCTCAGGGCTGAAATACTATAATTCAGATTTGTGACTGAGCTGAGATATCTATTAAGATCCCAGTGACATAAATTGTTCTCTTATTTAAGTGTGTTTTCTCATGTGAAATGAGACTTTGAGACAATTTGATAGTTAACATAATCAAATGCCACAAATCTCAAGTGATGATAGGGTGTTTCAAAAATGTGATGTGAAGATACTGTACATTTATATATTGACATATTGGTTTTTTGTTTTGTATTGTGGACAAACCAGTGGTGAAAAGTGGAGGATAAAATAAAATCAGTCTCAAGTGCTTGGTTTAGATATATATATAGTTCACACTGCAGTTGAAGGTGTCCCAATTCAGATTTTCCCCACATATGTGACACCGTTCTGATGTTCTCTAATCAGTGTGAAAATCAAAAAGCTGCATGGAGTCTTTTTATTTACAATCTGGACCATGTGGATATGCGGCCTACATGTGACTTGTATTTGAACGTAGAAATCACAATTTTCCAGCAGGAAAAATAAATCCAAGGCCCTCCGAAATAGCTTCAAAAGCCTTGGCCCCAACGCTTCAATCTCTTATGTTAGAGGCTTTCCAGCCTCCTATCTTTTTGTCATGGAACTTTTCACAATTGCCACAACAATAAGTAAACATTATGTCATCCATCTGAAAGAAGTGTCATCATTTTGGCACCCACTTCAACTTGGCTGAGCCAGCATTAGCACAGAGCACAAAGAGACACAACAATAGAGAGAAAGCAAAATAGCCGACTTGATTTGTATTTGGGGTGACGTCTTGACGCTGTCAAAACTCAAAGGAACATATCGTAACCACAATCTGTTTGAAACAAGCAGGAGAAGCACATGTACAAAAATGTGTCTTCTGTTATTGTTGCCCTGCAGACATCGCTGCCTGTTCATAGTGGTACCGGATATTACATATGAACAGTCGCCCAAAAACAGCAGATATGAGCAGCAATGCAGAATTGAGCATGAAGGTCTGTGGTGCGAACGTGGTCTTTGACTCACCTCCGTCAGGCCTGAAGAGGAAAACAGGGCTATCTTCCCTCCCCTCCTCTTGCTCAGCGACCTCTTCCTCTTCCTCCACCTTCTCCGAGTTCTCACTGTGAAGGTTCAACAGCATATGAAGTGGCTTTTTGCCAGGCTGACCGTCATCTAGCCTGAGCCTTATTCGCGGCTGGCTGGTGGTGCTGAAGCGGACCATGGGGGACGTTTGGTGCTCGGGCCTCCTGGGGGAGTCGGTGCTGACTGACCCGACGGTGGTCTTTTCATAGTTACTAGCTGGACCGCTGCCATCCGACTCCCTGTGGCCTCTCTCTTGTTGCGCTGACTTTATATCATAGGGCACATCCCTTCCTTCAGGCCCGGCGGCATTCTTCAATGTTACTATTCTTTCCTCATCCTCCTCCTCTTCGAGATCCTCCTCTTCCTCGTCACCCGGTGTCACCGTACCCTGTAATCGTGTTTGACCCTTTGAACTTGCCTGCGGATGGATCGCAACCTCTGGGGTTCTCAGCTGGTAAAGCGGAAAATTCACCCTATCCGAAGCTCTCTGCGGAGGTGTTTGCCTCTCTGTACCTCTCGCTGGATGGAGTGAGTAGATCTGACCCTCTGAACCTCTCAGCGGGTGTAGTGGAAGGATCTCAGTACCCGACGCCTTCTGTGTCTTATTCTCAGCGCTTATTTGAGGATGAACTGGACTCTCTGAACTCCTGTGTGTATAAATTGAGTGTTTTGGACTGCCCAAACCTTGGTGCAGTGGAAATATGACACTATCCGAACTGCTGGGGGCATGCGCTGGATTCTCCAACTCTGTCTGTGGATTCATACGACTTTGCGGATGCGTTAGACCCTGTGAGCTGCTTCTCTGCCAGGCAGTCGTGGTGTCCTCCTGGACAGACGGCCGGACGGTGCTCTGCTCTACCGTCACAGGACTTTCCGTCACCTCCACTCCGTCGGTGGGATGCTCGTGAACTCCGAATCGCTCTCTTAGCTCCAGCTTGGTAACTCCTCGGTCAAAGCCCTGAAGTGCAGAAGTCCTGTCAGATCTGTCGGAGCCACGGGACACGGGGATGACTTTGCTGGAGGTGGAGGACTGGGTGGGGAAGACCAGAGATTCAGGGTAGGACTCCGGAAGTTCTGTGGGACCGTAATCATAATCCTCCAGCTCCTCCTTATCTATTGAAGAGGTTTTGAAGAGAGGAAGATTCCCACTAGTTGAGAGGCGGTACGGTGCGGAGAAGCGATCCCCGTGGCCTTGTTCCTCAAACATGTAAGGGTCATTGTACCGACTGCTGGCTGGGTTCTCCTCCGTGGGCGCAGCCAACATGGGTTTATGGACTTTGCTTGGGTCACAGTCGGGCACAGGGTAGCACATCAGCTTCCCGCCGTCATTCGGGCAGTGGCAGACCCGGCAGGGGTCCATGTGGAAGGAGTGACCGGCTTCGTACTTCTGACCACCGTGGACGCATCCGATACGCTCGCACTGCACGCAGGCGTCCGCGGGCTCGGACACCTCGATGCAGTTCGGCGGGATGTCGGGACAGCTGATGAAGTGGCAGCTTATCCGGCCGCCTCCCTCGGGGCAGGAGCATTCCGTGCTGCCGTAGTCGACAAAATAAGAGTCCCCCTCGGGTACCTTGCCATTCTTGAATCCGGCGTTCACGCAGTCGTAGTATTGGTAACCCTCGCACGTACACCCTGTGTGCACGCACGACGCGCAACAGGCGCCGCTCTCCAGCACTTCTTCAATGCAGTTGTCAAGCAAAGGACAATCCACTCCGGTGCAGTCACGCTGGCACAAGCAACCGCTCAGGTAGAAGAAGAAGAGCAACGCGCACTTCAGCAATGTCATTTCAGCTGGTGAGAGATGGGCCATGGAAGCAGGGGGGGAAACATAAAACAACCAGGAGGAAGCTCAGATGTCGTTCACGGGCCTTTAGTTTGTCTTCGAGGATTTTGCAGTGCTCTGTCCTCAAGATTTACCTTTACCTGGAAAAAAAGAGGGGAAATGTAAGAGAGAGTGAGAGAAAGTGAGAGAGAGAGAGAGAGAGAGAGAGAGAGAGAGGGGGGGCCTGTTACACACTAAAAGCAGACTGATCCTCCAGGCCAGGCCAACATCTGGCTTCATAGTTGAGCTCAGCCTCTCATATGAGTCCCACTTGTTCAGAGTCCTAACATTATGACTGCCTACTCCCCATTAACATCAAATATGGCACAATGTTTTTGAATCATTACGCATTTCTGGTTTCTGGCTATTTCTGGACACAAAAAAAATGCCACAACAATCTGAGTTACAGCCTGAACACTACCGAACTGACTGCCGACTGCTGAACGTGACCGCTTCACGTTGCTGTGGCATTTGGGGTGTGTTGCCGATTGATTGCGCATTATGGAAAGCACTCTCTGAAGTAATTAGAGGAGTTGTGACTAAACTGCATGGCCTCTTTTGAGTACTGGTTACTGCCCTCAACAATGTGTCCACTTTAATAAGGCAGTTTAAGACTTAAAGTGACTAGAATTACACAGCCGGTTCATTAGCTCTTTCATTGGGTTCATTTCGCCCTCAGTGGAAGAAAAAAAAGCTCTATTTATTTTGGAAAATGGACAGACTAAAGCAGCCAAGCGACAAATTTCACACAATTTTCAAATGTTCCAATCCTTTCCATTAGTCTTAATTTGAGAAAACAACAACAACAACAAAAAAATCAATCATGTCATGTGATATCAAGCAAAGAAATCTACACTGTGTGTACAGAGAATTGAAGTACACATTGTTATTCACTCATAGCCAATGAGGTGTTTCTGGACAGAGTAATTCATCATCACTGAGGCTAGACATATTTTTCTCATGGCAAATGGATGCTGGCATGCGTGTGTTTCTCTACACTAGCAGGTCGTTTCAACAAGTAAACAAACTCCCCCACGTCCCAGATTGTTATATTCCTGGGCAAATATTCATTCAAGTGTCTATTTATTGAGCTAGCTTTTGTGATAAATAGATTAAAGTCTCATCTAAAAACATTGGCATCACTAGTTTTTCCATAACTTATGTCAAACAAAAATCACAATTGATTTAAACACTTTGGCATTTGCGACACCTTGATCCACATGTTGTCACAGGAAACGGTAAGGGCATGTTTTCACAAAGTTTGTACAGCATAAATAACTTCTTCTTTTTTTTTTTTCCAAGAAGGCTATATGGTATCAGTCTTGTCATATTGCACTTTCTCAAAACAGACATCAACCAGTCTAATAAATAATCAGCTTGGAAACATTTAGCCTCTGCATTGTAAATCAATGATTATTTATGTAGGCTACACAACATATTTCTAAAGGAAGTGCCCATGCCATGACAACAGTTAAAGCTAGAGACGTTTTTAGCGTAAAAAAATAGCTTAACCTTACCTTCACATGCTGCATAATAAAACCTGTCAGTACTGTAGTTTATCAGACTATTCACCGTTCATTTTGAGCATCAAAACCAAAGAGTGTTGAACCTAAATTCTGCAACTTCCTCTTCAGAAGGTAAAGACTGACGCAATTACCGTTTTTTTATTTTTTTTATTTATTTATTTTTTGCTCTAAACCTTTAAATTGCAGAGGTGGAGCTCCTGTGACAACCTACCTGTGTGACAACTTGCCCCAGTCTACCCTATGGTGGCCTTCTGCCACAAAACTAAGAGTTCAGACCCTGGTGAGTGAGGAATGCTGCAGCATTTCAGTTAAAGTAACAGGTACAGTTGCTGTAACGTACTCCACATGACAAAAAAAACCCTAATCTCTCCCAGAGCCACTGGGGGATTCCTCTTTCTCTCTGCCTAGACCAGACACGCTCAGCTGATTTCTAACTAATCCCTGATGTCATGCAGCCCTGCCAAGGGACATGGACAATCTCCCAATCTGGCAAATGAGATTCACACAAAGTAACTACATTTTTAGAAGGATACTATACAAATATCACAGAAAAAACTATAAATCCCTGTAGGGATATTAGAGGAACAGTATACAACACAATAATAATAAATATTTTTAGATCACTATACACACTGTAAATCCCTGAAGGAATATTCTAATGATTTTTCATTATGTCTGCATAGTTTTCGTGCTTTTGACGGGCATTTGGCCCACCTGGTGTTTTGTACAGATGTTGGATTTTGAAGTCTTTGAATTGAAACAACTTGCAATAGGCTAGAGACAATATGAGACAATATGAGACGATTTGAAACTATTTGAGTCTTGGTTTCTGACCCTCTACATTTTCTTTTAAGTACTTTTCCAGAGTCTAAGCGCACAGCAACCTGTCGTTTCTGTGAATGTAGACGCGGAACTATAAATTATAAGTTTATTGAAAAGTAATCGCAACGCAGATTGATAGTCCACGTGCAAAAAAAACTATCAGAAAATAGATGCATAAATTTTGAGCCTCATCAAGTTTCTCACCACAGTATCCATGGATTGTATGCGCGTGTATTAAGCAGGCGAGCGGACTTTCTGCAACAACAACAAAAACACCCGCAGACACTTGAACTAGGTAGTAGAGTATATATAAAAGTGTATTTCGCCAATCTGCGGAGCCTGGTTTAGTATTACCTTGGGCTTGTATGTATGGCCGTGGGTTGGGGAGACGCCGACGGGGTCCTCGGAGCGCCGCACAGCGAAGTCTGAACCTTTTGACCATCGCAGCGCCGGGACCGAGCGATGCCGACGGAGGGGGAGGTACGAAAAAAGTTCCCCCTGCTCGAAACACCGCAGGGGAAGTCCCATCATCCACACAGACAACGGGGGTTCTCCACTGGCAGGGCCATGGCAGGTAATGTTGGAGGTTGTTGAAGTAAAGAAGTTAAAAGTGAAAAATGAAAAGAAAAATGAAAAGATTATAAAAAAGCATGCATGCCTATCATATATTTTAAAGACCTACACTGACCTGCTCTTTCCATGAAACCAGGTGAATCCAGGTGAAAGCTGTGATTCCTTGTTGATTTCACCATTTTAGTCATGAAGGGCAGATGGAGATGAAGGTGAGAAGGTTAAAGAGTTTCAGTCATCCTGGCAATCATGCATGGATTGGGCACAGCGGGGTGCAGCTCACCGGCAGGAAGGTGGTCTGATGTTTTCTATGCTGAGTGTGTATCAGTAAAAATCATACCCAGTAAATCACACGGTCAACAACCACCAATATGAACAAAATGTAATCAGTTTATGATTTTATTCCTTAAAACACCCTATCATTGTATAACTCATCGGTTTGATACCACTTAGTGTAATGATATGCTATGAATTCATGCAATAAAGATTTATATCGGCCTACGTATTGATTATATTGAACATTGAGAGATAACCAGAACTCCTGTGCTTCTGTATTTTGCCCCTGTAAAAGCACCCCTGGGGTAAACGTTAGCTGCTGTCCACCACTGTGTTCTGAGGGACTTTGCACGTACGTCTTAAACGAAAGGCCGTAACCTTGGCTAAACAAGAGCCTTGTGCCTACATCATTACTCACACTGTCTGTCTCCTGCCAGTTTGCTGTGCATGACACAAGGCCCGTGTGGGTTATCTCAACTGCACAGAAAAAAACAAACAAATCTCCTTCACATACAGGTCTGTCTTTAATTACCTTTTTTTTTATTTTTTATCCCTGTATCTGTGTTTGGATTCCACTACATCTGGGGCTCAAGACCAATGCTGTACTGAGCTGTGTTCCCCAGAGAGATGAAGAGGCATGTCTTTCAAATGAGCCCTCCGCATGTACGTAGCCAAGAAACACACTTCATTTTATTTATTATTATTTATTTATTTTCTTGCCTTCAAGTAAACCTCAATAGACTTTCCGTTGTGGACAGAGCGTGACCCCGCAACAGCAAATGACGAAAGACTAATTTAATTTACGGCCTGAAACCTCGTCTCGTGTCTGGGGTTCGCTGTGCCCTAAAAGCCACCCACTCCTTTATTTGAAGCAGTTCCTTTGGAGGGCATCGTAAATTTGCCACTACACAGCACCACTGAAAGACCTCTAAGTTAAAAAAAATGCTGGGAGTGAATGTTGCTTGGCATAAAATGTGGTGTTCAAGGGATTTCAGTGGAGTTACTCATCATGTTGGAGCAGAGCGACCTGACCCCCCCACCCCCCCACCCCATCCCCCCATAGATGAGGCTCTAATGAGGAGCTGTCAGTGCCTGGGGTGAAGTGGTGGTCGGTGCTGTGATAAACAGATTTGGCCTGATCTTCATCGCAGATAGACCACTGCCAGGGGACAGGGCTGCATTGCAACTTGAGATGAGGGATGAGGTAAAACAACAAGAGTGGACTCACATTCAGAGAGTACAGTACTGGGTCAGTGGAAGGACATGTCACAATTTGCTCGTAGGCCTACATGTTTTATTTAATCCACTATGGGCTAACTGCATTTTTTTTTTCAAATACAAAAATAGGCAGCGCTTGGCTAGGACGACATGCCTCGCAGCCGCCTAGAGGTGGCTACAGTTTTGTCTGATATGGCAGAGATGACGCGTTGTAGGACGACAAGATCAGAGTGGGTTGCCATGGTGCGATGAACAAACCTGGAGCGCGTGACAGGATCAGGGTCAGTCCCGCTATAAAACATTGACTGGGACTCAACAGCACATGGGTGAGATTTGTGGAATCCTGGTGTGATCTCCAGGGGGAAGCCATCAGACACAGACGAGCCTTTGAAATAGCCAGGGAGGCCCCGGGGAGCCAGGCTTCATCTGTGGGGTCAGTGGGGAGCGATAGGCTCAGGAAACACTGGTGTCCTTCTTGTATAAGTTATTGAGTAGAGGGTTTTGCAGTTGCATCACAAATTTCCTACCAATTACAGCTGGTGCCATCATGGAGGTCCATTGGAAAACAAGCAGGCTAGAAAAGGAGATACCTGAAAACAATTATTGTGGAGTGGATGTAGGTCAGTTCAGTAATGTTATAAAAGTAAAAGTGAATAGTGTGATCAGGTAGATTTGTTTACTGTGACCCAGTCTCAACTCGTCTTTAGCCCTAGTCTCTACTCTAAAACACTCGACCTGTAGCTTGAGAAGAGTCAGCTCAGTTAACCTGAACAAACTGTTAGCTTGCTAACTAGCCAGCAGGCTAATTTAGTTCATGTGCACACGTGACTACTAGTAATGCTAGCTGCTACTAGATACATTAGCTAGTGTGCAAATCAGGTGTGTTTGCAACCGAACAGTGATGTTAGCTGACCAGATGTTTTACTAGCTAATATGTTGACATCTAAACACAAAATTCAGTGATGAAATAATCAGTTTAAAGTCAGAAACAGCGCAGATATTAACCATGTCTACAGAATTCTGTTGAGACGAATGTGTTGCTGTTTAGAAACGCAATCAATTGTTCTCAGCCAATGTTGCCCAGGAGGTGAGGTGACCTCCAGTATGGCTGCCAGAGAATCCAATCGGTCACTTGAAAGTTCTGTACATGCTATATCTGGACTACATTGTATATCGGGATACAGAAGGGTTGTGCTGCAACAGCGGGGGAGAGTTCATGGAGGTAAAGGTTAGATCATGACCTGAAGAAATGGATGGGACAGGACACAGTAGCCACCTAACCTAACGGTACAAGAGCCTCATTACACGGGACAAGACACTTAAATCGCACGAGACAAGACCGGACAGGACACAGAATGATCTAACCTCTCTAAGATAGGGCTCCTGAGGCACATTAATCACAGGTTGCTTTATTCCAAGAGACAGCAACAACAGAGCGCATACCACCTGCATCTGAACATCTCACACATAGGTCACCGATATCCTGTTAAACTATAATTTAGATACTTCTAGTGCTAGTACAGTCATTATTTTCCAAATACGTGACAACTCAAGTTCTTGCGGTGCAATAATGTACTACACAACTCTGCCTCAACTTACACCATTTTGGTTTGTCCTTGAATGTTGTTTTAGTCGGTGTGCTGATAGCCAATAAATCTATCACATGACTTCCAGACTAACTACAGGTATTCAGTCTGAGTTGTGTATTCAAAATATGAATGCAAGGGGTCGGGGGTGGTAAGAGTGCATGAAAATAAAGAATTTGGTTTTAAGCATCCACCCATCATCACTGATTCATTTAGCGTGTCACTTTGCCAATACCACAGAAACATGCCTACTCCTGTGAAAAGAGAAGCAGAGAAAATATTTTCTCTTGTGTATTATTCCATAGGCGTGGAGAGGAGTGATCCTCACATGGGTTTTTTTGGCTGGCTGGGTTATCTGGGGGATGCAGCTCTGTGATTTGCAGGACAAAAGTGAACTCCGAAGAGAGAAGGGAAGTGGGTGGTGTAGTGCTCTGGAATCTCCATTAGCCCAGCACTGTAGGGGATGGAGGAGCCCTGCCCTGTGTCAATGCTTCTTTTAACAGTGTCAGGTAACCAAGGGGCTTTCAAAAGCAAATGCAAAAGAAAATCTTCAATGTGTAGAATAATATGCCGAAATTCAGTGTTTAAAAGGCTCAATTGGGACCTGTTCAGACTTTAATCCTCGCCGTTTTCCATCTGCATTCACTTTTGCACACATATTTCATCTGTCTCTAGCACAGAATCTGGCTCACATGTACAGACATTAAGGTGCAAGTTAAATCAAAACCGCTACCTGGGTGCATAAACAAAGGATTTATACCATGATCACTTTCTTGCCTTTAGGCTGTTGTGTATACAGAATGCAAAGTGGGATTACAAATTTCCACCTAGATTCTTTAAAACCTGTGACTCACCCCAACAAATATGTCTCGAATCTGAAGCTATTTGGCTGAACAAAAGCAGGGAAATGCACATCATAATGCCTAATCTGTGTTTGCCAGCTTGACTTAGTTACTGGCTGACTTGTCTGTTTGGCAGCACAATATGTTTGGAGAGAGCTGGGTGAACAAACAGCAGGGCTATGACAGACATGTCCTCTGACTGCTCCCAGTGCCAGTCAACAGGATGCTAAGAGGCTTTTATCCTCTATGGGCTGATTTGAGGCGATTAGCTTATTGTCCACCAATAATGGGGATAAACAAGCAAGGAAGAATTCCATTATAAGAGTAATGCTGTCTATATGCAAGTTTAGTTTGTGTCAGTTTGTAATGGCTCATATATTGTATGGTCAAGTTTAGTGGGCATTAGTATCAGATGCAGGTATTCAGTATGTTTTGGACTGAAAAGATGAGCGGGCGTTGCAGTAAGTGAAAGAAAGAGTTATATCTGTATACATGTACCATCCATTCATTCGCTCTGCCTATTTATAAGTAGTTTGTAGTAGTACTTTGTTTTTCATTCTTGTGATACCGTTATGCTACTGCAACCCCAGAATTCTAATCAATCTATCTATCTACCTATCTATCTATCTATCTATCTATCTATCTATCTATCTATCTATCTATCTATCTATCTATCTATCTATCTATCTATCTATCTATCTATCTATCTATCTATCTATCTATCTATCTAGTGTGCTTATAACTCAGCAAGTCCAGTTACAGTATAATTCTATATTCTATTATATGTATGTAGATTCATTCCTCTGGTGGATATAAAATCTGTTATCGTTACACAACCCTTTGTATCGGACTGAGCCCTATAGCATGAGTGACACCTATAACATATACATGATGAAAACACTCCCCTCTCATCATGGTACTCTACCTCTTCTACCACCTATATTTAGTCGGATAGTTTTGACTGCTCAGTCAGCATTGAAAGACTGTGGCTTTGGAGTGATGAGAATGTCTGTCAGAGATGTCTGACTGAATGGGATCCTACAGTGTGAGCAGTGTAAGGCAATGCAACTATAAATGTCACATTATATGCTTTGAATGATGATGAATCTAGGTGGGTCTGAAGTAGCAGAGGAAAGATGGAGATGCACACAATTTTGCGACACTTTACACAGCTATGACTAGCTCACATTCACCATCAAAACACTCAAGAGGAGACGGAGACGGGAACCTCAATAACACAACCCCCTGGCATGTTTTCAGTTAAAATAACAGTTTCCAATAGGGCTTTTATTTTGAATTTGTTGCTCAGTAAACTGACACACTGCTATGTGTGAACACATACTGAAAGCTGACATAGGGTTTGAATTCATCAACGTACCTTGTGGCTGTTATGAAGCTACAGGCATTATGAATATGTTTAAACCACAGGTCATTCAAAGTGCCACGCACAACTTAAATATGTTGGTATTTTTACTGAAGCATACACTTTATTCACATTGGGTGATTGTTTTGTTGAATACAACCATTTGCCCGCATGCAGTTAATCAGCTTCTGATTTCATGAAATATGCATGTACTACCTGCAGGCGCACCGCCCGGGATCTTTGGTTTCCGGGGAGGTTGCACGGCACAGACGAGGCATCCAAATTACACAATGCCAAATTGGCTTCCTGTGTCTTCAGCATTCTAGACTGCAGCAAAATTGCAGTCACGCCTCCATGTCATGTTGAAACTCTGAAATCAAGAACTGCACATTTTGTAAGTTGTTCGTTCACCCTTTACCTTGTGGTTAGAAAAGGCTGGCTACAACGGTGCTGATTCAATCCCCCGCGCTGACAGGAAGGTGCATTCCAGTTGCGAGCTGATGAATGGACCTTCAAGTAAAGTGAGCATCAATGGCCTCTGCTGACATCTCCCTTTGAGGGAATGAAAGCCATCCCTAAGCCATTGGACAAAGAGCCAACCTGAAACCACAAAAAAAACCCTAGGAGTTAGTGTTATCTGTACCTTCTCAACAAGATATCTAGCAGCAGAGAACAGCACCACTGCACAGTGAGGAACAGTTACCCGTATCATAATACTTTGACCTATACCTTGAAGTAAAGAGAGATCTGCAAAAAGAAAAATCATTACTGTAGGACATGCTCTTTAAATGTCAGACATTATCCTGTTTGCCCTGAAAAGTTCCTTCCCTCAGTTTTCAAAGCCTCTGCCCAATTTCCTTTATCTATTGTGTAGAGATAAGTAATATCAACATTATTGATTTGATAAAAGCTGTTGAAGCTGTCATGTCTCATAAAGGAAAGTCTCTTTGGCTTGTCGGTGAAAAGCATGTTTTTACCGTTATAATCTTTGTAATACCTATTCAAACAGGTAGCCCTTGAATTATCTAAATGCCAATCCAATCAATAATCATGCTGGATGTCAACCGCACACATTTGGAAAAGCCAGCGGTTGTGTATTAAAGGGACAAAGGATCCTCGCCATATGGACGGCAGATCCACCAGCCTCCAGCGCGACGTTGCTATCTGCCGGAGAGAATACAGCGAGAACTATTGGGAGAAACAAGGGGAAACAACAATGTCTCCTCTTATAGCTTCTGTCGTTAAGGCCAAGAGTCATAGTATTACATCATCAGCATGTGATGATCATGTTGCATCACTTTCAATGGAGCGAAACATTGAGTTCCCCGAGACCCGCAAAGTATTTGGCATTCTGATGCTTATTCAAACTGTTTAGGAATGCATGGCGTCAAGTCTTTGGTTGTTGGCGTCTTACAATGAAACCCAATGGGCCAGATCAGTTGTGCATGTCTAGTCTCATATAGGCCAACCTGGGTCTGCCATTGGGTTAATGATGTGTGCAATTTGCAAAGCTTTGCTGTGTCGTCTCTGCTGGATAGAAGCACGACAGGATGTGAGATGAATGCACAAGTAACATCTGTCTTAACCCACAAATTGCATTACATACATTGGTGTTCTACATATGTTTTGCGGTGTAGGCTGGTGACTGTAAATGTGAATTCAAAACACAATGACAACGTCAACATGTTGATACAGAAGACTTTCAGGTGAAGTAACACATCCCTCTGGCAGCCATATTGGAGGTCCTCACCTCTGGGGCAATAGTGGCTGAGAATAGCTGGCTGTGTTTCTAGACGTACTTGTCCGTCTCTTAAATAGACATTGTTGATTTCTGTGCTGTTTAGACATTTGAACATTTCATCATTGATACATCTAATTGATTTTCTGTTGAAAATGTCAGCTTGTTAGCTAGCTAACCTGGTCAGCTAACTATCGCTGTATTGTTAACACATCTGATTTACACATTAGCGAAAGTACCTAGTAGAAGCTAGTAGTCTCCATTAGTAGTGGCTAGTAGTCACATGTTAACACAAACTACAACTGCTAGCTAGCTAACAGTTTGTTCAGGTGAACTGAGCAGACTCTTCTCAAGCTACTGATGCAGCTGCAAAGCCTCAATTGTTCAATGGTGATGTACACACACACACACGCACACACACGCACACACACATACAGTATATTTGTACACCTAAGACTAGTTCCAGACACTGGGAGTGGTGTGGTGGGTGTCTGCTGAGCCAGAGGCAGGAGCCTGAGGCAGAGTGCCAACCATGTGTTACATTATGAAGAAAGGTTTATACATTTCTCATAATATGTCACTCTAGTCTGACAAGGCAGGCTTGGCAAGACTAAGTGTCTGCGACAGTTTAAACCATTATGGATTGCCTGTTAAACCTTACAAATCGCAAGTGTTCAGCTGTACAAAGAATCACCTAATGAAATTCAAGAGCAACGAGGTTTGATCTCGTTAACGGTAAAGATCTCTGAAAGCTGATCTAAAGGAAACCAACAGCCTTGACTTGGCTGTGTGTTTCAGCACCATGTTATGCAACAGCCTCTCCCAGGGCTTCAGGTCTTAATGAAACTGCCCTGGTTGTTCTACTGGGGATGGGCTGATGACAGGGCCGGGGCAACAGAGGTTATTTAAACATACAATCCAGGTTTTAAACATCTAAATTTGGGGTATATTCACATTTGGCACTAAGCTTTTTTGTAACTTTTTGTAACCTACTATAACATCATGAAATACAGGGTTGTTTTCAATATGAAATACATTTTTAATCCAATAAATCACTATGTAAAAAGAAAGGCAAGACCCATGTAGACACCCTACTCTGATTGTGTTAGTACACTTATGAGTAAGCTGGCAAAAACCGAGTAATGGCATAGGAACAAACAATGGACCAGTCTTAGAGTTGTTTTTGCACTGTTGCAGAATATATATGGGTGATGTCTATTTTAATGGAATGGAAAAGGAAAATAAACAATTATAAAGGATATGTAGGAACCTGCTAATTCCATAGGGACAAACAACACTTTCTGTACAACCCAGGTAAGTATATAAACCCTTTTCAAGTGGGTAGATCTAATTACAATTTAAGAAAAGCAATTTTGTAGGAAAGTGTTTCCTTGTTTCTTAGAAATAATAATTCAACCATTGGTGGGCCATTGGGCCATTGGTGAAATAAACCTTCAGTACATCCTTGAATTGATGGGTAATAGAGAAGGTGTTTCTAAAAATGTTTGGCCTAATTTCCTCGGTATTATGCCATTAAATTGAAGTGTTTACCTATTTAGTTACAGGTGTAATTACTCAGTGACTACTTAGGATGACCATAAAAGGAAGGGTTAGCATTCTCTCAGGCGCCATTTTCATCGTGGGCCCTGCTGAAGCCCTGCTGAAGCCCTGCTGAGGCCCCGCTGAAGCACCGCTGAGGCCCCGCTGAAGCCCCGCTGAGGCCCTGCTGAAGCCCCGCTGAGGCCCCTGGGAGCTGAGGCTGTGGGCAGTCTGCTGGATCTCCCAAGAAACACAGCTACCTCCATCTGTCTCAGCAGCTAACCACTGTCCCACTACTTCCTGCGCTCTCCACAGACTGAGCTGTCTTTGTTTGAATTTTTTCGTCGAAAGTATACGAACACACAAGTCTTTAGAGGCTTTTCTTCTCTTAAGGTGTCCCCACAGTAATGTCTACTTTCCCCAACACATCTGCTTTGGCTTATAGCATGACAATACACAGGCCATCTGCACCTCTTTATTCTGATAAAAAGTTTATGGGTTCTTTTAACCTGTCCTCTATCACTGTGGTAAAAGAAGCTGCGAGTTGTGATGCAACGGGGAAGGATTGTGCCACAAAAGGAAGTTCAAACAATCAAGAGGATATGGGAGAGAATGACAAAAGCTCCCGGGGCTTTTCTTTTTCAGAACAAAGGCACATGCCTTCTCATTTGATCTTTTCCTTAAAGGTATTCAGCCATCAGCATTGACTTTGATAACCCTTGTAAAAGTGCCTGGCTGTCCCTTTATGCTGGCCATTACTGGGGATTTTTCAGAAATGGCAGAAACAGCAGGATGCATGGGCTGCTTTTATGGTTTCACAGCAGGGAAATGCTGGCAACTGAGCAGGATCACTTCAGTTGTTGTTTGATCCCTGGTTCATGCTCATGTAGGAGGTTTACAAATGAAGATTTATGTGGATGCAAAATTAGAAGAGCACTCTGAAACTCATTTGTTTCTTAAAATGCTACATGCTGTATTTCTGCATGAATAAAACTGCTGTGAAATACGTTACGCTGACATATTCAATGGCTAAAAAAAACAAACAACCAACCCAAAACTCCTGACTGTCGTCTTTATCAACAGCGGCCCAACGAGCTCATGCAGCTTTCATTTAGTCTAATTTGAGTTTTCAGGCTCATGTCTCAGAGAAACCTTTGAGTACACTGATGAGTTCTGCATCAAAAGAGAAAGGAAATAATGATATACTGATAGGAGGCAGATGACAGAGACTATAGACAGTAGCACTGATTAGCACAATTCATTTGACAAAGATATATTTAGACATGCATTACCTTTAAGGGAGATTAGCGCTTACTGAAACAAAACAAACCTGCAGGTTCTCGGCTGTCCCTCTGGATCTCATCTGAGCTAAGCAATTGTCGATTGTTGACCTCCCTACTTCTCTCCTGACCGTCCTGTTCAGTGTAATGAGGGTTTTTCAGCACTGTTAGATAAACCAATTACACATCGTCTGCAAGCTGCATATAAAACAACTCTCATCAGCGACTCTAGGCGGATGTTTAAAAGAGCACATTTGGAGTACAGGCCGACCACGCGGACTTCGGTCAATTTATGAACATTTTGGGGTGGGGCTGGAAGAACACCCCTTTTGATAAAATCCTTGAGAAATGGAAATAATCCCCACATAGTCAGCATGTATTCAGTGAATGCTAAACTACGCCGAGCTCTGCTCCAAATCATTTGTACCTCTTGACATTCTGTAGCTTGAATTCATCGCCACTTCGAGTTTTTTCAGGTTTTCTGTTTTGTCTTGCCAAGAATTCCTTGCCTGGTCTTTGAGAACATCAGACAGAGAGGGAAGTTGCGAATCAGCAGCAGGAGTGCGGAGGAGACTCCAGGCGGCACCATCTGGATGTGTTTGGCTCATCTCTCATGTGCTATCACCCAACCCCAAAAAAGAAAACCTCCAACCGTAAGAATAACATCCTAAACCTTAAATGGATGAAGGTGGGATTTATAGGATTATCTGCCTTTTCAAGTCTTGAAGGAGGTTTTGAAAAGCAATCTGGATCATTATCACTCACAGAGTCTTACAAATAAAATATAAAGAGTGTCAAGAATGAACAGAAATCCCAAGAAATACCCCCTCTGGATGATCATAGTGTATCAATACATAGTAGACTCCTCCTCCGTTTCAAATCTGGGAGGCACTCTGAGGTAACATTATTGTACTGTCATCTTGGTTAGTAGTGGCTGAACATGACTACCCAGTACCCGAGAGAGAACCAGACTTGACCTCTGACTGACCTCTGCAAAGACATCACACATGAAGTAGCTAGTACAATGCCATGGGATGACCGCAGACTACTGTGACTCTGTGCTGCAAGCTTTTCTACAGACGCACACTCTTTAGTTTCCATACACTCCAGTTTAACAGTAAAAGTCTTTGGAGCAATTTCAGGAACTTAAGGAAGCATAATCCTGGTAATAATATGCTGTGCCTTGTTATGAAAGGCCTATTGTTTTCCTAATTCCCCAGCCCTAATTGACTGTGGCAGCTTGCATGTGGACGGTGGTTGCTCCACTTGCACGGCGATTTCAGAGAGGAGTTCACTGACAGCTTCGTCTGGGGTGGAAGAATAAAAAACGCCTGGCTCCCATCCGTGGCCCAACAGCAGGCCGATCAAACGAGGCCCAGAACATGACTTCTTTGTTGTCTAGACTGCTGGAGCAGCCGGTTCCCCGGAGGAACACTTTTAATGGGTCAGGTAATCGACCTTTGAGTCTACGCTGCAAACTCCAAACCCCCCTCCTCTCCAGTCTCCTTGAAATGAACAACACTGAGACTCTCAATTACCCACACTCTTTCTCCCTTTGACTGGACTTTTGGAAGACCAAGATATTAAGTCTAATAGATATTTGAAACAAAATCTCAGCTTCATTGGATAACTGTTAAGCCGCCTCATCAGCCTAAATCACAAAAGGGGACTGCAATAGAGAAGAGTGTCCCATCTGCACTAATTGAGATGCCGGAGATTCACCCTATTTGCTCAAATGAAATTCTGGCGTTGGGTATGTACACGTCTCTGCTAAGGAGACACTGAAAACATATTATGGTAATAATATTGATTGTTTTAGTTCATTTTGACTTCACACCAAAAACCACACCGACAATCTTGTGTGTGTGCAAATTTGCAAAACTTGGTTGCAGCCTCGTTATACGTCCAAGAGGGAAAAGAAATGAAGAGCCATGTGAGGACAAACAATGGATGGAAGATTATCTGACTCAAATGGTATCATGCTGTGAGGAACAGGAAACGTCATGAGCCACTCACTCTCCCCATCTCTTTGGTATAAAGCGATCACAGACAAGCCGGGTTGGTAAACATGAGCGTGCTGTGTGCAGTTTACCGACATCGCGTCGCAGGGATTTCTGGGTGTCGGAAGAGGAAAAGTTGCCCGCTGAAGCTTGAAAACTCAAATTCTCAACTACGTTTTTATGATGACAAAGATGACAAATGCTTCTCCACAGAGAGAGAAAGGAAGTACCTCTCAGACGAGACAGATTCACAGATAACAAAGACATAAAATCATCACTTTCTCAGGGTACAGAAAGGCTGCAGTGTCTTGGCACGACAAGTCAACAGCTTGATTGATTAGCATTCGGTTTGCATCCAGGCAGAGAGCCATGTGTCTGTGGCTGATGGGAGACTGAATGATGAAAGCTCAGTCTGGAGCCCTGTGCGGTCCTGCAGATCTGGAGGCTTCCACGCTGACGGCCTGCCCCCCCCTCCCCCCCTGTCTCGAACATACCTAGATTTCCCTGAAGTTGATCTTTTATTATGAGAAAATAGGGGTGGGGTTGCATTACTTCAAAGTCAAGATTCAACAATAACAGCGTGCTAGCCTTGATTTTGGAAACGGATTGTGATTGCGGAGAGGAGCGGATCTATTTGCTGTACGTTATATATCTTAGCTTAATTTGCAGCCTTGGAAAGCGCTCCGCTTGCTGTGCACCGGTGCCAATGATCACAATGCAGAATCAAGGAATGTTTGGATATAACTCCTGATTTTTACAGTATGATTGCGAGCCCTAAGGAAGGCTTATGCTCCAGCTGCGAACCAGACCCCAGAGGGAAAAGAAAAGACTTCCCATGGGCAGCTTTATCTCATCTCTCTCTTTCAACATATGTCATGAAATATGCAACAGTAAGAAATATGTTTGCATTGTTCAAAACGTACCTTTTCCTTCTCTCCTTCCTTTTCGTCTAGCACAAAGCTTAGACGACTTCTGTCCTGTAATTATGCCTCCTCTACTTCAAACAGCAGTTAGGCTCCACAGGCCGGGCTGTGTGGGACACTAAACTGTATTGTCATGTAGCTGTAATGTCCTGCCCCCTGTGTGGTTTGTCCTTTTATCTTGCCACTACCTGCAACCTTGGCAACTCTCTTCTCAAACTTTGTGTTGGAAGGCCCTCTGGCATCGGCAACACCAAACTCCACTGCACCACTAAGCCCCTCTGGATCACCCAAGGCTATTGCTATATGCCCAGACTGTCCTGCGCTGCGGCAGCTCGATGATCTACAACAACTTTAAATGTTCTAGATGCAAAGCCTTCCTGCTGCAAAAACTCCCACGTCTGCTCCATTTAGTCCAAGGTCCAGGCCAAGTCCACCTTCGCTCAGAGCCCACCAAGATAGCCAATAACTCTTGTCTGTAACTCTAAAACCATGTTCAGCTATATGGCGCATTAATCTACAAAACCCTGCTAATGCTTCAGATTTTTCTGTGCTCAGGCGGTGCTGATTTCATCCTAAGAGCCAAAGACAACAAAGTCTTCCAATGGTTCCTTACACCCTTTTCAGTTCCACTTTCAATTATTCATTGTGATCCAATGTGGACAACAGGATCTTTTCGTTAAGAATATTTAATTATCATTGTGAATAATGTGTTTCTGTTCTGGGAATGCAATCCATCATTCATACTGCCCTTGTTACTGTAGGTCACTGTATGTCAGAGTACACAAACATTTTCTACGAGAGAAATTCTCTATCTGTTTCTCCAAGACTCTCCTCCAAACTGTGCATGTAGCACTGTGCATGCCCACCCTCTTCGTGGGGCCACCTGCTGGCCGGAGCCCCGAATTACAATTCCAGGCAATGAATAATTCATGGCCATCTGTAAGGTGGGCAACTTCAGAGCGAGCCAAACAGCAAGACAGCCTGAGTCACACCATTCAAAACATCAACAGATCACACAGCTGCCAGGATCACTCCCTGTGCTCAACATAATGAATCACAATGTAGACAGAGGCACAATTTTGGGGCTTAAAATCTTAGCCACTTAAGTCATTTGTACAAAATAAGATAAGCGGAGATAACATTTTATTGGGTAGAGGGGAGGGGAGATTGGGAAAATGGCCAACACATGTATTGTTGCATGCATTGTCAAGCACTTCTGACAGTGATGTAGCGGTGTGAGGTTATCAGGTTTTAATGGCTCTTGCAGATGAATTGAAAACCATGTCTACGTTTTGTATACTCAAATCGTATGATGCAGTCTTGCCCCAGTTACAGTATGGAAGGGAGAGCAGCTAGGCAGGGAAATGATGCGATCACGTTTTCTGACAGTTGCTGTAGGCCTCTCCTGCAGCAGAGTCTGATTGCTTGGAGCAGAGCCTCCTACACTCAGGCAGCACTTCCCTTTATCTGTAGGCCCAGGAGAGCCCAGTGTGATCAAGCAGGATCTGTGGCAAACTGTTTTCTTACATCACGGGGCAGGAGGAATAGCCTCTTTTGGTAGCGCACAACAGAAATCCATGTTCAGTTGAAGCAACACCTTACAGTGGGCTCAACCTGGGCTCTAATACAAAGACATGATGTGCAAGTTCCTGTTCCTGATGAGCAAAATCTTTTTATCTTCAAAGGTCGCTGCCAAGACATGCTGATTACACTGGACCAGGTCCAATTGGGTCGGGATGAAGTCAAGAGCAAGTCCAGAGCAAACTGAGTCCTATTCAAGACCACGGCCACAACAGACCATAAACAGTGGACGCATCTTTCCAAATGTAGAAATAATGCTGCTTAAGATTCTTCAGGATCAACAGAGGTATAAAAACAGATGGACCAGGGGGAGAAAAACATACTATTTTTTTTAGATAGGCCTGAAAAAGTGAAGTCATCATCCAATAATATCCAAGACCAGGTCCAAGTCCAAGGCGTCAGAAAAGTGCTGCTTACTCCCCTTCGGCAAATCTGTCTAGGAGAGAGAGATTCAGCTCACGCTATTTGTAAGTCAGGCTGCGTACCATCGTCTTCCCCAAGTATAACACAACTCCTGCCGTTCAACTTACAGTTTTGTGATTCCCTGCACACACCACAGGTGCCACTTATCGGAGGCAACAGAGCTGCGTTGTGCGAGCCGAAGTGGCTGGCGTAATTCCTGCTCTAAGTTGACCGCGTGAGCCCGAGTCGCTTTGAATCTCCACCAACGTCACTCTGGGACATTCAGCCTGACCGGAGACCAAAAGCTCCAAGATCTACCCAATGTTTGTTCAAAGTCTGGCCAATAACCTTGCAAAATTTGCTCTCAATTATTTTCCAGCCCTGCCAGAAAAGCTCTTTGACCTCTAGTTTTATACAGTCATTAAAAGTACTTAGCCAAACTGCCTGCGTTGAAGAGGGCATTGTCATGTGAGGCCTGCTGGCGCCTAACAAACACTTCACAAATCAGGCACTGAGACAACGGCAAAAAGTTTGGCAATTTCTTTAACTCTGATTTCCGAGTTTTCTAAGAGACTGGCAAGGTCAGCACTTGTGGCTTGGAAATCTTTCAAAATGACTGACAACGGTATCATGAATTTCCCACTGACACAGACGATGAACTAGCATAAATAACACTGCTTTGAATACATTTTCCGGGGGAATATATTACCCATATAGCTTTTGGATTGGAAGCAAACCGAGACGGCGCATTAAGGTAAGTGTACCAGTAACTGCTGGCTTAGTGTAACCACCTGAGCAAACTCAAATACTTCTGTCTGATCAAATTTCCATCTAGATTACGCTGCCAATCTGTTCTGCAGGTTTGCCCCATTTACTCTGACAGCACAGCCAGGGGCCCGTAGTGTCACACGGTGCTCAGTAAGGGCCATTTTAATGATGTTACGGATCTTTGAGTCGCTTTGGAACAACATGGGAAATACTACAAGATTGTGAAGCCTCTTTTTCCCCTATGCTATTCATTTGCCCTAGGACAGTTCAGCTCTATATAAGATTTGCAGCAGTTTACCCATAGCCGGAGGAGATCTGAGCTTTAATCTGTGATGCCACACTGATGTACATCTCCACTGGGGAACAATCAGAAAGGATGGAGGTAGAAATTGACAGTACTGAGGATGATTTTCTTTTTTTTACATTTTCAGAACTGGGAGCGCTGCAATATAAAAATGTAATAATGTTCATGTATAGGTTTAAAAGTTCAAGCAAACTATTGTATGAGCACTGAAACTCAGTCACCCTTCATTGTCAGTGAAGCAGCTGCAGGTTATATATCATCGTACACTCACAGGTTTGAGTCTTGGCTCTCTGGTTTTGGGCTTGGGGAGAGAGTTGTACGTGTTCATCCACCTAGACCATGAATAACCTAAGACGATCAGCCTGGGGTTGGAGGCAAGGATCCATAGACTGTGCTGTAAACACGCCTCTGTCATGCTGCATGATCGACCCAGCCAAATCTCAATTACACCAAAAGACCATAAAAACAAGTTCTATAAAAAACACATGTTGCCTAAAACTTTGGTCATTAACTTAATGGCTTGTTTGGTGCAGTTGAATCAAACCCTGGACTGTTTCAGCCAATTATTTGACTTTATTTTACTTGGGAACCCACTCCCTGGCTTCAGGCTTCCTCCAAGTGAACCCTGAAACAGTTCATTCAAAGTAAGATGCAGTCCAAGAGCCAGGAAAATAGCCAGCGAATCACAAGTTTAATGAAGTTTATGGGATGATTTTTTTATAGGATAATTCTGGTATTTTTAAACCTAGGCCCTATTTTTACATATTTTGGGGTCTAAATGACTAATAGGTGCAAGTGTCTGACAACATTACGGAAAGGATCCCTACAGATAGACCTTTGTTTAACCAGAAAGAGAAGTCTCACTCAAGGAGATGTCTCGCGCTGAAATCTTGCGAGAGGTGAGTTGCTGCAGGAAGCAGTTAAACAAAGGTCTATCTCTGTAGGGATCCTTTCCATCATGTTGTCAGACACTTCGGATAACAATCTGAGGCTGTCAGTGGCAAGAACAAGCACTGTTAGTGGACGTACTTTGATCGGTCCAATTTGATCCAATTTTTGCTTTGAGTAAATTGTAAATGACTAAACAAACTGTATTACAGTGGGCATGCACGACAAACTAAACAGTAGCAACACTTGCAAGAGCTGCTCATCAAGTATAAACAACAATATTCTGTTTGTCTGCACATCTGCTTGTTATGATTCAAGATCTTCTCCAATCAGCGGCTGACCTCTACAACTGATATGAAGTATATAGTATTTGTCCGTTGGCGATTTGAAATGTAATCAACCAATGAAAAACTGCAGCATGCGTAAATTCCACCTCTGACTTGGACCAAGTAAAATTAACTTTGTCCTGAAACTGTACCAGCAGGGTGCACCAGCAAAACCGGCATGACGTAAGGACCTCTACTTAGATGTTTACTTGCTGAGTCACTAAGGTACTTCTGAGGGCTCCCCATTACATCACACGGAGCAGGAAATCACACCTATAGTACTAAAACACCAGGTACTCAAACAGATGTTGCAGTACATAGCAGACCCATTATTAAAAATGAGTGTACTGTAAAATATGCATGTTTTCCAAGCGCGGAATATGATGTTTCCACAGGCACAGATGAAGAAATTCAATAATGAAGTTTTGCAAAACCTTTGTGTTGTTAAATGATTTATTCAGCGTTGTCATGAATGCATAGAAGTATCATTCAGCGTCAATGCATTCCACAAACACACCCAAAATAAACCCCAAAGCTTAGAAAAATTCTGCAGTGTTTTTGGCACATGAACATTCATTAAACCCAAATGGCTAAAATGCTGAGCATCACTAAAATAAGCTGGAATCTAGGATCACATCGAATATTAAAGACAGTACTAACAGAGTAATATTTTGAGTCCCAATTAAAGGTAGACTGTGTTAAACCTCTCAGTCCCGTTCAAAAGCAGCACACCACATCAAAGACTTAGCACTAATTAGCACTGACACGGCTAATACGGCCCGCCTTTCACAGCTTCATCATGAATCTGCTCAGCTTCCTGGATCAGCAACAGAAACCCTTTCGTGCATGCGGTTCAAAGATAGGCCCTTTAATTCTTTAAATGGTCACGAGGCTCCTAACTTCTTACGTTTTTACACTGTGGAGTGGAAGATAATAAATGTGAAAACACATTAGAAAATCTTTACAGCAGCAGCTGCCAGATGCCACTTCAGGTCCACTCAGCAGCACGACAATAACGCTCCAATCCAGTGCAACGGCAGACAAAGTCCACAAAAGGTGCGGTTTCATTTTCATTCTCTCCCATGGTCACATTCACAGCCACAATAACACCTTCAGCCCCAACTCTTAACATTTGGTCAACAACTTCCTCACACCTCGCACCTCTCACCTACCACCTCACACCTATGCAGCACCTGGAGGTCAGAGTAGGATACATCAGATGGGCCTGTGCTTCCCCCCCCCCCCCAAGTTGAGTTGCTCAGTAACCAAGGCCTGGTTGTACAGGGCAACTCCCAGGTGTGGAAATGTGTGTATGAGTGTCTGCAACTCCTGCACTCCGCAAGGCTGTTGTTGTAAATACGTTATTGATCAACTCGACAAGCTGCACTAGGCAAGACTTTTATGTGAAGATACAATCGTCTTCTCAGGCTAAATCACAAAGTGGGGCTGCAACAGAGAAGAGTGTTCCACCTCCACTAATTGAGACTCCCTTCACCCTTCACTTGCCCAAATAAAATTCTGGTGTCGGGTATGGACACTTGCCCATCACAGGAAGTGACGAATTGAAACTTAAGAGTGAAATAGGAAACTGTCTTCTAAACAGCAGCAAGCGAGCGCTCTGTCCAGAGAAAGCTCTTTTGCCTCTCTCGTCCCTTTGGTATCCTTTGGTATAAAGTGATCACAGACCGGCTGGGTTGGTAGACATTAACGTTGACTGGCATCACGTTACAGGATTTCTGGGTATTGAAAGTCAATTTTCTCAGTGACCTCTTGTTGCCACTAGGGTGCAAAGCTGCCTAGTGCAGCTTTAAATAAAGATTGAGGGGAAACTGCAGAGAGCATCCCCTACAACAGCTAGAATAGTTTAGTTAAAATAATTTACACACACAGAGACAGAAGAGTCTTTAGCGTCCTTTGTAATCCGTTCACTTTCTAATAATGTTCCAGCTGCTCCATTAATCAAACCGATCTATTTCTCAAAATTCCCTTTTTCTCTTTCTCTTTTCACTCACGTGCATCCATCCTTAGGGGAGTGGGCAGTACCCCTGACTTCAACAAACCAATCATAAGTGCAACTTAAATTTTAAAAAAAACTTTCACATTTTCAAAACTCCAGTGTACAGTACACTGAACAATATTCAGTTTTTGGACGTTCATCCATAGATGACCGAAACACACCGCAGTGGGTACATCAATGAACAGGAAACAGAATGGGAATATCAGAGAACCTCTGCTTCCACTCATGTGCTCAGCTCCACACCACCCTGTTAAATGATTCAGATGTCTTTTTTCAAACTTAAGATGACAAACTACTTTCCTATAGTAAAATCACATCGGGCGTCCCTGTAAACCATTAAGAAATCAGAGTGGATATAAATCACAAAGTGTACTGTATGGTTAACACCCCCTCAGTGGTTGGACTTGATTAATGAAACACCATGAGCTCTACAATGATGAGAATATTATCTCGCAAAGAGACGTGGAGTAAAACACTAATCTAGTACAATACATGATGAGGACATTATCAGCTGCAGGAAGGTAAAACATCACACTATCACAATTACAATTTTCGCATGTAATTATCTTGTTTGTCACCTCCAGAACCGTAAACTGAGCTGGAGGATAATGAACATACTTCCCCATGTGAGTATATTAAACCCCTGTTAATGTATTAAATCTTTCAGACATCAAGTTATTACATTTCCTGAGATGAGAGAATAGCTGTCGAAAATGCAGTCCCTAACATGTGTTAAACATACGAGCTATTCTTTTCTCAAAAATGAAGAATTCCTTTTTTTAGGTGTATGAGAGCTTATGAACTCGGTTGCAGTCAGGAGATCGTTATTGTTTAACTACAGCTTTTCTATTTGAATAGTTTTTCCCTTCGAAGTAGCTCATGTTTTTGCTCTGCATTGCATAAAACCCCATCATCAATTTCTGTGTGACGGCAATAATCTTACAATATCATCACTGTTGTGAATTGATGCGCCGGACCATAACTCACTCAGTAATTGCACAACATAAAGTTACTCCAGTGCCTTTTAAGTGCCACAACTGTAGAGACCACACCCTTGAGTCCTACACCCAGGATTAGTGCTTTTCAGACAGCCGTGAATTTTGGCCCGATAGATAGAGGGCTGCACATCATGCTGGTCACGAGCGACGACGATCCCTCCCCCTCAAGCACCTCTGGTCCAATCAGGCCCTGACGATGCAGGTTGAGGATGGAGTCGGCGATGATGCGGGCCGTTTTTTTCTGATATCCCCCGGACGTCACCATGAGGATGGGCACGCCCCGTCGCCTCGCCGCCCTGAACACAATTTCATCTCTCTTTACAATACCCTGGCAGGAGGAGGAGAGAAGAAGAGGGGAAAAGAAAAGCCGGTCTGTCAGTCTTTCTATGGCCGCGGATGGTAATCATAACTTCTCTGAACTCTGTCTGGCTGCTGACCTAATGTCTACATCTACACCCCCGCCCCCTCCCCCTTGAGGAGGGAGGGGCTGGAAGTGGCCTGACTGTTCTCACTCCACTTGAGAACACCGAGTCTCTCAGGCTGTCACATATGGGAGGGGCTGGGAGGAGACACGTATCTCCTGTCCTTCAGGGGATGGAGAGTGGGAACAGTTTGTGTCAAAATGCTGATTTATTATGGAGCAATTTCTGACACTAGGATTTGGTATTTGGACATTAATAGACAGAAAAGAAACACATCAAACTAGAACCTTTAAATAATAACCATTAAAGCTGCACTATCTAAAAATATACCCATCATATCAGCCAAATCCGACTTTGCCCTATTTGCCCGAATTCACTTCAGGTGTTGGGTCACTGATGGAAGAACTCTGTCCAGAGAAAACCAATCGTCTCCACCACCTCCACCCCTCCAGACACTAAGAAGAGGACATTCAGTTTACTTACTGATGGTACGTTAAATGAGTTTTGAAGTCTTCAAAATTCAAAATGATCTCTCGCTGACATTTGGGGCTGCAAACGTGCAAAGCTGCCTAGTGCCGCTTTAAATAGCTAAAAGCAATTGGACAAGACCTTCTAAGAGTATGTTGAGAATCATCAATCAATTAATATGGCTTTGCCCTTTTGAAATGAGTTTGCCAAGTTTTAGTTGATGAACACTGAAGACCTTTGGAATAATAATATCATATATTATAGTTTTGGCTTGACCCTGGAAGGGGAGGAAACTGTCTATCAAGACCACCTTAGTCGAGTCAAAGTCGAATTCCAAGACCTGGTCCAGTCGAGTTCGAGTCAAGACCAGGACCAAAGGGGGGCCGAGACGAAGTCATGCCTGAACCAGAGGAAATCAAGTCCTCTTCAAGACCAAAACCCAAATAGGCAATAAACAGTGTACATTTTGTCCCTGCACCCAACCCTTTACCCTCAACACCCAACTTATCAAGGCATAGTAACTGAATAATCACTACAGTTTGATCCGCAGGTTGAAACTGTTTGTAGTGTTGGGGAAAAAATTACATATAACATCAATAAATATTAGCCATTTCAAATTTTTTGGGATAGGCAGGACATTCAAGTCAACATCCAATACTGGCCAATACCAAGACCAAGTCCAAGTCAAAATAGGCATGAGACCGGGACAAGTCCAAGACATTATAGAAAGTGGTCTCAAGACTTTAACTCAACTCAAGATAGAAGGTGTGTCTGGTCTGGTACCTGTGGTGATATGGAGAGTCCTCCGAGGGGGTCTCCGTCCAAGACGTCTGTCCCGGCGTTGTAGACGATGATGTCAGGTCGGACCTCGTTCAGCGCTCCCTCAGAGTGGAGCTCCACTTTCTGCAGGTACTCCGAGTCCTCGGTGCCCCAGTCCAGCTCCACCTTCCTCTTAATGGCTCCTGGAGATACAGAGAACTTCCACAATCATCCACATTTCGAGGCCACAACGGCTCGCTGCGATCAATACAGCAGTCACGATAAACTAGCAGCAGCTAGGCATAGTTGACTGCACAGGCCTTACATCCAGTGTAATTGCTATAGTATTTCATGCAACAGGATATCTTTCAGCACAGACCTTTCAAACCTTCTTCTTATATAATGTTCAGATGAGTAATTGTGTTTCTCTACCTAAACAATGCTCAGATGTGTACTTCTTTTCTGTACTTAAGTTAATTAGTGCACATATTGAGTACATTAATGCAAAGAGTGAAAAAGGTTAATTAGGAGGCCTTCGCGTTCAAAGTTCAAACGGCGTTAAGCGGCAAGAGCAGAAAAGAACAATGCATTGGTGTGTAGAGACGGTTTTCTCACTCCTTTCCCCCGAGCCTTTTAACTGGACTTGAAGGGAAAACAGTGTCCAGAACCGGCGTGCTTTTTGTCTTTGAAGATACCTAAATGCCTAAATGTCAGAGAAATAAATGTCTCTTGCAGGAAAAAACATGCAGCAGAACGGGATTCTATTGTCTTTATCTTAAACAAACCAGAATGTACATTTATTTCACTTACTTGGGAGGAGAGAGGCAATTAAGTGTTGAATAGGTCTTGTATTCAATTAATTGCAGACAAAAGACAGCTTATGGACAGAGAGGTTTCTACGCCAGGACCATGACATTTTCCCCCGAAGAATATTGTTTGAATTGGGGTTAAACGGTAACGTGTGGTCTCTGTCACATCAGGTTTAATGTATTGGCAGATTAATTGTGTAAAAGCCATGATAATGGACTGAAATGGGCTCCTGGATGAGATTTTCCTGGTGACAGATTACCCGCGGCGTGCCAACAGAGTGAGTGCTGGTTGTGGACGGAGCAGTGAAATCGTGGCATAATTGAAATGGCAGTCAGTGACACCTAGGGGCTGGAAATGGAGGTGACAGCAGCCTAACAGCCCCTAGGGACTGCAAGCAGTGGTACGCTTATTTTGAAGCCAGTGTGCATTATATTAAAAGCACAAAAGAATACTGGTGCTGCCGTGATTAACTCCCCCGAGGATCTAAGTGTTGTTATGATGCATCTTCTTGACATACGTCTGGAAATAAGAGGCAGGCAGGAGAGTGAAATGTCTGTCACTGGCAATTTTCAAGTTTCAACAGCGAGGGAGATGCAGCAGAATAAGAAAAAAGATATAGATAAAGAAATTCATGCTTCTGACATTTCAGTTGACAAATTAAAATAAATATGACTCATAGTGATTCATAGTGCCGCCACTCACTTTTGGCGTGTCCATCCCCCGGATAGATGTAGCGATTGTAGACGTCCATGATGAAAACTCGCTTGTCATCCAGGAAGTCTCGCTCGTGCCCATTTCCCTGTGGCACAAAAGAAACTTTCATTAAAAAAAGTTTTTAAAAAGTGTTTAGTTATCGTCACCTCCTCCTTTAACATCAGCCAACAACGACAAACAGAAACAAGTAATTGGTTTGTACCCTCGATGACGCCTCACTCGTGCGTAATGCAAAGCGCTTTGTGACAGTCCACAACATCACTCCATTGTGCCAAAGTCCTCACATTTGTCACTCAGATCCATATGTTTACCTGTGGCATGCCACTGTGACTGACAGGGTGAGATGAGGGATAAATAGTTGTGCCGTCCATAGGCATTAATGTTAAAATACTCATGAAAAAGTCACGGCTACTCCATCACTTTTCATTTCCTGCCCTTCCATTTGTCAGTCCAAGTGTCTGGCTCCTGTCAAGTGTAGATTGGGCATTGTGCCAAACCAGTATTAATGAAAGAAGAGGAGGATAGATGGGACAAGCAGGACAATCTGGTGTCAGCCGAACATCATGTCAAAGCCACTGTATAATCCACCAGTGTTGAACGCCATGCAAAAAACGTTGCTGCTGGATGGGTATAATGGGGCACTACAGCCTTGGCCCTCTCCCAGGCAGAAAACGCCTGCCAGGGTCTCACTAGGCTGCATCTGCTCCAGACAAGTTTCAGGCGAAAACCAAAAAACACCCAATGTTTCGATATATACCTATTTGAGCTGTAGACAGATGGAATAATAGGGGCTACCTGGAGATATTAACCATCTCTAACACCATACTAGAAAACAAAATATCAGAAATCAGGTATCACATGCAACCATCCATGTCACCATATGCCAGCAAATGACTTAAGACAATTTCTAAAACACCAGTGAAAACAGGGAACAAAGGTAGATCCTCTCCTATGAGAAGGTATCCAACCTGCACCAATGCGAATAAACCAAGAAACCAAGAAACACCACAGCAGAATCACTAAATCAACATGTAACTGAAAGCTCTCCTCCCCCCTCAGCCTGCGACTATAAATCAGCTCATGTGCTGCACGGGCTCCCGATATTAGTCACACTCTACAATAAAGCATTGGTGTCGCGGTACCATTTGTTAGTGTCGGCCAAAAGCCCTCCACAGCCGAGCCGAAACAGTCCATTAAACAAATAACCTTGCTTACCAGGTCCAAACATCTGTAATAAACACAGGGACGCATCCATTATTACTACTTAACAATCAACCCAGAGCCTAATCCATATAGGACACGATGACCGCGGAAAGGAGGAGGAGGATTACATCAATCAATCTCTGTAACTGAACACTGGAGGCGTTTGCGAGGCCCGTGCACAAAATACTAAAAGGTTTTTCGGCTACAGTTATATATTCATTTTCATTCATATATTCTTTTTAACCAGAAGTAACAGAAGTCTGGGTTTCTGTAGCAAAGGTGCATGACGACAGGATATCACTGGAGCTAACTGGATCAACAGTTTCCTCAAGGTCCTGTACAGTAGAGCCATGGATGTATGTATATATGTGATGCATGTAGTGTGTGTGAACAATAACAATATCTATCTATCTATCTATCTATCTATCTATCTATCGATCAGAACTTTACCACATATCGTAATGTTGACTTTCCTGTATATACACGGTCCATTGAGGACAGATATGAGCATGTTTTCACACCGGGGCTTCAGTCAAAGCTTCTAGTGTTTCTACCGTAACAAATGCTCTTCAGGCCATCATCTCAATTTAGGTGGAGGAGCACCTGGAGCACTTTAGGTGTCATGTTCCTGGGTCCTAATTAGGATTTTACCACGCACCCCTGATATTCCTCTCTATCCTAATAAGTGCTGAGAGGGCCGATTCTGGCCCATCTCCATGCTTTCATGCAGATTTGTTCTTTTGTTCTCGTACAGCCTTCATGAATTATTTACTCGCCGTCTGCATTGATCCCCCTTCTTCTGTCAATAGGTAAAGGAGCATCATTACCGTCAAGCCATACTTCAAAATGAAATAAAGCTGTATTTCTGGAACGGAGCCATGGACCTCGGGAACCTTGAGACATCATCAATGTTAACAAAGTTCCCAGGGAGCTAATTGGTGGTGCATATGAGTCATTAAATTGAAAACACAAAGTAAGACTAAAATATGATAATCTGGCTCCCTAAAACGTTGAGTCATTATTCTCAGCTGCTGGAGGAAGCTGGATGACTGCGACTGAGAAGAGGAAATCCACTAACATGCTCTGCTGAAACATATATACATACATAGATATATAGATATAAACGTGCACAGATCATGGCATAGATCCACACTGGTCTAGTCTCTACTCACCAATGGACACTTTCTTGAATGCATTTGATGAAAATGGGACGGGGTTGGGGTCAATTCACTTTCGATTAAATCAATTCAAAATGTGATAGGCCATTCATTCTCAATTATTTCATCCACATTGGGGTGGCAGGGCGGCATAATGGTCGGAGAATCCATCCCTTCAACTGGAAGGACCCAGGTTTAAACCCTGCGTTGGCAAGAATCCGCCCCGCTGAAGTGTCCTTGAGCGAGACACTGAATCCCGACCAGCTCTGTAGCTGACCCTGACCTCCCCGAGGAGGGCAAGCGAAAAGAGGGATCAATAAAGACTCACATTATTACAAAATTAAAGTAATCTCTGACTTTCATCAACCTCTATTGGCCATTTGGTGTCTTGAAATGCCAATGGGTGGGAAGATTTTGTACGGGCACGAGTATTGATTGACAGAAATCTCTTGGCCATGTGATCATTGAGTCATTGGTATTGATCAACCACCCTATCAACACCCACAGATATATTATGGTCATCTTGTGCTGAAGTGAAACCCTTCGTTATTGCACCTTCAAAACACAGCACAAGTTCCTTTAGGAGAATAAAAGTCATCTTTTTTTCAGTTTATAGATTTTTAAGAAAACCCACTACCTAAACCGGTTGAAGCCTGATGCCAGCCTATAATCACACTGCTCCTTTTCCTCATCTTTGAAGCCGATGTGTTGTGAGGCTGAACAACACTCATCAAAGCCTTGTGTGAGCCTCCTTGGTAAGGGGACAGGGCCAGCTTTGTCTGCCACAGCTCTGAATGCAGGTTGTTTTGATAAAGTCTGTACAATAAACACACACTGGTGAAGTGATGTTGCCAGAGATGGAAAAGTCCCACTCTGATGCCAAGCCAACTGACACTCAGCAAAACTAGGATTCATAACCTTCAGAACAAGGACGATACGGCTAGATGAATTCTTTACTGTGAGATTTTCATAATAAAAACAACAGTGGTCACTCTCTTGAACTGATACTTGATACTTGTCTGTCTTTGTGGGGTGAATTCATGAGGAGTCTGCAGCCTGTAGGAGAACCTGCTCAATTTACCATCCATCTTTAATAAAGACCATGGTTAAAGTTAAAAAGAGATTTGTCTGCTGAGCCTTCTGTAGATAGGATGATGATAATAATAATAATAATAATAATAATAATAATAATAATAATAATAATATAATCTGGGCCCAAGCCAATCATTTCTTTACATGCAATCAATAAAAAACAATAAAACCTCAATAAAACCTGCATTCTAAGTGGATGTTGAGAAAGAGCTTTATAGTAGATGCAGGAATACAGTCAATACAGGATGGCGGTATGAATAACTTTCATTCAAATCAGAGAAAGAATATAAATGACCTAATTTTAGAGGGATTTCTCAAATGGTAGAAACAAGGTTAAAAAAAATTTCTTTATACTCAGAAAGAATAAAGAACGACTGACATTTCTGGACGTTTCTGACTCCTCTGCCCTAGTTACCAGAGATTTTCATGAATTTTACAGGTTACTTTTGGTTCTGCCAAATGTAACAAGCTCAATTTAACATTCAACCATCATCATTAAGTTGACAAGTTTCTTCTCTTAAACCATTCTTAAGCCACGGCGCCATAAAGGTGCACTTTCAAAACAGTGTCTGGGAGGAAACTGGGACACATGCTTGGCCAGGCTGGTCAGGAGCTGGTCTAAACTAGTAGCTGGCTAGCTAAGGGGTCCAAACTGGTCAACTAGGTAGTAGCTGTTTATTATCTCAATTTGAGGCAAGTGTTGTGAAAATGCATAAATCACCTCCAAAACAAACATGTTTTCTACGTGACAAGATTTTGAAAGAGAAACCCAACAAACACAATTTGATAATTGGTCGTAAATTAAAGCCTGACTACACTTTGGCTCTGGAGGAGCTCACTGGACCAGCCTACTTCTCGCCATAAAGCGGCTCTTGCAGAACGTTATCACAGAAGCAAGATTGAAGTGGAGAGGATCAGTGCCTCGGTGAAGTCCACATCACTGGAGCGGGTACGAAAGACCAGCCAGACATTTAGAATTTTTGCTGAAGTTCCTTCCTTCTGTAGAAAAATGTCTTTGATGCATGGATAGCTGTAGGCTAATCATGTTTGGTTTACTACCTCTACGATGTGGCTGACGTGCTACAGTGGCTACGTTTTTATTGTAACAACAGACTGGGATGAAAAGCGCAGCACACAGGAAGCAGAAGGGGAGGAGCATTCTACCCGACACTGGCCTTACTGGGCGGCCAACTTCCTGTAAGTCAGACTATACAAGTAGTAACACTAGCAGCAAAAGTAGTACTAGAGCACTTCTACTGCACTATTCTTGACAACGTTACAAAGTGTAATCAGAGGGAGATGGAAAAGAGAGTCACTTTACCTGAACGTGGTGTATGTGGTTGGGGCCTCTTCTTCATTTTAAAAGGCACACTTGTGAAGAGGGCCGGAAATATCAGGCTAGCCGGTGCCAAACTTGCTGACGTGTTTCAGCCATATTGGACTTCATCAGGGCATCGTGAGCTTGGAGAAGAGGCCCCAACCGCACACATCTCTTTCCCACCCGCCTCTGATTACTGTGTTTCCCATCAAAGAGCAACTTGTATACAACACTACTTTCTTTCACACACACTGAGCACGGCAGGGTATTTTTTTTTGTTGTTGCAATTTTCAAAGTTACAAAGTGTTTTGCCACAAAAGCACAAAATAAGATAACGCTTATGAAACAATGACAGATAAAACACAAACACATTATAGAATCAGCAAGAACAAAAAACTACAGGCAGCCGGCATTACTGGTTCTGCAGATATCACAGTTGTTTTCCAGTGTTATCCAAAGCCGGTATGTACTCAACCACTGAGATGTTTTTAGATACATTCCACTGAATATGACAGAGAGGACCAATTTGGCCAGCAGGGAGTCTCATTGATTGGTGCAGTGGTAAAAGGGGAGGAGAGGGGGAGGGGGTATCTCATCATCAATGTCAGTTCTTTAGGAGCGATGCACATTGACACTCAGAGAAAGTAATGGCCTCGGCTCACCTGATGAGCATCCAGATCGATGATGGTAGCCCTGGAGACACCTTCCACTCTCTCGAACAGAAACTGAGAGATGAAGGGAAAACATTATCTTTCTCTCTGGAGGCGGCACAGTTTTACCAACCTCGTTGAGAGGCTGGTGAAGCTGTGATGCTCCCGTATTCAACGGGTTACTGAGGCACGGAAACATCTCGGTCTTCCGACTGTGGAAACTCACGAGTCGTGCAGCATCATGGGTACATTTTGATGTGAATTCAATTTTAAATGGTGGCGAGCAGTTTTTATTATTACTACTGGGATCATCATTTCTTTTCCCTGTATTAGAGATTACCTGTACTTTTTTGCTGGCAGCCTGTGGTTGGGCTGCCACAGATAGAGAGGGATATTATGTCATCTAGTTTTTATTCATAGCAACAACAATACTCAATAAATAGGGTAACAAAGGTGCATGTAAACAGGTCTTAAGCTAACAGGTCTTGACCTTAAGGTCTTAACCGAATTAAGACCTTAGTCAGTCTTACCTTGATGGCTAGCGTGATGTCAGCATAGGCACAAAAGCCCCCTCCCTTGTCACTAGAGCAGTGGTGGAAGCCTCCCCCTGGGACACAGAGAGGCCAGTGGCTCAATGTCAGGGCCATTAGATGACAGGCAGAGCATCCGAAAAGTCTATTACTCAGAAAGAGCCGTAATTGGCTCCTTTAACAAAGCTGCTATTGAGTTGATTGCCGGCTACAAGAATGGCTGTTGTTACCCCCGTGGAACAACAATGCACGTATCGACGCCAGAATGAGGCTCGGTCAATCGCCACTGAAATGCGCGAAGAAGGGCCACGGACACGGTGGCAGGGAAGGCTTGAGAGGAGGCTCCCTAATTGGGATGATAGTCATTCATTCAGGTTAAGAGCTAAAGGCGTCCTCTGCTCTGCTATGCTTATGTTCATTAAACTACAGTGTAGAGCAGAATCTTAATACAGGGGGATAAGGGGATAGGTGAAATATGATTACCATTTATTGTCTGGCCTCCTTTTTCTTTTCTTTATTAGGCCTCTACATCCTCGTCGTGGTGAGAGACACAGTGTGCAGATCTCGGCCGCATCTGAACGGCCTTTATATCTCCATTATAATCATGTTTATTGATGCAGAACAACCTTTTCCTGATTCATCAACGGAAGGTGTGAAGTAGCTGAGTAAGCAGGAGGCGGCGAGTAAAAGTCTGATGTTGCTTTTTTTTTTTTTTTCCACGCTCCCAACTTGGCACAAACCAGAAGTAAAAAAAATTTTTTTTAAAAGGATGACCCTGTGTTTTCAACCGAAGACCTCCCGCTCATCACGGTGGGGGGAATCGGCCCGGACACTGATATGTGTCAGAGAGGAAATGCAAAAACCTCAGGCTATCTACCTCGTCAAATATGGTATCTAGATGAATTTCTTGGACATTTTACGCTTCATTTTTCCAATAGTGTGCCGCATTCAATTAAAGGGGGAAATGGTTCAGTGTTGAAATAGGTTATGTCTTCGCCCAAGGACTGTGCTGCATTGACTGCTGTCTCTCATATCCAACCAAGAGAGACGAGTTTGTCCTACCCACAACCTCGGAAGTCTTTCAGTTCCGTTGTAAATGAGTCGAGAAAGGGGGTTGAGAGAAATGGCAAAAGATTGCTTTGTAGAGATGAGGACACATTTTTTGGACTGAGAAGTACTGGGGCCCGCTGTATCAAAAAACCTAATTTAGATCAGAAGAAGTTCAGATAATTGTCAGACGAGTTTGGAAAGTCTCCAGCTCGGTGTCAAAGGAGGCGGTCCGCATGACACCACAGATCAGAGTCTTCGGGTGAGTATCTGCAGACTGGACTGTCCTACACCGTGAGGGGTAACTTGTGACTTCTGAAATTGAGCGATGCGCTGCGATCCGACTGTGATTTAAAAAGACAAGTCGCAGCCCTACATCAGACTTCAAAAGCCACCGAGGTATCAGGAAGATGAACTGCTTCGCCATTTATGCCGAGGCACTGTCAGTCAATGCTGCGGCGATCTATCAGGTAAACTATTCTCCCCCCAGAGTCATTTGTGCTCCGGTGCACGAGGATTAATTGTCTATTTATGTGTACGACCAGTGTGTGGGAGGAGTGGAAATGAACTCACCTACATTTATCGCCCATCCACGGTCAATGGCCAGTTTTCCTGCCTGTGGAGGACACGATATTTAAGACAAGAGAGAAAGAAACAGGAATATGATTTATAATGAATACATGCAGGATTCAATTTATACAGGAACATCTTTGCCCTAGACACAAAACAACCACATAATGTTGTTTTTATCACCGTTATTACAGCTCGATTAAAGCATGTTTAATGAAAAAAAAAGAAAAGCAACAACAACAAGAAAGATAAGAACAATAATCAGCAACATCCCTGTACATTAGAAATATGCCCCGAGGCAGTGCATTCAAATGCTACTCTCTAATGCAGGGCATGCACGACAATAAAACACTTAAATGCATATGGCCACCCGACATTAACCCTTCGTTAGTCTTCCCATGCCTAAAAACGAGCCCCAACCTTGGAGAGCAAACAGCCTCTGGGTTTACTACGGAAGCCCTGAGAGTCAAGAGAGGTCCTAACCCTAAACCTCACCTCTCCGAGAATGAAGTGTAATTATGTTTCCACCTGCAGACACAGACCAGGAGAAGTCACACGGTTGCTCTTGGGCTTCTTTGAATTTTGAATTCGGTTGAAAGAAAAGTCATCACATTTCAGTGTGGCACCGTTTTTTCTTTACGGCGTTATCTTTAATGGTCTGGCCTTTGACATGCAACCCTGTCGAGGTGAGATTAGACACAGTACATGCACTTCTGGTTGGAGGGTAGAAGGGTAACCTACTGGTAGGAGAGACTACCCTGTAATCAAAAGGTTACAGGTGTCATCCCTGGATCAGCCAATGAGTCCCTCAACAGCCCAAGTGCCCAGCAAGAGGCTGAACCCCGCTACTAGCTCAGCTTGTAAATCGCTCCGGTCCTTTCATACAGTAGAAACAGTCGGTAATTGTAACTAACACATGTTGAGATCTAATCCTGATGAATATGGTGCATGGCTGTGCATGCTAAGCTCTATACTCATCCTTTCAGAGAAGCCACTGAGGGCTTAGCTAATACACTTCACAAATAAAGGAAATCCTTAGGAATCTTATAAAAACTGAATTGTTGTTCTCAGGGATTGATGGCCAAAAAAAAGTAATCAGACACATAAGCTATAATCGACGAAAGCTCAAGGAAATTCCCCACTGTGTGTTTCCTCTCTCAGAGAAATGCTGTGACGTGCACGGTGACAGCTGCTCATTTCAGAGGCAGGTCCTGGATGAAAAAGCCAGTTCTCTGCTATGTATTCCAGCAGCTCAGCGTGCGGGACGCCTGAGGGGAGGAGATATGAGCTACAGAGATTGTGTGTAAATGCCAGTATGGCTCTGTGATGGAAGAGTAATAACAAACATTAGCATGTATGCACACACACTGTCTAAACCACTCAACTGTGTCTGGGGAAAAACAGGAACTCAGTGTAACGGGTCGTACCAGGCATCTCTTTTTACAGCCCTTTAATTTCATCTGCGCGATCTCATGAAACATCGGTAATAGAATGAAGCTCGTCCGGTGAAAAGAAGCCTGGAAATCATTTAAAATGATATTAAGTGTATGCAACTTGGTCATGGATTTGACTGGCAGTCGTTTCAGAAACCCTTATAGTGTCCCTTCATTTCCAAACACTAATGGGCTCATGTGCATTCAAGTCCGTGGCCGTAGTTGAATCTTATTAGCTCTTTTTCCACGATTCCTTATTCCTCCTTTCTGCATAACAAGCCTAATAGAGACAGCTCTCACTTCTCTCGTCATGCTCTACTGCATACACAGCAGGTGACACAAAGGGGACGGCATCAATCAAGAGTTTTTACGTTATAGCGAGTGGAAGAAGAGGGAGACTCAGAAACAAATCCCCAACAAAATGCCCGATAGGGGAAAAGGAATCACGAACACGTCACAAGTCAGATTTTCAGTGTCAATTTGTCTATACAAAGTAAATCAGCCTTTTGCTTCACCAGTATCAACCATGTTGGACACAATTATATGGGTAAAATCTTTAAAAACTTTATAGCACAATGTAAGTTATTAGCAGTTATGGCCAATACAAAGCACTGTTGATCTATACCTCAAACACCTGATGAAGGTATCATGGATGTCCCACTTTTCACATTCTTTCTCCCTTGCTGCTGCACGGTCACTCCCAAACAGAAAAAGTTTAGAAAATACTTCTTGTCCAATAGCTGAGAGATGCGCGGTGCAGAGACTTGTACAATGGCCGCCACCTCACAGGGCTGTGTAGCTTCAACAACAGTAAATGTCATACTTTTTTTCTTCTTCTTTTCTATTAAGTGGCAATTTCATGGATTTCAATTCCACTCAGTGGATGTGCTGCTTGTACTGTAAGAGGCCCTGGGAGTTTCCCCATCACAGATGTTCAGTGTTGAAAGCAACTTGTTCCTCCCCAGGTTATCATCTATCAGCGAGGGCTGAAGAATTGGGCGATGCAAAATGTTATTTTGACCCCCAAATACGAAACATCAAATGAAACTATTTTCCCGAAGAAAACACCTGAAGGTGACGCAGGCTTTCTAATGGTAAACTAAACAATGTGAATGTCTCTTGTAGCATTTTGTACTACGAAGGGTATGGCATTTCTCTTTTGAAGTACTAAATGTCATCTGCAAATACAAGCACAACAATAAATTCTCCTCGTCTCAGCAGGTTTTACCATAACAAACATAAAGCAGTGTTTGGTGTGCAACAGCCTGGTAAATCTAAAATCCATGGAGCTCATCACCTCACTGCCAGCATCGTGATCCATATGCTTTAGGCTATGGACTGATGTGGATTTGCAGCAGTAGACAGACAGACAGGAAATCCCAGGTGAGAGAGGAGGGATGACGTAGGTCCTGGGCCGGACTCGAACCCAAGATGTTTTAGTTATGTGGTTTATGTGGTTATGTGTACCAGGACGCACAAGAGAAAGGATTCTTGAGATAAAGGTGTAGATGCTAACATGTGACATATACAATGATAATAAGCTCACACCATATGAAGTATAGTGCAACAGTATTTTCTTTGAGATCTTTCTCTAATCTCATGGTTTCATTCTCAGGAGAGTTAAATAAGACTTATTTGAGATCTTTTGGAGATCTCGTTTCGATCATTCTATCGTTTCGAGTGAGATCAACATGAGCTGTTATGTGAAATAGGAGAAAATGCTTTTAGTCTCATCTTAGTCTTAAAAAGAGCTCATTTGTGTCAAGGAGACATAAAATATAGAAACAGAATAGAATAGAAATATGAGATCTCTTCTTGGATTTTGCTTTCCTATGACTCTTCTCAAGCTACAACTGTGTGTTGGAGTAGAGACTAGTATTAAAGACAAGACATTACATTTAGAAAGAAATCTACTATCAGACTATGCACTTCAACTTATAATGTTACTGAATGGATCTACACCCACAACACAACAATACAGGTTGCTCTCTTTTTTCTAGCCAGGTTGCTGTATGTATAGTTAGGCATTATTTGCCAGATGTGGTTGCCTGGAGATTTGTGATGCAGCTGCAAACTTCTATTACTATATAAAAGTAACAGAGCAAATACTGGACTGTTAATTTGTACTTATCAAATAAAAACATGAGGCAAAGACACAAGAGCAAATGAGGCTCTGAGATGTCCTACCATTATTGTCCCCCCAGTCTGTGTCCGCAGGGGCCTCAAAACCTTCCGCTGCACCAGGAAGTTAGGCAGAAACATGAGAGGTGGGATTTCTGTGATGGTTGCCACGACCAGAGACCACTGAAGCAGAAAAAAAACAAAATCACACACACAGAGATGTTTCCGTGACATTACAAAAGCACAGATGGCCCTCAGTTGACCGCAGAGCACAAAAGGCAAATTAGGAAAGCAAAAAAAACGAAATCCCGTGATGTGAGCACACCAGGGTTTGGATACAAGGGTGTAGCAAAGCCAGCTAGGGAATGACATTGTAATGCTGACAATGGGCTCATGCATCGGGTCTGGGCTCTCACATGAAAGCAGTACAGTGTAGAATAAAGCAAATCCATAGCAGTGTACTGAGATACCACTCTCTCTCTCTCTCTCACACTCTCTCTCTCTCGCCCTCCAAGATGGAGTTCTGCATGCAGCAGAGGGGAAAGAGGATAAATACATAGAGTCTTTGAACGTGATGGAACCGCTGTTATCCTGCGGCAAGACACTCCTGCACGAGAGATTTACAACCGCATCTGAGAAGTCCTGCATCGCCAGTGCACGTGGTTGACTGTGGACCGGGCACGCCTATAGCTGAACTGCGTCTTCCCAAAGCCCGCTCTCGAAGTATGAACACTGCAGACCCTAAGCAACTCCTTTGTGTGGCAAATTGCAAAGGGCTGACAAATGCTCACTCAAGGGACTCGGAGAGGAGCTATCGGCTGAATATGCTCCAGCATGACTGATTTGAATGAGAACCTATTCCCCTATGGGACAATCCTCTGCATTTTGATGCTGTACAAGCAGTCTCTCACGCCAACCCCTTGCACAATATGAGATGGAAAATGTCAAGATAGAGGGAACAATAAGCAGGGAATAATTCCACGCGACAATGCCTGATTTATTAAACTGAATCACGTTAACGCTAGCATCAAATCTGACCGTGATTTCCCACAGTGATTATTGATAATAACAGTTTAAAATCCTGATGGATCACTCTCAGATTGCTACCGTAGCCGATCAACCTTTTGCTGTCAGCGCTTCTGAGAGTTGCATGTGATGCAGGAGGAGAAATGGGAGGAAAGAGAAGACGTGAAGGACTGTCGCGAACATGCCGTGCTAGCCCCGGTGAGGGATACATTAAAGAGCGGGAACGCTGGGGAACAAGTCAGCTACCTTTAATCTGCTGAGGTAGCGTTTGGTGTGAACCACCAGCAGATCGTCTTCCGTAGCTTCGCGGGCCTCCACGATATTCCCATCCGTGATGAGCTGCTCCTCTGAGAGAAAAGGCACCATGGGAAAAGGGTACAATAAGGGGGAAGGGCATGAAACCTGTCTTGAAAAAGTGGATTTAAAAAATACTAGCGCTGTTGAGTGAAAGCCTTGTACTATAACAATTTTGGCATAATTCATAAGCATAAGTCTTTTTTTTTAATGAAAATCAGGCAATGTTAGCATGGCGGCGTACATAGTAAATGTACGCAGCATTACTTTTTACACGTTTAAACAGAGAGAGTTGCAAACATTCTGCGCTGCACTAGCTAGCCACGTTGTCAAATGTCACTGACGCAACATTAGCCGTTGCATGGGGCAAAGGAAATCTCGCAGGCGTCCATGTTTCTCCCCCGTTTTTTTCCGGGGGCATCACTGGAAAGCATAAAGGGTGCAATTACGACCTAGAAGTTGTGAATTTCCGACTTCTGACTTTTAATGGAATGCAGCATGTGGCCCATGAAGTACGTTAAGAGAGAAACCCGTTTGTATGCTTTCCAAAAATGCGCTTGATACATTTGCAATATCAGCCAGTTATTCTCTAATTACTGAAAAGTTGAGTTTTGGAAACACAAGGTTTTCCTCTGTCAGCACTGGCACGGTTTTTATTCGCTCTCTGAACTGCTTAAAGTTTTGGGAATCCATTAAAACCGTATACGGCACTTTCTATGGCGCAGATAACCTACAGTGCATTTTGACAACAAGTTTGTGTGAAGTCGTGCCAGTTAGCCAGCTAGTGTTTTCCCTAGACCTTGGATTGAAACCCAGGCCGGGTCTGATGTACTGTACTTGCACAGATTCCCAGAGGGAGTTTTCTCTAATTATCTCTGCTCTATTGCTCTACCTTTCCCCTCTCCACCAGCTAAACCTCACCTCTCTACTCATTGCCTCTCTCCGCTTTGTTCTCTGCCTCTCCTCTCCTCTCTGATCCACCGTGACTGAGATATTCCATATACATCAGCTCAGGCAGAAGTCCTCCCCCATCTGCCAGTGTGTTTCATTGTCCTACCTTTTAAGAAGTGAATGACTTTCCCCCACTTTCCTGCATCGAACGGATGGAGCTTTTCAAGGCCCATAAAGGTGATGTTGTAGTCTGGATGGTACACAATGGGCATACAGGTTCGCGGAACATTGGCGTGCAGTGCAGTGTGATGAGAGCTGAAAAATACAATTCATAAGCAGTGATTTCCCTAGTGGTCTAATAAGTACTGTTGGGGCTGTCTTGCTGTTTGTTTTTGCTTACCTGTTTTTCCCTTGTTCTTCTTTATGAGACATTTTTTTCCAGGCATTTCTACTTTCATCTGTAAATGAAAAATGAACAACTGACAATTAAATCATATGCATGCAGCAACAACTGTACATTCTTACAAACTAATTCAATATAAATAATTCTGATACAATATAATAATAATATATATAATATAATAATGATTCAAATTTGAGGAAAAAGCTTTATTGTAGCCATTCAATGTGCAGAAAAAGTGAAGATTATCAGTTAATTGTACTGACAAGGATGGGGAGGGCGTGTGTGTGGAAAAAAACTACATGACCCAGAATGTTCCCATAATTCGCGCATGCGCCATGGCATGTAAACATTTCTAAAGACGCAATGGCATAAGGAAACGTTTCTCCCGACACAAAGCCTCCCTGCTACCCATATGTGTTTTTTTGTTGGCGACATCTGATGATTTACAGCTCGACGCAATGTTAGCATGGCACTGCTACATGAGCTAATATGAGAAATAACCTCGATGGGATAGAAACCACTGCTTCAAATCACACGATTGTGTTGACTCACCAATAGATGCTGGCAATAGTCACTTGCGACTTTCAGTGTGCCGTTCCCGAAAGCATTTAGCTGGGATATATATACTACTCTAACAGAAAGAGAAATTCATTCTCGGCAGGACTTCTACGACAGTGTCCTCCTCGCGCCCTCCCTCCAGCTCCACCACTAGGTAGAAAACGTAACGCATGTTGGCCACAAGTTCCGTCACTTACGCTCGTTGCGCACTTGCAATGTAAAGCGCTGTTTGGATGAAATGTGAAGGAAAATAAATGAGATTTTCATTATAACTCGACAAAATACCTCATTATTCCATCATTATTATACTCTTTTACCTCTGTAAAGCTTTTGGCACTCTGTCTGAGCCGATCGTATTATTTTCGTAATGGTTCCACTAGTCTAATACTGTAGGCACACTGATCAGTAATCCATATTTAATAACCACTCGTGACTGCTAGTAACAACTGTAACTTAATCCATATAGTAATCCATCCTCTTTCGCCATGTTTCCCATGAATTCAATAGTTTTAACTTGTTAAAACTGTCAGCAGGATAACAAGTATTTCGGTTCTATTGCTTTATTCTTTAGATTATTTCTACTATTTTCAGCCCTCTGATTTTATATTCTATTGTTTATATTGTGTTTGTCTTTCCCTGCTGGATCCTATTGCTTTTGCTGCTGCAACGGCTGAATCAATAAAGTTTCATCTTCAAGTCGCATGTGCAGCATATTGCCAGTAATAAAACCCCAGAATGTCGCAATATTTCAAATGTCAATCCGTTGACATGTCGCCAGTGTTCCTGAAACTAAAGTGCAGTCTGACTTCAAACACCAGTTTTCTCAAAGGCAAGGCATGGACTGACAGCCAAAATAATATTGCCTGTAATTCATGTGAATTGGATGACTCTAATCCTGCCTATTGGCAGCTGAAGAGGCAAAGGTCTATAAATAGCAGTGTATGTAGCCTAATGGTTATGTAATACATGGTCTGCCTCTGGAATGAGGAAAGACTGATCTCCCTGCTCATTGGCTGGCAATGTGATGAAACCCAAACTTACTATAATATTACTATATGGAATTTCCTATGTGAATTTATAGTAACCTTATTGTACTTTATTGAACCTTAATTTTTTTAAAATCTCTTAATGGTTTCACTGTAATATCCCTATACTATTCCTATAGGTCATTGCTATAGTTTATAGTTTTGATGTGATATCTGTACAGTATGCAGTATCATTTTAAAATGTAGGATGACATTTATTATATAAAAGATATATATATATATATATAATATTACTACAGTACTTTTTCATTTGGAACAGTGTGACCTACAGTAACCATTAGCCACTCTAGCTCTGCAAATGATAAAGGAGATAGGTTATCCAAACACAGAGTGCCTACAGGTAATTGCCAAAATGAAGTGGATCCCTAATATAATTATTTGAACATCCATGGGGATTCCACCATTTGATGTTCTCTTAATGGTGACAGAGACTGTTGTTTTATCGTAGATCTGGTGATTAATACGGCCACGATGGGGCTTTTATTGTTTCATACTCATCCCATAGTGATAATTCATATCCTGTTGCTGGGGGATTTGTCCTTGCAGAAGCGACTGTTTGCCTCACCACAGAAATGCTTCACCATAGGATGACTGAATTAGTGTGATGTGTGATGTACATGTTTACCTCATTTATTATGGCTGTATGTAATGAGAGTCTTGCAAATATTTCCCATAAGCACTATATTGTAGGGTGAGTTTTATGATGCTAGAAGTATCCCCATACAGTTTGGTTCAGTCATACCCATTTGAACGTTGCCAGGAGAGGATAATACAGTTTTCTTCCATTCTTATTGTACAGTGTTTGGCATTTAGACATTTTAATATCAGTGGGTTTCACAGGAATACCACACTGATGATACAGCAGAGATATGAAGCTCTGTCTTTGAAGGGCAGTTGGAGAATTTATTTGGATATGCAATTTAAGTGGTGCACATAAGAGTTCTTCACACGTCCAGGTTAAAAATGATTTACCGTAGACTTGCAGTATTACTGCGAAAGTGCCCTATTCAGATTTTCACATTGCTGATAGACTTTTTCAGCTGCGTAAATATAAATTATTCTTTGCCTGCCAGTTACGATTCTGTCATATGACCTCTGTTTGTTTGTGTACTTGGGTAGAAGTGATTGACATTGCAGGTCCATACCTTCACCGATATGAAGTATGAATAAAATAATTGGCTATTTCAGGATTTTACAGCGGAAGCGGAGGGGCTGCATGATAAATGCACCATTGATTATATCTCAAAAGTAATACCAAAATCTATAACCTGGTATCAATAAAGATCCTCACTCACTGTACTTTATTTGGTGAGATTATCATGACTCCATATGGACAAAACTATGACTCTGGGCTATTTTATAGATGGATGAGAAAGTAACTTCTCAGGAGTCCTCAGGGAGGTATTTAGATTTCCCCCTGTTTTCTAAACCACACCATTATCCATCTGCCCTGCAAAAGCCGGAAGGAGCAATTATCTCATGCAGCAGATGAATATTTCCTTAAAACTGAAGCATGGGATAATATCTCATCTTTCCCTCCCTCTGTACAGACCAAGGAGACTGCTCAAAACATTTGAGTGCACCGCAAAATGCTTTCGGCTTTTTGAAACGTATTCTGCAATCAGTGTTATTATAGGAGAAGTTTAGGATTACAGCAGCGGCAACGCTTTGGGACAGTGTGATTTGATTCTTTAAATGTCCTTAAAGCCTGCAGAGAATATGTTAACCTTTCCAACAGTCGTGAAAGGTTGGTTGTCCTGGTATTGTGGCACAATACGTGGGAATATTCATTGTTTGGATTTGCTAAAGCATAAAAGTGAGGGTTTCACTGATTCACAGAGGTTTTGCTTACAGGTTCGAACATACCAAACAGGTTATGGCTTTGTATTTATTTATCTATCCTTAATGTTGTGAGCCCAGATGTTAAGTTGAGTATATAATGGTTAACAGTTAAATAACACAATGCTCTCTGGGATGAAGATCATCAACAATTTCTAATCTTCTCTTTTCTACTGTTCATGTTTTGAGAGAAATTGTAGACAAGAAAGAGAGTTGACAGGAAATCAGTGTAAATGTAAAATCCTAAAAAAAAAAAAAAAGTACTTTTAATTTTTCATTCCACAACAGAAGAACTGAGCACAGCTTGCACCAACCTGTAGGGTTTATGAGAATACCGGCAGGCAGAGACCCAGCTCGTATCCCCACCCAACATCCTCAAGTCAGAAATCATCACTGTTGCCAGCACAGCAGCCTGAACAACCGTGCCAATACGCCGTTCCTTTATTATCTCTGTTTCAGTCTCTATTATCTCTGTGTTCTTTATTATGATTAGATTCATATTTTATTTATCTGAATGGAATATGATGTATTTTTGCTTTGGCAGGAGCAAACAGCTTATCTTGAAGAAGAAGCTGTGATTAATGCCGAGCTATTCTTTGGGGAGCTGAGTTTCATTCAGAGCTCCTCTGTCATTGAATGCCGGTACAGTACAGTACACCGTATCCTGCTCAATTTTCCAATTGTAAAGCAGGTGCTAAGGTCCTGAAATTTGCTGTGGCAAATGGCAGTCGGGGTAGTACTTCAGATCTCAGACTGCTGGGTGGACAGCTCAGGAGGAAGAGAGTAGGATTTATTTCTACTCAAACACTGGCTCTCAGTTTCCCGTCTGCTCCAGCTGATGTAACAGCATCTGATTTCTAGAGCCTGGCAGTGATCTCGTGAAACACTGGCTTTTTGGTTAACTCCCATTTGCCTCCCCCCTGCCAGCCCTCTGTTGTGGTTCCTTCATGTGCCAAGCCCCAAGCAACTTCACAACGGTCCAGCATCTGGATAATCACACCGGATAAGAGTCCGTGAACTGAGCAGCCCCTTCCTCCTTTTGTTCCAGAACCCACCTTTGAACTTCAGATGCATTGCTATGTTCTATATTGGTAAAAAAACAAACAGTTTAACAGTTGTTACATTAGGCAACTTTGGCAGCCCCAGGTGACCGCGAGAGATAGCATCAAGAGATCCCCAGGTGCTGCCAGACATGCTGGGAGATGTAGTCCCGGTTGGTCGGGCCTGGTACGCCTCCAAAAGGGAGGAGAGCATCTTTACCGGGTGCCTTAACCACTTCATCTGGCTCCTCTTAATGTGGAGGAGCAGCAGCTTGATGCTGAAGTCCTCCCAGATCACTGAGCTCCTCACTCACGGAGAGTGAGGCGAGCCACCCTGCAGAGAAACCTCATCTCGGCCCCTCGTATCCATTCTCATTCTTTCATCCACTACCCAAACCTCATGACTATAAGTGAGGGTCGGCACGAAGACGGACTGGTACATAAAGAGCATTGCTTTGTGGCTCAGCTCTCTCTTCACCGCCATACAACATTGATTCACATTCACATTGTATAGATTCATAAAATGTTGTTCAGCTTGGCGCGTTGTCAAAATCCTGCACGGGGTTTAAATTGTGTGCACGGCATGCCACTGTGCTGCTTCTGGGAGACTTGACCATTGCCACTCAAAGCACCACGGTCCTGACAGAGAATATTCTATGGAACCATGGCAGGGAATAGTAGGTCCACAACATGGACATCAATGGGCTGTCACTTCAGGCTCCCAACCCCTCTTATCCAACCACGCATCTGACAGCTGGTCCCACTTCACCACAACACTCACACACTTGACAGGAGGGTGTAGAAGTGTGGTACAATAAAAAAAAAAAGAGACACCACTCTGTAGCTTTTCTTTGAAGAGGAGGTTGGGAAATGTTTGTCATCACCCTTTTGTAGACCTGGGATGTATTATAGTGTGACCTACAGAAGAGATTCAGTTTCTAGTTCTGTCATGGTTATGTTTCTGTGTCACAGAAAAATAAAACACTGCTGTGTGAAACATTACAGGGATTGGTGCAGAAAATGAGATGAAGCAAGAGTCATGATGCAATGTGACTGATGTGGTTATCGGCGTGTTTGAACACAGCCCAAATAAACCAAATACAAATATGAGTCAATGTTAACTACATGAACACAACTATTCAGGGCAAGATTTCCATACACACACACACACACACAAACCAATTGAAAAAAAATCCATTACAAGTAGATACAAATGATATCTTGTTAGTTGACTGGAAAATATCTTTTGTTGCTCTAAAGACATGATAGTGAATTCTAATTAAATATTGAATTTTTTTTCACACAATGTACTTTTTTTAAAATTAGTGACCGAGTCACTAATTACATGTAGTGAAATGAAAAGTGGCAATGCTCACGAGAATGTGCAAGAGGGCAGTATACATAGTATTTAACAGTAAAAAACCAACACAATATTTACAGTATGTGGGGGAAAACATGTTTGAAGTCACATTTCTGCTGTGAGTCCGTAGCTTGAGCTTGAGTATACTATGTGAGTCTATATCACTTGAACCTTATTGTCTAAAATGACCTTATTGACTTGATAGCTCCAGAGGGCAATGTGACAAAATGCTAAATACATTCCGTAGACATGTAATCAATAATCATTTCCATGCCAGTATTCATGTGTGACTACATCACATGCAGACGATGCAGACGTAAATATAAAGATGGGTAAAGTGACCTCCATTCAGTGATCATTGTAGGGCAAATAAGCATTAATTTATGCTTTTTCCCTTAAAATACACTTTCTTCATATAACTTACATTATTTTTATATATTACGATTAAGATATCTACTACGAGGCCATCGCATGAAGATTTCCGTCAGCCTAAAACTGTGTGTAAACCCTATTTTGCAAATAGAAAGGTAGGGCAGGTCTTAGCGAGGCAATCATATCTTCAATCAGATTCTTTATTCCACAACTGATAACCTGTTAAACCCCTATACTCTCAATCCCAAATGACCTTCTTCTCACTCCCTTTTCTCATTACAAACTTACACACATCAGGCATTACATACATTAAATCTTGCCCTGATAAGAAAATTTGAGCTTCCCTTCTCACCAGGTAAGAGTACCTCTGAGGGCAGCATGGTAAATTTCTCTGTTGTTTACTCCATAGAGCTTGATGAGGTTGTTTGGCAGCTCTACCTGTTCTTTTCATCAACAACCTTTTATAAATGTGTTTTTAACTGCCATTCTGATGTAGTTTTGCCAATTGTTAACACCTCCTTGCAATCTGCCCTGGTACTCTTAAGTCTACTAATACAATTACAAACCAATCTCTAATTTCTTCCTCTCCTCAGTGAGATCCTTGAAAAGATTGTCTATAAACAACTGCATGACTATTTAATCCTCAACAATCTGCATGATGTTTTCCAATCAGGTTTTCATGCCAACCACAGCGCTGAAACAGCACTTGTCAAGATACTTAATGACCTTAGAGTTAATAGTGATGCCAGCAGACTATCTGTTCCAGTATTGTTGGAACTGCGTGCAGCCTTTGATACGGTTGATGCCAGTATCTTAATTCAAAGACTTAAAAAATGGGTCAACCTATCTGGTCCAGTTCTAAATTGGTTTGCTTGAGAGGCTGACATTTCTTTTCTTAGCAATTTTAACAAAGATTGACCTAGTGTGTGGGGTCAATTTTCAGATTTGTCCCTGTTATTCAATCTTTACATGCTTCCTCTTGGTTATGTTATATGAAAGCACAATATGTTATCACAGTTATGCAGATGATACACAACTATACATCTCAACTGTCAGTTGGACATCTCAACTGTCCAACTGTATAGGACATAAACCACTGGACGTCACAAGAGAGAGTATCTCTGTCATGTATCTCAGTATGCTAGTTGCCCATCGGCAGCTAGCAATTTATCTAACGGTAGAAGATAGTCCTTTTAGTTTAGGTAAGTTGACCAACAGGCTAATTTCCCCAAAAGTTAATGTTAATGTAGTCCCTAAATACAATTTACAGGAAAACAGCACATAATGTTAATCATTATATTGTGTAAAAACAATTATCAAAAGTTGATTGAAGGCAGAGTAAGGGAGAAGCTATCACTATTGCAGTCCCTTGACTAGTTCGCACAGAGAAATAATTGTTCTATATCATTAGAAATAATTAAAAACATTGAAAAACCATTGAAATATTAGATATTTTACAGTCACATGATATATTTCAGATTTTTTGATATTTATATATATTTTGGCAGAAAAGTATTTTATTTCATCATAAAAGTAGTTGAAAAATATGAGATTTAAAAAAATATCTAAACATATGCATATTCTATGAAGGTATGTCAACATTAAAGCACTATTCCTGTGTTATCAGATCAAAAAACATATTTACATGCCTATATTCCAGGGTTTTAGTTATTTATTACTGTACTTTAAACATTTCATTGGATAAATCTGGTTTAGGTGATAAAACTGAATCTCCTGACATCCTTTTTAAAGCATTCTGGAAATGAAATCTGTTAAAGGCAAGTGGTTGGTGCATGATCTATGAGTCGTGCTGCCAGCCCTGATGGCAGCTCAGTGGGGCAGTGATAATGAGAAGCTATATTATGGTGTTGGTGTGTGATCCAAACAGGATCAGATAGGATTTGTGTTGAGATCTATGTATTGAGAATTTACTGTGCAGCAGAACCTTGGTATGATATAAACCTCAGGGACATTTCACAATGAAAATCAATCACACAAACAATAATCAACAAGGCTGCAACCTTATATAGCAAAGAGGTGTTCGTATTGTTCAAAATAATCCATAATGTGGCTCAGCTCCCTGCTAACAGCCTTCTCCTTCATTCATCACTCACTAGCCATTTTGTCCGGGACTGTCTAGTGATTGATTGTGTTTATGTTGTGAGCCTGCTGTGTGACTGATGAACTGAAATGTGCGTTTCATTCTATGGAAGAATGTCAATGTTCAGTCTGTGCATGCCACCTTCCACAGAATGAACTGTCAAGTTAAAGCTGCACTAGGCCAATATTTTATAAAACTACCATTTTATCAGCCTAAATCCCAAAGTGGGGCTGCAACAGAGACAAGCATCCCGTCCCCACTAATTGATACACCCTGGATTTACCCAAATGAAATCCTGGTGTCAGGGTGTATACACTTCTCCACCTACAGGAAGTGACGAACAGAAACTACAGCTGAATACATGCTCTAAGCTCTAAGTATATATGTGTATTTTAGCACACAAACCACATCATCACCACAGACTTCTCCACCACCATCCACATGTGCAAGCAAATGCATCAACACACAGAACAAGCCAGATAGAGAATGGAATCAAGAATCATCATCTTATTTCAGTTAGGACCACCAGCGGCTGCTTACGTGATTTATTGCATAAGCAGTGGTAACAAAGCTGTTCTCTGTGTTTTGTCCTTAATGAAGGAGTGGCCTGCCTGATGCTCTGGCTTTATCCTGCCCCATGCAGTTAAACTAATCAGACCATCTCTGGCTGCAGTACTGCATATGCAATCAGACACCAGTCATAATCATATTTCCACATATTTTGTTAACCTGTAAAACCTCAGACAGTACTTACCCATAATTCTGCCCAAAAAATAAAACAACAAAAAAATAAAACAGCAATAGTTTGATGCCTGGAAAATGGGTTTGCCTTTGAGGATTATAATCTCCTGTGTTCAAGTATGTGTGCCTTCTTGTGTGTTTAATTAAAAAGTTACTTGATTATTTTCCAAAGAGTGTCTGCCCCAGTTCTGCTACAGCTCCGCTACTTCCTGCCCAGGGGCGCTATCCCATTGCTCCATTCACTCATGCTATTTTAGTGCATGCTCACTAGTATCCTGATTCAATGGAAAAGATAGGATTTTTGCATGGCGGCTTTCTCCAACGCCCCGTGGCTTGATCAAGTACTGGCCACTACCTCATTTCCAGCACTGGTACAATAAGCAGATAACAGAAGGTCAGTCGCTAATAGGCTAGCCTGTGTGAATAGAAGTACAAGCAGCAATGCTGTTTTAGAGACCTTAGTGAACCAAAAGTCACACATTTGAGAGGTAAGCATTCAAAACTAAGTGAAATAAGAATATCCTGATGTACACCACGGCCCAGAATCGCCTCAATATGTGCTGGCCGCGCTCTCTATGGAGAAAAACAAAAGATTTATTGTGAAATTTGTATCCCTTAAAAACAAAGGAGCGGACTCTGCAAAACCAAAAATGTGCAGCTCCAGGTTAAGCTTTTGATGTTATTTAGATGCTCGTGAATGCTGAAGTGAAATAATCATGAAAAGACTGAAATGTTCAGAAATGAAGGGTATTCAATTGTCCTTGCTATGTTTGATATGTAAAGTTGTAGTTTGTGTGCAGAATGTAACTTTCGGGTTATTTCAGGTTGAATTTAATACACGGCAATAAATACCACAGTATCCTAAAGAAGGTTTATTATGTGTGATAATTATGTGGATGTAGGACATATCTTTTGTGAGGGATTACTGGCTGGGGGGAGCCGAAGTCTTTCTTTACTACTCCTACCAGCGTTTAGCTCTGAACATAATTCTCCAGCAATATTCAGCCATTATAACCGACTGTCAAAACATGCAGTGATAATTCAAAGTTTGCATGTAAAAAGCAGTGCAGAGGCTGCCAGTCTTCTCTGAGATGGTCTTATCTGTTCATGGCCATTATACTAATGTCTCAGAATCAATGGTAATGAGTCATAATACATTTTAAACAGCCAATAATGCAATATCAACCAAATCAAACATCCAATCCAAACTTGTGCCTTATGTCTTGACGGTTATACTTCATTCTGAAATGTTTCCCCTGACACACAAAATTGCAGATTTAGATCAACCAACAGCATCTCCTGGACCTACCTGACATTTTACGCTCCACATTCTCTGCACCACTATTATCTATGTCCTTTGAACAAGTGCCAAAACCTCTACCTGTCACAGCCTGTGGTATATGGGCTTTTAACATCAGTTTTAGAAGTCACAGGGCGGGGTTCGAGAGATGAGTCATATTATCGTAAAAAACAAAGAGATTCTGGCAGCGTCGCGTGTCTGAACTTTCTCATGATATCCCATTTATCTTAATTATCTCAATTCTGATTTCTGCAGAATTTTAACATTGCATGCAAATTCCAGTAGTTCACCCTTAAGGCCTACCTAAGATAACGCTATCTCTTGAATAAAAACCTTTATATTTGAGGTGACATATTTGTGCTGTTTTATTCATAGAGGTCAGAGAACCATGCAATTAGGTGCAAAATTGTCAGGTGATCTTCCTTGAACTCCACTGAGCTCCCACGTGGATGATGATAGGTCCACTGCAAAAACAAAAGCTTTAATGCATATATCCTGTTGATGTTAGTGCACCATGGAATGGATTTGTAATGTCCGGTGACATTTGTACTACTGACTGCTTCAAATGCGGTAAAATCCTATCTTGGCCCGAGACACACCTTCCCTTGTTGGTCCGGATAAAGCGTCTGATCCTACCTTTCACTATTTAGAAGAAGCATTAGAAGCATTAGAGGGTTTACATTCCAGCTGTGGGATTTTAGTAAACCATTCATGATGGATTGTCCTGTACACAGTTGTGAAAAGAAACCCGTTGTGAACCCCTTTTGAAATATTAGAAATTTTTTAAGGAATGCAGGTAATTCAAAAGGGTTCCCAAACCTTTTCTCCCGGCTCTCAGCACGGTATTTAACTGAGATAAACAGAACACATATTGCCACAAGTGTTACATAAGCTGCCGTGATACAGAGCGCAGCTCAAGGTCTCAGCGAGGTTTGTGGCCTCGTGAATACAAGCACAGCGACAGAGCAGTACAATGGAAGGATAATGAGCAGCCAGAAAGCTTCATTAATTCATGCTCTCTCTCTCTCTCTCTCTCTCTCTCTCTCTCTCTCTTGCTCTCTCTACTCAGGGAGAATATTGAATGTTTCCCCTCTTGCCTATTAATTGCTGCCAACATGTCAAGATTCACTAACGGCTGTGGTATACAGTAAGACAGTGTTGCTATTTCCAATCAGCTTGTTTGAAGAAGACCTCAGTATCACGTTGGGGAGTGATGGATTACATGTAATTGGATTACAGTAATCTGATGTCAGTGTGAATCCTGAGAACGAGGATAAAATGAGTCCAAAACATAAAAGTCTTGTTTTTGATGAAAGTTAACAAAATCATTATAGTAGGTGGGTCAAGTCAAGTTTGAATGTTGAAGCTGAGGGCACTTCACTTTTTCCATATCACTTTTATCATAATATTTTGGATTTTGTGTGTTTATTTCTGTTTTTTCACCTTAAAAAATACCCTCCAAACAAACACACATACAATTAAATAAAAAAATAAAGAAGGAAACGCATAGTTACCATGACCCCTTGACCAGTTGTGCTTCATGCTTCAGCGTCACGGGGGTTAATATTTTTAAAGTAACTATGCTTTTCCAGATATGTCTAGAGGCAGATAGGAAACATAATGCATGCTATGATAATGTATTTATTAACATTTCAAGTCAAGCATACATACAACAACAGATAGTCTGGTGGTGATGATGAATGGTGATAAAACAGGCTTGTACATGCTGTTAAATATTACTAATATAGGAGGGTAGGAGAGGGTAGGAGCATCTTTGAATGCTTTGGATGTTTTTGCTTGTTTTAACCATCGCTTCTGCTTCCGTTTTGTTGATTAACACGGATTTGTTTTGTTGTTTTGGTGCTACAGATTTAGTTGGATCCGTCAACATGATCCAAACAGAGTAAATCCTTGTACAACAGACGTACAACAAATATTGAACATAACTGAAATTTCAGTACGTATGCACATTCACTCGTTCTGACTACAATCAAATGTGCTACATACACTCGTGAGACTGGAACGATATCCTTTGATGCACTGGATTTGTAATACAAACTATCTTCACTCCCATCTTTAAACCATATCTCTGCAAACACATGCTCAGTGAATCTATTTAGTTTCCTGCGATAGTCATTTTTCATAAGGCTCCCGCGGTCACATAGCAGCGTTCTGGTAGCCCACTCACGCCTTTACCAGCAGAGATTGTTCAGCACAGCATCGGATCAGCACACACAGTACAATTACACAAGCATGCAATTTTTTAACAGCTCGTTTGTTCATTTAGAAAGTGAAATCTCTCATATAGTCACCAGCCCCCAGTGGGTGCTACAGGCTAGCACTGTGTTCAGATAATATATTGGTATACCACATTCTGTTTAGCACACACACACACACACACACACACATATACAAACATATGGAGCTTATTTTCATTGCCTATTGTCAACACTGTCAGATCTGTTGATTTTAAAAGAAAAGTGCTTGGTGTCATATTTGTGAATAAAGGCCCATCGTTCCTGCCCCAGGGCTTTGGAGCTTAATAGCAAATTAAGGGTGGGCCCCCAATTTATGAAGGGTGCATGCCACCAATGACACAAACCAGCTGTGCCATCATGGCGCTAGATGTACAATACAATTCCCCATTCAAACAGTTTGACTAGCTAGATCTAGATGTTCAGGTTTAAAGGACTATACCGTTCTGTTGGTTTCACCCCCGACTGGACTGGACTGTCACACCAGAGCGACATATTTGCACTTTTTCTTTGCCATTATCTCCATTGCATTTTACATTTCTACTTGCATATTCTGCTGTATATTGTTGTAAATGAAGATGTTCATTACCTGCCTGCCCCTGTTGCACACTGTGGAACCTCACTACCTGCTCTATTCATTGCACCTCATTGCCTCATTGCAGAGTGAAGTGAATTGTCTGCTGTCCATTGTCTAGTCCACAGTCTGGTTGTGTGCTCTGTAATGTCCTATAGTGAGACCTGTATATCCATATGTACCACGTTCATTGTTGGAACTACGCTGCTTGTGTTCACCACCAAGTGCCAAAGCACATTCCTTGTATGCGACCATACTTAGCAATCAAGTCTTTCTGATTCCGATCCAAAAGGGTAGGAGATCTCAATGCTCTGTCAGCCAAGCCCTCCTATGTCTTATTTGTTCTGGGTGGATCTAAGTCACTCTATGGTCAAGATGCTGTACGCTCCTAAAGTGCCCAGCCTCTTTTACAAAGCCTTTGGCTTTTGCTGTATATCCCTTTTCTCCTCCTTCCTTGTGGTAAGAACAGCAGAGTAAGCTGAATGCTTTGTGTGCACTGTGTATAAAAATGGTGCCAAAGCAGGCAGTTCACACATGCAACCAGCTGTCTGTGTGCTCTGCCAACCCTGCAAAGGCCTAGTCATTGACAAAGGAACAGACTGGATTGGAGAGGCTATTTTGGCCCCCAGCATCGCAAAGAACTGTGCAGGACATGATTGGATATTCTACTGCTGAAGCTCACCTGGGAAAGCCTAAGTTGTGTCTAATCACTGTGTGCCCCAGACCTGCAGGTAAGTCAGGGCAGGATCGTCCATGCTCAGAAAGCAACTCAAGTTGCTGGGCCCCTTGGTTACCTAGTGTGACTAGTGGAAGACTAAATGTTTCATAATCTGTGGTTTCTGTTTGGCTTCTTTGTGCTCAAACAGAGAGGCAGTGCCACATGTCTCTGCACTTGGGCCTGAACTTCAGGGTCTTACTCAATATGTGTTCTTGTGCATTTTTGTGTCCTTCTGTTGTAATAACAGCTGAAGTACGAGCACGCAGGACAGATAAAGATCCCAGATGTCTACTTGCATCAGAAGGTGACTTGGCCGATGAGAATGAATGAGAAGCCCCAATATTCACCACTAGAACAATGCATCACATCCACGACAACTATCGACTTGCCATTCATGGATCTGACAATCACATTCAGTGTGGAGACGACTCGGCTGCCGCCCTGTCAGACGCCACAGTTTCTGGACATGACACTCCGGACTCCAGAACTGCTACCCTGGCTTTAACCTTGGAGAGGCAGGAGTTCCTCAGGTCTTGCATCTCCTGCTGTCGTCTTGGGTCAAGAGTTACCTGGAGGCAGTGTCTCTGAATCCTAGACTTAATGGGGACAGCGATCCAGTTAGTTTCTTTAGCTGTCCTGCACACATGCCTGTTGTGCAAAGGTGCAACCTGGTTCTAGCGTGCAGTACTGTATGTATTATGTTCAGTAACTGTTGCTGCTGTAGCTTGTGTGGCTGTGGTGTTTTGATGCAATATTATTTCAAAAAAAAGATATAATCCCAGGCGAAATACTAAAGAGAAGATACAAAAGAAAAAAAATAAAGACTCTAGTCTACTTCTGCAAAATATACAACACAGTATTGCAAGTGTGTGCGCACTGGGACTGGTGTTACTAAGCAGTGAAGCAGCAAATTGTTGGGTATGACAGCTTAATATTTTTTGGACGGGAAGTTCTTGTTGTAATTTTTTGACTGTGCCAGAAATGTGCTTTTGTGTGAGATCCATGTTGTATTGTATGAATGGGACTCGGATTTCCCAGCTAATATAAAGAGGTTGGTACAACCCTGAGCCACAACAAACTTGTTACCAGAAACACGTAGAGCCTCGCAGAGCACAATATCACTGCAAATGGCATCTAACCCAGGATTCTACCATTATTTCCCTAACAGTCTACAAGACTGTGCAGCATCACTGGGTTAGGTACATGAGTGAATTTAGACCTTCATTTTTTCTTCATGCTTCCTGGCAACAATGGGAGGAATCTCTTCTCTGGTGAGACAAATCTATAGGCCAGAGAGTGAAATGGGAACGCAAACCTGAAACTGCCGGCAAGAGCTCAAATCCGGGGAGCCTGCCATGCATCCCCACTCTTAATTGATTTTATTGCTTTGTTTTCTGGTGGCTCACAGCTCATCAGAGGGCTAATGTGCTATATGTACGTGTGCTGGGAGAGGCAGACGGCAGGAGGTCAGGCTGTAGTGAGGAGGCTCTGCAGGGTGCCAACAGGTCACCAACAGACCACTAGGCCACAAGCTGAGCGATGACTGCTTCTTTACACCATACTGACAAAAGGGGGTCTCTGTATGTAATAAACTGTATCGCTGCCCAGAGTTTGCGTTTTTTGTAAATGTGTCTTAATTCCTTTGCAATCTGTTTATGTGCTTTTCTTGTGGGCACAGTGCAGAAAGTAGAAAACTGTGAAACCTGGCCTGTTTCTGATTCATTTTCTGTCCTGCAAAAGAGCATCTATGTACGCTGTCGTCACAGCTCTGTCTGGGAATGAGCCCTCTGCAGTCTCAATGGAACCAATCTCTTATGTGATCAAACTTTAGAGGGACTGCATGCTGCTTTAGCTTTTAGTTGTTTGCAGATTGTGCTATGACTCAGTTCAACCCCATTAAACAGACGCAACCCTATTTGCGAACGCACACTGAAATGTTGAGACTCTAGTAATGAATTAAACGAGGTTGTGTGTGGACCCCCATCAGCTGGGGAGGTAATGGCAAATCAGAACAACTCTCATTTCTGTTCTCCCTTGGAAACCCACCGTTATTGGATTACACCGGTTCCAAAAGGGCCCTAATGCCTCACTTTCAATACTAATCGCCCATCACTAACTGAATTCCTTCTTTAAACTTTATCTGTTTGGAGTTAGTTAAGCATCCTCCCCTTCCTCAACAACTGTCATCAAGGCGCTCTTGAGCAAGGCAGTTCCAGTGGAGCTGCTGAGTTTATCTGCTCCAGTGTGAATCAGGGCATCCCAGAAAAAGCCTCACCTTTCCTGGGTAAATAAAAACAACCCTTATTGAGATTCATATGGGAGCATGCAGTCCAACAGTAACAAATGACTATTGATCTCACAGGGAGAGGAAAATGACTTCTTCTAAAAGTCTTGAATTGAAATAGAATGACTTGAAAATGATATATCAATGCATAATTGCCTGATTGGCACATAGATTTGCACGTCTGACGCACCTTAGCTGTCCACATACCACGGTCTGTTGTGGATTATTGCTTAATTAGACTGTTAATTGAGGACCACCACCTAAAATGCAAAACACGTTCATAAAAGAAAAGAGGACCATAATAAAAAAAAAAATTACGTCCGCAGAATACTGCAGGAATTGCAGAATTTGAGATTTTTTTTACCATGGAACCCTCGGAGGGTTGATATTATTTTCAATGCTTCTTTACTGCATTGCAATGAGTTACTCAGTCACATTAAGCTTCTAAATATGTGATACCTGACTGAACTTGATATTCCATGCTCTCATTTGAGATTTCACTCAACACTTTTCCACCCTTTTCATATGGGACTTGGGTTGAGACTTAGACTCTTTGATGAGAATCAAAGGTGACTTTTTGCACAAGATATTTCATTGATCTATTATGTTCTTAGGGCTTCAGTTAACAGTTATTCTAAAAGCTGTTGTAACACATATTAAGTGAGCACTGAGGAAGCACTTAGTTTGATCTTTCTGGTTTGTGCTGTCCACAACACTGAACAATCTGTGGTACATGATGGCTCCATATGGTGTTGTTCCTGTGGTGTTTTCGCCCCGAGGCTGTGATTCCAACACGTTTAGGTAGTATGTCGTTTTAGATCTTAATTTAGAAGCCTCATGAATTTTTTATCACACACCACTCATAGATCCTTCTACTGGGGGAAATGGAGGCCTTCAGTAAACAAAACCTTAAAGAAGAAAGACCTTAAAGATTATTCCAGTTCAGCAGTTTTCGCTGGTATTCCATTGAGATGCATGACGGCAAAAATGAAGTGACATACATGAGGCATAGCATCTCTATCTGTTTCTCCCTCCTTGATCCCCCTTCTTATCTCTTTCTCTCACTGACTGAGTGTGCGAGTCGCTTTACGTCTGAACCCCATGAGAAGTTCTGCACAAAACCGTGTGATTTCCTCCTATCAGCAGCTTATCTAAACCAGCGCCCCTCCAGTGCAGCCCGACAAGGTTTTAAAAAAAATCTTGACAATGGGATTAATTAGCCCTGCTTTCAGGACTTTAATGCAGCTTTCTTGGAAGGCTTAATAATGCTGTATGGATCTAATTTGCTGCACTTCCTCTGAATGGTGAGCATTCAATGTAAATCTGAATTCATTTCAGGAGCTGCACGTTTGGTTCATGGGTTCACCATGTTGAATAATGGAGTGTTCACGCTGGGATCACACGTAACCTGTAATTCAGTTCATGTTCAAGGATGTTGTGGCTCTGATGTGTGCAGATGAAACTGATTCTACGTGGTTATCAGTTCTAGCATTAGCAGATAAATCTTTGCTGAAACTCTGATTCACAGACATGTTTTTACCAGGAAAACATCATGGAGAGCTTGCAAAAAAGAAAAACAGAGCAAAACAAGACTGGTTGTAGTTCATCAATTCAGACGTGCAGAAACTCAATGCATCTGCAATGGAAGGATGCAGCGGTAATGGATTCTCTCATTTGAAATGGATGAACTTCCACTGGAGTCTAATGCATTCAACACCTTATCTACGCTTCCACCTTAAACCACTTGAGTGGCTGCTGTGTGTGTCACCCCTTACAATAAGCTGTATGAGGTAATAAACTATGACCTCCAATCCATAATCATTATAAGCTAAATGACCACCAATATAAACTAAAATCAATCATATATTTTTTTCATCAAAAGATTCATATCATTTACAGTTTGATACTAGTATGATTATGTCATTCAGAGAAGTGAGTTTATGTGGGTTTACCCTCCACTGCATCTCCGGTCGTGCGATGTAGCGTTACTCTCTTGCGTGCAGGTCCTATAGGCGCTTCTGCTTCCAATACAAACTGCCAGCACTCCACTCGTGTTTAATTAAGTTCCTATATGAGACTTAATTACCTGCACAGGTTAAAGCTTTCAGCGGAGACTTAAGAGAGGGCCTGTCACCTTCTCAGTTAATATCCTCCCGTGGGGATGAATTCAAATTGAGAATAGTTACAGCTATTAGCTACTTTTCTTTGGTTGCACAAAAGCGGTTTTGAACAATCTCAGGAGGTTTTCTTTTCCCTATGAAATAATTGGAGTTAAGGTGCTACGGGACATGAAGGAAGAGAGAGTCATTGGAGATATTATCATAATTTGTCTTCATAAGTGATTTACCTGAGGTTGTTGCTGAGAACTCGCCGCAGAGTGAGTGATGCATCATTCATCTCGCTTTCTCTTGGTGGAAAACTCAGGAGGAGGTCATCAAATTGTTTCTAACTTCAAACAACATAAAGTGGTATTTATTCATGTGTGGGCTTCAAAAAGAAAGCAAAATAAATATATTTTGGGGCTTTTACTGCTGTTGTTGTTTTCCACCGGTTTTATTGTTTTTATTCATTAAGCGCATGGTGTCCTTGTTTATGTGAGGCCCAGATGGTGATAGTAGCACCTAATGTATCATCACACCCACCTTTCTGCCAGACTCTCAGATAACTGGCTTCTCCAGCACGCTCACCGCTCATACCGGCAAACAGCACTGACCAGCGGGTCACTGCATCAGCTAGACAGCCATAATGTTGGTTGTCTAACTGGACCGAGACACATACAGCAAACTACCGCAGTAGCTGCCTATTGACCCCAGTGTGGCCTAAGGATTGTCAGATGGTAGGTAGAACATGACATTTATGCTTCCTTCCCATTGGAAAATCTCCTCTTGTGATACTGAAATGGTTCTGTGGGCCTGAGAGTGGTTCATGGTAGCCATGCAAACAGCAGTGAAATGTAAACACTGCTAATAGGGTAACATATGTTTTGAATCACCTTAAATCATTCATACATCCATTACCTGCGTAATCCTTTTCAGGGGTCATAGGGTGCTAGATGCCAGCATGCATTGGGCAAAAGGCAGTTAGTTAAGCACCCTGGACAGGTCTCCAGGTTTCACACCTATGGGCGATTTACAGTCTCCTATCCACCTGACCCGTAATGTCTTTGGAGTGTGGGAGGAAATCGGAGCTCCCGAGGGAAACCCACCATACATAAAGGGCTGGGGCTGGGTCCTTCTCGCTGTGAGGAGGCAGTGCTAATCAGCTAGCTACCATGCTGCCCCCATGATAAATCAGCATTTATTACACTCATGGTTTCCCCTTTGACTCCCATTCATCTGGCATTAACCACAGCAAACTAAAGGGTGATGGAAGGTGATGTCATCTGGAGGATTCGTCTAGCATTCGTCTAGAAATTTGTGTTTCTAGCAGCCTGTGCCCGCCTCCTATCCCCAAAGGTAAGATGATTGGTATCTCATTGACCTGAAACATTTCTTTCTGAATGCAACTTTGGCAAACAACAAATAGTACAATTATCACAGTTACTTTAAGGAAAAAACAAAAGTGTAAAGCCCAAAAACATTAGATTATCCATTTCCAAAGACAGACCCTTGAGGGTTTATTCCCATCCACATGACCTATGTGAAGGGCTCAAAGAAATGGCAGCCAGGGAAGAGACAGGTCTGAAGTACTCATCACAACTTGACTCTGTTGTTCAAATTCAAGTGGCAACAGAAGAACAAAGACAACTAGGAGGACGAAATTGCAGGGGGCTGCTAGGACACCTTCTGTTCAGCCTGACTTTCAAGTAGTGGCATCTCCTGAGGAGTGTGACGCCTCCCTGAAGGCTGCACGGGTCAGTTGGGGTAGTGGACTTAGTTGATGGCGACCTGTACTGATAGCACGATGGTGAGAATTGTACAGTGTGTATGATGCTTTTCAATGGGAGCTTGTGATACCACACATAGTCCCGCTATACAGTACCCGAAAAGCCCCCGCTGGTTGTTGTTGGTCCCCTGCTTACTTCCAGTGTCTAGGATGGGAACTAGTCAGCTGTATCCCAGCGGAGCCGAGACTACTCTCAAGCCAGAGAACCATCTGAATGTCACATTAAACAAACATCCTTTAATGTAATTTGTTCTCAGTCTCTATGTAATCAACTCGGATGTGCCTCTACAACCATTGTTGAAAGTTGCTTTCCTTAACATTATTGGTGTCTCCTGTTGCATAAAGTTTCACAGTTCTAAGTATTGTGTGTATTGTGTGTTTTATGTGGACCTCAGGAAGATTAGCTGCTGCAGTCGTAGTGGGGATCCTAAAACAGCAATCAGTGTTGGCAATTCTGCAAAAACTGTTTGCATCCTAACAAGGTTTGGTACACTGTCCTATTTTTCTGTCTCTTGTTTGTATATTTGTATATTTGTCTTACTTGCATACTGCGTTTGTTAACCTACTGCAAATATTAAACTAGGAGGCAGAATTTATATCTGAGGAGATGGTGGTTAGTCATATATTTCAATAGGAAAATGGATGAAAATGAACATTGCGATTGATCTTTTGCCTTGATTGTCTGTTAGCATACATAAATGTTTTTTATTTTTTTTTATTTTCTATGTCTATGTTGTTTCTATGTTGGGTGCGAGGGAATCAAACTGTTGTGTCTATGTTGGGTGTGAGGTAATCAAACTGTTGGGTGTGAGGTAATCAAACTGTTGTGTCTATGTTGGGTGTGAGGTAATCAAACTGTTGTGCCTATGTTATGTGTGAGGTAATCAAACTGTTGTGTCCATGTTGGGTGTGAGGGAATCAAACTGTTGTGTCCATGTTGGGTGTGAGGTAATCAAACTGTTGTGTCCATGTTGGGTGTGATGGAATCAAACTGTTGTGTCCATGCTGGGTGTGATGGAATCAAACTGTTGTGTCCATGTTGGGTGTGATGGAATCAAACTGTTGTGTCCATGTTGGGTGTGATGGAATCAAACTGTTGTGTCCATGTTGGGTGTGATGGAATCAAACTGTTGTGTCCATGTTGGGTGTGAGGTAATCAAACCGTTGTGTCTATATTGGGTGTGAGGGAATCAAACTGTTGTGTCCATGTTGGGTGTGAGGGAATCAAACTGTTGTGTCCATGTTGGGTGTGAGGTAATCAAACTGCCCATAGTGGTTGTGTTTCAGTGGTCGGGGATGAGGATGTAACAGCAGCCTCCAATCTGGACAGGCTAGGGATCAGGAGATTGGCCGGGATCATCCTGGAGAATGGTAATTGCCTTCCTGAGGCTCTAGCTCAGTCACACTCTGTCAGACACTCATCTGGCTGCAGACACACAGAGCGTGACCGGTGGAGCAGCGCCCTGGAAAACATGCTGGGTCCGGAGTCCGGGTCGGTCGTAGTCTCAGGCATGTTTTCAGTGCGACTCTGTGTTTAACCAATTGGCCTGTCTGGCATCACAATATTGATTATTATCGGGAAGCGTCAGATCAGTCTGCGAGTCCGAGAGACAGAGGAGAAAATGTTCTGGTGGGATTTGATCCTGCAGTAGGTCAGCAGGAGTGTGCGACTACACGTGGCTGTGGAGGTGAGGTTATTAAACACTACAACAACTCTTGGCACAGGCACAGAGATTATACCTTGATTGCACTGAATTACAAGTTTCATTCAGTTGAGCTGAATGATCCCATTACAGAGGAGTCGTTCATTTAATGATGTTTATTGCAGAGTAAACAAAGCAAACCATTACAGAAGCGAAAGTGTTGCCATGAGTGTCTAAGTGAGTGAATTTGCTTGTTTTCCCACACTGCCTCTGTGAGGTGCATAAACCAACCAAACAAATGCCCAGTGGGGTAATTTCCTAGAACAACATGTGCAAAACGAGCCATTAGTCAACTGAAAATACATGTTCTCATCTGTGGTCAGACATCCGGTGGTGTACAGTGACCAGGCTTGGAAAGAGTACTAAAATGTCCTCTTCAAGTGCTTTGCTGAAATGTTCTTATGTAGAAGTAAAACGACGCTAAAATCTACTAGAAGTAAAATCAGTCAATGGTAACAACAACCAGACTCACACAAACCAATAATGCTGTGGCTGTATGGATGGCTTTTGGGCTAACGTTACACTTAGGTCAAAACATACTCAAGTAAAAGGAAAATTACTGACTTCAGAAAAGGACAAGTACGGGAAAAACAAACTGGTGGCCAACACACTTTGATATGAAATTTCTGGAGTAAACCTAATATATTTCCACTAAAACACTGGAAACCACATGAACACTTGGAAATGGTGAAGTGTCTGGAATCGGTACATGACCCATCCCTGACTACAATGAGTAGCCCAACACAAAGTTGAAGACATATCCTCCAGTAAGACATCATTCCCCGGAGACATCAGACATGCTGTGGGGTCTAAAGGTAAAAATGGACACAGCGGGAGCCTGTATTCCCCAAGCCACATCTAAATCCTGACGCCGTCAACCCGGTTATACTGACCCGCGAACTGGGCCGAGCTCTGCTTCCGCGTGCGCTTCTCGTCGCTGGCTGTCAGCTCGTGGGACGCAGCTGATTTATAGCCGACATGGGCGGAGTGCATATTCCATCTGCTGTGAGAGATAGCTAACATACCTATACCGACAGTGAGGGTGTAGGCAGCGGGAAAAGCAAGCTCCCTCGCTCGGCGCAGCAGTGGTTTCAGAGCGGTGGGGCTTTTTTTCCCCTCCTAAGCTTTTATGGAGCACGGGCTGCCAGAAGCAGCGCTCTCCCGATAATGAGAGCGCGCGAGCACCGGATGAATGGCGCTCAATCATCGTGTTTGCTTGAATCAGATTCCTGAGGCTGATGGCCCAGGTAAAAGTACACAGCATCTTTATTCACACGCCCCCCAGGTAATGAATATATTGGACACTCAAATGTCGACAGTGAATCAACTTCTGACGCAGCTCTGGGCTTTTGCACTGCAAGATAAAGTGTTTGTTAGATGTGTCCTCCCTTTTAGTTTTGTGTAATTAGAAATACTCTCCAGTTGTGACATTCAATATGCATTAAACATGTCTGAGTCCTATTTTAAGTCAATCCTCCATTTCTTTGTCAAGACCATTTTGACTGCTGGCATGTAATAAAACGTCCACTTAGTTTGATCAATTTTTAATATTCTACCAGTGAGGGATGTTTACAAAGCTGAATGTGTCATTTTCCTGAAATGTATGTGGCTGGCTTCAAAGTTTTTTTTTCTTTCACTATGTTGTTCGCAGAATCTTCGGTCTGAAAAAGAAGCAAAAGATATCTTTAATTGCGACTGGCTCTGCTGCTTCTGAAACATTTTTTAAAAACACACCAATTTCACCATTGGCAAAAGCATTTTGTCCAAGAAATATTTGAGCCCAAGTAACATTACCATCCATCAATATTTTATAACAAGAAATAGAGCAAATTTGCCTTGACTGTCCAGTCTTCAATGATGGCATTTAAAAATGGATTGATGTTTGAGGAACCATTTGTTCATTTACTTCTACTTATGGAGGGGTTGGTGCTTCTAGACCATAACTGTCTTTTACTTTTGTTCACATTAGAAGATCTAGTCTCTTTACACAAGTACAATAACAAAAAGTAAGGGATAATCAAACCCAGTAGTGTAGCGCAGGCTGCAGAGTCCAGAAGAATATACTGGTATACATCTGGGCTATATGATTGAATGTGGCTTCAGAAGTGGTGAATGCTTACCCATAAACAAACTTGTTAAGGATGATAAATGTGTGTGTGTGTGTGTGCTGTCCATCTCCAGTGGTGCTAGATAGCTGTAATTAATGTCATGTTTTAGAGTGGGAGTTGGATTATTGCTTGTGGAGAGCAAAAACTGCATTAAAGCCCCAGGAAACTTGCCTTGAAATAGTAAAAATGAATATATGATATCAAAGTTTAGTGTCTAATTAAGCATCCACAAAAATCTGAGTGAAAATAAACTTTCAGAAATATGGTTAGCATATGGTATGTAGTGGTTAGCACTGTCGCCTCACAGCAAGAAGGTTCTGGGTTCAATTCCACCTCCGGGGCCTTTCTGTGTGGAGTTTGCGTGTTCTCCCTGTTCCTGCGTGGGTTCCCTCCGGGTTCTCCGGCTTCCTCCCACAGTCCAAAAACATGCGGCTTAGGATAATTGGTGACGCTAAAATTGCCCGTAGGTATGAATGTGAGTGTGAACGGTTGTTTGTCTCTATGTGTTGGCCCTGTGATGGACTGGCGACCTGTCCAGGGTGTACCCCGCCTTTCGCCCAATGTCGGCTAGGATAGGCTCCAGCCCCCCCCTCCCCCCCCGCCCCGCAACCCGCGACCCTGAACAGGATAAGCGGTGATAGATAATGGATGGATAGTTCAAATGAGTGGGGGGTTCAGGACAGTGGGGTTGAAGTGGGCGTGGTATTTTCTGAGATTTATGATGCAGAGAATTCTTAAATCCAATCATTAAAAAAATGCACGTCAGTTGTCCCGCCCCCAACAGGTGCAACAGCTTGACAGTTTGACATGGGTGGAGCTATCCATCGTGTCGGGATGTCAATCAAATCCTGATCTGACACACCTACACAGTCCTGAGAAATGGTCTAAACAGCTAAATGATGTTTTTGAACGAGGTTTTGTAATATTTCTGAATGTTTACTTTCACTCAGATTTTTGTGGATGCTTAGTTAGACACTAAACTTTGATATCATATATTCATTTTTACTATTTCAAGTTTCCTGGGGCTTTAAGGTCCAACAATGTTTTCAACTCTCTCTTTTTTATTGGAGCATCAAGAATACAATTCCTCAATTGACGTACAAGGTACAGAGAACAGAGCAAAAATAACATTGAACATGTAAGTACAAAAAAAACAAATAACATATAGATGTACAGTACTGTGCAAAAGTCATCCTAAAAAAAAGCGAAGATGTTTTTATTCATACTGTTTGTGCTACACAGCAACAAAAGCTTGTCTTGTCTTGTCTGATGGAGGGACCGACCACCACCCAGGGGGATTTCAGCACCTGTCTCGAGTGTACATGCTGGTGGCTTCAATTCGCTGCCCCGCTGTCAACCCGGGGTGAGACAATGAGGAGTGCACATATCACACTGGAAACCGAAAAAAAAAAAAAATGCTGTTCCGTGCACATCATTGGGTCTTGGTATTCAGCATCCAGGAGAGATGCGACTGTCTAAATTCAATGCATTCAGTCGAGGACACAGAGCTTTTCTCAAACCGCTTTGTCAGCCAGACAAAGAAGCGGGCCAGGCATGCATTTCCTTTGGCTGATTTCCTATCAATATGCATTGTGTTGTCCAAGCCTCTTATCCATTGTATGTCTGAAGATGGCCAATATTTATTGACCAGTCAATATTCTGACCTGACATACTGTACCGTTATGGATTCCTCTCCCTGATTACAGCAATCACATGGGGTATGCAGTGGATAAGCATTTCAAAATGAAAAAGACGTTTTGCTTGAATATTCTCTTCAATAATGCATCTGACTTTTATGAAAATGGCCTAAATAGCACTGAGCACAGCATATGCAAACATAATAATAATATTCCAGCTACTGTACAGTAAAAACATATTTTTTTCTTTTGTCTTATTTTACTTGTAAAGTTGAGTTGGCTGTGAGACCAAGAATTTCATAACCGGTAATGATATTTGCATTGTTATCAACTATATGAAATAAACTTGAAACTTTCCAAGCTAAAAATGGATAATTTAACCCCCCCTCCTCTCTCTCTCCAAACCTCCCCTGCATTTAATCAGAGAAGAGACATTACCTTTAGAAGTTGCCCAAGGATAAAGCTAGCATGCTGCTTGGCCTCTTCGGAGTCAAGGCCCAAGGCCCAATAAAACACAATGATACTGCAGTCAGCCTCACTCAACCTTCACCCAACATTCAGCAAGACATATGTAACACAAAACACACAAAAGAGAGAGAAAGACGAGAGAGAGGGGATGTAGTGTACTGTATCATTGTGCTCAACATTGTGGTCACGTGGGTCTGGGTCTTAGGAGGAGCTTAAAAGGTCCATAAATTTAAATCGTTTTTGAAGAGACCGTGGATAAAAATTATTGGGGTAGATATTAAGTTCATAACTAGCCACTTGAGGGGCTAAAAAAATTTAAGCATCTCCTGCGCTCGGCCAGTGAGGAGGATATAAAACCACATCTTTTCCCTCAGCAACTTGGTTGTTGCAGTGAGGGAAGAAAACTGTCCAAAGTTTTGTGAAAAGGCCACCCCGGGTTGTTTTTTTTTACCTCACAACAGTCAAATTGAAACACAAGTTGTGAGCCGGCGAGTACAACAGACGCTCCCACGTGTGTGTTTCAATTCACCACTCGAGCTGGTTTTTTGCTTTATTGCCCTCTGCAGTGGAGTATGAGGTGAACACTTTCCGTCTGCCCCTTTAATCCTGGAGAATCTGACATTACAGCTGCTCCACTCACTGTTACTGTAGCAAGCTTTGACACAGTGGCCTGTTGTGAGATGAAACTCTCACTTTCATGTGAAGATGAAGACACGACCTCAGCCAGAGCTCTGGAAAACAACTCTCTCTCTAGTGATGGGCACGGCGAAAGACCTGTGTACTTCACCAAAAAAAAAAAAAAGAAACAGCGGGGTCGTCTGTACCAAAAATAAGTCATTATCTCAATTACTGTATGACCAAGGTATTGCATCAGTAAAAATGGAAAAAAACCCTCCTTTCCCTACGACACTACGCCTCTATTATCTCACTTTGCCTTTGATGATTTCTACATGTGAAGGATCACAGACGCTTTACAGTGAATAATACACATTATCATTTTTCCACTTCCTCCTTGGAGATCTGGTGCAATGCATCATAGCAGTTGGCAGGTGAAAGGCACTGAGGATTAGTCTGCTGTATTGTATCAGTCAGTGGCAGGCTGGACAGCAAACGCTTGCAAGCTTGCTCCTCCCCGTGGGTGTTAGTGTCCTGCATTTACCGAAGGAGACCTGGGTGACAGGAATTAATGAAATTCACATATTAGTTACTGCTCATGTGTTAAGATGGAAAAGTTGATTCAAAGATGTCAACCAGACTGAATGTGCTCTGTGCACAGCCAACCACTAGAGGGTGATCACTGTGTACCGGCCCAACAACAGAGCCATCGGTCAACAGCCGCAAACATAAAGGGATAATGACAGGCTTCTTTTGAAAGCAGGTCTTTAGCTCGAGTCTGAACTCATTAAACAGCATAATGGGTGGTATTGACAGGGGCAGTCTTGTGATTAGTCAAGTGTGGTGTGAAGCCCAAACCTGTCACTCTTTGAGTCTCTTAACTAAAATAGAAAACTCCTGATCACGGCTCCGCGGTATTGACTGAACCATCGCTATGAAGTATCACCTCAGCCGTGGGCGAGATCACACTAGCAGCAAACAATTTTCTTCACAGCGATTCAGCACCACCTGCTCTGTATTAACATTAAGACCGAGGCGATCCGATGCTTAAATCGATGGCCGGTGATGCTGAAATGCTGACCGGGGGTGGCAGTGAAGCAGGACCACTGAACGGCTACTTGTCTTTCTGTGTCACATAGTCTATAGGCAAGACAAGAGTCTGGAGATTCACCACTACTTCCCCTAAACATACCTTTCTATTAAAAAAAAAATCATTAAGATGCTTCACCCATGATAGAAAGGCAGGTAGGGGTCAATCCCTTGCTGGATGGCACTTTGGCAGTGGTGGTCCCATGAAGCCATGCACCTTCACAGGTCACGTTCATAAAAGGTTGTTATTCGGTCCTGGCAGGCCGCAACACTCAGCGTTTTTGGCTTGATTTTGTGTAAAAAAAATAGTGCAAAATAATATTTACAAAAAAATATTGAAGGGATTTAGATTCAGAAGGGAACCATTTATTAATCACATTTAGGGTGATAAACACTTTAAAAAGTTACGGTGAGTCCCATTGTTTGAGTGCTTGTGTGTAGCTTCATGACAAACTGAACAAGTTTACCTTTAAATGCTGTATTAATGCTCCTAAAGGGTAATGCTCTGAACCAATGGGAACTCTGACATCGCTCTGAGTGCGCCACTTTGGTACAGAGTACGCTCTGGCATTCACACTACCAATTTACAAACCAAAGGTCAGGTATGCTGAGAATCTGCACCAAGGGACAGTTATGAAAAAAAAATGGAGTAACAAGAAGCTTACTGCTGCGTATGCACATGATCCATTGCGGGCTCCGGTTTTCACTGCTCTGCACCTGCGAGCCTTTGGGAAAAGACAGGGTTTTATATGCAACAAAGGTCATGGGCTTCTATGCCAAAACTATCATGAACATGTGGTATGCACCCTGTATGCCAATATGTCTAATACCCATACTCCCTCTGGAAACCCTCGTGTGCAAGCTGTCTATATCTGTTTTACTTTGTATAGTGTGTGCAATGTTGCAATTAAAAGTCGTTCTTCTAAAAACAGCACATGATCAAACAATAAAAATATTTTCTGGCTTCAAAATTGAAAAGTGTCTATGGCCTTGATTACTGGCTCCCTTTCTAATATGTAGCTGCACAGTGTTTGGCAATGATGACTGCTTTCAAATGTTTATTGTAACCATCAATATGCTTCCTGTACCTTTCTGCTCTGCAACCCACTCCAGTTCACCAAGGGTTAAAGGTTTCCATTGAACTGCACATTTCAGGTCTCTCCATTGGTTCTGCTGGAGGACCCATGACCTTTGATTGACACACAGGTTTCTAACACTGCACATTTCACTCCAACATGGTTGGCAATCTTCTGATTTCATGATGCCCTTAATACTTTCAAGAAGCCCAGTACCCGAGGCAGCAAAGCAGCCCCACAGCATGATGGGACCACCACTGTATTTGACTGTAGGTAGGGTGTTCTTGTCTTTGAAAGATTCATTTCATTGTCTGTAAAAAGAGCCAAAGAGCTCTAATTGGGTTTCATCTGTCCAGCCCTTCTTGGTTCAGTGTCCGATGTATGGTACGGGTTGAGACCATTACCCCAGACCTCTCCAGGTCAGCCTTGAGATCTTGTTGTTTCTTCAGAGGCTTGAACCAACCTTCGATGACATCTGAGATCAGTTTTCCTCTTTCCACCACGTCCAAAGATTCTTAACAATTCCATGAGCAGCAAACTCAATAACATTGTGAACTGTGGAAACAGGAATACCAAGGTCTCTAGAGGTGGCCTTACAGCCTTGAAAGCTTATGTTTGGTGATAATAGTCTTCTGACATCCTCAGACTGATCTTTTCTCTCAGTTTGACAAACAACCAGAGCAGCACAACAGACTGTTTTATCACTTTAAGATGGATAATTGGTTCATTTATACCATGTGGGCACCTGCAACCTGACACAGGTGAGTTGAATTACACTGCAAAAGAGAATCTATTTCCTCCAACAAAATGGATTTCAATTGTTCTAAAGGGTGTCATTAATCATTGTCGTTTTCAATTGTGAAACCATAAAAGATTTTTTTAAATGTTATTCTCATTGAAAGTTGTTTCGATTTCCAAATATTTCAGAGCATATCTAAATATATCTAAAATACAAGGGTGCCAATAGTTTTGGTCAGAACTGTATGAAGATCCATTTGAGCATGGACAGTCTTTCTGAAGGGTTTCTTTATAGCACCAAGAGGGGTCCTGCTATGCAAGCCTAAAGAACCATTTTGTGGTACTGTATAGAACCCTTTTTGTTAAGAGTGTATGGTTATGAGGAGGTATTGCGTGGCCTATACCCATCTTTTTCTTTGATCATGACGAGTATCTATCAACCAAATTACCATTGACCTGCTGTATGGATTATGGGGGAGGGGTCAACGTATCATATCTACCTCTTAAATCACCGAACACAATGTTGAGGTGAGGTCTGAGGACCAACCCAGTCGCTCCAGGCACCTGCTTTCCAACCAATGGCGCGATAGAAGAGCTACCTGTTGAGCAGCACAAGGAATAATCTAACCCAGTCTGTCTTTTTTTTTTTTTTTTTTTTTTTAACCTGGAGTGAGAGGCGAGTGCTGGAACTACATCCCTGAAAGAGTTAAATGGTTTTCCCATGTACGGAGCGGTAGACTGGAGGTTAGTTAGGCTGTTGTGGTGCAGAGCTTGTGGACGCGGCGGCGCACGGCAGCGCACCAACCCGGGCAACTTACCGCCACACCGACCGCTACTACAGAGAGAAAAAACACACGCACACAACCATGTCGGAGCGAAGGAGGATCCCCGGATTGTGCCATTTGACAGCGCTCTGTTTTAGCGCTACCGAGCGAGTGTGAGAGGCTCGAGAAGGCTGCTCTTTTTCTTTTCTCTTTTTTTTTTTTTTTTTTTGGCTGGGTGGATTTCGCTCCCTATGGACGGGCAACGGGGCTTTTACGAGATGGAGAACCCGACCGAGAACCCCAGCAAGGCGGCGGAGTATCTCAAGGAGCTCAATAAAATCATCGAGACCCAACAGGAGCTGATGGAGAAGCAGCGGGTCCGTATTGAGGAGCTGGAGCTCCAAGTGACGGAGCTTTGCAAGGAAAACGCCTGCCTGAAAGAGCAGCACCAGCGGCACCTGGCCACCTGCAGACTCCAGCAGGGCAACCACTCCTCCCTGGGAGCCATCAAGGAGAATGTCGTGCAGGAAAAGTAAGTTGGCTGTCACATTTGGCCACACGGGTTCCGCAGGGCAAGCTGTTGTTAAAAGTTTTGTTTTTTTATCTGCCCTTTCTGTCACCAACTTGGTTGCGAAACCCCCTCACCAGCGGGCGGTTTCTCCGTGTCTCCCCGTCAGGTGTAACCAAGCAAATAAATAGCCGCTTCATCGCCACTTTATATGGATCAGTTTTGTTTGGAAGAGATTTTGCACCGTCTGGGGTGATTTTTCAGTCGCACGCGAACGCACTGTTTACAAGCGTGTTGCGTAATATGTGGCTGGATCCCGTTAGGCGCACTGTTACCACGACCGTGTAATGCCGTGGAAAGCATAAACGACAGCAAACCCTGCTAAAAGCCTGGATCGCTGGCTGTGGGGGTTTTCTTCTTTATTATTATGCGAGGAAAAAATGACGAGCTTTGATTTGGCGTTCTCTAAAACCAAGTTTACGCATCTGAATAGCTTTGCTCCTACTGTATATGCTCGGATAGAGAGCTTATCACTTACACCGCAATCTATCTGCGACGTTATACTTCCCAGACTCTACTAGAACCCCGATGTGATGTGAAAGTGACTGTTAGGGTTGACTTATTTTCCTCACCCAACTGTGGGAGGCTTTTAATTTGAAACGACGCTGGTTGGTTTGGAGACCAACACAAACAGGCATGCTTTTGCATGGCTGCATGGGGTGCCAGAACATTTACGCTTTGTTGTTTGTCGAATGGAAATTTCCGCCCTTTTTCTAATCCTGAACACGTATATGAATCCCTTGGCTGATGCGTTATAGTTGGTTAAATGCAAGTTTTTACTTTAAGTGGATGTATTGCAAAAATCCAAATTGATGAGGGATTTTGGAGCTCTTGTATCGCTCATTGTCATTTTATTAACAGGAGCAGACATCTCCAATTGTGTTAGAGAGCCTCACCTAATAATGGCATGCCTTTACTGTTACCTTTACACTTTTGGTCTGTAGGGCATTGTCATTTCAAAGATATGTACACGGTTTTTGAGTTTGCAAGACGCATCATTTTGCAGCTGTCATGCCATCATAGTTTCCCTCACTACTTCTATCCAGACAAGTTTTGCAGCCTGGCTATTGCCCCTATTGAAAGTATGAAATTTCAGCATCTTGGTGGTGAATTAGCCCCACAGTATAACAGATGGTAAGATGATCTCTGGCACCGAAATGCACAAGTTCAAACACAACTTGTCACATTGCTGCTGCAAAATATTTTCACTCTGAAAAGGTGCATCTGCAGCAGTAACCTAGTTCTGTTTATTTTTTGCAAAGTGTGTAAACACAAGAAATGCAATACTGTAAGGCCTTTTTAACCTATGACATCATTATCATATTTGCTTACTCATCAGTTGTACAATGCTATAAATAGTCATCAGTGCAGAGCAGCACATTGTAGCATGCTTGTTTCTCAGGATTTTCGATCCAGTAGTAGCTTTTCCACACCTGATTGCCAAAGCAAATACAGTTGCAAGGAAATGTTTGTGAACCCTTTTGAATTTCCTGTAGAAATGGCTCCTCAAATAAGGTCTGATCTTCATCTAAGCCAAAACAATAGATAAACACAATGAGGTTTAACAGAATGAGACAGAAAATGTACTTTTGTGTGTTTTTATTGAACATATTGTTCAAACATTAATAGCCTAAGCTGGAAAAAGAACTTCTAGGATGATGACTTCTATGAATGGGGCTGATTTGAAGTGAGGTGAGATGATATTCAGGTGTGGGTTAGAGGTGTCCTGTCATATAAAACCCCACAAAGTTTGGTTACCAACAGAGTCTGCTCTCGAAAAAGAGATCTGTTGAAGTGGAATATGCCCCGGTCAAAAGAAATTTCAGAGGACCTCCAGGGAAGTGTTGTTGAGGCTCATAAGGTTGGAAAAGGCTACAAAAGCATTTGGCTTGGGCCTCCATCAGTCAACAGTCAGACAGACTGAATACAAATGGAGAAAATTCAGAGGAGTGGGCGTCCAGCAAAGCTCATGGTCAAGGAGGTGACAAAGAACCCTTAGTTAACAGCTGAGGATCTGAAGGCATCTCTTCTAACATATGAGTCCACACAAAGAAAAACACTAAAAAAAGAGTGATGTTCATGGGAGGATACCAAGGAGGAAACCACAGCTCTCTACAAGAAAAGATTGCTGCCCATTTCAAGTTTGCCAAAGATCACTTGGATGTACCACAAAGCTACTGGAACAAGGTTCTGTGGACAGATGAGACCAAAAATGTAACTTTTTGACAAAAGGGCACCACCATATTTTAGAGGAGAAAAAACACTGCAGTCAAACACCAAAACATGAAGCATGGTGGAGGGAGCATCATGGTTTGGGGCTGCTTTGCTGCCTCAGGGCCTGGACGGCTTCAATCATTGAGGGAACAGTGAATTCCTAATTGTATCAGGAAATTGTGCAGGAGAATATCAGGGTAACGGTCCGGGGTCTGACGCTTAACAGAGGGTGGGTCATGCAGCGTGACAATGACCCCAAACACAAAACCAAAGCAAAGTCCTGACCTTAACCCTATTGGAATGTAGTGGCATGACCTGAAGCAAGCTGTTCATGGCTTCTCATCCTAAACATATCAATGTACTGAAAAAGTTCTGTCAGGAGGAATGGTCCAAAATACCTCCTAACCGTTGTGCAGGTCTGATCAGCAACTACAGGAAATGTTTGGTTGAGGTTGTTGCTGCTAAAGGAGGTTCCACCAGTTACTAAATCGCATGGTAACATCAAGTTAAGACATGTTTTGTGTTATTGTGTTTATCTATTGTTATGACTTGGTGAAGACCAGACATTTGAGGAGCCATTTATACAGGAATGCAGGTAATTCAAAAAGGTTCACAAACGTTTTCTCACAACTGCAGAGACCAGGGCCAAAGACTCGGTGGTTCATCTCTGTGGTAAAATCAAGCACACACAATATTTGGAGTTTACAGCACTTCATACACAATCTTGTGCCTCATGTTCTGTCAACAGTTGGGCCACGTCAGCTGTTCTCTTTGTGCTGACCACAGTCAGCTGGCAGTCCTGGCCTTGACTAGAAGGCCAATCAGGGAGCTTCAAACCACGTGACCTTGCTACTCTCACTAATCAACAGAGTGACTGAAAGAAGGCCGCCCAGGGATCTGGTTTATTTGGAAATACTGTTTTTTACTAGTGTTCCCTGCACAGTCCAGTGTAAGAGGTGATCTCTTGGCCTACAGAGAAGTGGTAGGGCTGATTTTCTGTTTAGTCTTAATGGGTTCACAACTCACACAAACTCACACACTCCTAACAAGGTCACGTTGCATGTTGAGTAAATATGTCGGTTTGGTCTGCGAACGTTATCAACATTCATTGTATGTTGTAATGCTGCACAGCCAGCATGCTGTTAACACGACTGGGACCTGCAGAATTAAACCACAGCATCGTATGTAGGAAACTGCCTAATAGTTAGAGAACTTGTGACCTAAAATTTGTCGGTTGAAATCCCTGACTGGCTTGCCATCTCCCTCACTGTCCGAGACGTCCTTGGGCAAGGCACTTAATCCCAACCTGGAGCTGCTCAGTGACTAGTGTGGTTGTGCTGGGTAGCTCCCAGCCCTCCCTCCCCCTGCAACTACTCTAGCCATTGCAGTTGTTAGTCAACTTGCTTTTTACAACCTTTATCAAAGGATGTTTAATAGCGGGGATGCTTTTGAACCATTAAAAGTTAACACTGTTAAATACTGAATGAACTGAACTTCTGCCCCTCCCTTTACCGTTGTCAACAAGTGCTCTTCTGTGGATATCGCAGACTTCAGACCAGCACTTAAGGCTGTTTTCAATCAGAGAGATGAGATGACCGGCGTACGGCATCAGTGTCCGTATGTGCAACGCTGTAGGAAGTAGTGGCACACTGGTCAGTGGTACAGAATTCAAAGCAACCCAGAAGTCAGAACAGCAAACCTTGCCTTAGGAGATATGAAAATTGCTAGGGAATATAACTACGTTTTGACTTTATGAGTCGCCGCGTATGCTATAGTTGCTGTGGGCAAGCTGTGAAATGTGCACTGTTTGTAATGCATTTAAAGCCAAAGCAGAAATGCATTTCACACGGAGGACGCTGTAGATTTTGAACCCCGAGGGTGGTCTCGACAGCCTTCCATTTAAACACAGAAGATGAGAAGAATAAATAAACTTTAAAAAGTAGAGTAGCTTGGTTATGAAATATTCATGGTTGCTGTAGGACATAAAACAGATTTGCCATGTTCTGTGATTCCTGCCAATGTTTGCTCTCAATATGTGACATACCGTATGTGTTGCCTGTTATTTCTGTAGCTAAACTATTTATTTGAGGATAAACTAGCAAGTGGGTTTATAAACACTTGCATGTCATCATACGGTGCAGAATCTGGACAGGTACTGGAAGGCAGATGCTAATGGGAAGTTGACATATCAACTGATCCAAAGTGAAGAATTTTTTTTATTTTAGAAATTATTTTATTTATTTTTTATTTTCAGTGAAATGTCACAAATTCCATGGTTACTTTACATGAAGGCTGAACAACAAAACTTTGTATACATGCATCTCCATTTTAATTTTAAGATTTAAGATTTGCTGAACCTTGCTTTGCTTAAGGTTATTTAAAGTTAAAATAGTTTTTAATTGTGCCTGTTTTAATCCTAATCTGATAGGATTTCAAATGAAAACCTTTTATTTCCTTGTATAATGGCAATAACCAAGCTGCTTCATGTTTTATAGAGTGACACTAAACATTTATTTTGATCATTTATATAGCAGTGTATGTTTACGAGGTGTGTGTGTGTGATTGTAGCAAGTGCAGTGAATGACCCGTAGTGGGTTGGGTCAGCGTGTTGGTTCATGAGAAATTGATACCGACTAGAATGAGAATCCATAGAATGCATGAAATGAATTATAGATAGTTTGGATAACAGACATCCCTGAGGCTGAGAAGTGGTACAGTAAGCAAAGTTTGAAGTACGCAGGGTCACGCAGACGACTATATAAGCAGTGCAACACTGTGCAAAAACTACTGGGGGTGATAATAAATAGCATGAGTCTTATTATGAGGCTGTAAAAGATTTGTTTACGGTTTATTTGAAGTTATGATGGTTTAACATTTAAAAATGTGCTTGCAAGTTGGATCGTACTAAAAAATAATTTCTGTTAGATAAGAACTGTCTTTAGTTATAAATGGAGAAAGTTTAGGCCATTGGCTCTCTGCTGAGTTAGATGTGCCCATTGATCATCTTGTGGAAATGTGGGCGCATGGGATATTGTTTACTAGAGCAGAATCCTACAAATTAGAAATATTCTTTTGGAGCTCTTGCCAAGAAATCTTTCATCAGCGGGACACAAGTTTAGTGTTGCAGCGATGGCCAGTCAGGTATCCTATGATAAAGTTTTGAAAGGTTTGCTACACACATGTGGGATGACAGCCTAAGTATTCATTCATTATTTCATTGTCTCTACCTGCTTACTCCTGGTCAGGGTCCTGGAGGGCTGGAGGGTCTCCCAGTATACATTGGGCAGGAGGCTAGGCTAAGTATTGCTTAAAGCTACAATACGCAACTTTTCACCTTGAGGCAGGAAGTGAATTTCTTAGTCCCGCCCTCCTCCCCCTCACTTGGTCAAGTTCCCGCCCCAACTCTTGTCACTCATCTTGATGAGCTTGTGTATCTTGAAACAGTGTTTAGTCTGTAAAGCCACCACCACACACATAAAAGCAGCGTTAATGTTTTTGAACGTAACTTGTCTGCTGCATGTTTTGCCTCACTTTTCTCACTGCTTTCATACATGCAACCCTCGACCCACAGCAAAACCTGCACGCCCCCAAAACGTCCCAAACACCAAAAACAATCTCAGGCAAACAGGAATTTAGGCACGAACACACAGGCTCACAGACCTCGAGTGATAAAGTATAATAATCACTATTTATTTATGATTTGAATGTCAAAAAGTTGCATATATAGCTTTGGGCTAAATTGGAGTATGGGAATGGCTCTATTGGCATCAACACCATAAAGTACACACTGTAGGTACCTATTGAAACAGATGACATCAGAATCTGCTCCCCCGGTGCCACCCGTTCTAGCGCAGATAACATCTTTCCCAAGGATTTTATCAGGTGTGTAAATGGAGGCCATCTATCATTCAGCAGGGACCATCTCTCCTCCAGCTGCAGGACCGATCTGCTACACTGGCCTCACTGCCGCTTGGCCATTATTTCAAATAGGGGGGCCTGAAAGTTCATTGTGGAACAACCTGGAGTTATTTCATCAACTGTCTGTCTAGTCACTTACCAGGTAGGCAAATGTATGCATATCCACATGTATGTCACGCATCGCTATGACAACGGGATGTGCCGGTTGTGGAAGGGAAATACGACATGAACAGGGGCAATTACTGTTAAAGGAGGGCAAATTCATATTTACGTGCAAAGCAATATTTTCAGTCGTCACATTTGTTAAACCTATTGGCCCACGACAGTCCACTCAGTGTTTGGGATCATTACCAACTCTCTCCCAATACACTAGAGAATTAAAGACTAATTGGTGATGTCACACTGTTGAGCAGCCTGGAGTTGGCTTAATTGACAACGAATGAGAGGCTGTGTTTTGGGGCTTACGTGTTAGTGCTATCAATTCTCACCAGGTAATTCACCCAAATCCCCCTTAATGATTGCATGTTTTGTTTTTTTAATCCTTAAATTCTCTATACAGCTGTGTTGTAGTACGCCGTCATGTGACAGGAGCAGGACAAACTCTTTCCTTTCTCTGTGTGGGAGACATTAGACAACCTGTCTGAGAACACTGGAGTACGTTTTGAACCATACCATAGCTCAAAAATAGAGCCGTGTGAACTATAGAAATAGGGACCACCTGTGGCGAACCTGCTGCTCAACGTTTAAAAAAAAAAGATTAGGTGCAGAGACCCTGCAGATCATGTGAGTGTTAGTTCTTTCCTGGTTTGACCCAACGTCTGGAGAATATGTGGTTGAGTCACATTTTGCAGAAGTTGATTGGTTGAAATGGAGCCAGCCTTAAAGGATTGGCGTTCCCCGCTTGGTCCAGAAATGGTTTTGTTGCCAAGGCTGTTTGGTTCCAGTCACCGACATTTTCTCCTTTTTTGTTTTCAAGGAAACTTGATGGTTTAGTTGCCATTGTCTACACTTACTCTTTTTCAAACCCACCTTGCCGTGCAGACTATCCAAGGGTCAGCCGTGATTGTAAATTGCTCTCTCAGTGCCAAAGCATACTAGCAGGTCCACTCAGAAGTGAACTAGTGATGAGGCTTTTGTGTGACATTTTCAGTCCTTGTGTTTTGTGGGTTTGGCCTCATGTTGGTTTGCAAATGATTTGTCTTTAACAGTATCTTGTCAAATACTGTATATTCTCTGTTACCCACTTGAAGACGGCAACCCTATGTCAAGGTTTATGTGTGCTGCAAATGACTTTCATTATGATATCGATTGTCTGTCCCTCAGTCTGTATATTGTGAGTGTGAGGGCACATAGATGCTTTTTACTGTCAGTCTCTGCTCATCTCCACTAGTTTTGTTGTCTACATCTCACCTCCATTTTTCTCATTGTAAGCAATTTAGCAGCATAGTTTAGTTCATTTTTGCTATTAGAAATGTGTATCCTAACCATGTATTCTCGTAAATAGTGGAAATGTGTTGAGTTTGTCAGTTTGGCGTTGTGATCATGCATACGTGTCCGTAATCTTCACGAAACCGGATCGCCCAGAAGAACTCTTATCTCGTGAAGCCACACGGCGGCATTTGAAGGGAATTGATAAACCTATAAGCGTAATCGTACTTTCTTCTTTTCAAAGGAGCGACGTCGACTCTGTTGCCTCGACGTACCAAACCATTACCTGCTCGCAAAAGACGTCACATGAAAAGCTTTGCCAATGTTGTTCACAGCAAACGTGTATCAAATATTTGTGATAGGCACACACACACACACAGCTTGTTGCTCAGGGCCAAATCCATCGTTGAGCCCATGGAGCCAGTCTGGATGTGTTGACATCACAGGGACGTTGGGTCCATTTTCATTTCACTTCATCCGGCAGGGCAGGACTAGAACCAGGGTTTTTTTTTTTACTGGAGGCAAAGATGTGTGTGTTTGTTTAGCGAGCAAGTCTACAGTACATTCACCGCTGACATGGTCGCAATCCAACCTGTCAAAGCATTGAAATCGACTCTCGTAGTAACACACTCAACGCATTAAACCAGCCAACTCTGCTGCAACCTAAGTGAGCAAGCAGTCACTAACAATTTTTACCATAATCTTGAGTCCTACGCTGCAGGGCACTGCGAGCGGTGGAGTGTTTTCATTTTAGCATCCATTATGCACCGTGTTTCATATACGTTATCTGGTCGGGGAGGGGGGGAAGATGGAGTCTGTTATTGCCGTGCTGCCTGCTCACCATGATTGTTGCAGTCAACCTCTGCTTCTCATTCACTTGGGCATTTTGCTAATGTGTTCCTGTGCTCTGATCAGAGTGGGACCATTAGACTCTCCATTGAAAGGCTTCAGATTTTGGATCGTGGTGTAATTGCGTTAATTGCTGCTGTTACATTTCAGTGGATTCTGATGAAGCTCTGTGCAGCTCCCGATTGATTTCATGTTTAAACTATCAAACATGTATGCATCTCACTTTCGATGTTGTATAGCATGTCGTATTGGATATTTTGTGTTGTATGTTACAGTAATGTCAGTAGCAGCTTGCCGTTGCCATCGTCTGAATCTTTGCTGTGTTGTCCGTTTTTGATTGTACCCTTGTAGCAAGTGTGTGTGAAATGTCCTCCGGTAGGAGTTTGTCATGGTTGTGCTGTGCAGCAGAAAGGCTCTGCAGGCTGCCTGACAGGCCCGTGGTAGGTCAGTAAACAAAACCCCTTGGGCTTTCTGACTGCTGGCCCAGCAGAGGGAGAGGCAAGACATGTGTCCACAGGGTGAAGAGGACTGAGAATCCCAGCAGCACTGTCTTCCCTCTCTGACAAGCCACTCAGAGGTGCCTTTCCATTAACCGCCCTCCCACCAATATGTTCCATTCTCTGCATGGGGAGGAAAAAAAGCCAGTTTCAGTTTGATGCGCCTGAAAGGTTTTGGCATATTCAGCGGCGTATTAAGTGGTCTATGACCTCTACAGGACCAACAGGAACTTCGAAAACACGGTGAGGACTCCTGCCACACACGTCTTTGGCACTCTGGATCGGGAGTGTATTGAAGCTCCACTAGTTTTTTGTCTGGGTCAGAAAGTGAAGGCCAGAAGTCTCAGCACCCGGTGAAGTAATCGTTGAGTCATTTGTCTTGATCAACAACCCTATCGACCCCGCTCAGATGCTCTTTTTGTGCAATGGGGGCAGTAAAAATCGTACTTCATGCCCTTTTCAACCAATAAAATGATATTACATGGATATGAACTGGGAGATATGATTGTTTATCCATGAGATGTACTTTCGCAGCATGCATGTTTGGATCTTATACTTCATTAGCAGCACAGTGTCAGTATACTTGGACTGTCTCTGTACTCTGTTTGTGTGTGTCAGCCAGGCATTATGTTTGTCGTTCTGTTTGTGTGGGATCACATCCATTATGAGTCACTGTTCACAGTCATGATGCAGCACTCGGTAGTTAGACTAATAGGAAAAGCGTCGACTGCAAACTAATTGGGTAGAAATCTGACCCTGCTCTTGTCCTGCCTGAAGGCGATAACCGTCCACACACACCGAAAGATTCAGGCAGGCAGGCAGCCGAAGATTTCCAACACTCTTCACAAGCCCAAGGACTCTCGTATTGATTGAGGATCCCCGGATTGTCTTTTTCTCTCCCAAGACCGTCCGGGGTGTCTCTTAACAAGGAGCTTTGCCTTTAGAACGATCTGAAACAGCTCAGCCTGTGTATATATATTTTTTAACTAAGACCGTCTATGTGCTGAGGCATTTATAGACAGGCTCAAAAAAGTCTTCAGTGGAATGCTAAATAGGAAGTGTCAGTGGAGCACTTGTTTTTATCTTTTAAAAGGAGTTTTAATTGACATCTTCCAAAGCAGTCGGTGACATAGATTTTATTATGGCAAACATCTGCGGCTTAAACTATACCTATTTACTCTCTGCCGGGGTCACATCTGATGCCAGCTGCACCCTTGCCTCCCGGAGTATCATAAGCCCATATTTCCAGTTGAAGATCTTTTTCAGATGAAAGGGACTTGAATATGTTCTCACGATAATGAATGTCATGTATTGGCGAGAAAGCTCCTCGCGGTTTTTCTTTGAGAGACGAAGCCTATTGGTTCTTTCAGGGGGCGCCAGATCAGTGTGACTCATCTCATCTCCTCTTTGCCATGCGACCGCCTCGCTCCCAATTAAATCTGTCAGTGATGAAAAGCTGCATTTAATACCTGCACCTACAATAGGTGCACTTTACCTTCTAATGATCCACACTAACATGGAAACTGTGGAGCTTTCAGCAGCGTCTTCTCCAGCAGAGATATACTTTATCTTGGTACATGTGTGAAATCGAGAAGCTGAAGGTGTGTGTGTGTATATATATACCTGAAGGTACATACAGAATGGCCAGAATTATTAGAACACCTGACAGATCTGAAAATATTGACCTTTTCTTGCCTCCAAAACATGATTTCATTTCATAATGTTCATGAAACATGCAGATGGTTGCTCTGACCACAACAAATATCAGATGAAGTGAGTCCTACTGTTTTTATCCACTTTTAACTTTAATATTTGGTATGTCCACCTTTTGCAGCGATTCAAAAGAATCACACAGCTGTGTCCTAAGACTCTTGATCACCATCAATTTAACCACGACAATGATTGTCACACCTGACAATGATTACACAAGTAATTTGGCTTCTTCTGTGAAGGAGCATGATTGTGTGACATTGACAGTGAAATAGGCCTAGCTTGTTTTTTGTAAGGAAAATGACGTAAATCTCCTTATGATGGCTCTATTCTATGGTTTATAGAGCATAATGATGACTTTGTATATATTTCATTCGTTTTATGGGTATTTTAATGGCCAATTGAACAAAAACAACTGAAACCTCTTAAATATGCCAGGTGTTCTAATAATTTTGGCCACCACTGTATATCTACACCTGAAGGTACATATATACCTTCAGCTTCTTGGTGTAAATACTGAATACTGAAAAAAATGTATTCAGTGTTCGAGATGCGATAATGATGCTTATAGGAATAACAAAACTGTAACCTTGATTGAGTTGTTTTTACAAGAGAAACATTGGTACACATTGGTATTGTAAATCTACTTTAATGTAACACCATACATATCTTACTCCATTCATGAGATTATAATCTGAGGTGATGATTGGAGCGTTTTATTTGAACATAGGAACTTAGTTTGGTTCATATAGGCAGGCGAGAACAACGCCATTCAAACTCGGGTGGCACCAAATAGCCACACCGGGCCTCTTCCAACTGAACGGTGGTTCGGTTGGTTAGGAGTGAGAACGTAATCTGATCCAACTGCAGGAAAAGGTTTTACCGGTATAAGTAGATGACGATATCTGATATCGAGCAGTTATTCATACAGCGTAGCATAACAAAATGAACCGAGGGGAAACTGTCCACATGGGATATCGGACGATAGTGTGGTATGAATGGGTCCAACGTGGGAATGACCCATGTTTCACCAACTCGTGCAAACCGTTGAGGGGGGTGCGTGTCTTGCATCAAATTCCCACCTCAGCTCATCTAATTTCAGCTCCTAGGTCCGAGGTGCAGCAGCAACGGCCTCTGTACGCCGAAGGTAAAGCGGCCATGTGATCAAAGTTTGCCCCTAGAGGCTGACCAAAGGTGGGTCTGATCCCACCACCAGTGGAAACCAGTTAGAAGCTGGGCCTTGCTGTGTCCCACATTGCTGTTTATATCCTTGTGTAATTAGCCTTTGATTGATGAGTATAATTTAGATTCATGTAACTCTCCACGGGGGGTTGAGACTGTGTTCCCATGGCCTTTTGAGGGACATCTGCTGGCCTGGGATGCAAGTATCATTCCTGTTTGCGCGTTCACCATCTGATACGGGGCACCGTAACAGTTGGTTTCTAAGACCCAGACCCACGGTGCGTTCCTGTTGTTTGATCATGTGCTGTTAAATCAAACAGATCAACGTGTAAGACCTAATTTTACTATTATTATTTCAGTGGATTATCTCCATAAAATGCAAGGGTGCCAATAATCTTGTCCAGAACTGTATCTATACTGTGTATGCAACATCACTATATTGCAGCGGTCCATGCAAACTAATAGACGAAGATCCCAGAAGTAAGTTTGTAGCATAAAACAAAGTACAGAGTTGATTTCACACCAAGTGGTCAGCCCCAGTCCATGGAATAAATAGAGTTCAAGAGAGAAGTGGTTTAAGACGATGATAATGAAGGCTGGAGACGATTATTACCAAGAGCGTTTGCTATTAGATGGGCACAGAAATTCTTCATTCCTCTAGCTTCATCTAACTGGCATTTTGTTTTATGATCTATTGAAAATGTGAAAGGGAGGTTTGATGGAAAAAAAAAAAAAGCCAAAAAGTGAAAAAACAGCAACATTTAGATTTAAGTCTGCCAAATCATTGCTTGTGCCATTGCTCAGAAATACATATCTCTGTAGCGCTGTCACAGCCGGACTGAGGAAGGATGTCCGCGCACTTGATTCTACAAAGGAAATGAAAGAACACAAAGGCGCTTCCTATGATCGCTCATCATCTCCGATCATCTGGACGGAGAGGCGTGTTCATGTGCCTTCAATCCCCCGGGCTTTGCCGTTGCGCTGTGGTCACAGATGTGAACCCGGTCGCTGTAGCTGGTGTGATCTCTGTGGCTTTAATCCCACAGGTTCCCACAGAGCGCTGCAGCCACGCCGCTTTGGCCGGTCTGAACCGGGATGAACTCGTAAATCCTGTCCTCTGCTCTAGATTGAAGCATTTGTTCTCAGAGGGAGTGGATTATGGCGGCACCTACGACTACAGTTACATAATACCGTGTGTGTTGTCGTCGTCGTCGTTGTTGTTGTTGGAAGAGTCAAGCCTTTCTCTTAAGACAGAAAAATAAATACCGTGCAGATCTTTAAAATATGTGTATATAGACAGCTCTTGGAAAAAAATGAAGAGACCACTCCAAATGATCAGTTTCTCTGGTTTTACTATTTATAGGTATGTGTTTGAGTAAAATGAGCATTTTTGTTATTTATTGTTTTAACTACTGACATGAGTTGTGCTTGTGTTGGACACTGGGATGGAGCGGCTGCCATACATGTAGAGATGCTGATGGTCTCTTCATTTGTTTCCAGAGCTGTATGTGATAGATTGTAAATATGTGTAGCCTGTTCTCAAAGTACTAGTTGTGGTGGGTACTCCTGTATTTACTTCTAAGAGACTGACTTCTCCAGAGCCTTTTTCTCCCCCCTTATCTCGTCCTGGGTGAGCAGTGTATGGCTGCAATATGCCAATCTGGTAGGGTCGGCCATGGGCTGAATAAAACTGCTGCCTGGGTAATGATCTTTGGGCTAGTGTACCTCTACTCTCCTCGCCGCAGGCCTGTGTGTGTGTGTGTGTGTGTGTGTGTGTGTGTGTGTGTGTCAGAGATGGAGAGAATGTGTGTGTGTGTGTGTGTGTGTGTGTGTGTGTGTGTGTGGCGCATACACTGAGCCAGCTGCCCCCTGCCTGTGATTGATAATGTGCCTCATTATTTGTGCCATTTCATCTGAGGCTTCCAGGGAAAGCTTCAAGCTGGGTCTGTCTGTCTGCTTGGAATACCTGCTAATGACTGTGCATACTCCCCCTGACCCCCCCGCCCCCCCCCCAACGCCGGGTGGCCACGCGACAGCCGGAGAGCCAGCGTGCGCAACCTTGGCCTGAGAGGCAGCACACATAAACACGCGCATTCATTCGGACACCTCCTCATACGAACGTCGGCAGGTCCGCTGGGATCCATGTACCAGTGGTTCTCAGTCTGAGGTCTGGGGATCCCCCGGGGGCCCGGAGAGGGTTCCAGAGGGTCCAGAATGAGGAATAGATTATATATAGATAGTTAATTGAATTCACTAGAAATGAGCCCAATTAGAGAATGATTTCACAAAATATTACAGCTCAGTAAAAATAATGGCAATAAATAATGGTTTTAATGGCAGTTTTGAACATTCACATTTCAAGTCCACATTTCATAAAATGACGCAAGCAGCAGCTCCCCACACATGTTGTTGACAGTTACACAATTCAATTTAACAGCAACTGAAAGGTTTCCCTGGGACAAAATCTTGAAAACGTTGTGCGAGCCTCTACCATACATGATCAAGCCTTATAGTTGTGACACAAAAAACCCCCAATTGGTTAAAACAAAACGTTTTATTATCTCTGTCCTATTGTCACCTTGACATTTTAACACTTGCACAGTCACATGACCTCCAAGAGGGAAAAAAAAACAGCCGAGCACAATGACGTAGTAGACGTACATGACCCCGGGGCCGGCTGACAGTCAGCAGGGTTGGCAGGAAGTGGCTGAGGAAGTGAGGTCAGAGCTGCAGCGTGGCTCTGGAAGGGGTCTGAATGACAGGAACAGAGAGGAAGATGGAGATAAGGCAACAGGAAGAGCCTGCTTTTGAAAATCCTGTCTCAACTCCCTGAGTCCTGTCGTTCGGACGGGGGTGGGGGTGGGGGGGGGGGACACTGGAATGACATTCTCCAAAGGGATCGGACCCCTGCTACATTATTAAACAGTCCTCTGGTTTCTAATAACAAGGCTATATTTGCTGGAGGTCTCTAAGCGCCGGCGCTGCAAGACAGATAACTGGAAAAGATTCACAATAAAGATGTGGAAGCAAAATGGAAAGCGCTCCCTTCGGCTGACGCAAACCTGGTCGGGATGGATTTTGAGGTTTTAAAATAGAATTTGCCTCTATTCAGAACTCTTTCATGTTTGAGTCTTCTTATTATTATTGGCATCTCTGCTTTATTGGATAGTGTAGTAGAGCGTATGAGAGAATGATGACTGCTGATCCCCTCTGGATGACGTGCAACATGCAGCGCTAGGTCACGAGCTTGGCAGAGTACATGGTAAACACCACAGCTCGCTGACACGCCGGGTTCCCTGATTCATACCTTATTACATGTCTGGCATCACATTCAGCGCAGCAATCCTCCGACTATGACTTTTAATAAATGTTTTTATTTGGACAGGGAAGGGAGAGGTGAAATACAGAGGTGGATCTCAATACAGATGTAAGCCAGAGCTGGGAAGCGACACGAGGCATGTGGTGGGTGGGGCTTGGTGGGGGGTGGGGGGGTCGGGTGGGTGTCCTGTCTAGTCAATCCCACTTTTACGATCACTTATATGTCCTTAATCGCATTCCTCTGAAGTAAACAGTAACAGGACGGGACACAATACATAGTCAGTTTCATCCAATGTTGTCAAATATCAAAGTTTCTGTGTTGTCGTATTTAGCTGCCAAGTACCTGAGAAATTAGCGCGTGGCCCCGGAACAGTGGAGCGCTGCTCTGGATGGGCAGACGCTCTGGAAGTGGTGGTGTATGTATCGTTGTGGGTGCCTGCCAACTGCATCTCACTGGGGTTTTCACTGCTCCGCTGTTGCCAAGTAGCGTTTTTATAGACTAATGATCGACACTGGTCTTTAGCCCGGTGCATGTTTTTGCATGTGCACACAGGAGCGCATCTGCCCTCAGTCACTATACGCTTTTGGCTTCATGCAATTGTGCGTTTTGTGTGCAGGATTTGTAGCACGCGGTGTAAAATGTGGCGTAGCTTATTCTCGGCAACGATCTCGTTTGTTTACGGTAATTATGCTAATGTGTCTGAATGAATGTGGAAACGGTTGTTCGACGTTCAAATGTAACAAATATTATTTCAGACAAATCGACCAATAAGACATGTCCATTTAAGTACTCCATTAAAGTAGTAGTTGGATTTTTCTAAAGGGGACGATGGCTTGCAGCACAAATACTATCCTGCCATTAGTTGATTGGATGTTTCCCGGGAAGCTCAGGAATTGTTTATTTATTTATTTGCTCCCTATTCCTGCTGGAGGGAATGCTTATTGCATTCATGTAATAAATTGAGACTCTCATCTCATCTGCCACATACGATAGCGCCATGCTAATGGTCAGTAACAAGGTCCTAGCAAGCCCTGCCATGAGAATAATGCCCACGATCAGAGTGAGAGAGAGAATATATGACGTACAGCAAAAAAATGTAAACAACAACAAAATCCAGTGCCTCCAAACTCATCACTCCCCGGCAACGTATTGGCCTCTTTTTACAAAGTGCCTCAAAATAGACCCACAAGACAATAGCTGTTCATTACTCTCTGTGAAGCTGACGCCGTTGCACCGACAGACTGACGCCGACGTGTTTTGATGCTCTCGTCTCTGGGCTACGGCGATGATAGATTTGGATCAGCCGTCCCTTTTTAAAAAAATATTTTTTTTTAATCCATGTTCTTTAATGTAGCAGCCGTCTTTGTACTCCACGTGGATATGAGTTCCCCCCCTGGTCACGATCGTAATGAGGAAGAATATCTCTGCAGTATGTGGGCATATATTAAACACTCTCCTGAAGGCATGAAGGCATTAGTGTTCACACCTCAAATCGTGGTCACAATATGCTGTAGAAAGTGTGCCGGGGGCTCGTATCACACCGCGGCAAATTAAAGCGCTACAGGCGTTCATATCTTGCAATTAAGAGACTTATCCCCTTTCACTGTACAACGTTATAGCTTGATTGCCACACGAACGTGGCAGTGCAGCCATATGCAACTTATCAGGAGCACAACAGTCCAGAATGGCTCTTTTAAAGCTCTTGTAAAAAAAAAAAAAAGTCAAAGCGTTTTCCCTCATGAAATGATTTTTTTTTCTCGGCCCTTTTGATGTGATAAACATAAAGAAAAACCCAATCAAGTGGTTGCAGCCCACATCTTCATCACACAACTCAAAATGTGCCAGTAGGGGTGCGTTTGATCTGACAGTGGAGCTCGCCTTTGAAGGAGATCAAAAATTCTCCATGGTGACATTTTGTCATTTTTAAGTAAAAATAGTGATCCTTTCCTCTTTGACCCCCCCCCAAAAAAAAACAAAAAACCACACACACTCACTGTCTCTCTTTGCATGAATACACATGCACACACATACATGGATACACACATTCTTTGATTGTGATTGAGAATCTGACCCCCCTCTCTCTCTCTCTCTCTCTCTCTCTCTCTCTCTCTCTCTCTCTCATACTCACACACTTTATACGTCTGAGTCAGTGTCGTCTTTCAACCACATTTATACAATCACATGCCAGAAATGTGTTACTCCACTGCCCCAGTATTTCACCGCCGGGCTGAGGGAACACCTCCCGCCCCGGGGGTGGCAGTCCTCGTCTCAGCGTTTGGCTGCAGGGGACGCTAACTGACGGCAGCTACTGTCTTACCTCCGTGATCTGCTCTGCAACTGGGACTGCAGACTGTCTTTGATGGGTTTTTTTGGCTCAGCACTCGCCACACAAGAGTCCCATTGTTGAAGCACACCTCCTCGCCTCACTCGATATAAGTCACTCCTGTTGAAATGTCAGTCATAGGTGCAGATGTTTACATGTTCATGAACATGCACACAGCTGTTTGTATGTCATGTTTGGATCATATTTTATTCTATGTATTTCTGGTATATGTAAGTGTTGGAAGTTCCCTAAAAAAATGATCTATTTGTGTCATCTGGTTTGTTTTGATCTGTCAGTACGGTTGTGTCGTCTACAATATGACTGGAAAACATAATGATGCATTCAGATGCTGCTCAGAAGCTCCCGTAGTTCCCAGTTGGCGGTCTTTTTCATCCGACGAGAGAAACGCAACAATGGCAATACTGACATTTTAGGGTTTTTTACAACATTTTAATATGGAACGGTTTTTAGAAGATAGTTTCAAACAGTCAGCCCAACCCTTTTCAGCATTGTCTATAAAGTGAAACATCAAAGGAGGGTTAAATGGGAGGTTTAATGATGGGAAAAGCAGGAAAATGACTGTAAATATGTTAAAAAACTAACATTTTGAGCCTTTCATAGAGCCATAATACCATTTTTAAGGACCACATTTTATTTAGCTGTTTTTTTCCGCCTTCATTAGCTTTACTTATGCTCTGTGTTTAAATGGAGATTGACTTGCTTCCCTCAGCTCTTTGTTACACGGCGGGGTCACGCGTTGAGGAATCAATAGAAATCCATTTGACATTAGATGAAAGCCCCGGTGTCCCGGTGTCTCCCTCGGTGACGGCGAGCTCCTGCCATCGTTGCATAAACGGACTCGGGAGGGGAGCCGTCGTCTTACTGTCTCGTCAGCGCTCGACTACATTAATCCAGAATAATATTGACGGACTGGCCGGCTTCTCCGTTGCACCTCCAGTTAGCAAACCAGCAAATACTTGTGCTGCTGGTGTGAGCGTTGACCAAGAGGTGGGATTATTACCTCCCGTCCAAACCACACCCTCCCCTTTCTCATCTCAAGTCATTTAGAGGCCCTGCAAGTAACTAGATGGATGGTGTCTGTCTGTCTGTGTGTCAGTTTAGGCAAGGCGAGTTTATGTGTGTAGCACCTTTCATACACAAAGGCGATTCAAAGTGCTTCACATAAATACAGAATAAAATAACATTAACTAGATAAAAAAAGGGGCCTTTTTTTGCTGCCCCTCTTTCAGGGGTACAACCTGGTTTGTGTGGCCCAGGCCGACTAAGAGAGTCCAGCTGGAGCGTTGCCTCTATATGTAACTTTCTCCAAGTCTCTGGCGCACACACACACACACACACACACACACACACACACACACACACACACACACACACACACACACACACACACACACACACACACACACACACACACACATAACCTGCTGGCAGACTGCCCACACTACTGTTCTGCAGTCCAGTCACAGGGGAGATGATAGTATCTTCCAATAAGATGAATAAGATGGTTCATTTCTATTCCATCATGCAGATGGCAAATAGAGGCCGATGTGGGACTAATGTTTTATATTACCTGACATCAAATGCACTTTCTACTCCACTATATTAGGGTTTTTGCAGCAGCAGTCGTTGTCGTTCACACGTAATCTAATTTTAGGTTAAAAAAACAACTCCAAAAGCGTAATCAGTTTGTTTTGTTTAGAATTTGCAGCGTTGTGTTACAAAGGTTTGTCTGGTCTGAAACTGTAATTACATTGGCCTGGTAGGATTCACAGAAGAAGAATTGATTATAGAAGAAGTGTTTGTACTTTTATGGAAGAAGCAAAATTGAAGTTCGGCTCTGTCGCCTGTGTGATGGCTCCCTGTATCTATGAATAATTACCAGTTTAATTTTCCCCTGTGGAACCATCAAAAAACAGGAAATAGACCATTTTTCTTTTTTTTTTTCAGCACAGGCAAAAATGTGAAAAACCAAAAACAGATGTTTCCTGTTGGTTTTCAGGTTTTGTGTTTGTAACGCAAAAGCCCACGAAGGTTACATTCACAATACATGAACCATGAAACGAAGCGTATTGTTCATGGACGCGCAGGGGGCTTTGCATGAGGATGCGCTTGGAGATATTTCAGAATAAAAGCTCTCCAGGAGTAACACACTGAACTCATTGCAATGGTTAGTGGCCATATTTATAGTTGGTGCAAATGATCATGTTTGGCGTTGAGTGTTGAGCATGGTTAGCTAGTTGAGCTAACCATGTAGCCTGTGGAGGAAAAGCCCACCAAAAGTGCGACAGTAACAATCTTGCATGGTAAAACGCTTCTTATCACGTCTTGGGGTCCAGTTCCCCAAGTTTCAAAGATAACATAAATCGGCACTAAATGTCAAAATGAGTTTCTCTTCTCCACTTTCACGCAGATTTGTACAAGAATGAATGTCAGGTGGACTAATTTTCAGCTGGAAAAAGTGACTCACTGTGTTTACACACTAGGAGGAACAGTGAATGTGCATGGAGTCTGGCTGCGTCCTCCCACACTGTGTACTACTGCCACCCTCTCCGGTGATTGTCTTCCTTGGCTGTGATGTATTGCCGGGTGGGTGAAAAGGTTAATTTCATTACCCCGTTGCATTAAACAACTGCAGATTTAATTGACAAAAGGAACAGAGACACAAATGAAAACCTGCCTCGAGATGACCCCGCTATAAACACTGCAGCATCAGGCAGTGAAAGCTTCCCTCTCTTCGCCCCAAAGGGACTCGCATGAGAGAGGGAACAGGACTTTAACAGGGATGAAATATGAGACAAATCACACTTATTGGCTTTTTCCCCACTTTTTGAAACCGAACAACATTGCTTTAAGCACACAAAACAGCTGAGGTGGTCATCGAAACTTATAAAGGCACTTGAGTTCTTTTGAAATAGCGAGGTAAAACTTGGGAATTGTATTGTGTTTTTTAGAAAAGTGTCATGGCATTACAGGTTCTTATAACCAGCGTATTGTGAGATGATTAAATTTGGTTGCTGCGGGTCTTTGGGTCATGTAATGAAAGCCACTTATTGTCAGGCTCATATCATTTAATTGGCTTGGCTGTACCCTCCTGCCAATTCATTACAGCGCGCCCCCGCTCTGGACTGCCCTCGCCCGGCACCGCCATCCAAGATTTCTGCCGTTCCCGTCTCAGCTACTGGGAATACTCCACAATTGCTACAGGCGTGTGTGTGTGTGTGTGTGTGTGTGTGTGTGTGTGTAAGATTTTGCCCGCTTGGCCCAGAACCAAGTAAATTGTGAAACTGCATTTTCAAGCTTGCATGCTTTTTGTTTCTCGATTCGGGAGATCATCTGGACTGAAAATTGACACCGAAGTGGAAAAAGATTGCAAGAAAAAAAATTCCGCCCAGATGAAGACGCGTTCCCAGATGGGAGGGCAGCGGCGCCGTAGAGGAGCACTTGGAAAAGTCCAATACATATAATTCCTCGCAGTCTCATTTATCTGTGATTATTAAAACTTTACACTTGATTGAAAAACTCTGTGGGTCTGGAAAATGTTAATTACACTAATCCTCCCCGTGATTGGTCTGACAGCTGCTGGAGCCCATTGGATTGTCTGGGAAGTCCATTTACCACAAGACTGGTACTGCAGCTTCACTACAAGCAGACGTTTCATCCCTCATCAGCTTCATTAGGCCTGCATGTATTGATTTGTGTGTTGAAGTAGAAGGCGGAAATGAATTCATCGTGATATTTTTGTCTTTGTGGCGAGGAGCACAGTGAAGCTCTTCAGCCTCATTCTGCTGGGAGTCTCTCAAGGTAATTATAGTGAAGAGGTTTTTGCCGTAGTTGCTTTGAATCCCACAATTCTTTGTGTTTTATGCAGAGAGCGTCCTCCACATGGGACCTGGGTCACATTTTAAAAGGGAGGTTAAGGAGCCTGACACAGAGAATGTGATGCGTAGACCCTCTGAGTCTTAACATCTGTGTTGACTGCTTGTTTTATACTAATAGGTGGTATATCTCTTCTTCTACAGCTCAGTTAAATGAAGCAATTCAAGATAGCCAAACTACATATATTTTATACATGTGTATTAGTATCCCATATCAACTCGACGAGTCCCATGAATTTCTTTCCATTCAAAAGCATCTGCTTGATACCGTCCTTGTTTTCTCTTCGATGAGTCAGGCATCGTGGGCGATGCCTGTCCCATCCTGTACTTTCGTGTTGTCTTTTTTTTGTTTGTTTTTACAGATGCCCTTTTTCATGGTCTCTCTCAGTTGAACAAAGAGAGTCATGTGACGCGTACCCACCCATCCATCAGGAAGGAGGAGACAGCAGGAATGTTGCTGTCGGCTCAGAGGGGGCGGGGCCGCGGGGCTTCTTTCCTGTTTGGTCACATACCCTGCAGAGCGGTTATGGTCAATATCACCCAGTGTGATTTTGACAAGAGAGTTGTCTGAGGAACTGGTTGAAAAACTCAGCTAAGGCCTTGACCTTTGCACTCTGATCATTTTCAGTTGCATGTATTGGTGATCTAGGAATGAAAGTTTACTCTACTTTTGCACCCATTGTAAGTCACTTGAACAAGCCAAATGCTTAAAATGAAACGTAAATATCTAACAAGGTGAAGCATGTCGAGAAAATGATGCATCATCTCTCCATGTTTCATCAAAATCAGACCGGTGGTGTAGCAAATATGGCCTTTCAACGTTAGAAGTTTTGACCTTTTTAACCGTAGCGTCCTCGTCATGGCGATCAGTGTAATTCTTTGAAATGCTAGAACACGGCGCCAAAATGTTTCATCAAAACGGCACCGGTCATGTCTCAGATATCACATTTGAGTGTTGGCCTTTTTAATTATGGCGTCATCATTAGGACAACCCATAACTCCCTCCCGGCTCAGCAGCCAGGCCTAAAGTAACCTGTATGGGGATTGAAGCGAACTGGCTAGCCCACATCCTCCCATGATATCATTAACTGGCAATCTCAATCATTTACTCAGTTTGTGTCTGTGACTATCTCGTCTTCCGCCGCTTGTCAGTGAGTTTAAATGGCCCCGAGACTTTCCCCCATCAGCAGGTCTTCGGCGAGGCACTGCTTCACCGCAGTCCGGTTGTTTTGCGGTCCCGCCATTGATTTTGCTTTTGACAAAGGACAGGTTAATCTTTCTGTCGGGTTCTCTCACGCTGACAGCTTCTGATTTCCTTTGGGCATGTCGTCTTGTTTTCAAACAGTTCTTGCTTACCTTGCTCCTTCTGGTGGCCTCCCTCCGCCTGCATGCCGGCGTGTCGTCTGAAGACGGCAGCGGGGAAAGTAGAAGTTCAGAGGTGTCCCGTCGAAGCGGCTCCGTACAAGCAGGGTGCCATTATGTCATTAGTGAAGGATTCGCCAGGTCGCTTTGGTAGCTTTGTCTAAAACAACACGGCATGGATGAAGGTGTCGGGCGGGCTACCTTTTGCCAGGCTTGCTTCACCCACTTCTGTAGAGTGACATTTAATACAGCTCATAGATCACTCTCATTAGTTTAGTATTGAGCACCAGGTGCCAAAAAGCTGACACTCCACCGCTGAGGGGGAGAGCGAGGACAGACAAGAGGCCTATTAGCTGGATGTGGCGGGTTATGAAAGACAAGCGAAGAGTATGAAGGAGTCAGTCAATCCCATTAAGGTTGGCTGGTTACACTCCCCTCTCAGTCGGGGGGCCTAAATTGAAGTGAAAAGAGTCCGAGTGAAGTCGATGTGGACGCCGCGGACAATTTGCCCTCTGCGTGTTTTTTCACTGCCCTGCAAAAGAGGGAATTTTCCACCTCCCCTGTTTTTTTTTTTCCCCAGCGAACTGAACATTCCTCCGAAGCCGCGGCGAGCCACAGTCATGCTGGCATCTGTCATTATACACACGCCTGACCGCACATCTGCCCAAGGTTAAAGAACCAAATAGGTCATTTGGCTTAATTCGGCTTGTAATTTCCTGCGAGGTATGGTTTGTACGGTTGCTGCTTCGTGGGGACAACAATGCGTAGAAAAGGGATCTGCCAACTCCTGTTATAACATCACATCTCTTAAAGAAAGTACTAGATATTGAGCTGAGGGGGAATAGGTTGCACACACAGTTCTGTTTCACAGCCCAGCACGGTATTTGAAGAATATTTTGTCAGTGCCAAGGAACAGCTCAAGGAAACTCGGCATCATTTAGACTGCTTGTAGCCGAGAGTTGCCCAGAGTTTAAAAGTAATGTTGTGGATGTTGGAGTTTCCCATCAGGATTTCTGATGGTCTGCTTCTGATGGTCGGCTTTTCTGTCTGCCAGCCGCTGGGATTTAACTGTCCTAGACTTGCTGGTCTGGAAAAGCAAAGAAGGCAGTTTCACCACTTTAATTGGCAGCTTAGCTTTGCACTGAACTGCCTTCAGTTATGTATGAGACAGTTATTTAGCCAAATGTAATTTCATGCTGCCGATGCAGTTTCATGTCTCTCTTTGACCTGCTCAGAAGTGCAGCATCATGATTTTAGCTTTTGGATGGTGACTTACCTGGACTAAGGTTTCTCTCGTGGAGGCAAAACATTGCATTTGGTTTGCAGACTAGGATGAAAACAAATGCAAACATGTCTTAATGTGCTGCTGATCAGACTGTCTTTGTCATTCACAGATCTGAAAGCGAAGGCTCAAGAAGTGTCAGGTATGTGCTCCCCCCCCCCACTCCCTTTCCTTTCTCGTCACTCTACCTGTAAGCATAGCCTCTTTCCACTGTGTATTTCTCCACGCCACTCTGTCACATCTCATCTAACAAAACCTCATCAACTTTCCCCCGGATCCCATATGGAGTTGAGCTGCTGTGCACCCTCACCTGTCAAGGCCGACTCCGCTCAGACGAAATTATTGTTTGCCTCCAGGAAAAGCAGCAGGAAATGCAGCAGAACGTACAGAGCTCCCTGCAGTGTCTCATTCCCTTTTTTTTCTTAAGTTTATCTGAAAATGTCCTTGATAGTTAACCGGGAGAGTGGAGTGTTGTTTGGCAGTCAGAATACACAGTTGTCCTTCGTCATAGGAACGTATCTTCACTGGATCAACCCTCTGTGGTTTACAGTCTCAGAGACACTCAATCACCGAGCTCAGGCTTTAGGTTGTCTGTCTCACCTCCTTAATCTTCTCCCTCTTCTCTTTTATCCCTCCCCGAGTGTGTGCCTCTAATTTATTGAACCCAGAGCTGATATACTACAAGGTTGTCATTAATAGATCTGGTTGAATGTTTAGATAGAAGCTTAAGTCAGGTTTATTTATAGCGCTCTCTTAAAGTGGTTTGTCTTCACTTTGCAGAAAGCAAGGGACACGAAAACAGTTCAAACAAGGGTACTAAAACCAGAAGTGTGTATGTGTGTGTGTGAGTAGAATTGGGACTACTCGCATTACCAGTCCATGTGAGTAACAGAATGACAGACTGCAGCTGGCACTAAAATGTGTGTGAAATTCGCTTTCTCTTTACCTTGCCAAAACACAGATCATCACACACTCAGTCACTTCCTCCGGTAATATTTACACATCCTTTTAAAACTGACAGTCAACACCTCCACAAGTATCCTGACAAGTATGTTACTATCTGAGCACGTAGCTCCTATACGTGGATCGGAGATGCATTGCATTTACACTTTGTTGTCAATGTGTCCAAATGTGCCTCTGTCATTGGGTGATCAGCTCCACAATGTGTCTTAATACCAGGTGTCCACTGCGATTTCCACTGCACAAACTACTGAAACCTCCTGTGAAGATTCCTGGATGTGAAAATATCCTTATTGAACACAAAGCTAGCGCAGCCTAGGGGCGTCCGCGGTGATGCGGACCCCCGCCTGCCGCTCGTTTCTGATCCCCCTCATATTGCAGGGAAGTTGCGAGGTGCCCCGAGACAAAGTGAGACGTCAGAGAGGAGATGAATGGAAGCCGCGTCCCCCGGAGACACTGAAGTTAGACAGTGTGGACGCCTCGGTCTTTCATAGTCAATCTCAAGTCAGAGCACTTTCATCACCGTGATAGATGCTCTGGCCGGACAGGGCTGAGGCAAAACGCTGCTGCAGGTCAGATGGCAGATAGCGGTGGACCAGTAACTTTGATTGATGGATATGATGATGATCTGATTGATTTATTATATAATATATCAATACTATTGGAAGGCATTAAGCTGAATTGATTCTAAGAGACATTTTGGATTCCACATAAGATATTTTATCATTAGTATTATTGGGATTATCCTGGGTTTCAGTGCAGAGTTGTAATGGTCTTAATGCTGTTTTAGAGGCTTTTCCACCCTGACAGGAATACAGTTGTGGGGAAAACACTGAATAATAATAATCTATGATCTAATGATCTAATAATTTGTTTGAATTGTTTTCCATAAAAATGGTCACATTTAGAGAAATATCAGCAAAATAATAACTACCAGCAGCATCAATCCATAAATATTGGTATCCACCTTCCAAAACCATATTGGTGGAATTGGTGATTTTTAGTAATAAGTGCTGTAGTATTGGAGAATATAGTATTTTTTTAACAGAACTTCAGTGTCTTACTTTGAGTTAACCCTGACAGTCTGGCAGGAGCCATCAGGGGCCCGTTCTTATAAAGTTCAAGCAGCGTTTGTCTTGATATTACATTCTCACAGCGGAGGCTTTGGGCCTGGTGGCAGAAAGCATAACTCGGTGGAGCAGCAGGCCCTGCAAAACCACGGCGAAAGAAGATTTCATCAGCCTATGAAATGGGGAAAGAATTACAGGATTGAATTGTTGACGGAGTAAAGCCTCTCTCTCTTATCGGGTCAAGGATAAACTCCTGTGAGCTTATGCTTTGGAAGGATATTGAAACTGTGCGACGGCATTCGGCGCAATTACAGACAGGACTTCACAGGGCTGTACAAATGGAATTACCTACGCTGGAAGCAACGGCGCCTCTGTACCAGTGGACACCGTGGGGGGGGGGGGGGCGCTGTGTATGGTAGCTCATGGTAATCGTGCCCCCCCCTCCCCCCGGAGAGAAGGCGGTTAGATTTACTGTTCCACTTCCAGATGTCTCCATAGCCAAAACCTTTACTTTAGACTTCCCCCGACAACGCCGGTTCTGTCGCGGTACAGAGAGAGGTGCTCTGTGTTTGGATGAGATGGTTGAACAGCATACTGATGATCCTGTAAAGGAGAGAGGGGACACAAAGTTTAAATTCTCTCCAGCAGTCAGTCTGCCGACAGGAAAGTAGCTTTTTCGTCTATTGGTCCGCAGAAGCTGGTTGAGCACAAAGTTGCCTGTCGCTTTCACTGGTTTACCTGCCGGCCGGTCTGGAAGAGCACCTCCAAGTGATGCTAGGTGACAGCGTGGCTTGGACTGTAGACCAATGTACAAGCCACAACCAAAGAGTTACCATCATGTGGGTGGTGGTGATGTCCCCCTCTGTCTGTTGACCTTGTTGCCAAATGATCAGTTGTGAAGAGCAATGGACACATTGAGTGACAATTCGAATTTTGCTACAGTCAAATTGCCATCCAAGTACCATAGGAAATCCAACTGGTCTTCAGTAAAATTTAAAGGTGCAATTAGTAAAATTTCTAATCACATTTCATACACAGAGGCAATTCAAAGTGCTTTACATGAGATTTAAAAAGAAAAACATAATAAAAAAAATGAAATAAAATACAATAAAATAATAAATAAATAATGTTGATAAAGAAGAAAGAATGACCAAGCAGTATTACTATCACGTTATTTAGAGTGGTGGTATATTTCCTCTTCTAGCTGTTGTGAAAATGTGACATTATTTTCGTCAACCACAATGACCTGTTTCAGAGACCTGTTGATGTTGTTGCAATTCCTACCGGTTACTGGGTCAATAAAAAAAAAAGTAATTGATTACATTTACTAATGCCCCCTTTGATGTAGCTGTAGTACTTCTGTTTGAGTACAATATTTAAGCGCTGCTGCTGGTACTTCTGGTGTAGGAAGACATAGTTGAACTACTTTGCAGGAAAAGCCTCTGACCTGTACGTGAGGCGTTGTCGCGGTGACATTACTCAACAAGACGGATCGCTTCACGTCGTCTGTGTAGCGCACGGGAACGAGGCAGTTCCTCACCGTATTTCGCCGTTGACGTCAAGCTCGCTTTCTGCTTGCTTTCACACGAGGCTCGGTCCAAAACTCCCGCTGCCTTCTCATGGCAATTTAATGAGAACCCCGAGTAACGGATTCTCATTTTGTTTGCCGAGAAGGGCGAAACGGCGAATACACACTAATAATGTACGAGAGCATAACCTGCAGTGAGACGGTTTAGCAGTCTGAATCCTCCGACGCTTTCAGACGCCGAGGTTGAGCAACGGTTTCACATTCAAGGTTATCGAGGAGTTCTCTGGAACAGCAGTGAGATATCTAATTGCTGCAGCGCGCCGTCACTGAAGCATTTCTCTTTTCTTTCGCAACAGACATTAATATCCGTGAAATTCAAGCCGGCCGGATTGTGTGATGGAGCTCATTTCTTGTGGTTGTGCCTTTTTAACTCTTTTGTCCTCTATCTCTGACTTGTGTGTCCGGAGAGAGAAGAGGAGTGTGTAAAATCCTGCATTTTCGCTGCTCAAGGGTTCAACCAATAAGGTGTTTTCAAGGCCGATACCGATGTTTTTAGACTGAAGTCTCCAATAACCATGATTTTTTCACTTGTCAGGGTGGAAAAGCCTCTGAAACGGCATTGAGACCATCATCACTAAAACTCTCCACTGACGCCCAGACTGATGTACTTTAGGGTTAGCAGCTCGTCAAGGCAGGGTGACCCGCCTCCCTTATCCAAAGGCAGGGGAACTATTGGATGCATTGATGATTTTAAATAAAGAGTTCATTTACCAAAAACAGAATTGAACAATTTTAAATGAATAAAAAAAAATGTGCAAAAAAAAAATCTAATTTCATTGCAGGTTTTCCAGACATGTTATCATATCAGAGGTGAACAACATCGACTGGCCGATATCTGAGTTTTAATAAAAGACTTAAATATCGGTCTAACCCAACTCAAGGACACAATCTGTGTTTGTGTTTGTATCACGAGTGTGTGTCGATGTTTCCTCCCATGGACCCGTGTGTGTTGTGTTAACCCTTCAGGACCCTCTGGTGTCCAAGGCCCCTAAGGCCTCTGTCGAAGCGGTTAGTGGTTTTACCCTTAACCTCCCCTTCCTCTTCTGGCTACCTGCCGTCACCCAGCTGTGGGAGCTCAACCAGGCGTCACCCTGCGCTGGCTTCACGTGTTGCAGCCGATGTTTTTTTATTTTTTTCATCATTCCAGCTGTAATGTTGCTCCGCTGGAGTAAATATAGTGCTTTGTGCGCTGACACAGCGTTCTGCGGGAGGGGGCATGCCAAGGTTAAGTGGGTTGCAATGGCCACTGGCTATATACCTTCACATGTTATGCACCAGGAGACCTGCGTAAGGAAATTTCCCAGGGCTATAGCGGAGAATAAACCGCAGTTAGGTTGCACTTCAGCCCCGCTCTGCTACGTTTCAGTCCCAACAGTCCCGCAACCGTCTACAGAAACAACAGCTTGATAGGGGGAAAAATGATCAGTTGAGGCGTCACAGTAAGCTGTTTTGGTCCGGCGGTCCAGCAGGCTTATCCTGTGTGGTACACGGCCTGTGTTTGTTTTTCCTGTTCCTTCATCTGCTCCTGGGGGATAAGGAGATGTAGGCCACGGACGCCCCGTGTGAAGTCGTACATTCAGCCTCTCAGAACAAAGCCTGCGGTGGCGGCGGTGCACGGGTGTGGTGATGTGGCCCCATTGGACACGACGCCGCCGTCTCTTCACCCCCGAAACTCGACAACTCTACAAAGCCTGCGACGCACATCCCACCACTCAACACTCGGAGGCGTGATCAACGGCAATAATTAATCGTTAGGTACGGGCGGGCATGGTGACACGGAGCGAGCCGGGCAATGGGCACCATCAATAATTAAGTCTTTCTATTTACTACTGAAGCTTATAAATAACGAGAGAGAGAACGAGAGAGAGAGAGAGAGAGAGAGATATCCATCTCTCTTGCACAGTGCACTACAGCAAAGTGGATATTGAAAGGCCTCATACTGAAGCAGGAAAGGTTAATTGGATTCTGTCAACATGATATCATTGGACAATATTTAATTCTCTGAGATCACCACTTGTACGCTGTTGTTTCATTTTCCTCTTTTGAGAAAAGGATGATTCAGTCCTGTCATAATTTGTGCACGACGGCTTCATGAACCTGTCCGCACATAAGGACGCTCTCTCAGGCTGAGCGAGGACAAATAATAGTGTGTGGTTCAAACATGTAATTCATGCACTTACATGTGCCAGAATCATTAAGCGTCTATTAGTTTGTTTGTTTTTTTGCTTTCTTGTCATGACGGGCGTCTTTGCTGAGTATTGTGAGTAATACCGTGAGCCGCTGAGTCTGGGACACAATGCGGCCTGTCTAAACGAAAGGGGGGGGGGGGGGGGGCAGATTTAGATTTTCACATTATATAAAGCAAAACCAGCTTAAACCTGCTTTTGAAAAAGTACAGCACGCGGCAGACGGCGTATTATGCAACTCTGGCGGATGTACGTGCCGCTCACCCGTCAGTAGGAAGTAAAAAAAAGAAAAGAAAAAAAAAGATAGTTTAAAAAAAATAAGAAGTTTCCTCCCTCTCTGGCTTAGCGCTGCGACGAGGCCCGAGCAGTTTTTTGTTTATCTCTTCCTCCTCTGGAAGCCGCTTTGGTTTACACAGAGCCCTGATGCATGGGCTTCACCGCTGCAGGACCGGTGCTGCCAGATCAGCTGACCTTGTTGCACCGGGCTGATTAAGTGAGAGAGCGTCCAGTGTTGGACCCCGGCCCCCCCTTCCCCCCCGTCCTCCCCGCAACCCCCCTCCCTCAGGAAAGCGGGAGGGGGAGGTGATTGTTTTTTTGTGCACGTTGAGTGTGGCTGGACTGATAAATGGCCGCGGAAGTGAATAACTCACTGTCAGAGTTGTAGGCGACACACCCCGTTGTTCACCGCTGCTGAGTCAGGGACGGATTAGAGCCCGCGGGCGTTTTCGATAACCCACACTTTTATTGCCGTCACCAACAAGCGTCTTCTAAATGTGTCTGATTGTGTTATAAGTTCAAGTAATAGTCTGCTGCGTTTCTGTATACATGTCAGCATCGCTTCTCTCTATAGACCCCTTCTATAGACGTCACGATTACGTCACGGTGTTAGCTGGAGGCAAAACAAAGCAAAATTGGAGGCATCACCTCACCTCAGAGCAGCAGAGTGAGAGGCTACCGTTCACCCAAAATGTCATCTTGCTGTGTTGTTGGATGCCAGAATCGAAGGAGAGGCTCCAACTTGAAATTTTATCGTATACCAGCTGCCACTGCCAGTAAAAAAAATGACGAGAAGAAGACAACTATGGTTAAACACGATAAAACGAAAGGATTGGACTGAGGCGATCATCAAAAATGCTCGTGTTTGCAGCGCACACTTCATAGGTTAAATAAAGTATTGTCTGTTTTAGGTTTGGATATGTGTCTAAAGATTTGTCATGCCCACCTAATCACAAAATGGGGAACTAGGAGGAATAACGTGAGGTGATTTCTCTCGTAACTCTAGTACATCTAGTACATCTAGTACATCTAGTAAGTCTTGTACATGATCATTCAGGACATAGTTATAGGCATCTAAAGATTCATACGCCCTCAGTTTCTCTTTACTATACACGCTTGGTTTCTCTATCAGGCAGGTGTAAATGTCTGGCCATTCCATAGTAGGTTGGTTCATGTTAACTTGTTCAAGTAACACTCGCGGTCCTGGAGAGTGAGTGACCGTAAATATTCAGATATCGCGTTATTTTCTTCAGCCATGTTAAAAACAAGCCAATGAAACTTGCTAGCCAGCGTTGTTGGCTAACGTGTTCTGGCCAGGTTCTGCCTCCACCTAAGCTCCGCCCACAAAAAAACATCATCATGTTTACTCACTGAAAAGGGATCTATACAACACAAGAGTGATTCAACTTGCAGCCAGTTCATGAAAGCTTTTACATCTGCTGTTCTCAACCCCTGGTGTCAGCTAGGTCTTTCCTGGGGGAAAACATCCTCTGGTGCACAGGAAGTGATGCGTTTAACTGGGTCGTTAGCATGAGCAGCGATAGCCACCAAATGTTAAATTCCTTTCAACCCACTGCATTGAAAAGGATTACTCCCACTTTGACCATGAAATGTTTAAGTAAACTGAAGCTCATGATGATGTAGTAGTGGGTGGTGGTGGTAGTAGTAGTGGTGGTAGTAGTAGTGGTGGTAGTGGTGGTAGTAGTAGTACTGTAGTAGTGGTGGTAGTGGTGTTTTTTTGCAGACCACAGCTGACATTGTCACCTGAGGAATGCTGCAGTGTGTGTGTATATTGACTGTGCCAGCATTAAGCTCAATTAGTCCTTGAAACCACTTTGCCAGCCTTTTAACGGGTTTGAAGTTTGGGAGCAAGGGTGTTTAGATATTGCCATTATGTAAGAACCTGCACTCCGGTGATAACAGGAAGCTTATATGGGAGGCAGTGGGAAATCTCCACAGGACTTAACCCCAGTGGTATGAGAGATTATCGCTGGCAGCTCCGGGTCACAAAAGAGCCCCACCCGTTTGTCCTTGAGGTGCGTGCATTCATATGGTCCGCTGCTGCTCCGTGTGCATGTTAAACGTGGTCCTCCAATCACATGAGCCGCATCACATTGCAGTTATTTACGGGACAATTGCTTGAAAATATTGATCATTTATCTCTATCTGTCAGTCAGAGTAATAGAATTGTGTAAATGCAGCACCAGTCGTCCATCGCTGCTGCCTGCATCTGCTGAATATCTTTTTGCTACCAGTCCAAAGCTGTTTTTAATATGAAATTTTACCGTGCCATAATATCATATTATATTAACTTTCAACAGGCATCTCATATGACTAACTTTATGAAATTATATGAATGTGAAATTATGTGAATTATATGAAATATGAAATGAACTCTTTGGCTCACCTGCTGAGGGCTGGTAAACTAAAAAAATGTACCTGCCAAGAATAATTTTTATCAGCCAAGATATATGTTATGTCACCCTACCTGTTATCTGTGCTATGTTGTGTATTGAATTGGATACTGTGTGAAATATTCAATAGACAAGAACGCCTCGCAGGTCTGATTCCCATCCCCGGTCCTTTTGTGTGGGGTTGATGTTCTCCCTGTGTTCATGTGGGTTTCCTCACACAGTCCAAACACAGACGAGCAAGTCAGGTGGATTGGCTCCAATTTACCCTGAAGTGTGAATGGGAGTGTGAGTGTGTTTGTCAGACAACCTGTTGTAGCCCTGTGATGGACCGGCGACCTGTCGAAGGTATTTCTCTGCCTTCCGCCCAGTGCATTCTGGGATAGGCTTCAGCCCCGCGTGACCCTGAAAAGGAATAAGGTGGAAAACCAAAATGAATGAATGAATTAATCACTTATACAAGTCCTTTTTTGTCTTGGTCTTCATTTGTAGTTTTTGGTGGCCAGATGGGAATATTGCTGCGTTTCAACTAACCTTGGGTTAGTCAACCCAGCCAATTGCACAAACTTATTATTCCTTGCACTTCTTTTATATTCCTGTTTCTTTGTCTATTTTTAGGATATTTTTTCTACAGCCTGTTGACCAAAGTTGTTTATCGTATAGTGATGTGTGCCTGCTGTTTTGTACTGCTGCAAACTGCAATTTCCCCTCGGCGACAATAAAGAGCCATCTAATCAGGAGCCTGTTTGATAACGAGCCATTGTTTTGCTTTGATTTGATTGGCTCACCAGCAGAGAGTGTATGCTGGTCGACAGGGACGATATTTGAGAACAGGACTAAAGTCTGCATAGCATTCAAATATTATCATCTAGAAAGGTTGATGGCCAGTTTGGCAGGTGACCCTTATTTCAGACCCTGATGACTGTAGGTCTGCTCATGCCAAAGTGAATCCTGGTGAATGTCACAGTTCCCAAATCAAGGAACGCTGCTGCAATCAGTCATTTAAGTATTAACCGTTGTTGACATACATGGATGGTTGAAGTACCGGCTTAACTAAAAGTGAAGAAATCAATTATTTGTAGTTCATTCTGAGATTTCACAATAAACCCAGAAAGACCGTGTTGTTAAACCCGCACTATGTAACTTAGTTGTTCGCGGCCTCAAGTGGCAGCGAGCGGTAACTGCAGCTTTGTTAGTCGACTTCGCTCGCAGTAAATCGAGGCGCTAACTCGCTCACTGCCGTTTCGGAGTTGTGTCGTTTGGCTCGTGAGTTCGATTCGTCACTTCCTGTGCTCGGAGAAAACCTTCCCGCCAGTGCACCTAAACTTCATTGGGGTGAATGGAGCGAATCTCACAGCAGCTCAATGAAGGGGGAGGGGCCAGCCTTCTCTGTTGCAGCCCCACGTATTGTTACATAAAACGTGACATCATGCAGATTCAAGTCCTTGCGCACAGGGAACGGGGAAGGAAATTGGTGTTAGTGGTTGAGCAGCGAAGAGCGCCAGTGGCCTCTCTCTTCATCCCACAGAGATGAAAGGAGCCTTAACAAGAAGTTTATCTTTAAAGTGGTGCCACATTTATTCTTCTTGGAGGTCTGTAGAGGCCCTGAAAGGCACTTAAATGTGCCCAGTCATCATTAACCCAAGCGCTCTGCAGCCATTAAGTTTAGTGAAAAGGTGTTTACTTTTTTTTGCAAAAGCTGCTTTCCTTTTGAAATATGTTCCTTGTAACCTTTATAAGTGTAATTCAAACTAAAATGGTAAGGCGACCTGCAGTAAAGATGTCAGGAAATGAGTTATAAAATACCTTTTCTTACCTTTCTCAGAAACACACGTTCCGTCCACTGATGTGTTGTTGATATGTCTTCTTTTACATGATACATAGAGGTTACAGGTTGAATGGTGTATGAATGAACTGATTCAAAGCTCTGAAAACAGTAAAATAGTCAGACAAGGCCAAAAAAAAAAATCTAATCAAAAGCATTTAGCCTGCACTTAACTCATAAATCAACACTGGGTCCAGAATAGCGATGATTTCCCCTTCAAAAGTACCATCGTTGTTATTCCTCACACGAGATCCTGCCTTTTTTTTTATCTCCAGCTAATCAGAATGATCCCTTTTTAAGGCTCATTTTTTATATCGGGCTTCACCAACCCTCTTGAGGTTAGTACTCCCACAGCTGTCCACCTTGCCGCTTTATGAATTCATGCAGACTGACTGAAGTGCTAGTAAAGCCACAGATAGATACGAACATCTGGGCTGCAGTTGAGCCCTGCTGATAAGTGGATGAAATATTGTGTCTGTGTGATTATTTGTCCTGATTCTTGTGGTCCAATCAGACGCTGTTGTAGCTGGAAAAATGTCACGAAATTGAGCTTTGTTTTTCCCAGAACCCCCCTGAACATGAAAATGGGAAATTGATGAAGGTCTAAAAACACTTTAGAGTTTTTTTTAAGGGTTTGTTTCCAGTGTAACTATCCCAATAGTCTCCACTTACATCAGAGGGGGGTTGGCGTGCACCGACGTAGCACCGGCCCCCGTTGCTGTCAGCCTATAGCCACTCGGGGCAGTCGCCCAGCCAGCAGGCCACGGTACTCCAGAGGCAGCGCATTATCTAGTGTACCAGTCGGCATCAGTCCTCACTGGGGAATAGCTCAATGACAAGTGGCTGCTTCTTCCATTACTCAGCCAGCTGCAGCAATTAGAGCACCGAGAGGAGATGTATAGGCGGTGTATTTGTGGCCGGTGCTCTTGCCTCTTCTCTGGTCCAGGTGAGTTGTGACCTTTAGCGTCCGCTGGGGTTCGTCTGGACTCCCCGCTCAAAATATAATACAACTTTATTGGTGTGGCGTTTTTGTCCGACACAAAGTTTACAAAGTGTTGGATCATCGCTGTACGTTTCTGCTATTAACTTGCAACGACACACACACACATCTTCAAACACACATCTGACACACTGAACATTTCTCAGAGGCAACGTGGCTCTGGGGGGCTAACTCGCTAACCGATATCATTCCGGCCTCCGAGAAATGTTTGCATCTCACCTTGGGCGCTCGTCTGTTCTCCAACACTGCTGCTGTCTCCTCGCCGGCCCCCGTGAATCCTCACCCCGCCTCATATCCCCCCTTTTTCCTCCCTCAGTTCCTGCAGCTTCTCCTCCCCCCTCGCCGCCCGCTAACCTGGCACTGAGCCCCCCGTGCTGATTCAGCCAGTTGCGATAATGCATATATGAAAGTTGCTAGCCCACGATTTTGAAGGCATTGAAATGCCACGGGGCGAGCGGACGGGGAAGTAATCTCTCTTTCTGCCGAGTTCACGGGCGCTGATAGAAACACGGCGCCATTGTGCATCCCTCACGTTGTCTCATCTTGATCACTTTCATGCTGTTCAATCTGTTAACCTTCATCCACCTCATGCACTGAGTCCCTCTCTCTTTTTATGTTGCAGGCGGCACACTTCGTTGCCCGCAGGAGCCTCAGAGAGCCCCGTAAACCTTATAGCCCCTCCGAGTAGAAGAAGTTACCCCCGTCACAAATGGAAGTCGGCATCGTTTGGGTAAATTGAAGGTTTTTTTTATTTGACGTCACCTTTTATCATCATCAGCACCACAACTCTACCAGCCCATTTCCACCGACTCAAAAGGCTGTTTCATGACGTAGTCTGTTTACCAGTCGTCGTTTTCGTGCCATTCCTATGCTGCTGTTGAGAGGTTTCCCCCCCCCCCCCCGGGTCCTGCCTGTGCTGGCGAGGACCTCCTCCCCTACTGAGTACAGGCTGGTAGGTGGCCTCCTCAGCCTCCGACTCCACTCACATAGAAAATGAGCAAAAACCCGCCGCTGCCACCCCGGCCGCGAAGCAACGGCACAGCAGGAGAGTGGACTACTTTCTGGGACAGAGCTGGCAGAACAGACACCCTGGGATGACACCACTCTTTCTTCCATTCCCGCTACCGCTCAGCATTACTTGATGAAATGTGAAAGAGTTGAAGGATATCTCTTTCGGGAAAGCGTTGTGCTGAATGACGAGCTGTCAAGCGAGGTGCAGCGCCGTAGATAATAGCGAGCGTGTTGTTTGCATGAATCCAGTCGTACCTTAATGCGCCGGCTGGCTGGCTGGCCGGCCGGCTGTGGCCTCCTCGGCTCTGTGGCTGCTTTTCCTCGGAGTTCATTACCGCCGCTCAGCGAGGCCCTGAGAGCTCCTCGGCAAATGAGCAGAGATGAGGAGAGATGAAAAAACCCTGAGAGTGTCGAGCAGTGGGACACGGGCTTCAAAAGCTTCATGGCAATTTCAAAGGCTTTTTATTCTCGACGCCGGCGCTCGCTGTATCTGTCGAGTATCCTGCACCGAGAGCAAGGCAGGTTTGTGGTGGTGGTGGGGGGGTGGGGGTGTGGGGGATGGATACAAAGACGACTCACTCTAGGCGTTCGCCCGGGGAGGCTGGTGGTTGTGAAACTGCTAATGAGTGGCGTTGTTTGCCGTGTTTATTGATTGTAATTAGCTCGGGCGATGACGAGAGTACAAAAGAGCGAGGCGCCGAACACTTGTGATCACGGCGTTGCGAGACTGTCCCGAGCTGTTAGTGGGTATTTGCTAAAGAACAAGCGCTACACGAAGAACGCGTCGACGTCGGTGCCAAGTTGCCACGGGAGCCGAGGTGTGACCGGCGTCGAGGAGTCTCCTGGGCTGAGCGGGAGGTTTTACAATAGGCAGTAGGTGTGTAGATCGGATAATGAATGCAATTATGGCACGCCCCCCCCCCCGAGAAGCTAGGAGGAAGTGACACCACACCCGGTGTAGTATGTCTAGACGAATACGTTGTACACCGATATCTCTGGCGGATGAAAGACGATGGATGTGCTCTGGCCCGGCTAGACTAGAACAGTGACATTACAGAATGCATTGCTTTGTATCTGTCATACCAGTTCAGTAAAGGCTGCAAAATGTAAACCAATGAATGACTGTGTGAGTGTGTGTGTGTGTGTGTGTGTGTGTGTGAGTGTCTGCTCCACATTGAGGCAAAAAAAACAAACCCACCCTGCTGTCAGTCAGAAGTTGCTTAATTCAGTCCACGGACACGCCGGATGCAACTAAATATTAATTTGCCCGTGGCTGCACGTTGCTGTTATTTTATGCTGAGATGCAGAGTGAGTGGCTGGTTTACTCTACCCACAATACCCTTGACAAATGGCTGCGCCGCTTTGCCTCTGAAGTGGGATGGGAGTGGCGGCGCGGCTGATCAGCATGCAGGCCGCGTAGGGTGGGGGGGGGTGGGGTGGGGGTGGGGGGGGTGGAGTTAGCCTCACACCAGTCAAGTCGACGGTGCCTTCACTTCATCTGCCGCGCTTTGATGTTTGACTGGCTCACTGATACATCCATCCCCGCTAAATCGCAGCCCTACATCTCGAAAACTTGTCAGCGGCTTATGTTTCCACTCTGCGCTCGTTTTTCTCGCATCTCTGTTGCACCAACAGTTGTTGCTCCTCTGTTTAAAAAGAAAAAAAAACCAACCCTGTCATTACTGGCTCGGTCTGAGATTGCATTGAAGTAATCCACAATAGGAAAGTGTGACTTGGGGATTTGGTTGTTTCTGTACCCGCGGTGCCTCATTATAAGGCCACTGTCTCCATCCCCTCTATGGAAGAAGCCATTGTTTTGTTTGTAATTAAAATCCTGTTCAATTTTCTGCACAGCGCCACGGCGGGGGGGAGAAAAAAAAAAAGGAAAAGTTCAGGATCTCTCCTCGCAGCCGCGTGATTGTTTAGGACTGTGACGCAGCGTTCAGCACATTCAGTCGGATGGGCTTTTATAAATAACCACAATGCCTGTCATCGGAGCTGAGAGAATATTTATAGATTGCCATGAATACACTGCCCCAGTTACATTCATTTGAACATAAGCAAGCGTCTGCAGAAATACGTTCACTCTTATCACGCGAGTGGGTAGCTCCGACTGAGCACATCTTTAGCACACTTAAATGCTAATTGCCCATTGTGTATTTTTCACCACTGTATTTCCTTGTTGCTTCCTGCCACGCTTTCGGGTTTGGAGTTGTAGCGCTGGGGTTTTTTTTTTCATGGTGCCATACAAAAATGGCATATTTTGACAGTTTTAAAGTTGTGTATTCAGTGATTACACGCAGCAGGATCAGTCCCAAAGTACTACTCACTAGCTTAGTACGATGGTAATGCCCGCACAATGCAGCTTTACCCTGCACAACGAACACCTTCCTCCGTGAGTCAGCTCCTTTTTTTTTTTGAAGCTCGGGAGTGCGATTTTTTTTTTTTTTCTGCTACCACAAACCGGGGAGAGTGAGCTTGGCAGTGTTTTCCAATCTAAACTGTATTCTCTGTCCACTAATGAAAGGATTCTTCTTTTTTCGGGGGCCAAGGGAGATAATAGCAGTTGCTGGGGCGTTTTGAAATGAAACCTCTGGCTTTCGGGACGTCTCCTGTCCAAGAGCTGATAGTGAGTCGGGGGGTTGGCTGTCAAGGCCCCCCGCTGCAAGCTCAGCTGAGCCCTGGTCAAGGCCCACCCACTGGATTGGAGCTAAGGCAACACCTCGCACCACCACATCGCTGAGGCTTATTGTAGCGGGATAGGCCCGGCCTCATATCGCCCTTGTTTTAACGTGATGTGGAAATTAAAAAAACGCAGACGGCTAACGGATAATTGTGCTGCAGCTGGATCATCATTATCTCCCCCCTCGCCCCTCGACGGAAAGTAGAAGTAGAAGGCCGTTTCCCTTTTTTGTTTGTGTTCTTAAAGTCGGAGAGAAACTAACGAGCGCTCCTGATTCCCACTAATGAGTTTGTTTGTAGTATCTCAATTACTGGCTTCTTGTCGGTTTAATTTCCTCCCCGTTTCCCAATATCTCCCGTCCGCCTGCATCTGAGCCCGTTGATGTACGACGGACCGCGGCGTTCCCAGCACTCCTTCCCCCTGGGCTAAGCCTCCAGTGATGGGATGAAGGCGGTGGGAAAGGAGCGCTAATTCATCACTGTTAAAGGCTGGGTAATAGCGGGGAGCCGGTGGCCAGGTTATCGCGGGGCCCGCCGCCCCCCCAAAAGGCAGTTAATTAACTTTCCGTCGGCTGTGAGAGGACGCGTGGGTATGAGCCACGCCTGCGGAGCGTGGGCAACGCCGGGCCCGAGCCCCAGCCCCGCTGGGAGGCCGAGCTAACCAGCACGGCCCCGTGCGGGGAGGTTTCTGGAGGCCACCCCGCTGCTGTGTGTGTTTCGGAGTTGGACCCGCACGGATGAATGACGGGACTGTTTACATAACGGTTCCTTCTGTTCCTGCTTTCAAAGCTTGAATCTTTCAACCTTCGCAGAGTTTCAACCTTTTGTGCCGCTGTTCAGGTGGTCGTTCGTTTTGTTTGAATATGTGCATTTGTCTTTGGTCTTGGTCCACGAGACCTTACTGTTCAAAATGCAACCTTCAGTTCTTCATTCGTGTTTCAATTTGGCCTTTTTTAAAAGAGTTCATTATCCACAACAGAGGCTATTACAAATCCACCCCCATAAGTGCTTCTTCAGAGGCCAAGCAGCTCAGCTGTAGGCTCGGAGCTCAGTTGGACCTGTGTGAAGTGAACCTGTATAATATAAATCGTTAGGAAGTTATGTCCATTTTACTGTAATGTACAGTATCACTATGAATCCAGAGAGTGTTGTGCCATAGGCCACACCTTATTTGTTTAGAGTCACATCGCTCTACCTTCACAAGCTGTGGAGTTGAAAGTGAGTGGAGCGATTACCTCTCATCCTCTTCATCATTACGTTGTGTGTGTGGAGGTGAAGGAGCTGAGCTCTCCCCGCGGGGCCCGGCGATGACATTGAATCGTCAGTCCCTTTTCACGTAATCACCACGATCATCTCTTTGAGTTAAGCCCCACCGAGCGGCTCTGTCCCTTTCTGCTAGACTCATCTGGCCTCTTCACCCTTCCTCCGAATGCACAGAAGGGAATCGATGGTGAATTTGGCCTTGCCGGATAGTTTTTCCGTGCTGCTCCTCGGGGATTCGCGGGGGCTGAACCGGACTCTGCGGGCCAGGCCGGGCTCTGCTGAGAAATGTGAGGATGTTCGCAGAGAGCCGCACTGCTGGCCGGGCGGTGAGATTGATCCCCCTGTCCTCCCTTCATTAGCCCTGGCCAGATGACAGGAAAACTGCTCCGCATCAGAAGAGCTGTGTGAAATCAAATACCGAGATGTGTCACTTACTACAGCCTCTCAGTGAAAGCTCGGCCAGTGTTACTGACACAAGATGTTCGCCGCCCACACTGAAGCAGTTTCGGCTCCAGACTAGTCATTTCTGGTCACGTGAAAAGCCGAACATGAATGAGCGCCGGCGTATTTAAAAGCTGTTGGTGTTCCCCCCTCCCCCGCCCCACGGTTTGCAAGTCAGCAGGTTTGCACGGCTTGTTTACGACTCGCTTTTGTGCTCATCTTTTTTTGCATAGAGGTACAATAGCAGAGGCAATTTTCTTTTTGCGTCTGAAACATCAATTTGTTCTGGTCCTTTTTGTAACTCGACGAGCGTCTTTCACCAGCGGAGCAAAACGCAGTCATGTGAGGATACGGTGTAAATGACGAACGGAAAGTAAATGCATCCTTAAGTCCTGTTAACAAGCATAACTGGACTCATCGTTCAAAATGCTATTATTTTCACGGACAGTATTTGTGATGGGGAGGATTTACTATCCAAATTGGCTCATGATAATCTCCTAATTAATCTTGTTATGTGCATTAAATTGTTTTTTTTCTTGGCGTGGTTTATTCTTGAAGGTAGATGTGCCCAGTAGTGAGTTACAGCATCCCCAGCATCCCCCTCCCAAGGTCCAGGACTTTCATTTCTCTGGCCTTTCTGGGTGCATTTTGTAATTTGAGATTAGGGACCAGCTGGGAGGACGAGGCTGAAACGTAATCCCGGCGTATTCACTTACCCGGTTTCAACACAGCTTTTTGGAACAGAGCGACATATTGGATTTTTCTCCAGGCGCGATGTGTGTGTGTGTGTGTGTGTGTGTTATTGTCGGCTGACGCTGAGAGGACAGCTAGACGATGTCAGTGTAGCGCCAGGCGTGGACCGTGGCGTTCCGCAGGGCGCTTTGCTGTTGTTGCACTCGGTTGCTGTTTCCCCCCCAAAAAACATCACAAGTAAAAAATATTCATAATATTTGTCCGACAGCGCTGCAGAATCCACCAGCCCAGCTCGATACAGACATAGAGGGCCAGGCCTCCTCCCTGTAAATCTCTGACACTCAACCTGTGAACACTGTTGGGCTGATTTTAAAAAGGGCTATCTGAAGAGACCATTGGCTGCAGCCTGGCCAGCTCCTCCCTCGGGATTGGCTGAACATGAAGTGATCTTGAACTTAGCAGCGAGCTGGTGAAACCGGTGAACGTGGCTCGGCGATACGGCGGCTTCGTCACGTAGCGTGTTTCTAAAAACCCGTCAGTCGAGTTTAAAACGGCAAAGGATGAAACAAAGAAAGCCCTTTGTCTTGTTTCTGCTCTCCTCGTTGTAACGTGTGGCTGCTATTAACGCGAGGCATTTATTTGAAGGTGCTACGTGTGGCGTTTTAACACCAATAAATCAGCACCGCATAAATTTTGACACAGTATAATTACTGTAAACAAACAAGACCATCGCTGTGACGCCTGGCAGCCTCCGCCGCTACGCTGCGTGCCGCCGGGTCGGAAATCTGCTGGATTGATTTACGATACAAGTAATACACACCTTTTTTTAAAATTTGTTATTATTTGTTCCAGTTCCTTTTCTCTAACTGTATTGTACAACTTTAACCTCGCCAGAATGCACATTGGCAGGGAGGAGGAGGAGGAGGAGGGATATGGAGCATCCTCTTCGTGACAGGAAACAACAGGGTTTCTGGGGAAATGTGGTCTTAATTTTGAGAAGCACATAATGGCGCCCCTTTAACAGATGAAATCCCAGGGCTGGGGCTCCGCGCTGATTCAGGTCGCCCCGCTTTTTTTTTTAATAGCTTATGTCTGACTCCAAAGCTCTCAATAATGAGCCAGGGGGGTTTTGTGGTAGGGACCAACACCCCAGGGCTCCAGGTTGCTCCACATCCTGAGATCCATAACCCGGAGTGCTCAGCTAGCACCTCGCGTTGGTTTGAATATGCCTGAAGTTGGGATGGTGGTCTTGGGGGGGGGGGTTTATCTCATCCTCGACGGCATCTGGAAGCATCAATGGTCCTTTTTAAAAAAAAATAAATAAAGACGCCTTTCTGTCTTCTGTGTGCTTTTGCGAGGCTTTGAGGACTCGACTTTGTTTATTGGTCACAGAAGACGGCCCAAAAAAGCACAACAACCAGCTATTGATTGCCTTAATGGTGTTTTCAAGTGATTTGTAGTGTGTGTGTGTTTGTGTGTGTGTGTGTGTGTGTGGACCTAAACAAGGGAATAATATCTGTTTCAAGGTAGTCAATCTGATCACAAACACCGCGGGGCATCCTGGCCTGTACAATACATCCACATGATTCAATTGAGAAAGTTGCTGGTATTTTTCTTCTGTGTAATCATGAGCCGGGGTCCCGTGAAATCACCGGGCTGGGACTGTTTTGGGTGGCCGTGGGGGGTTTTGACTCCTGATTCTCCCAGAAGAAAGCACTGAACTTTTGCTTTTTTTCCCCCATACGAATACCTCGACACCGGTATCAACATTACACCGCGTGTCTCATATTTTGTCATTACGCCGCCCACAAACTCACATCGGACGGCCTGTTGAATTTCGCGAAATGAGCTTTTCTCGCACAAAAAATAATTTGCTCACTTTGTGTTTGGCCAAATTGTGTCTCACTATCCGGGTTAGAGATGGGGCAATTGCCTCATGCATTAATCATCGTTTTCAGCCCGAGGATAGTATTACTGTGTTTATTCCACGCTGCAAGTTAAACTGCGCTCTTCCTCTTCCTCTTCCTCCTCCTCCTCAGCGGCGTTTGGTTTCCGCAGCATATGCGCAGCGCTCTAGACCGAGTCGGCGAGAGAGCTCCGTTTGAAAACCAGAACGATAAGAGTCTTTTGATGCTCTATCTCGCGCCATTAACACCTCGCACGTGCTCAGCAGGGGGGGGGGGGGGGGACAACGGGGGCGTCGAGGTAAATCACCGGGGGGGATGTGTTCATTAGCTGATCCTGGATTAGCGGTGTTTTCGTCTGGCGTTGTTGCCGTCTGCCCCTTTTGAGACGAAGGGTCAGACGCCGCCTATTAAACCACTTACGCCAGGCCGCCGTCCTTAAGCCACCGATGAGAATCCCTCTGATTGGCCCAGCGAGGTTCAGTCCCCGCCCCTCGTGTGTTTTGCCGTGATTGGCTCCGTCGCCGTTGTCGAGAGTAATTAGCGATGCATTGTTCATCAGAGGGGAGGGAAGGGTGTGTTAGTTCCATAACCTCCCAGCCCAACCCCCTACACACACACACACACACACACACACACACACACACACACACACACACACACACCACACACACACACCCCTCCTGCTGCTGGAAATGGCGGGGTTCAGCACGAGCCTCCCTTAATGACAAGGGCGTGTGTTGCGGTGTGAAGGGCTGTTATTTTCTGACACTGGAGCAATTTAACACCTCGCGGCACACTGAGAATTAAAGTAACGCAGACGATTCTGTTTCTGCCTCTTGAACAAGATGAATATGAAATCTGACATCAGACCAGCTCCAGAATGACCTTTCACCACGAGGCCCACCGACTCTACCCACCGCTCTGTCTCCGGCTGGGTTTTGGGTCTCCTGCGTATTGAAATGGTTTAATTTTAAATATATCTTACCTCTCTCTCTCTCTCTCTCTCTCTCTCTCTCTCTCTCTCTCTCTCTCTCTCCCTCTCCCTCTCTCGCGCTGATGTGAGGCCATTTCCTTTCCAGTCTGCCGGGTCCCTCTGTTGTTCCCTAATGTTACACCCCCGCACAAGAGGCAGAGGTGCAAAAAGGCTTGTTTGTTATCTAAACAGCCTCCACGGCTCCTCTCTTGTTCACGCTGTACACAAGTTGATGCAGGAAGTCGTTTCTGTGCCCCTTTCAAATGAAAGCAGTTAGCACGAGCAGGGGTTTACCAGCAGATCTTTTTTTCCTCTGCGTGTTATGTAACGTTCTGGACCTGGCCGGACGCCACTTGCCGTCTGCTCGACGAGCTGCTCCACGTTCCTGGCGGGCTGAGCGGGATAGGGCGGGCGGGGGGGTAAAGGAGCGTATCTCGCGTGGCCATGTGCGTCGCCGGCTGACTAGAGGAGGAGGGAAGACAGCCCGGCTGCCTCCCCCGGGAGGGCGGCCAGCGCGGCCATGCGGCTCCCGAGCAGCCCGGCACCCGGTGCACACGGTGCTCAACATCTCGCTGTGGTCCAGACCCTCGCGCCAAAAAACAAACAAACCGAAGCAACAGAGAGAGAGAGACGCCTTCGCCTGATGCCCGGGGGGGGGGGGACCGTGCTGTCACGCGCAGCGCTAGCCAGAAACGATCACTCGGATATTGGATGTTCCTGATGCTCGGCTAGATGTTCCAGCGCACCAGTCTGGGCATAACGGAGGAGATTAAAGGGGCTTTATGATTTTAATTGCGTGATTCTGTACGGAGCCATTGAACCCTGCTTTCTATCGGCTTATTAAAAAGACACTTTGTTCCCCAACAAAAGATGTGTGGGTCTTTCTGAGGGAGGAGAGAAGGAACAAGTGTGCTTCATGTTTTGGCCGTGGCGCTAATATCTTTGTAATTGGTGTTAAGCAGCTAGCCTGGGCTTTACATACTGATGTTTCCACTCAACCCATCCTATCGGGATGGCCCGTTGGCAGGAGGCATTTTAAGGGAAACGTTGAGCAGCAGCAGCAGCAGCAGCAGCAGCAGCAGCAGCAGCAGCAGCTCGGATCCTCCACCTCAGATCTCTGGGGAAAAAGGGGTGTTGATCTCACTAAAGTGTGCCGAGCTGTGATTGATAGATTGATGGTTCACCCCTCTGGCGCCTCGGGGAAAACAACACCCACCAGCACCACCCACATATAAGCATGCACCATCATACACAAGATGCTGACTTTGTTTGATCAGACGTCACTCCAGTAATGTGCCGTTAAACAGATTCACCCTTGTAATCAGTGTGATTGTGTGCGCGAGTGCTTATTGATCGCCTTGCCTCCCCGATCACTGTGGAGGTTAGTTGATGCCAAAGGGGGCTGTGACCTAGCATGCCATCAGTCAGATTATCTAGTGCGGTTGTAATCAGCTAATGAACGGCAACATGTAGCATCGTTGTACATGTTGGCGACACATCCCTCTCCCGAAGCCGGGAATACGCAGGTGCTTGCAAATACGGCACGGGTTTGCAATTCGTACCGGCTCTCGCACATTTAGCACCAAAATGGATAGATGGAAAAACATAAAAAATGACAGGCAGGTGAATAAAATAAATAATTTCAAGCAGCCTCTTCTCAGGCTACAGGGGTTGTAAATGCAGAGCCCGGTTCAGAAACGAGCGCTACCAAAACCCTGATTAGTGAAATAATGGTTGCAGCCTTCTACTAGCTGGCGCCCTTGATTTCCAACTCATTACTGCACATGGCATTTGGCAAAGCCAACGCTACGGTCGCATGACAGCCTCGTAACTCTATTTGTTTTTTTCTAATCTGAATTGAAAGTGCGCACGGTTGTTCACGTGATCATTCAAGTACAGTATTTCTAAAAACACATGCATGCAAAATCAGCCACTTTCTCTCAGATCCATCTGATAGCAGTAACACTCACCTTGATGACGGCCACACCTACGGGTCAAGCTGATGTATTCTCCCGGATCAAAGGTCACGCTGGGTGTAAATGTGATGTAACGCTTCGTGACAAGTGTGAGCAGCTCTTGTATTCTCCTTTCTGTCAGTACGCAGGGTCTGCGTCTGTGGGAAGGCCAGCATGGTGAGGCCGTGGGCCACAACAAGGCCTCAGTGAAGACAGTATGTGTGATTAGATATTTCTTGTTTGGCTATCACAACTTTTCACCCGTCCAATCTGTCTCTCTAAACGTATTCAATTACCTCCACCCTCTATCTGACTGATATGAGAAGCGATATCCTTTGATTGAAATGATTGAAAAACGGTGTCACTGATGTGGCCCAACAAAGCAGAGAATGAGACTTGCAGAGATGCATGGTTGTAAAATTTGTGTCGTTATTTGGTAATTGCCTCCGTTCGGGGGCGTCCCGAACTGAAACTCAAGACGGAGTGTTTTGGGTTTTTTTTTATCTGAAAAGCAAATCCAAAGAGGCCTGACTTCCATTTTCACACTGTACAGTCGAATATCTCCTCTTTTCAGTCCTCCACTGGGATGACACCTCTTCCGTATTCTCTGAAAACAAACCGGAATAATTTATATTCCCTTTATCTCTGGAAAAAGGCAGTATGCCTCACAGCAAGACCTTGTGCGTTCCCTTCAAGGTGCTCCTGGTTTGTGCTGTAAGGTGAAGCGGGAAGGTCTTCTCTCACTTCCATATTAACTCTAAGACTGCGTTGAGCGCTGCGAGCGGTACTGCTGAGGGCGATTCATAAACCCCCATCACTGCCCTTTTGGGCTATTTGATCAGTCGTAGCCATGGTTACAGAGGAGAAGTGTTTAAGGGGGTTTGAGAGCTCAAGGATTGAGCTGCAAAATAAAGTCTAGCAAAAGCAGCGAGTTAATGATTGACGTCCCCTCAGTGCAAAATTCCTGTGTGGTTGAGTGAAAGCAAGAAAGCGAGAGTTGGATTGCACCTCTCCAACGAATCTGCATGTAATCTGCCTGCATCCGGCCAGGTGCAGGTCTGCCGAGGCCCGGCTTTCATTCAGCCTCTGTCCACCGCCCACGCCGATAAATGGACGTCGATGTTTATGTCCCGTTTTTCTCCAGAGTCAGATAATAGTGCAATAGCAAGTCTCTTTGTATTCACATCATTTCCTCTTCTGCTTCCTCTTGCTCTCACAGTAGCTCATCTTCTCTTTCCCTTTTAGCCCAGTCGTGCATATTCTACCCATCGGCCAGTAAATAAGGCGTTATGTTCTTATCTCGTGCATTAATGTGTGTATCATCAACAAATCCCGTGTAAGGTTTAAAGGAGGACCACATTTGGAAGACGTTTGAGCTGACTAGTGGGCGTATCAGTTCGCCTGAGCTGCATCTTCACTTACTTCACTTATCACTCGACCTCTTCACCCGCGGGGCGGCCGGCATGCATTTAAACTGGGCAGGGGAAGTTATCAGGTCTGCACTGCTGCTGTGCTGCTGCTGGCTGTGCAAACCTGGCTTTATTTTTTTAATGTTCAGTTCACGCACCACCACCAACACCACCACCACCAACTGCTCTGCTTGTATGTACTGTAGTGTAGTGATGCAGTGAGCTCGCCACATGGTAGATGGAGCACAGAGCAGCAGAGTGATTTGTGCAGAGAGAGCATAAAGCAGATGCATGCATCGTCCGCACCATCAGTCGTATTCAATAACCACCAAATAATTCAATAACCACCTAAACCAAATACGTACGTCGTCCAGTTTTGAATTTCAGTTCGTCCTCAAGTGCGAGGAGGGTAAAGGTCAGCGTTGCGGTTGCAGTGAAAAAAACCCGGCAGTGCTGAGCAGTCGGGGAGGTTTGACGTGTGCTTTCCTTCAAATGGATAAAAGCATCGCGAGTTTCTTTAAAGATTTCCTGGCAGGCTTCACGCGCAAAAGTGCGAGCTCAGCAGATGTGGCTCGGCGGGCACGTGTGCAATGCGGGTTGTGGGGCGACATCAACATCACACCGCCACCCTGTCAGAAGCGGCTTGCGCATCCCTGGCCTCCAGACATCACTACGCACGGTCGGTGGCTCTCCCGGGGAGGCGGTTGTGCGTATGTGCAGCACATGCAGGCGTATGCATGTGCAAGCAGAAAAATGAAGCGGGGGGGAAAAGGGAGAGGTAAAAGGATCCGTCTTCATCTTTCAGGTGAAGTTTTCGTTGCTGTTGCACCTATGGGGCATCTGAGCACTGTCACATGCTGCCCCTCTCTGTTCCAGGTTTGGACAGATGAAACCCTGTTGCCACGCACGGTGCTGATTGTTGTCAAACATCCACCAATTGAGATTCTTTCTTTTTTGAAGCTTTAATAAAATCTGCTGTTAAATCTCAGGATAATGTACAGCGAGCTTTATTCTTTCAGTTGTTATTGCAAAATAAAGTGGAGGCTCGCTATAAATGATCCTGCTTTATGGGTACTTACTAAAAGCCTGGTAAGTAACTCATCATTTGACACCAAATCTTGATTTGAAATGATTTACCATAAACATAAACCTGCCCCGTGGAACTTTATGTCATTTAGTCGAATCTACAGCACCTCAATGAAGGGGGAGGGGCCAGTCGTCTCTGTCACAGCCCCACTTCATGAACTCGACTGATAAGACTTCTGTGTTTTTACAGAAGAAGTAATTGAGAAGAATCCTCTCAACGTCCAGCAGGTCTTTTCTAGCACAAGGTGGAATCACTCAATGATACTTCATGTGATTGCATGTGATTGAGTATTCATCAAAGCTGTGTAATAATCACAGATATCTCATTCTTTAAAATGCAGGATGTACAATACATTGTGACAAAGTATCACAGTGCATTTGATATTACCTTTTCTAGCAGCCCTAGTAATCATAGTGAATAGGAAACTAGTTTGGTTAAATATACAGGTTAAATATCCGTGGTCTCCATGAAAAGCATGTGGAGGCCTTGAACGCCCTTCCTCTCTCCGTAGGTTTTAATGGATCCTGAAGAAACAGGAAGGACAAATAACATGAGATGGACGATACAATCGCAATGGAGACATGAAATTTAGTTTGAGAAAATGAAATGCACAGTTGACTAAGACAGGAACTGAAGATTGTATTTTTCCAGTCTATTTTATTATATGGCAGTGGATGTCTCATTTAGTCTAAGCAATTTAAAAACAAATCCTGGATGTATTTCCGTTTGCCTGTGCTGGGGAAGGAACCAGAATGATTTTGCATTGGTTCACTCCACACAACTCTCTAAAGTATAACCTCTAGTATGAAAAGGAAGAGGCTGCCAGCGGTCTGCATTCATTAGCCTACTTCCAAATTGCTTGTTTTGAACTACAGTAACCAAAATGTTATGCTTACAACCTCTTTATGGTTGAGTAAAGATCCATCCTCTGTGGAACGGAACGAGTTTTCTGTTCTCTCCTCAGCTCTTATTCCTTTTCTTTCTTATCGTTCTGTCGCTACGGGGATATTGGAAAGGCTCTGACCTTGGCACTCGTTATGTTGGGATGCTTGTAATGTTGGTGATCTAGGAATTGAAGCCCATTCCACTTTTGCACTTAGAGTCACACTGGATAATGTCTAAAATGTGTGTACTTCATTTTGAGCTATCAAAATTCATTGTTTGTTGCTCTGGACATTTCTATAATAGAAAGATGGAAAGTAGTGTTAGTAGTAATAATAAGATGTAGTGAGGTTTTGGGAGATTGTCCCGTTGGCTAACTCATTAAGTGATGAGAACATAGATACCAAAATCATCCACGTGTCCCCGGTAGATCATTCACTCCGGTGCTCCACACTAGACAACTAGCATCATCTCAGACGTCAGAAAATGAGAACTTGCAGAAGCTAAAGCATAGTGTATGTTAGCATGGAGCCTACTATCACGCAACATAGTGTATGTTAAAGTGTTAGCGTGGAGCCTACTATCACTCAACATAGTGTATGTTAAAGTGTTAGCGTGGAGCCTACTATCACTCAACATAGTGTTAATGTTAGTGTGGAGCCTACTATCACTCAACATAGTGTATGCTAAAGTGTTAGCGTGGAGCCTACTATCACTCAACATAGTGTTAATGTTAGTGTGGAGCCTACTATCACTCAACATAGTGTTAGTGTTAGCGTGGAGCCTACTATCGCTCAACATAGTGTATGCTAAAGTATTAGCGTGGAGCCTACTATCGCTCAACATAGTGTATGCTAAAGTATTAGCGTGGAGCCTACTATCGCTCAACATAGTGTATGCTAAAGTGTTAGCGTGGAGCCTACTATCACTCAACATAGTGTTAGTGTTAGCGTGGAGCCTACTATCGCTCAACATAGTGTTAGTGTTAGCGTGGAGCCTACTATCACTCAACATAGTGTATGCTAAAGTGTTAGTGTGGAGCCTACTATTGCTCAACATAGTGTTAGTGTTAGCGCGGAGCATGAGAGCCAACGATCCACCGGGAACACATGGATGATTTTGGTGTCTTTGTTCTCATCACTTAAATTAAATTGAGCAACGGGCCAATCTATCAACAACTTGGTATATTCCTCTAACCGTGTAAAGGTACAGGCCTCTCTCTCTGTCAGTGTGTGTGCGTGTGTGTGTGTGTGTGCATGCGTGTGTGTGTGTGTGCGTGCATATGTGTGTGTTCTCCCATATGAACGTGCATTCCTGTATGTGTGTTACGTGAACGTGGAGAGGATCACCAGCGGTGCGAGCGGTGATCCTGGTATTTATAGCATCTTGTCGTGTCACATCTTGTTCGCCGTGCTTCAGGGGTCTGAGTATCGCCGGTGACGGGTGCAGTCACCGGCAGTCACTCCCCCCCCCCGACCACCACCAGGCGGGAGGCAGGGCCGAGGCCAGACCGACGACTCGACCGTGTTACCGACCGAGCGGTGATGACTCCCATCCCTCACCGAGGTGACGTGTCGGCCAGAGGGGGAGGGGGGGGGGGGGGGGGGGGGGGGGGGGGGGGGATCGAATTGGATTAGGTCCTGTCTAGATTAAGTTGTTGTTCCTGTTGACCTCGGGGGGGATTGTTCAATTGTTATTCAATTTGAAGCCGTACTATCATCTCGGCTGATCCCTGAGAACACACGCGTGCCTCGTCCGCTGTGTCTCCGCGGTAACGGATATCTCTCTCTCTCTCCTGCAAAGTCGACTTCCTGTTGAGACGATCTCGCTCTAATCCAAAACGCTCTGATGACGCCGTTTTTCATTGTGCAGAGTCTTTTTAATAATCAAATCTCATTGTGGCTGGAAAATGTCAGCGCTCCGAGACACTAAAGGAACACCGATGTTGCCGGGGATTAGCGCTTTATCACCCCCCCCGCTGTCAAAATCAGAAGGAAATATTCAAACCCCGCCCCCCCCCCCCCCCCCCCTCCCCCGCAGAGCCAGACCTCCTGACCCAGGTTATTGCTCTTCTCTTTGTTCATTTGGCTGTGACAGCTCCCCGTCACTATCTGTGTGCGGTGGGACGGGAGATAATTAACCGTAATGATAATGCCATTTGCTGTTTCGATTAGGATCATTTTAATCATCATTACATTGTTGTCTGGCTGCGACACGACATTAATAGGACGCGGTGACGGTGTGTACATAGTGGCAGCGGCTTGACGGGCAGACGGGAACAGCTTCATGATCTGTCTGCTGGAGTTGAGGTTGGGGGGGGGGGGGTGGATGGGGGGACGCCACAGCTGGCACTCATAACTATCAAAGGCTTTTTTTTTGATTAAATGCATCAGACATTGCACTACTTTTCTAAAAGTGCATGAAAAATTGAAAGTTGGGTGGAAAATTGTTCAATCGAAAAAAGTGAGCGCAGAGTTTTTGGGCAAGTGCCTCTTAGTTGAGTTGAGACTTTGGCACTCATTCTGAGACTTTAAACTGCTCAGCGTTGAGTGATAGGCTTTGTAATGAGGCGTCGCCACGAGCCTCTCTGTTATTAGCCTGCAGTAACACAGGAAACGGGTTCCTTAATACTCCCTCCAGTAGCAAAAGATATGAGCTTGTCTCTGACTGTATGAAATTGTGTCCCTTTGTGCCATTTGTCTTCTGCTAGTAAGTATTTACAACTCATATTCAGGCATTTATTTGAGAGGATACAGTTGAAGACGGATGACGGGCCTCACGAACGTATAGCCTTGCCTATAGTGAAGACCATCAATCCTGGCTGTGACTCCCGTGTGATAGCGTCGGTATCTCAGGCCGTAAATCTGGCTCACTCTCCCCCCTGGTGGCTGAAATCGGTACGCCACGCACAGCAGCGGCAAATGCATTGTGTGACACACGCCACGAGCTATAACGTATCACCATCCCCCGCTATAAATAGATCAGAGGGGGGGGGGTGATCCCGCCGTGGCAAAAGACAGTGTCATTTTACCTGTTGTTTACACACACATTTACACACACACACAAAGGGGAGTGCAAGCCACGTGGTGCCTTATCACCCTGTCGTGTGTTCATGCATCTTCCACGCCGCAGTGATGGTTTACGTCTTCATCGCCGTTGCATTTTGGAGCGTGTCTGTAGGGAGTAACGTGCATTTAGTCCACGTTGCACCCTCTCTCCATCTTCATGTGAGGAGTCCTCCTTCAGAGCTAGCTTTTCCCCCAACGCGCTACAGTTCCTTAATGAAGCCCAACCGGCCCGTTTCACACCTGGAGGGGCAGTCCTGCGTTCAACAGGTATTCTCAATGAATGGGTTTTTTTCTGCGGCGTGCACACCTCTGGGACTGACTCATTCTGAATCTCACATCATACAACTGTAGGTCCTCATACACCCACATTTTATTGCTTGTTCCGTCCAAAACCAACATTGTCTCCACTGCGCCAAGACTTTCTCAATGTATCTTTCCCACAGAGCATCGGTGTCCGTGACCCAGTGTCTTAACGGTTTCGTGACAGAATAGATGGATTGTTTTTGAGCTCGGGGGCTGCTCCGTCCCACGTTCACATCCTGCGCAGTCGGCGTCCAAAGAACACACGGCCGTGAAACAGCATCGTTCAAAAGTGCCGACCACGTGTTGAGACCCAGTTGTAGATCTGTAGATCGAGTCGGCAGGTGAGCGCGTCGGTGTTTTAAGCGCTGGACTAGACGGAGACTTAATATGAATGATTCATGTGTCTTTGGGCCAAAGTGAGTCGTGGTGAAACCAGAATTCAGATTAGCAACGGTTGACTATCTGTGCCCCCTTTTGCTCTGAAGCCGAGGTCCAGTGGGACATGTGAGAGAAAGCCTCGTTTAATGAAAACACACTGCCCTCTGTTGGTCAAAACTCTTCAAATGTGCTGGTCCTCTAATCTGGCCATACACACAGTAAAACCCTGAAGCTGTTATGGATTACAATCAGTCTTACTAATACTATTAGTGAAACCATGTAGCCATCAGTGACAAGGGAGGGGCTCTGTGGCTCAAGCAAGTTCACACTTTTCTCCTTAATGATGAGATATTAAAACACTTCCTTGTCTTAGCACTTTGATTTTGTGGACATCAATATGGAAGGAGACACGCCACTGTGATGACAAGCTTGAAGAGAAATCCTGTCCTGACTGGGAGGTCTGTTAATGAAACATTAGCGGCGGTGGCGATATTATTAATGTTAAAGCTGCATCAGTCAGTTCTGCACGTTGGTGGCCCCAAATGGCAGCGAGAGGTAACTGTCACTTAAGTTTGAGGACTTCTTAGCGTCTGGTGGAGGTGGTGAAGAGGTTCAGCCGTCACCGATGAATCCATCTTCCTCTGGACAGAGCACTTCTGTATAGGAGACGCGTTTGAATTGAATTTGTTTTCGATTTGTCACTTCCTGTGTGCGCGTGGAGACAATTTCCCGCCATGCCAACACTAGAATCTCGTTTGGGCAAGTACAGCAAATCTATGGGGGTCTCAGTTAGCAGGAGTGGGATGCTTTCTCTCTGTTGCAGCCCCAGTTTATTATTTATTTTCCCATGTGTGTGTATTGTGTCGCGCACGATGAGCCGACCCACTGTGGTGTTGTGTTCAGGCTCTGTTGCAGAGGCAGCACAGCCGGAGGAGGGAGACAATGACCACAGAGACGGGAGTGGCTCTTTCCAACTTTTCATCTACTCACACACACACACACACACACATACTACATTAGTGCCGTTCGCTCATTCCTGCAAAAAAAAAAAAAAAAAAAGTGATTAACAAAATCAGCGAGCGTGTTGAACCCAATCTGCAAAACCACTTTGGTCACGGATAACTCTCAGTAACCTGCCATGTCATGTGCTGTACATTCCCATGCTTGAATTTGCGACTTCCCAGCATGCTCCTCATCCCAGTGTGGAGAGCAGCGGAGTAACTGGAGCGATGCGTTTGTGTGTTGTTGTTGTTGTTGTTGTTGTTGTTGTTGTTGTTGTTGTCAGCCCCAGGCTTTCAGTCTTCATAGGGAAGACTCCCCTCCCCTCGCCGCCGCCTTCCACCGCCTCCTGTCCGGCTGAGGAGATTGAAGCCTTAATGTCCCGAGGCTCTAACAGACCATATGCTGTGCGAGGTAAACCTGAATCTGAAGCTCGTTCCGTTGAGAAAAGTGGGAGGAAAATAAGTGAAAGGGGGTCCGTCCTCTCGGGAGCATTTCCAGCGTTTCTCGTGCTGCCGTGTTGTAATACCGCGATCTCTCGCTTGCACGCGTTATCGTTACGTGTGCATGTAAGCACCGGTCGATGTGTCCTATAACACCATGTTGTACCAACTGACCGGAAAGGGAAAACCACATCTACATGATCCCAGCAATGCTCATCATAAACTCCTCTCTCCCCCCCTAAGCCTGTTACGTAATGGACCATTAGGCTCATTCTGCCCGAGGATTAGGAGTGGTGAGAAAAAAAGCTCTCGAGAGAGAGAGAGAGAGAGAGAGAGAGAGAGAGAGAGAGAGAGAGAGAGAGAGAGAGAGAGAGAGAGAGAGAGAGAGAGAGAGAGAGAGAGAGAGAGAGAGAGAGAGAGAGAGAGAGAGAGAGAGAGAGAGAGAGAGAGAGAGAGAGAGAGAGAGAGAGAGAGAGAGAGAGAGAGAGAGAGAGAGAGAGAGAGGTGCACTGTCTTGATAGTGTTCTCTCACGTTGAATCAAAGTTGTGTGTTATTTCACACCACAAACATTTGCTCAAGGTCACGGGCACCGTCGGGGTTGTTGTCAAGATTATCCCGGCCAAAATAATTCACAATATTATTCACGTCCCTACTTGGCGTTCACGTCTGGGGGTAAAAGCCCCCTCATCGGACGATGAACCGCACTAGAGACGTGTCCGTCACCGTCTTGTCTTGGCGCCTCTGGAGATGCATCAGCGTTGCAGTGTGATGCTTGGGGTGAGGGGGAGGGGGAGGGGGGGGGGCGGCATGGGTTTATCAAATCAAATACGCCGCGCAACTGGTACCGGATCCGACGCTATTCATCAACCTGACAAACTGGCCCTCCTGTACAGTCTCTCCCCCACCATGTCTTGGCTGTGAGCAGACTAGCAACACCTCCCATCTGAATTGCCTCCGTTCTCAGGGAGGCAAGGGAGGGGAGGGACGGATGGACGGATGGACGGACGGATGGAGCTGCCGCTTGGGGGGTATTCTCGCCAGGTTTTCGAGTCCGTATCTAAGTAGAATGTCAAGACGGTCCCCGAAGAGGAGAGGACCTTCCCTTCCCTGCCGTAAAGGTCCCGCTGTGTGATTGATGTTCCGCCGCTCCCGCCTCGCCTCTTGTCATGTCGACGAGGCTCTGCGCTGCATATTCCCTGTGAGGAATGTGCAGCATATTCAGCAGTCATGTTATGTGCTGAGTGATGGTGCTGCTTTTTTTGATTTTGTTGTCAAGCAATTTGCCCCCCCGCCCCGGCCCCCATCCCTTATAGTACAGTAGCGTGGCTGACTCCACCCTCCCGCCCCTCTCCCTGATGAGGGCGTAAATCTCGTGGGAGCCTGAGCCACTTCGCTCTCGTGCTGCAGCTGCGTTGAGGCTGTCGGTTCATCCTTTGCTAAAATCAGCATTTGGGGGCGTCCGCTGACTTGAAACATCTCGGCACCCTCCTGCTGGCATGTGATTCTGCTGACTTGCTACTCCCTTGATGGGCCTTTTTTACGGGTGACGAGGTGCCAACGGGAGCTTTACCCTGAGTCAGATCCACTAACAGACTATTTCATACAGGGCTGTTGGGCCTGGGGGTGGGGTGGGGGGGGCTTGTTCTTCATGCAACTGAGGATGGATCTGTTACTCCAATGACCGCCGTGGTACATCCGTAAAATGAAATGCTGGCTGTCACTGAGCAGGAACTGAGCTGAATCTCTTCTGTCAGCGTGGTGTGACACGGCTGGTCAAACAATATCAAGTGTGTGTACATTTCATTGAACCCAAGCGCTGTCACAGTGGCTGCTCCTGTATGCGGCTGCATGATGAATCGGTTCCGAAATTATCGATCGAATGAAAAAGTTCTCCCACCCCTGTAAATATAAACGTGTGTTGCAGCAACCTCTTTGACCATTCGCTTAATGCATTCTGCCTCCGCTCACTATTTGGCAGGATGCAGCAGTCGCACGCCGCTCTCTCAACGTAACCAAGGCCTGTACCTGTCCGTTATGTCGATACCGTAGTCCGTTAGCTGTGGAGGGGCTCATCAGATCTGGATGAGAAGAGCAGGGATGATTTGATTCGCCTGTCGCCTTCGCTCCGCGGACCTGCCCCTCAACACAGCTGGTGGTTTCCATAGCGACCCCTGGACCAATCCCCTCTCTCCTCCTCAGGACGGTATACAGTGTAGCAGCCGCATGGTGCTTTTGTGCAGAGGCCCCCGTTGCAAAGCGCTAATCTCCGCTTAGTCACCGCCCTCGACATGCAAACACACACACACACACACACACACACACGACCGCGTGACCAGATGCACGGTGGCACGTGGCATCATCACATCATAACAGAAACACCATGGATGTTATATTTTTTGTGTCCACTCACTTACTTCAATTTCAGTGTTATTTTCTTTTTTGCATCACTACCCCAAGTGTGCTTGTGGAGTTAAGACAGTGCAAGAGGTATATGGGTTCTCCATGACTTTCATTTGTTTTTGCAACAACGAAAGGCATCCCTCTACAAGAGTATGACTACATCTCTTAAAGGATTTCAGTCATCAAAGATATAAAAACAAATAGTAACCTTGTGCTAAAGATGCAGGCATGTTAAAGCTCCATATAACAGCCAATTCTAAACATATTTATCGATTCAAATTGTAGATTTAAAAAAATATTGGAGCAGGAAAAAAAAAGTATATAGTGCACATATTGTACAGTAGGGAGTCTTTATTGAATTAGTTTATGCCTCCAAGCATTAGTAGATATACACCATGTATATTAAATGAAATAGGTTTAGTAGATGAATGGATAAAGACCAGTAGATGAGTATAGATGAAGCAGTTTGAATGCAGGAGCTCTGCGTGCCCCGGCTGCTGCTAATGAGATGTGTGACGCCGGTTACATCATGAGGCTGCTGTACGCGAGCCATCATCCCCACTGTGACCAAGCTTGAATGAGCAGTATGCCAAATCTGAGTGTGTGTGTGTGGCTGTGTGTGTGTGTGAGTGAGTGAGTAGTGAGTGGGTGGGTGACCGAGAGGGAGCTTGACTGCTTTCCAGTGAGCGTGCCTCAGCTTTCTGCTTTCCTGCTCCCCCAGACCAGACAGAGAGATTCCCTGCTCTGCCATGACTCACAGACGCCACCGTCACTTGTGAGTACTTGTGTAAATGTTGCATGCTTGTGGGGCTTTCTGGGGGATGGGGCTGGCAGTCGAGGAAAAAACCAGCGAGATTCATAATTTACTGGTTTTTAAAAAACTTACTCCAATCGGAGGAAACGCTCATTGGATGCAGAAAACGTGCTTAAGAGAGTGAAATGCTTTTCTCTCAGGTTTATGCTTCACCTATTGAGGACAATGACGTAAAAAAAAAAAATGTTTTGTTGTATTGTTGAGCAATGCATTCCCATGTGATGATACAGAAATTGTTTACCTCTCTTAAAGTGTTTGTGCATGCTTGTGTTTTGTTTGCGTGTGCATGTGCATGTGCATGTGCGTGTGAACGTCAGCAGCCAGAGATGCTATTATAAGCTCTCTCTATATATATATATATAACAGACTAGACTTCTTCTTTTGCCACACAGACGGAAATAAAGCTGGCTGTATTTGCGTAGCGCTGGTGATGTCACACCAGCAGGTCTATTTTTAGAAAGGGTCTTTAGCGGTCTGGCTTTTCTTCTTCCCGGAGTGTTGTTGTTATTCAAAGCCTTTTGCCGGCGCGTCCTCTCCTCTCAGCCTGGTTGATCTCACTGCTGAGGTCAATTTTAGTCCCGCACAGCGTTTATATCGCCGGCTGTATACACATTTCCACTTTCCTGACGTTTTCCCTTAAACGCAAACAAACACAATCAAGTCTATTTTTAGCATCTGCAACGTCACAGCAATGCGATATAAAGAAACCAGTAAAATGTCCATGCATTTGACCGCTGTACCTGCTCAGACTATGCAGCTATAATCATCCTTCACATCGTGCTTGTAACCCTGAAACCCTGATGCCCTTAATCATAAAAAAAAACGACAGCACGTTGAATTACCTTCAGCATACCAATTACATTTCCTTCTGAAGCTGAGATGGTGGATTATAGTTTCCTTCGTTGGCCCCGGGAATATTTATGGCGGTGATCAATTTTAATGAGGAATCTGCTAAACAAATCTGGCATAATTCACACATTCAAGACTCTGGACTTAATTAAATGAGAATTCATTTTTAATGAGGTTTCATGAATCAAACATTTTTTTGGTACTTTTGGTACGCTGAGCCGTGAGCCCGCTCCACCTCAGGTGTTGAATTCCTCCCTCTGGCTGACATGTGCCTTAATCCACCCGTTCACCCTGGGTTAGGCCGTGCAGCTCCAGGCAGATCTTACCCAGAAGCCCCCTGGGTAACTGCCCGACCTCTCATTTACTCCCACTACCCATCAGTCTACGTATCTACTAGGTCCAGGATTCTCATTCTATCTTTATTTTATCTGACATCAAGGGAGGCCAAGCCAAGTTTATTTCTACAGCCCTTAACCATGAACCATGTCTAAAGGCCTTTACAGAGAGGAGGCTACCTAGAGGCTAACGAGATAAACACGTTTAGAGCACAATTTAGAAATGAACAGACAAAACATAAAGTAGCACATTAAGACAGAAACAAGCCTAGCAACCCATCAGCCACCAGCCTTAGACCCTCAAAGAAGACGAGAAAACTCCCAAGAAAACCTTAGGAAAGAAAAAATGGAAGAAACAGTTCAAAGAGGCCCCCCCCCCTACCAGAAGGGAAGATTAGAGCTTGGTCCATGCTGTAGTTATTAAGGGACATCAGGATGGAGGTTAGGGTTTTCTGAGCAAAGGTTTGACCACGGCTGCTTTAAAGGCCGGGGGCACAATGCCGGTGGAGAGTGAGGCATTAATGAAATGAAGCATCGGAGGTCCGAATACCGGAAGGAAGAGGGTCAAGGTAGGCAGGTTGTGGGTCACACAGAAGTAACATGTTCCGCCTCAGTAGTGCTGGTTGCATAAGACAGAAAGAGTCTCCATCTGTTCCACAGAGGGCTTGCCTGTGCTAAGTGGGGGGTTTTCATAACACCTCCCCCCCCTCACCGTATAGCGACGGCAGATCATGTGACCCGAGCTCAAGGTCACCGGCGGGGTGTGTTAGCGGGGCTTGTTGCAGCTCCTAAAGCTCCCTGACTAATCATATCCATCACGTGGCCCAGCGAGCAGCAGAGGTCCCACCATGAGTATTAGTTGGGTTTATTTCCCTTCCCGTCTGGTTGGATCGCGGTCGTGAATAAGCAAGTCCCGGAGAGGAGGGAGGACACCCGGCAGATGTGACTGAAATGTGCGATGGCACTTGGCCATGAAGTGTTTCAGCAGGGAATACACACCGGCCCTCCAGGGGGAGAGGAGGAGGAGAAGCAGCGCCGTTGAGGTTGAGGGGGTTGAGGTTGCTGGGAGGCATTCAGCACCCCGTCCACATACCGAGAGGATAACCAAGACTGTAACCAGACTAATCTAGGAAATGAGCTTACCATCGACCCCGATGATGGACGCGCCTGCTCTGTAAGTGTTGTTTTTATTCCTGTAGTTTTCAAATAAAAGTTGTCTGTAATCAACTTTTCACACTGGTAGGAAAACGAGGAGGCGGGGAAATCCGATCGGCAACGACCACAAGCCGCTCAGCCCTTCGGCGACACATGTGAGCCGACACAAGTTTCCCTCGACTCTTCCGGCGACTCGGCTGATCGCGTCGCTCACAGGTGTGAACGCGCGGTGACAAGGCGTGACCTCGCTTTGCTCCGCGTCTCTACCTGCCGGTTATGAAAACATCACGGCGTTGCATCATCGCCGATCTAAACGCTGATAGTGTGCAAGCGGTGATGCAAAATATTCAGCGGGTAGATTGGTGTGGTGTCGTAATCCCCCCCCCCCACGTGCTCATTCTCCAGACCGCGTTTATGTTCGGAGGCAAACATGGCAACGCGTGTTGAAGTAATTCATGTGAAGAGAAAAGTGCTTTCAAGGGGCTCTTAATTACTGAGACGCCACGGTGCCAGGCGCTGGAATGTGCCGGTCGATGCCGGTACTTTAATGTATCTCGACTGCGTGAGCGTATATTTGTAAAAAGGGGAGCAGACATCCTTCTTCATGACAGCGATATGAAACGAACCGAACCAGAGCTCCACCGGCTTGATCGATTTGACTTCATTTGAAAACACTTCTTCACACCGCGTAAACCTTTTGGCTGTCATCACTGTTTCCCCGGTACTGTTGCATTGTAACCGGAGACACATCCATAATGGATGGACCACTAAAATATTGAGGGAGCCGTAACGGTTAAAGTTTAATGCATGGCTCACTTGGTTTGGACAGTGCACCTTGCCTGTGAAGGGAGTCAACCATCAACTAAATGTTCATCTGTCTTCAGTGTTGTTTTTACGGTAGAGTTCAGAAGAGCCTCTGTGTGTTTAGTATGCAACAGAGATGCCGTTGTTGGCCACGAGGATATAAAAGCATCGCTGCACACAAGGGGGGGCGTGGCTGTTTTAACTGGCAGTGGTAATTACAGATGGAATTTGTCAGACGGTCCATAAAACTAGAGCCACTCCAGCTCATTGAGAGTAACCTCGTATAAACGGTGTCATCATGTGTGTGAACAAGCCATAAATACGTCAGGCTTTTTCCGTTCGCTCTCCCGCCACCCGTGTTTTTATGATGAACTGATATAATTGGCAGCGTCTGACTCGGTCACGCGGCCTTGGCTTCCCCTCGATCTGCACCGGGGGGGGGGGGCGAATTCAGACGGCTAGCCCAGACGGGACACATCTCACGGGCTGCTGTCACTGCTGGAGCTGTCGTCCACCGGGTTAACGCGACGGGTGTTGTGATTGTTTGCTGCAGTCCAAGCTGTCTGCTAGAAAGCATCATCCCTCTGCTCTCCTATAGGAAGCCATTGATCCCCGTCCCTGTGCGGCACGCTTTACGTTGCACTTAATGAAATGGGCTCGGCTGCTGTAATGTGGAACGTGGTACCCCCCCCGCTATGTTTCACACCCCCCCAGTGTTTCGCGACGCAACTTATCGTATCGTGGTCTGATGGCGTAGCGACCTCCCAAAGGGTGCGGCAAACCTGACTGCACAACATTGTCCCCGGGTGTGACGGCGTCCATGCAGATAAACCTTATAAAGGTTCTTATTAGACGCCGTGCATCGGAGAGTCACGGGAATAACCGATGGGAGGCGGGATGATCCGACGCCACGATGTTCGGTGCTTTGCCCGCTGAGCCACCAGGACGCGGTGGAGATTACATCGGATTCAACTTCTATTATCGCTTTCAAAGATCTTGCAGGAATGAATTGATTTTGTCAGCATAAAAAAAAAAGAAGAGAATCACACCTCTGTTCTCTTTTGGCACGGGAGCTCGGGTCCCGTAAAACCCTCAGATCCCTGGATGATGTGGAGGAATGTAAAAAAAGTGCTGCCGTGCTGCTGCCGAGTACTTGCGAAAACAGTACGTGCAGTGTACTGATTGCAACACGCTGTGCATACTTCTTCTTCTAGATGGACGGGTACACGGAAAACATCTACTAACATCAAATTAGCAGCATATTCTGTTTTAAAAGATTTCCCTAAAGCATATATAAAAATGAGAAAAGTAGATTGACATTTGGAAGGTATTTGGATCAAGCGTACCCACATTTCTGATTATTTTTCTAGAGTACTAATCTTTAAGCGGTACGAGATTCTAGTCCACGTGTGAAATACTGTGAGTTTTCTTGCTCCGTCTGGTCGGGAAGGCCTCGACTTGACTCAGGGCATCACAGAGAAAGTACAGCAGCCAACTAGCGCTGCACTTTCCACTGGCCTCAGTCCCACGGTGATAGCGCTCACAGACATGATTGATAACACACCGACGCGATGGAGATAGATGCCTCCTCAAGTCCCCCCCGATTACAGCGGTTCAAAGGAATCCAGGCACCACAAATATGCCACTCTTTCCTTTTTTGCCCCGGGGTCTTAATGTGATTTAACCCTGCCCTGCTCTGTTTAGCTTCACCTTTCACACTTTTCTACAGCCTCCGCGGCTCGCAGCTCCGGACGAATGGTGTGATATTTTCTATTTTTGTTTTGAAGCACGTCCTCTTGAAAAGGCTGCGCTGGGTCCGGCAGCAGTCAACAGACAGGGAGAGAGAGAGAGAGAGAGAGAGAGAGAGCTTGAGCAGCGTGGCCCCGGCTGACATTTTGCTTTACCTTTCATCTTGTTTGTGGTGTTGCCTAATTCACTTGCCACTCAAAAGCACTTCAAAGCGGGGGGATCGGGGGGGGGGGGCCGTGTCCCGCCCCACCTGCCGAGGGGGGGGGGGGGACGACAACACAGGAAAAAATCTGATATTCGGCTACCTCAGCTGCAAGCGACACTTTTTGGTTTGTTTCCAGACGCCTCTTGTTGCTGACGGCGCAAAACCCCCCACACTGCAGTGTAATAATCTGCGTGCAACCCGAGGAGACGACGCCCCGCTCACCTTTCTTGTGTGTGTGTGTGTGTGTCGGCTTATGTCGTTTGAAAATTGTGGCCGCGGTGACAACAAGATGGTTTTGGGGGGGGGTTTGGAGAGTTGTGACCAAAACAGAAGAATGTAAAGCCTCACGAGTCTCGTCAGCGATTTCATGAGGATAAACCGTCCAAAAACAACATTGTAAAAAACCTCATTATCATTGATTTTTCTCATCATCTAGGCCTCATATGAAGCCTGACAGCTGTGACCACACCTCTGTTAGTCTTGAGGGCAGGAATCCACTAGAGGGAGCACAGCTCTAAGGCTTTGCTAATGTGCTCATCTGGGTAGATGAAACTCGTGTCCATATGACCGGGAGGCTTCAGTGGACGGCAGAGAGGAAAGAGCATCTGGGGGAGCTGGAAACTGCCGGGCTTCGAACCGTCTCACAGATTAACAATGTGAGCAGGTTAAAAAAAAAAAAAAGTGTTTCCTTTGGTTTACTTCCTGATGACAAGATGGTCACAGGACTAAATTGAGTCTCCATCATTAGAAAAGAGGCACTTTTTTCTGTTCTGTAATACCTCATGTAATACCTGTAGTTGATGACACGGTGTTCTGTATGTGTTGTGTATTCTTTTGTGTTGGTGGGCAAACAGAGAAGGAGATGAGATGGGTAGAGTAGTCTGGGATTGGAGGCTTTTTCTCTGTGAGCTTTGAAGTCATCTGACTATTTTCAGCTACACACACACACACACACACACACACACACACACACACACACACACACACAGGGCTCACTGAACTATATCTAAATATTATTTCATTGTGAGACAGACAGAATCTCTCCAGAAAATATGTTTTGCTCAAATGGATCTCTGAGGAGCCGGCTGTGCATGAGCAATGTTGAAGCTAAAAGAATTGGGAGCTTGGTGGGGTTTGAAGAGGAGAAAGTACCCCCCCTCACCCCCCACCCCCTCCAAATACACACGCACACACACACACACACACACACACACACACACACACACACACACACACACACAGTATTTCTCCACTTGTTTTTGTAGACTTTTAATAGAGTTGGTTCATCTCTGGCAAAACAAATGTGCCGCTGAAGACTTGCGATAACGGTGACGACGTCATTTCATCAGAAGATTAATTTGAATGAAACAAATCTTTTCATTCATACATCCAAACGCAGCAAACGCTCTGATGTTGAATAGAGGCCTGGCGGTTGCATCACACATCTCCTAGCAACTACGGCTGGGGCCAACATGAAAGTCCAGCCCAGAATATACCTGAAAATATATTGCTGTGGCGTGGGTCAGCTCAGTAATGTTCGAAGTAGAAGTGAATAGTGTGATCAGGTAGATTTGTTTCCACATGTTGACTCGGTAAACTGTCTCGTCTTTATCCCTAGTCCCTAGTCTCTACTCCAAAACACTCTGAGTTGTAGCTTGAGAAGAGTCAGCTCAGTTAACCTGAACAGACTGTTAGCTAGCTAACTAGCCAGCAGGCTAATCTAGTAAAATAACCAATGTCAATGTTAAAATGCAACTACTAGCCACTGCTAACGCTAGCCTCTACTGGATTCAGTAGCTACTGCGCTAATCAGACAACAAGACAAGATGGTTAGCTGACCAAATGCTATGGTTAGCTAACGTTAGCTAACAAGCTGACATTTATTAAACACAAAATGATCCACGTCTATTCAGTTCTGTCGTACATTTAGAAACGCTATCAGCTATTCTCAGCCATTGCCATTCTCAGGACGCATCAGGTTACATCACCTTTACTTAAAAGGAAAAGAAACGATCATTTTGTGAAATCTGGATCATTTTGACTGTGCCGTAATATCATTTTGTACTGATTTGGGTTGACACTGAATTTGGCTAACCATGATATGCTTGGGATGGTACTCTGAGTGACAGATTCTCCTTGGCCTAGAGTGTCAAGACAGACTGAAAGACAGCTGTTAGGATAGGAGTGTAACCTAGAGCTTCTTAGTGAGCTTCTCTCCTCAGTCTCGATGCTCTGATGACTGAGCTTGGCGAAAGGCAGGTAGCCATCAGTCAGTGTGAGCTGAGCTGAGCCGAGCCGGCGGGACATACAGTACAGGACCTCCTCCCCCTTCCCACCCATCACACCGTCCTGGGTCTCAGCTGGCTCTTCATGGCCCCACAATAACTGCAATTACACCAAGCAGCAGTCCCCCGGGTGATGTGGGGGGGGGGGCGAGCGGGCGGGGCATCTTTATTGGTTTCCCCGGGCTTGGACTGTGGAGGTGGTGATAACGTCGGGGGCCGCCCCGTTTATCACCCGTTCCCGTCCCCGCTGGGAGAGGGTGTAATTCTTAGTGGGGAATTAACAGTGTCCAGGCACAGTGGGTGAGAAGCGAGCACACGCCTCTTTGACAGGAAACGCCGTTAATGGACTCCGAGGGCAGGTCAGGGCAAGGCGGTGCCCTCAGATAAGGGCGCCGACGCGTCTCGCATCACCTCCACTGTTCCTCGTTTCGTGTCCGTCGGTCTCTGAAGTCGATGAACGAAGACTTCAAGCCCCTCTTGAGTCTGAATCGCAGCGTGCGCATTTCCCGACACCCTGCGAAACTCAGCGATAGAGTCATCAACCACCGGGGCTGTGTGTTTTCCCGTCGGTGTTTTTAGGCGCCCCGGCCGAGACTTAAATCCGTTGTAGGGAATGTAGGTCACATGGTGGAATGGTGAATTACCATGAGGATAAACAAGCTAATGGGATCTGTTCTGCCGCCTGAATCAGCAGAACGCCGCCGTGGCTGCTGGGTGAGGGTTTGTTGCCTCAGCTGCTTTTTTTTCTCCGTGAAACACAAACCGGCGTATTTTTAAATAGTCATTTCCTGCTGGTAATGGTAATGAAACAGATTTTCCATGTACGTGAAGTTAGCGCGCCGTACGTGAACCCCGCCGTCAGATTCCCCACCAGGGTAGTGTGTGTGTGTGTGTGTTGGAAAAAAGGGCCTCATGTGGGCTTTCTTTGTCATGTCGGTGATATGCAGACGTCCTCTCTCTTCTCAGCTTATTTTCTTTCCCTGGATCACATTGCATAAAAAAACTGCCTAAAAGTCAGAAGCAGATGGTTATCTTGATAAAAAAAAATTAAAAAAATCCATTGTAACTTGTGAATAGAAAATTGTTTAATCAATTCAAAGCAAAGGGAGCGTCTCTGTAATTTGAGCAGTTTGCCACACTCTCTGTGTTTGCTGTTTTTTCCTTAAAAGAAGCTGCTGTGTTGTATTGACTTCTCCTCGATAGTGCTCTCTGGGGGAAATCTTTCAAATCGCTCACCAGCAACATCCTAACGACCATTCCAGTGGCTCGACGGCTTTCAATGAATTGCTGCTGACTGGCTTCATTTTCTCTTCTCTTATTGTTTAGTTATTCTCATATGGCTCAAGTTTCCATTTGTAGCATATCTGGTATTTGGTGGATATTTATATCAAAAGCATCTGACAATACGGTGAGCCCATACATTTGGATTAGGGTGGCAGCAGTGGGACCCCCACATCGCTGCCCGTGAATCAAAACTGGGGACATTTCTACAGAATAGAGTGCAGTTATGCTCTAAATGTTATTTTTGCGTTTTATATCCCATTCCCTGTTTTTATTGGCTCCAGTCCCCCTGCTCTGACTGCACACAGCTCAAATGTGGTTCTTATTAGATGTGTGAAAACACATCTGACTTGAGGGTGTCCCAGATGGGATGTGATGTCATTTTTCGTACTTGGCTTATGTTAACTATGACAATACTTCTGATTGGTTAAAACATTACCCTTTGATTCATAGGTTATGTAGGCATAAATTTTAACCATGATCAAATCTATAGCTTACAGATGATCCATATTACATAACACATGTTTGGTAACCTTTGAGTTATTCCAGTGTAGTTGATTTGTTGACATGAATTATGTTTTTATGACGGCTTATAGGCCTGTTTTATTTTCTTCAAGTTTTAAAGCTACATTCCTGTGGTAGTTTTTTTTTTTAATGTATTTATTAAGCTACTTAGTTAAGTAATGTAAAGTATGGATTTATTTCCGTTGTTTTTTTTTGATACGTCAAAATAGATACTGTTTCAGGTGATAGCTGAAGATGTTTTGTCTCATGAAAATATTTGCAGAAAATCTATTTATTTTGACAAATGACCCGCGGAACATGACTTTATTTTCTATTGAAATAAACGATTGAACTACACAGGGATTTGAAGCCCTAGCCTTGGCAGTAGTGTGATGCTCTACCCACACTGTGAGATGTCCTCAACAGTCGTAGCACAGTCACAGTCTTGAGTGTTAATCACCGAGCTGCTGGAGGTCGTACCAGCTCTCCAGTGGGATGTGCCGATCCCCAGCCAGTTAAAGGCCTGTGAATTAAAACAAAAGTCAGCCGTAGTAAAGGGCTCGCCCGTCCCCTGGTGCCAAATGCATTCTGCAGTTATTACCATAAAGCTTCCCTCCAGCTCATTTAGCCGCGGCCCACAGCTGGGTGTGAAGAACTGCACCTGGTGCAGCCAGCAGAGCAATTTCCCCACAGATCCTCCATTAGCCCCGGTAGCTGTTATAAAAGTTCAGCTTGTCATGTCAGCGTGATTTGTCTGGGATGAAGTATTGTACGTGTGAAATGAGGAATTTTACCCTAATCTTTTCCGTCCGTTTCCTCGTGAATCCGTGGTTTCTCTTAACGGGGGTCAAACAATAGGAAGCCTCGGCAATTAAGGAAACGACCTCGACGCGGGCTCGTCTTTGTCTCCACCGACTCTTCATCTCTTCACATGCGCGAACCCCGTCGAGGTGTGCGATGGGTAAAAGAGGTGATCAGGACACGGTGGACCTCGGAGACCCCGGAGAGCCGCGTGATGAATGGGGTCCCATTTGGCTGCACCGTCTGCTCAATAACACACCGCCTTCCCCCCCTGAATGGGACCCCCCCCCCCCTCCCCCCTCAGACTGTCAGCCACACAAAGGAAAGTGTTTACGGGGGGGCTCTTAATAAGGCTGGAGGAACATGTGTGGCCCAGTGCATAAGCTTGCTTCATGTAGCGCTGAACAAATAAAACTATACTGCATCTCCCTTTACGGCTAATTGACAATGCATGGGGTTGTTAAAAGCGTCTCATAACTCTTTTGTCTGTATATTACAGCATCGACTCGCTAGATCGGTGCATACGTATCGCACAACTCCTAACACGCCCTCCAGCTATTCATCACTAAAGGGAGGTGATTCAAATATTGACTGAGGGGAAATTTGAAGCCTGTAATTACCGGTTGAGCCACATAAGATGGGACGGTTAACCGTTAACAGTCCGTTTTTACTCTTTCTGACTCGCGGCCTCGTGCAAAACGCACTTCAAAGATGCACATCGGGACAAATAATAATCTGCTGTATCGGTTCATCGGTTCGGTGCCGCGGCCAGACTCTGGGTCCACATGGGCGGCCTCTGGCCTCTGGGTCCACATGGGCAGCCTCTGGGTCCACATGGGCGGCCTCTGGCCTCTGGGTCCACATGGGCGGCCTCTGGGTCCACATGGGCAGCCTCTGGGTCCACATGGGCAGCCTCTGGCCTCTGGGTCCACATGGGCAGCCTCTGGGTCCACATGGGCAGCCTCTGGCCTCTGGGTCCACATGGGCAGCCTCTGGGTCCACATGGGCAGCCTCTGGGTCCACATGGGCAGCCTCTGGCCTCTGGGTCCACATGGGCGGCCTCTGGGTCCACATGGGCAGCCTTTGGGTCCACATGGGCGGCCTCTGGGTCCACATGGGCAGCCTCTGGCCTCTGGGTCCACATGGGCGGCCTCTGGGTCCACATGGGCAGCCTCTGGCCTCTGGGTCCACATGGCCGGCCTCTGGGTCCACATGGGCAGCCTCTGGGTCCACATGGGCAGCCTCTGGGTCCACATGGGCAGCCTCTGGGTCCACATGGGCAGCCTCTGGCCTCTGGGTCCACATGGGCAGCCTCTGGGTCCACATGGGCAGCCTCTGGGTCCACATGGGCAGCCTCTGGCCTCTGGGTCCACATGGGCGGCCTCTGGGTCCACATGGGCAGCCTTTGGGTCCACATGGGCGGCCTCTGGGTCCACATGGGCAGCCTCTGGGTCCACATGGGCAGCCTCTGGGTCCACATGGGCAGCCTCTGGCCTCTGGGTCCACATGGGCAGCCTCTGGGTCCACATGGGCGGCCTCTGGGTCCACATGGGCGGCCTCTGGCCTCTGGGTCCACATGGGCGGCAGGCAAGCGTCTCTGCCAGGATGTTGTTGGCAGTGACAGAAAGTCTGCGCTGGATGGTGAATAGGGCAGCACACAGTCCGTCCAACACTGATATTAACCCCAAAAAAAGCACCAAGTTCACTCTGTGGTGACGACAACATTTAAAAGGCTTTATTTTACAGTCTGGAAAGTTCAAACTGACTCACATGTTTCTTTTAGTAAGGAAAATACATATAGAGAGAGCTTTATTTTCCAGGTCCAACCATGTAGAGGTGATGCGATAGTGAACAATAAGACTTGTTGTGTTTTGTAATCATGACGTATTGATGACCTGCGCTCTTCTAAACATCATTAATCCATTGAAAGCGTTGTGTAGCCATGCATTCATCTTTCCAGCATTATCAGCAGCACAGGGACTTGTGGAGCGTGTGTGTGCTTTTCCATCGCACCCAGGCAAGATGTGACTCAATCAGAGGGATGCTGATATGAAGAGTTTGTTTGCATTCAGGCTGATTCATCTACACCCAAATCCAGTCCACATACTGAAGGGTGTTTCTCCTCTTTATGATCTTAACACTCTCTTCTGCTTCATCTCTCTCTCTATATGTCTCTTAACCAATCAGCGAGAGTCACATCAAGGGTCCATCAGTGTTTTTTATTGCTGCGTTTAGGGTTGCCCCAGCAACCAGCCCAGGCGTTATGTGTGTGTGTGTGTGAGGCCAGCCCCCTCGGGTGCCGGCTTCGCCCCTCTGTGCACCATGTGCTGCCGCTGATTAGCCTCTCTCCCAGCAGCCCGGGCTGGCAGAGGCCGAGCAGCATCTGATAAAGCCTAATTGATACCGCCAGCGAGGAGGGAGGCCTTTGTGTGCTTTGTTGGCCCCGGCGAGGCGCAGCGGAGTCCGACCTCGTCACCGCGGCTCACAGACAATAGGAGCAGCTGTAACTCAGCGATGATGGAGACCGGGACCTCCTCTGCTGTGTGCCGACCTGGACCTGTGATAGAGTGAGTTTGGAGAAGCGGAGGAGGAGGAGGAGGAGGAGGAGGAGGAGGAGGAGGAGGCCTGCCTGGCTCAGGATACGACAGAATCTGTGGGGGTTGTGTAGGGACGAATCAGCTCCCTGCCACCCCCGTCCTCTCTCTCTCTCTCTCTCTCTCTCTCTCTCTCTCTCTCGGTCTCTCTCTCTCCCTGTCTCTCACCCGATACCGCCAGGACGAGTGACATCTCCATCCAGGTTTTGACGCCTGCAAACAAAGAGGATACCTGGACATAACAGGGAGTTGACTAGAGCCTGTGCAGGGGCCCCCCCCCCCGGAACAAGACAGCTCAACACCAACCATAGGAGGAGAGGGGGGTGCAGGGTCAGCCCCCCTCCATGTGGCCCACATACAGACGGGCAGGTGCTGAGACGGGACTGTGTACCATGTGGGCTGCCGTACAGCGTTGAGCTGAGCTGTTGAGGTGCCAGCTCTGCCTTTGTGCTTGTGAATGCAAATGAAAGGAGCGTTATTCTACCGAGGACACCGTTAGAGATGATATCTTTATTGATTTTCTAAAGTTTGAATCTGACGGACAAAAAATGTTGAAGTTCAAAGCTTTTTGTTTGGACTACTGGCAGTTCCTCTGTCTGCAGCCTTTGCATGGTTTCTATAAAAGGTAAGGCGCTGTATGTTATTTCTTATGTTATTTTTGGTTATAGCACTTTATATTTCACCAAAACTTCATTAACCTGCAGCAGGCACACACAGCTACCCTGTTCAAATTGATGCATTATGGGATTAAAACATCATAAAATCATCTCCAAGCCTTTGTGGTGGTTTGAGAAACAAAAGGCATCGGATGCCCGGTGTGGATGCACTGCTACTCTGTCTCAAAGTGACATGTATGAACCATCGGTGCATCGGTGATGGATGTCCACCGCCCCGCCCCCCCCCCCCCGTCCTGCAAAGACTCACATTCACTCTTCTGTTTAACCCCGGGGTGTTGAGAGGGGCTGAAACAGGGGGGGGAGGCCCACGTGTCAGCTAGGTCAAACCGGTCTGAATGGCAGCACCATTGTTTTGCCGTGGCCCCTGACAAGCCTCTGTTGTGTGCGTGTGGTCCCGGTAACAGCTATTAGCTTATAGCAGCATTAGGTGGCACGTGCGCTGTCCGGTCCACGGCCCCCCCCCCCCCCCCCCCCCCCCCCACGTCGGCGTTGTCCTGTCTGGTAGGTGTTGCAAAACTTCCTCGAATACAAAAACAGGCTGTTTACGGATAAATGATTCAAGCAGGATTTGCAATATATGCCACCAAAACAAGCTGAGGTGCTGTTGGAAACTAGATTCAGCTGTATTCTCTAGCTGTACTGAGGGGTCTCTGCGGTCAGATGAGCTCAGATGACTCCTAGTCTGATCCAGAGAACGGTAAACAACAACTGGAATACCTTGAGGTGGAGGGAGGGAGCATCTCTGAACACCTCAAGGCCATTTTATTCATGAGTCCCCCCCCCCACCTGCCATCAAGACTAAAACCTTCCCCTCGCCTGTGTGTGTGTGTGTGTGTGTGTGTGTGTTCCCATGTAATCACCAGCCAGTGATTTACACGGTGAAGACCCACCTCGTGAAGCCGAGGGATGATCCAACCCCCCGAGTGTTGTATGTCTGTGCATTATTCATCCGCTGTGGGTTTTTCGGGGTTGTTTGTTTCGGGAGCCAGAAAGTGAGCTGAAATCCGCTGCCACCCCCGCGTTGAGGGTCAACGTTGAGGTTGTGAAACAAAGAGAGTCAGCTAGGGGACAGCGTATGTTAGTGCAGTTACTATTACTACCAGGTTTTTGTTTTTCCAGTTGCTTCTTTTTGTGTGTACATATTCCTGTAGGGCAGCTACCCCGTCTGCCGTCTGTCATCTCATACCATGTGTCTGTTTGTGGATTCACCTGTGTGTTAAAAGCTGGAGGTGACATTAAACGCCGATTGTTTGGGAAGAGAAGTGAAGCCACGGCGTTGAGACAGCGAGAGACCAGAGGCTCGCTAACCTCCCGGCTGGCCCCCCGGGTCACTGGCTCGTGTGAAGCTGTCCAAACACGGTAGTTGCTAGCGGCGCTGAAGACCCCCGTCCCTCCTCAGCATGACCTCAATCACGCACACCGCCGACTCCATTCTGCTCCACGCTTCTTCCCCAGGCCGACGCTGACCCCCGAGCCCCGCCGCTTACCACCGCTAACTCTCAGCGGCTGCTTCATGCACCTCAGAGAGGGACTAGACTTCTCAAGGGTCCAAGTGTTCCTCTCAGGTCTCGGCCCCTTTTTAGATTTCACACTTAAACGTGGACTGGAGGGTTCACTGGTTCACTGTCTCCTCAAAGCCATCTCAGCGGGGCTTCCTCCAACCCCACTTCCACGTCCAGATGAATTTTAAGAATTTCGAGGGGGGGGGATTCACGCTCACCCAAATAACGGCACGGCCCTTAATTCGGTCTTTCATCAGAGGAGACCGTGTGTGTGTGTGTGTGTGTGTGTGTGTGTGTGAAACGTGGTGTTAAAAAAGACTGCGGCGTGTTTAATAGGGTGCTAAGCCAAACCCGTGAATCTTGTCTCTCACACGGCGCTCTGTCACAGCGTGCCAGCAGACTCATTCACACTGAGCGCTGCGGGGGGCGGGGGGGGGGGGGGGGGGACTCGTTCTCCACGCCTTGTAGTGGTCAGTTTGATATCAGTCGCTCGCTCTGATTTTTCTCCGCGGCGTGAAATGGAAACATCAAAAGTCTGAAGCCCTTGTCAGATCGCTCTGCCGTCTGAACGCGTCGCTGCTTTGTACCTTATCCGGGGTTTGCGTGTCGCGGTGTCGCCGCCTCCTGAGTCGACAGTTTCGCTATTTACTGCGCCTGCCGTACTGCATCTGATATTAGTTGTTGTTTCCTCCTCTCCGTCTTTGGAATATTCCGTTTGTTTTTGCCAGATTAACCGCGGTGGTTTTCCTCCCCGGTAGTCGGGCCTGGAGAGAGAGAGAGAGAGAGAGAGAGAGAGAGAGAGAGAGAGAGAGAGAGAGAGAGAGAGAGAGAGAGAGAGAGAGAGAGAGAGAGAGAGAGAGAGAGAGAGAGAGAGAGAGAGAGAGAGAGAGAGAGAGAGAGAGAGAGAGAGAGAGAGAGAGAGAGAGAGAGAGAGAGAGAGAGAGAGAGAGAGAGAGAGATGGCAGCTGCTCAGAGGAAGAAGGCCACAGAGAGCAAATACTTTACTATTCTTAAACGTCTGAAATGACAAAGGCGTCTCACATGGACACTGTGTGGATTTGTCAGCATATCTTTCAGATGAAGCTGAATCGTGTTTTGAGCATCTGGTATGAACAACAACAAACTGGGAGATTCTAGCTGAAGTATAGCAGACGATAGAAACCGCCGCTATCTATTAGAAAAGCTGAATAGAGCGAAATCCAAGGAAGTGTCTCCTTAATGGGAAATGCTAGTCTTGATAATCGGTAGCATCTTCCTGCTGGGCGTCTTAAATCAGAGGCCAGTAATGACTCATCCACCCTGTGTTGGTGAAACAGGAGGAAGCTGTGATGAGGAAGTCCACTGCATGTTTTCCTCCAATGGCATTAATGCAGATCATGATCTAAGCCGTTCCTCAGATCTCAGCATCACTCTGACCTTCGACTCTCAGGTGAAGTGCTCTCGCTGCATCCTAAGCTGCTTCACGGTCATGTAGCACCAACACTGGACTCTTACTCAACGTTTTCAACCCGCTGCCTGTGATCCATCCTCCTCGGCTTTGTTGTGACGTGACGCAATGAGCGCTGCAAGCCACGCCCACGCCGACTCTTCACCACATCACTTGGTTGTGGATTGGGGAGAGTTTCCCCCCCTCTGGCCGGCATTTCTCCGCAACGTGAAAAAAACAAAACATGAAAGGGTAGTAGAATATTGTTTTGTTTTTTGTGAAGTTTTCGCTCCCGGGGTTCAAGGCTTCAGCCGCCCAGCGGAACGTACCATACTTTGGGCCAAAGACAATATTTAATGCGTTTTCCATTTCATTTCGAGTCGCTCCGTATCTCACCGAAGCCGCGCGGTGTGTTTTCAATGCCGGCCTCGGGTCCCACTGGGAAACTATTTTTACTGTTTAAACTCTTTTACATCGCAGGGCCTCCACCCCCCCAGCAGACCCCCCGCCCCCCCTCCCCCCTGTTTCAAGGTGAGAGGCCCCGGCACTTTGAACTACGGACCGGGTACAACGAGACCAGGCAGCCCTGCGTCCCAGACAGAGCCAAACGGATGATTTAGGTTGCATTGTGTGGCAGCGGTAAGCGATACTCTGCAGCGGGAAGGTGGAATGTGGACATGTGCTAGCATTACGGGAGAGAAAGCCAGGAGAGATTTTTTTTTTTTTTCTCCCCCCCCCCCCTTTGTGTTACTACGTCTACTTAGCGGTTGGCCTTACTTGGTAATGCTGGATATGGTCGGGGCTCCCGCTCTCCTCGGAGTGGGACAGTTTTGGTGGTGTGGCTGCTCGTACCAAGACTGAGGAAAAAGGGCTCAGAGGGAGAAGAGGAACTCACAAAGGGGCAGTGACTGAAGTAACCCAACCCCCTTAGGACGGGGGAGAATTAGTCATCCCCCCCCCCCCCCCAGGAGCCAAAAAAAGAGTAGTACATGTTTCGTGGTCAAGTGAAGCGAGAGGGAAGGAGTGGTGTGGGTGGATGCTGGTAGAGAGACTGCTGCTCCTCTCGTCTTCTGTCTGCAGCCTCCGAGCTCCTCAAAACACATCGGTGTCCTTTCCACCCCCAAGTCTCAGTCTCGAGTCTCCAGCCCGTTCCCAAGTCTCGAGTCTCCAGCCCGACGATGTCAGGGCCATGTGGAATCTAATGTGGAAGTACTGCATTTCAGTGCGGACGATAAGGTAGGGCGGGGTGGGGCGAGGAGGTGTTGGTGGGTGGGTGGGGGGGGGGGGGGGGGTCCTGTTACAAAGCATGGCGGTGCACTGCCGGGAAAGCCATCAGGTTTCTAACGGCGCCCCCCTGCACACGCACTCCTTCTTTTATATGTTTGGACACCTGCACCAGACGTCTACATCTGGAGAACCTGCAGGATCAGTCAGGGTGAAACATAAGGCTTTGTGTTTTGCTCTTACGATCGTCTGGCTGGTAGAAAAATACTTTGTGCAACTTTATTTTTGACTTTCTTAAAAAAGTTGATGTCTACTTCTTTAGCAGTTGTTGTCTCTTTTTATCTGTTTGGACATCACAGACACATGGAGCACATCATATGGAAAATGTGCAGAGTTGGCTTCTTTTTTTTAAATCCTCTTACAAGTAATTTTGATCCGGTTGTATGACAAGACTTGTTTCAACGTGTTTCTGATAAAAGTGCATCCGTGTTCGTAGGAGAGTCAAGTTGCAGAGAAAGGCTTCGTATTTCTGTGTGATATTGATTGAAACTTGCTCTACTGGAACAGATATTACTGTGTTGTTATTGTGTTCTTCAGTACAGTACAGCCAGCTGAAACACGCTACGAGAGATGCTGCAGGAATAGGGTTAAAGTATTAATGCGTTCTGCTCAGTGATTTCACTACAGCAAGGCTAAAATTAGTGGCCAGACTGGATAGAGCAGCCTTAGTCAGCAGTGGCCAATCACCAGCCATAAACTCCTCAGGTCTGTAATTCCAGTCTCCCCGGCTTGGCCAGCCACAGCTTCAACTTCATGTTTCAGTGGAGGGAAATGTTCCTCTCGCTTCCCCAAATCGAGTCAGTTTTTATTGCGTTTTCTGATCCGCTACAGCGCACGCACACACACCCTTGTCTTGTGTAACTTGGCTATCGGACATTTTTTCCGTCTGTGTTCGTTTTCTCGTGTACGCCGCAGTTACGTGGTTTTTCCTCTTTGGCCCCCGGACCCCCTTCTGTCTGGCCATGCTCAAACATGGCCACGCTCACACATGCACACCGGACCTATCCAGAAATACTACTCTACAGAAGAGGCTGAAGTCAGACGTGTGATACTAATAAAACCAGTAATTTGTGAGCGTATTTGCAGTACTGGCGTTTTCCTCTACTACCCATACTGCATCTCTCCTGGCTGCAGTAACGGTAACAGCAGAGTAAGCAAACTACACAGCTCGGTCTCAGTGGGCCGTAGTTAAAACTTGGCCTCTCATTTGGAGGAGGCTGCTTCACGCACCTAAGGCCCTTGACAGTGTTTCTGTCGAGGCCGGCAGATCGGCCCCGTTGATGGCGCCCTCCGCCGAGCGCCGGCGTCGGCCCGCACGCTCCGGCGAGCGAGACATTCCTGAAGACGAGAGTCATGCCGCCATAACTCTCCTGTTTTAACACGGAGGTCTCCCTCACTCGTGTTCTCCTCCTCCTCCTCCTCCGACCTAGCTTCTCTGGCTTTTCTCTCCGCTAACGCCAGACTACATACCGACCCTGCGTGTGTGTGTGTGTGTGTGTGTGTGTGTGTGTGTGTGTGTGTGTGTGTGTGTGTGTGTGTGTGTGTGTGTGTGTGTGTGTGTGTGTGTGTGTGTGTGTGTGTGTGCATTTGTCTTTACCCATTCCACTATCTGGGGGGAGTATTTTTTTGTTAACCTGCTTCAGTGGAGATGTCCTGTAATAAATTCTCTTTAAAGGGCTTTGCAGCAGACACTGGCGTGGCTGCGTTTGAACTCTGGGGAGACTGTGTGTTTTTCAAAGGCTCGTGTTTGTAAAGCATGCAGGCCCTTTTAAAAAAAAAAAAAAAAAAAAAAAAATTGCCTGTGAAACAGTAGAGGCAGAGGAACCTGATCTGGCCTGATCTGCCCGTTTTTCAAACGCGAGCTCAGGGAGCGCAGGCTATTATTAATTTAACTCAGAGCCTCAGACTGCAGCCCGGGCTACCAGCCGAGGTGGCCGGCGAGTCTGTGCGTCTGCCTGCAATCCTCTCTGCCTCCCCCGGGGAGAGGAAGTACAGTACCTCTGCAGGACTTGACGCAACGTCGTCTGGTGTCTGGCGGAGGACCCGGACAACCATCCCAGACCCGTACGGCTTCCAGGCAAGCGAGAGCAAATGCAGGCAGATCAGAGAGCCACTCTGTGATCCCTCCTGTGTTGTGAAGCGCTCTCTCTCTCGGGGGTGGGGGGGGCTGACCTCGCCTTTTCGAAACAAGGCTGCGTTTTTTTGGCCAGGTGAAGCCGTCTCCTTGGCTCGCCGGGTCCCGCGGGGAGTTGAGTTAGAGGGCCCTGGCCGGGGCGTGTCTCGTCTAGGGGCAGAGCTGTAAAACAGAGCATATCCAGTCAGCTGTCGGGGTGGCTGCTGCTGCTGCTCTCTGATAGCACCCTCCCTCCCTGAGCGGGTGACGGACAGCGGGAGGAGTCTCAGGAGGAGCCAGAACACACCTGAGGCACACAGGAGGCGGAGAGGCTTCCCAGCAACAACGGCAGCAGCAGCGATCGCGAGGAAGGAGGAGAGGGGTGAGGTGGAGGAAGCCGGCTAGACGGATGGCTGATTCCACTGTCGGTGAGTAAGAGTTTGCGTCTGATTCACCGGTGGTCAGCTGGACTGGAACAGCCCCGTAATGTGGGGGTGGGGGCACTTACGCAGAAGACTTCACCACGGCACAGAGATATTATTAGCCCTTTACTGGCCAGGCAGGCGAATCATGTGAGAGACTCGGGGGAAGCTTGAATGTTCCCCATCTGTGTTCAATCGATTCAGTGGCAGCCCCAGTTCAGCTGCACCACTCAGATTCTCCAGGAAACTTTCTCCAGAAATTTCACGCACATGTCTTTAGTATGTCAGGAATCCTTTTCAACCTAACGATGCTCGTCCGATCCGGGTCTGTGTCACGTGGAGGCTAACCTACCTTGACTGCACGTCTCTTGAGGGATGGTCGAGGTCGAGGCGACAGGACGAGCTTCGTCTCGTTTAGTTTCTGCATCTTTTTTTTGTCAATTTCTCTCACTTTGGAGGAGTTTGAACGCGAGCCGGCACCCAGGGCTCTGCTGGAGGTCGTTTCTCTTTAACGTTGCGTTGCTCTTTGACACCACCACGCCAGTATCGGCGATGAATATTTCAGCGTTGTCGTTTCTTATTTCCACCTGTAATTTGAGTCAGGTTATTTTTTCTTTCCCCCAGTGGAATGTTTGTGTCGTCTGTCTGGTTTCCAGTCGTTGCTTCGCTAGCATGAATCCTGTTCAAACGTGCTTTTGTAAATGTTTTGTATGGGGACAAATACGCAGCCACTCTGATGTGGAAATTGGAGCCCAATTATGTGTCTGCAGTATCAAGGGTGTAATCCATAATGTTTATCTGGAGAGACAGATTCACAGTATTGCTCCAACACATGGCTGGGTGGAACTGTGATGGATGGAAATGGCTGTAATGATGACTGAATGTCACCATAGTAACGTGGATCTTATTATAGCTGCTGCTGCACTGGGAGTCCATTTTAATCTGTCAGGTGACTCTAATTGGCCCGGTGCCGGTGCCGGTGGTGACCCCGTGGCTCGGTCGGTAATGACCGGCCAGTGGCCTGGCGGTCGGGGACTCGGCCGCCACCTGGGGTCCTCCTCCATGTTTTATGCATTTCGACGAGCCGGAGCTCATCCAACATTTATGGCCTCTGCGGCCCCGGCGCTCGAATGCCGATCGCTCTATCCTGGGCCGGCCGGGGCCCCGACCCCGGACCGCCGGTGGTCCGGGGGCCACCTCTGGCCCGGCTGCCCTGCGAGGCTCGCTGACGGCTGACACCGTTAACAGCGATGTGCCACCTGCTAATGGCACTCTGATGGATTAGAGGCAGAGTGCTGCTCTCACCGGTCCCGCAGCCACTTTAAATCTAAGCTATCGGCCATATTCTCCATGACCTTTCTCCGCTAAAGTGCTTCTCCCAGTATGGCATCAGAAAGTCCATTATTTTCTCCCTGGGAAAACCGTTCCTCCGCCACCTTTTGTAAATTCAGAAAGGATTGGAGGTTTGTGTCTAACAGCTGGGGATTGCACTCAGATTGTGGTTGTATTTATGCATACCGAAAACAGGCCATGTGAGGATTTCCACCGGAGTGCATTGCGACTGAGGGATTCGTTATCTGGAGAGCAGAGCAGAGCTGAGCATGCAACGCCGCCAACAGCTGGCCGGTCACATGTCCTTATGTAATTCACCAAAACATCATTATTTGACTCTTTGCCCCAAACCACTGACAAGTCAAGTGGAAGGGAAGGAAACACAAGATGGTATTTTTCAAATATAAGAGACTTTGTGGAAAGGGCTGAGTCAGGAGAGACGGAAAGAATATTACAGTGTGTCAGACATCTTGTCGTTACTCTAACATCTTTCCTTATAATAATCAAATCTAATAAAAGTTTTCGGTGACTAGCGAAAGGAAAGTGTAGCGTAGATTGTTGGGGAGATTGTTGATCGTTGGAGACATTTGACCTCCATCTGGACAGCGAGTCCCGGCTCCGGCCATATCACCACGACATCTACTCAACGTTGTTCGTTACGCGCCGCCCCCGTAGCCAATCAAACCCGAGGGCCTCGCGTTGGGGCTTCCAGGAACACCCCCCGCTGCTTCGTACCCTTTGGCCTTTAGCATTCTGGGAAAAAACTCAACGGCCGGGGGGGGGGGGGGGGGGGGGGGGTGTTTTCACAGGGTTTCTGTTTTCACTGTTTTTTGGCATCAGTTGTATTCAGCCACGAGCGGCAGATCAACGTTACAGCCCCCCCCCCCCCCCCCCCACCCCCCCCCCACCGTGCTGCTCAGAACAGTGATTGATCGGTGAATCACGGGCGACCTGTATAGTCTGCTGCCATTGCACTATGTGTGTGTGTGTGTGTCTGTGTGTGTGAGTTATCAATATATCTCTGCAGCAAGGTCAGCCAGTCAAACTCCTGGATATTCAGCACATCGGGCGTTGAGTTGATTGAGCTGATAGTCGCAGGAGCAATTTAATAAGGTGTTCAGTGATTAGAGCTACAGAAAAGACAATTTCCTCTTTGTCCTCTCCTTCCTCTGTTGAGTTGTCCAGCCTTTAACCCCTCTCCCCATGTTTCCCTCTCCTCCTCCTCCTCCTCCTCCTCCTCCTCCTCCTCCTCCTCCTCCTCACCCCTTTACTATGCATGGCTGAAGTTTGCAATCAATTACAACTGGAGAAGCCCCCCCCCCCCCCCCCCCCCCCCCCCCCAAATCAATTCCCGCTCGTTTGCTCCAGTTCCTCCCCGTTAAACAATCTCCTTTATTACCGTCGTTATAATTAATGCTGAGGAGATTAAGAGAGGAAGGGAGAAAGGAGGGAGGCGCACTCCATCCTGAGGAAGAGGGAGGATGGAGTTGGCAGGAGAAAGGGTGGGTGTGTGTTTGTTTGTGTTTATAGTAGTTACCCTCTGTTTGCTCCCTGCCTCTCCCTGCTGTTCTCATCCTGACTGCAGTTAGCACAACACCACTAATCTGGGGCATAGTGGGGTATAGTGGGGCATGGTGGGGCATTGTGGGGTATAGTGGGGCATGATGGGGAGTACTGGGGCATGATGGGGCATAGTGGGGCGTACTGGGGCATGATGGGGCATGATGGGGCATGGTGGGGCGTACTGGGGCATGGTGGGGTGTACTGGGGCATGGTGGGGCATACTGGGGCATGATGGGGCATGGTGGGGCGTACTGGGGCATGGTGGGGAGTACTGGTCATGGGTTTTCTCATCCTCTTGTCATCTTCACCTCAGCTCTTCAGTTACACCGAAGCATCCGAGAGGCAACGACACCAGAGATGGCTTTAAACTGACGTTCACTAGTTATGTCAGATTAAAGCCATTAAGCCAAGATGACCAGTAACAAGGGGAAATGGCTTCGCTCGAGGTTTGGAGAGAGATTTGTATCACCAGTCAAAAAAGAAATGTCTCTCCCAAGCAACAACACAGATATATATTCATTTTGTATCTCGCAGTAAAGTTGAGTTCATCTTTCATATACTCCACGTGGTGGTGGATACAGATAGTGCCAGTGTGAATTCAGCCTGTGTGCACAAGCATGTTTTTATGAGCGGTAGGATGAACATGTGTGACGGGGGAGGGTGGTAGGGGGTGAGGGGGGGGGGGCAGGTGGTGGACCTCCGATCCACTGGTAATTACTAGGCAGCGCTGCCTCACAGCCAGCGGTCCCCACACACCGATCTGTCTTCCTCCGGCCTTAATGAAAAGCCTTTTAACATCTGATTAGCTTTTAATGTCGCTCTGTGGGCGTGGGTGTGGCTCGGCTACGGGGGGGTGAGTCATATAAACCAGGTGGAGATAAGTGTGTGTGTGTGTGTGTGTGTGTGTGTGTGTGTAAAGTATTAGTATTAGTATATTGTTACACTAAAACTTTCTTTCAACCATTCTTTGATTTATTTTTTCACAAACAACTCGGGCGTGGAGCCAAAGTGCAGCTCCGTGTGTGTGTGTGTGTGTGTGTGTGTGTGTGTGTGTGTGTCAGCTCCCCCCCCCCCCCCCCCTACAGCAGTGTCTGGTTGATGGATTCGCTGAGATAAATTATGTGATGTCAGAGGAGCGATGAGGCCTATTAGAAATTCATCGCAGCCTATTCACACAGGCGGCGTGATAATGGCCGCCGGCGGGGACATAATGGATGTGGCGTTTCCTGCCGGGGTCGCCGCGGTATCTTCTCAGGGCCGGTTTGTTGTTGTTGTGTTTCAGCGTTACCGCAGCCCGCTCATCCTCTCCTCTCCAAGAGCTGCCGACAATCGCATTATTCCGTTTCACTCCTCCGTGCCAGCAGCTTTCATCCGATATCGTCTATCAAGAAAAAAAAAAAAAGTTGCCGGGGCTGAAAATGATCTCTCACGCCGTATCAATATGAGCTCCCTTTGAAGCGAGGCGTCGTCCCCATCAAAACAACGCTTTTACTTTCTAAAGTGATTTCTTACATCTGCAGTATCTCGCTGTGTGTCGCCGCAAAAAACCTCAGTGTGTCTTTTTCATGACGCCGACACTTTGTTTTCTAACACACATGCAACGAATAAAATGATATGAGGAATATTGTTGCGCGATCGTGACAAATGTGTTGTATTATTTTGACGCGTCATGAAATGGCCAAACCTCATTTTGTGCATCTCTGTGTGTGACACGACACCCAGAGGACTCTTATTGTCTATTATCTGCCTATACAAGCCCTTCAGTTTTGTCAGGGTCCTGGAAGAAGACAGCGGGGTTGAGTGTTGAGTGGCCGGTACGATGCTCAACCTTTATCTGCGCTGACTGTGTGAAGTGGATTGGAAAATGAGCACCGGCTGTGACTGGTCAGCGACGGTCCTGTCCTATGAGCAGCTGTTGGAGATGTACTGCATTCCTGGGTCCACTCTGTTGTTGTTGTTGTTGTTGTTGTTGTTGTGGTGGTGTTTTTATTTTGCCTGCGGATACCTGGCCGGTGTGACAGCTCAGCTACAGGGGAGTTTGATAGCAGACTTTTTTTTTTGTTGTTGTTTGTTTGGGTGTCAGTCCCTCAGACACACCAATTCTCATCGATAGTCATACAGTCAGAAATCCATCACGGAAGAGGAAGAGACACCAATTTCTCAATAGACCAGAATGCAATGCAGCCACTCTCACTCTCACTTTTTCTCAATTGGGGAAAAACTCTCGCTTTGCTACGGCTGCTGCTCTCTCCACCTACACGTATAACCCACAGCTGAACGCAACACCCCCCCCCTCGTAAAGGGTCGTGAGTCTGAACTGAGCAGGGGTGGGTGGGTGGGTGTTGGGTGTCTGGCCGGTGACGTGGCAGTCGGCAGCCTCCTCTCCACGCACGAGATGGTAAACAGTCGTTAGATCCAGCTGTGCTGTCGCACGCAAAAAAAAACACATCTGCCGCGCGTGTTGCGGAGCCCATCCATCACCTACTGTAGTCGGCCACCGGGGGGCGCCTCTCTCGGAGACGGTACCCGGGCACGCCACGCTTCACTCGTCTCTCTGCCGGCCCTGGTGAGTCAGGTATCAAACAACACACCTCCTCCCAGAGCTGCAGCAGTGTGGTAGGGATGAGCACTGGCGCCACCACACAGCCCACCGTTGGCACACACACACACACACACACACACACACACATATGCTTAAATGTTTGTGACAAAGCCCCGTGTATAGCGGAGGCTTCCCAGGCTGACATCACAGGCTCTGCGAGGGCGGGACTTCACTGTCGAGGCTGTGCCTCAGATGCTCGGCTCAACGCTGCAGAGCTGCTGCTGCTGCTGAGTGTGTTTCATTTCTGTCTCTCCGTCACCCCGGCGAAGACTACGGTGGCCCACGTGAGCCAAACCGAGTGAATACCTTGATTCAATTACTCCATCCAAGAGGCTCAAAGGCGTTTTTTTTTTTTTTTTCCATCAATGCCGTTTTTGCCGTAGTTATTCATTACATCTGGACACCTTTTAGTGTTGTGACAGCTTGTCGGGAGTTGAAAGTGCACCCCCATCTCTCTCTCTCTCTCTCTCTCTCTCTCTCTCTCTCTCTCTGTCTCTCTCTACCTATCCTGTTTCTCTTAGTTGTGCAGAAGACGATGGTACTGACGTGGTGTCAGAAGTAGTGCCAGCCCGACGCCGAGCCTCGGGGCTGCAGGCCTCTCTAATGAGCTCCCCTGAGTGGTTAGCAGGCTGATGGAGATGGCTGTCCTCTCTCCTCCCCCTCACTCGGCTGGCCCGGCTCTAATTGGTGGGAGAAGAAAGAGAGAGAGACTTCAGAATTACAGGAGACGGAGATGGTTTTGTCAAAAAAAAAATCTATTTCTGCCTCATCTGAAAGCTAGCCCCCTTCACCCCAATTACGCTTCCTACCTCGGGCCTGCGGATGACATCAGCCGATACATCCTGAGGGGAAGGACGTGTCTGGAGAGAGAGAGAGAGAGGCGTCAGGTGTTTCCTTTTTTGAAAAAAAATGGAAGAATGAAAATGCGCCACATACCTGGTGGCTTTTCACCTGATCTTGATGGTGTCGGTTCTGAACATGAAAACCGTACTTCCCGTTTGGAGTGTCCGTCTCCGGCGTGTGTGTGTGTCTTAAACGCTTGGCGAGGTCTGCAAGACTGGAATGATGACTCCCTCTACTGGCCAGTCAGCAAAACACACGTGCAACTGGAAGCTGAGCAACTGGAATGTCATCTGGACAGAAACGGCACCTCTGGCCTTTCATTCCTTTCTTTTTTAATCTTTTCTTTTATTATTTTATCTGTGTGTTAAAATAATTCAGTTTGATAGATATATAATGTTCCTTTTTTTATGGTTCCTCACAGTTATCAGTGTCCATGTCCGTCATTTACCAGTGTAGCAGTTTTGATTTGCTAAGCTTGATTTGATTCATCAGTAGTTTTTTTTTCTTTTCTAATGATCTCTCTCTCTCTCTCTCTCTCTCTCTCTCTCTCTCTCTCTCTCTCTCTCTCTCTCTCTCTTATTGATCACACTCTGATGCATTGATTGGACGTGAGGTGTCACATGTTTGCAGTTGATCTGGGGGATGACAGGAGCCCGACCCCCAGGGTCTCCTGGGTAGCTGCGCTGGTTTGCCTCGCTGTCATGTGGTTTTTAATAACGCGCCATGAAATGAATATTATTGTTTACCGGCGTGTGCTGAGTATTTTAGCAGAAGCTGCCAGGCATCGGAGAAAGGCTTTTATGTTTCTTCAGAGAGGAGAGAGAGAAGTACACACATTGTAAATGCTTTTGTGGTGCAAATTGTCCAAACTTACTCCTATCGGACCTTAATGGCAGAATCTCCCTTTTCATTTCAGCCTTTAGTTCTGTACCACCTTTTTGAAGTGTAGTGCTCTTACATTTCTTCTTTACGGTGTTTCATATAATCAGTCCAGTTTCATAACTCGTCTAGTTGAGGTTTTGTTCGCGTCCGGCTGCGCGGCGCTGAAGCCCCGCCCACATGAAGGAAGCCCCGCCCACATCGCCCCACGTTGCAGGACAGCCGCTGATCCCTGCGATGTCACAAGCTGTCCTGCTTTCAGAGGCTTATGTGGGAAAAGGTGACAAGCCGCTTTATCCTCATTAGCACCATTACATTATGACGTGCTGCAAGCTATTGTTGTCTTCCTCAGTCTCCGCCCCTCCCTCCCTCCCTCCCTCCCTCCCTCTTCCCTCCCTCTTCCTCCCTTGTTTTCTTGCCCTTTCCTCCCTCTGACTCGGTGGAAGTGTGCAGCTCGACAAGTGTGTGTTTTTACACTGAATTAGCAGGAGACAGATGTGGGTGAGGAAGATGAGCTGTTCCCCCCCCACCCCCCTGAGGAGTGGTGGTGTTTAGAGATCCCCCACTGCTCCCCCCCCCGCCGTAGTCCTGTCCCACTGGAACTGGCACTACCTGAAAACCTGCTGCTGGGATGCCCTTGAGCAGGGTACCAGCAGTAAAACACTGTGGTCTTAAGATTCAGTTCTCCAGGAGTTGTTGCCGCGTGCTTAGAAAACCCTCCCCGGATAAAGAAATGTTAAAAACCCTCCCCGGATAAAGAAATGTTAAAAACCCTCCCCGGATCATTATTACACTTCTAGCAAAGCAAATCTCAAGCAAATCTCCATCAGGCGTCGGTTCTGCTCCGTCACAGTTTCCTGTTTTTGACTCTCAAGACGCCATCAGAGCGATCTGAACGCGATTCACTCTGTTTGTTTGAGAAAGCCGAAAGCGCCGAGGTGATCAGTCACGCGTGTGTGTGTCACGGCATTCGGGTCTCGCTGCAAAACAAAAACATCCGTCCTAATAAAACACTTCACCTGAGATCTTGAAAATGTATTTCACCTTTAAAGCAAGACATCTGCCAATCAGGTGAGATAATTTCACTTTGTTGTCGAATCAAATGACGTCTCGGTACCAGCAGTAGAGCAATCCGCCGGTGTTCCCCAGGTGGATGTTTTTGCAGCATGGGGACCAGCATGGGGACCAGTATGGGGACCAGCATGGGACCAGCATGGGGACCAGCATGGGGACCAGTATGGGACCAGCATGGGGACCAGTATGGGGACCAGTATGGGGACCAGTATGGGGACCAGCATGGGGACCAGCATGGAGACCAGCATGGAGACCAGCATGGAGACCAGCATGGGGACAGCTTTAAACCCTCTGCGGTGTTGTTATAACCAAAGCTGAACTTGAGCTAAACGGGGACGCCACCTGTCAGACGGGGGGGAGGGAGGGGAGGGAGGGAGGGGAAATCCCATTACCAGTAATCCTGCAACTAGTTTACACACACACACACACACACACACACACACACACACACACACACCCCTGGCGAACTTCCTCCCAGGTGGACGGAGAGTCTCGGACCGCCATATTGATGCCGCTCCATGCCAGCTGCAGTTTACAGCCGCAACAGTAAGTCTGCCTCGACTGTCGAGTCTTCTCCCCCCCTTTCCTCCCCCCCTCCCTCCCCCCCTCGGGGAGGATGCTGTTCGTTATGCCGTTGAGTTTAACATCTCTGTGTTATTAAAGTAGGCTTGTTCAATCACCGCCTCGTGTTTCAGCCCGCGTTAGCGACACCGTTCTGATCTCGGAGGGAAGCTCAGGCCTGAGCGTTAGCACTGCGATGCTGTGTTGGTGCTGCGTTGGTGCTCAACGTTGTGCCGTGGAGGTTTTAGGCTGATGTCAATCTGCAGGGTAGGAAATTCATAGTATACGTCACAGCCGGTCGAGTCAAGCTGTTGGTATTCGAGGCCTTTTTCAAGGAAATAAAAGGGAAGTAGTCGGTGGTGGTTGAGTGTTTGGTGGTAATGAACACCGGAGCCCACGTGGTTGAGGTCCACCGCTCCACACTGTGTTTCTCTCTAGCTGGAATAAACCAGATTCAGAGGGGGGGAAAAAAAACAACCAAACCTTGACCTTGCAGCACTACAACAGAGGCAGGGACTCGGCTGCATCAGGCTGGACGCACAACTCCACCGAGAGGAGGAGGAGGAGGGTGGAGGGGAGGGGTGGAGAGAGAGAGAGAGAGAGAGAGAGAGAGAGAACGAAGAGGGGAGGGGCCGAGTCGTGTCGAGAGAGAGTGACAGGGGGAGGGAGAGAAGCTCTGTGCACGAGAGAGAGAGAGAGAGAGAGAGAGAGAGGGAGGGAGGGGGGGAGCCAGTGGGCCCGACCCATCTCTCTGAAGCTGGAGGTGAATGTGGACGGTCCCCAGCGCTCATCCTCTCAACGCCGACACTCAACGCTGTCCCGGGCTGCTCTCCTCTCAACGCCGGTAGGGCTGCTTTCACTCGCCTCGTTTTCCATGTGTGTGTTTGCTTTTGTTGGTTTCTTTGTCTTTGTCAGGGATTACCTGCACATGCTCTGTTGGAAGTGCTGCTGTTCTGCATGTGTGTGTGTGTGTGTGTGTGTGTGTGTGTGTGTGTGTGTGTGTGTGTGTGTGTGTGTCCTCTCAGAAGTGAGATTTGTGTGAGAGGTATACAGATGGTAAGAGTGTGTGTGTGTGTGTGTGTTTACACCCGCTGCCCAGGCAAGTGTCTGGCAGAGATGACTGCAGCACCTGCACTGACATGCCACCCCCCCCCCCCCCCCCCCCCCCCTCCCCCCCCCCCTCCTGTAGTCTGATGTCATGGCAGCTGATGTGATGGTGGTGTGTTGCTGGAGGACACCCACCCACAGCTTCCTGCAAAGTTAAGCTGGGCGGACGGTGCAACTTGTCCCGACAGCTTCCCCCGGCGCCACCGTTTCTCCTGACTCTCCTCCTCTTCTTCTTTTCCTCTCTTCTTCCAATCCTTCCATCCTTCTCTCCTCCTTCCACCGAGCAGCTTTTGCAGAGTCGGAGGACATTGATTGTTTTGTGGGTTGTTTTTTTGGGGTTTTTTTTGCCAAGGAGGGATGCTCTTGACCCTGGTTTGTAGCACTTGGCTACACCATATTGCTGAGTGCGGGAAGGCTGTGTGATGAATCCCTATTGATCCTCTAAACAGACCCAGGAATAGTTCATTACATCAGTGCTGCTCTCTGCTGACCTAGACACAACTTACAAAGAGCAGGGGCTCCTGTGCCATACTCCCCATTACCGCAAATTAGATGGAGGAGCTCGTCAGCCCTGCCTCGCGTCTCACTTTCTGTCCGTCAAGCGTGTCCCAGTACAGTTTTAATCGGTGTGTTAGGAATTATTTCTTGGTCTTGGTGATGAACGTAAGAAGAAAGCAGCAACAAACTACGTCTGAGGATTGAATGAGTATTTAATACAATTCAGCGCTGAAAGGGAGAAATATCGGGCAGCATCTCTGCCTGTGAAGATATTCTGAAGAACATCACGATGATATAGTTCATTTATACAGTTTGACCATGTGATAATTAGCATTGTCCCTTACATCCCCCCCTCAACGTTTTGTCTGTTATGTGTGCTAATTGAGTACTGTGGTCGTAGCTCTGTCCCCTACTTCCTCTAGACCTGGGAACACCGTCTCCTGTGCTAATTTCCAATTGATCAATGGCAACCAAAAGGGCCTGTATTGTGTTGTATAAGAGGCCTCAGACGGCCTTAGTATATTGTAATTTAGTGTTTGGCCAAAGCAAGACAATCTTACCTTGGCCAAATATTCAATTCCCAACAGGTGCAATAACGTAAATTCATCAGTGGTCGGTTCGCAGCTCCGGGATCGCGTTGCGACGAGAGATCTTGATGTTATTTCATCTCCAAGGCCAGATCTGTTGGTCGTCTCCTCGGGGGGGCAGCAGGGTTTTTTTTCAGTCTGGGTAGATTATGAAGGATTAAGCTGCTTGGTATCAGATGATTCTGGTGTTGAACTAGAATGGGCTCGGCTGCGTTCGCCGTTTTTATGCTCGTGAGGACTCGCAAGGTTTCAGTTTCACACGTCAACACGTGTTACAGAGTGTTACAGAAGTGGAAGTATGTTTTTCATCGCCACGTTTCCGACAGCGTTTCCCGGGTTTGAATCGGAAACTCGTCCGTCCGAAAATCGCAGATGCAAATAGTGGATGAGAGGATGATGCATTCAAATCCTCGCTCCCCCCCCCCCCCAGCTGGAGGAGAGTTTCTAGGCTGTTTTTAAATGCAAAATACATCAGCGCGCCTTAAATAAATCATAGACCAAATCATAGTGGAGAAGAAATATTCAGAGAGAGTGGCGAGGGAGGCAGGAAGCTGTGACACGCCGCTGATGACTCATCTGGTGTCCCGTTTTCAAAGGCTGGACAGAGACCGTACCCTGAGATGAGTTTTTACTTTGCTGAGGCTGAATGGAATGTGAGCCGCTGACTCACCGACACCGCCACGTGCTATTATTTGTTTCCATCCTCTCGCCTGAGTCATCCTGGTTGTGTTTGTGTGAGTGATTTTTTTTTTTTTTTTTTTTTTTACACGCCTCATTGGAAGTGGCAAATGAACAAATGATGTCTTGTTTCCCCAAATGCCCCGGCGTAGGCGGACGGTGCCGGTGTCTTTTACGGTAATACGTGGTGCGATGACACATGCAGGCCTTTTGCTGTTTCCAACCGGAGTGGAGAAGTTTACCCGCCGGTTTTGTTTCGGTTTCACGCTGCCGCCCAATTTCAAGTTCAAGTTACTTTATTTGTACCCGTAGGTAAATTTGTTTGCAGGGAGAATCACAGACTTAAACAATACGTAAAATAACACATAAAATACAGACAAACATGAAAAGTCAGGCGAACCGAGCCTCGTAAACACACGTCACGAGGACCCGCTTGTTTATCGGACAGAGTTTTGGTAGCCCGTCATCCCGTGAGATTACAGATTTTGGCGTCAGATTACAAGTCCTTTAATAAAACTTAGATGGTGTTGGTGCAAGTTAGAGAAATAGCTGCATGAGCATCAGTCCAGATTGTAGTTTTCAGGGTCATTTGGTGCCGTCGTTCTCAGACTTCGGTTAAACTGTTCCAAACTCGCTTGATGTGAACGCGCACCGAGCCTCTCCCTCCCGGGGCTGCTGGGTCGAACCGGTTTGCGATGGGGCCGGGGGGGGATTAGGCTGTTTACACCAAGCCCCGGCGTTGGCCCACCGGAGTCTCTGCGATTGGTGTCAACAGGTTGCCATAAGGCCCCCGTGACATGTGTCAGGAAAAGCTGCGGGGGGGATTAATTGCGCTGCTGCTCGCTCTGTCTGCTCCAATTATTGACACAATTACTGTCAACAGACATAACAGCCGTTGTGGAGACGGCGGCGTGTCGCGGCGTTTTCGGTCGCTGTAGCGAGACGTCGACTCCGCTCCGCCCGTCCCGCGACCACCGCGCTTCGGCTGCGATGATGTTCAACGACAACAAAACATCGGCGTCCGTCGGGATCAATTCGTGTCTGCGGTCGTCGTGGATCGAGTTGATAGAGGGATAAATGCTGTTCGTTAGAAATTCATTCTGCTCCACTTTTTTCCCCCCGCATGTGTCCTTTTGGTTCTGTGTGGCTCTCACGGTGCAGGGGATTATTGTACCCTCTGTTCGAGGCGACCCGCAGGCTTGTCCCCTGGCTGCTGCTCTGCTGATGGCAGCTCTCACTGTCACATCGGCAGTGGAGGGACGTCTGTGCTGCAGCAGAGCCAAGACAGAGGTGCAACAAATACATCCATTAATATAAACTTCAGACTATGTTTTGACACATGCATCAAAATATGCATCAGTGAATGTCTTCTACATGTACAAATGCATATTTTTGGCATTTTTTAATACATTTTGAAACATTTCAAAAGCAAGTGACATCTCTTGTTTTGATTTATGTGGACTGTTTTACTGTAGCTGCCCCTCCAGAGGTCATTATTTTGATCACAAACAAGAGGTACAGAAAGATAGATTGATATGTTTCCGCCTCTGTGACTGTGCGTTTTAAAACGAGACGCGTTCAAATAACGGGTGTGCCTATGTTGTTTTTCTGCTCGGAGATAAACTGAATGGCGCTTTCACAGCGGGCATCCTGTTCCCCGAGTCCTGCCAAGGAAAACGGAGCTGTGAGTTTGTTCTTTCCACTAGACGGCCACGGAAAAGCTCCCTCTCCTCACACGGAGCTCGGGTCTGACGCATGAGATGTTGCGTTTCTGTGTTTCTGAGCGGACTCGCCGCGGTTCGTTCTTCCGCACCATACACCGTCATGTAAAATCCATAACGTACAACGAATATCAGTCAATGCCGAAATACCACCTGTGCTTAAGCCAGGTCCAAAAGCCCAGCTAAAAGTACCTGACATTCCAGAGGCGTGGAGCACATGGTATACGCATCAAGTTGGAGTTAACTAGTATGTGTTTTTTCCACTCGCGGTAGAACCCTGCATTTGTAGCCAAATGGCCCGTGGTGATTGTGGCTTGGCTGCTGGCTTTTCCATGTGGTTTTGCTGAAGGAAAACGCTTCCAGAAGCGAAGACACTCGCAGCTCACAGTCGCTGAAATGTGAACAGAGGCGTTACACTCCCGTACCTCTGGATGCCAGAGTTGTTTATTACTGTTATTTGGGTTTGATGATGAGCGAGACGGCGTCTGATTCCTCCATCCGACTCGGGTGAAATAATATTTGCAAATAATTGGCCTGGCATTTGTCTTGAAGTGCGCGCCAGATGGGCGGGGCTTACTGCGTCAGGACAATCCAGGTAAGCTGACAATCACCGATAAGTACACGAAATTACTTTCAAATGAGTTTCGAACATTTCGCTGCGATTGCCGTAACTTCCTGGCGCTCGGTGCTTTGTGGTAATCCCCACCTGATTGGCACCTAAGTCGCTTTAACAAACCATGAAAAATATTTGCAAATGCTGTTTGCCTAAGACTCTCCTACATCTGTTGGGTGCCTCACAGCGGTATCTTTAACAGAAGAGTTATGGCACGGCCATCCCTAGGAGAGGATTTTTCCAGATCCTGTGGGTATTGTACTGCAATTATCACATGGATTTCCTCTTGAAGGGGGTTTATTTCTAAGAGGACTCTCCAGGCTTCAGGTGTCCCACCAGACACATTCACAGGTTGGATGTGTTCATGTGTAATAGGTGATTCACTGGTGGATTACAGCACCGCCGCACCACGCCGTAGGCCCAGGGATCCCAAACCTTTTCATGCCTGAATAGAAACACATGAGGCCAAGAAAACCCCATTGGACTTAATATACTGAGGTCACGTTTTGTTGTTGGATATGATTTAGTGCAGAATTGCAAACTGTCTATACCTGAGAGAGGAGCTGTGCTGGTTAGTCAAGTTAAAGCTGGTTGAGCTTGGGAGTTGAGGTTTTCTCCCTGTGTCGTTTCTGTGCTTTCACTAGCTAGCTTTCGGACGGGGACTCGTTGAAATATTTGTGCCAGAGGACCAGAAACCTCTAACAGCAGTGGTACCAGAACACTCTCCGATGTTGATGTATTGAGGAGTGTCAGAGAGCTCAAAAACTGAATTTGAATCAAGAAAACTGAATTTGAAATTCTAGTTAAAAGTTAAATTCAATAATAATCACATTCAGTTTCAAGCCATTACATTCAAATTCATTCTTTAACTTTTTTTTTCTTTTTTTTCTTTGATATGAGCAATTCAAATACATTCTTTGCTGACAGTAATCTCTTTCCACTGTGGTGTCAGAGGTACACAGATCACCTGAGGGGAGGGAAAGACCTACGTAGGCAGGAGTGGCCCTACATGGCCATTGTGTTAACACCGACAGGCCCCGTCAGGCCTCGCTTTGATACTCATGAGCCACGTTCAGGGAAACGGCCCCTCAGGCCATAGGAACCGCTGCAGCGCTTCTGTAGAAAAACAATATGGTCTTGGGAGGATTCCCGGTCGGAGTCTAGCGCAGACTCCTGTCGGGTTGCGTCACCAAAACACCCAGAGGTGCAGTAGAGGCGTTCCCGTGTCCGCTGCATCTCCCGCTGCTTTGCTTGCTTTCAGCTACATTAGCTACATGTTGACAAATGGTTGAAATACTGATCCTCACAAGTACTGGAAAATGATGACTGGAGCTGAGCACAAAAAAAAAAAATTATTTCCTGTTTCTTTTTGAAATATTGCACTCTTCACCTTCTCATCCTTAAAAACAATTACCGATCCTTCCTCTACTTGACGTCCATATTTTCTGGCGAAGGGAAATAACCTTTGCTGACTGTCCGACTCGTATATTACAAGAATGGAAAGTTGCTGAGATTTCAGTGCACTTCCAAGGCATAAATGAAAAGGATCCTTCCAGCCGTGCTGAGGCTGTATATCTGAGGCCTCTTAGGTGACTTACCATAAAACATACTGACCTGGGTGAAGCGCGTTAATGCCGCTGCATTTACAAGAGAAGCCGCAGCCATAAAAATCAGTTCTAAAGTGATGAGGAGCATCGTCAAGCAAATTCAGCAGGACTCGTTATGAAATAGAGGTCCTTCTGGGAAAAGGCAGCCATCACCCCCACTACACCCTGTTGCATCACATGATGGGTACTTCCTTGGTAGCCTTTATTTGTGTTTCACACCAGCACGCTTGAACTTGCTGGTGTTGCTTCGGGGTTAAGGAGAGGCATCTTTATAAAAGGGCAGGACATCCTCGACAGGCGTGCAGCTAGCTGACTCAACGAGTTGTCTAAACCCGTGGACTCGGCGGTAGGAGGGACCCCTGGTTCTGGAGCCCCGGGAGGGAAGCGCTCCTTCAGAGGGTAAGCAGAGGTCAGCTCTGAAGAGGAAGTGTTAAAGGGGACCCGCGAGGTGTTGAGTCAGCCCGAGGCTTCCTCAACATGAGATGTACATGCTAAAATAAAAATACACAGTCTGCATTTTTAGCGGTCCCTGTTGAACCCGGCCTTAGAATAGACCGGGCTGATTCGTCTAGAATGGAGGATACTCAAAAGATAATCTCATGCCGTCTTGAATTTCTCCCCCAAAGGACTCGGTAGATGTGTCTTGTGTTGCTGTGCACATTCTTTCTATCAGCAGCGTCCTGCATATGCTGCTGTGCATCAGAGATACTTGGCGGCGTGCTGGAATTGCTGGTCAAGGCTGACATTGACAACTCTGGCAGACTGGGGACTCACAATCAGTGTGATTAGAAATGCTGCACGGACCCAGACGAGAAAACCCACTCGGCAAAATGGATCCTAAATGCAAAACTAAGCGCGCTGTTTACTGGCGTAGCAACAATTCGATGTCGCCCGGCGTGATTTAAGACCGTTGTGCCTCAGGCCTGGTACCGGCTCACTGAATGAACTATGAGAGATTGACCCACACATGCAGCAGAGACTCTTTATATTAGTCATATCATCATATCACCAGGCTACAACTGTATTTCTGTATCAGTAAAATGTGTAATAGCTACTTAACGTTTATCTTTTTTTTTTTTTTTTATCTGTGACTATTGTGGTCACACTCATTACTGGTGAAGCCTCGGGGTCTGCTGAGTGTGCTGAGATAAGTGTGTGAATTTGTGCCACTTTCATCCAGCTTTCTTCCAGCATGATTTATGGTAACCCTCGGTGTGGAGAAATAAGGAGGGGGAAAAAAAGCTTTTTTTCTCTCGGTCGGTCCTGAGCGTTCAGGGGCCGATGCAGCTCGCTCCCCTTTTGTTGATAATGGTTAAGCAGCTGTAATTGATTAGATGTACATGGAAACTGCAGTCTGGCTCGCGGACCGTTGGAGTCGCTCCCATGAACACTGGAGCTATATTTTGCTCTCACACTATTTAACTGTAGCTACAACTGGGAGTTCCCCCATTCTGAACCACTTCCCTATTTCTTGAAGTGTGCTGTCCACTGACAGGAGAGCAGGGAGGAGGGGGGAGGAGGGGGGAGGGAGGGGTGGGGGGTGTGTCGTGTGCTGGTCGCTGTGTGAAAACACATTTCACAGTGGATAAAATAAACGACGAGGGTGTGCTTATTTTACGAGCAGGGTGAAGATTTCCGAGGGCCCTTTTGCGCGTCATCATTAGGAGGGTTTCAGTTTGAGAAAGGGTGCCATTGAAAGCTAAAAATAGCCCCCCCCCTAATCAGGAAGGGGGGGGGGGGGGGGGGTAATCAAGTGTCTCACACCAGACCAGGCCACTCCCTCCCCCCCCCCCCCCTGACTGGCAGGCACATACAGCCGGCGTTAACACCGTCCGCCACGCAAAACCTTTTCTTCCATTCCAGCCTCTCGCAGCTCCGCTCTCCTTGGCAGAGGTGAAGCGCTCCGGCAGGGGGAGTACAAGCGGGGGAGGAGGGGGGAGAGAAAGGCAGCCTTTATCTCCGGACGCCAACGTCAACAGCGAGAGCCCAGAGCCTGTAGACAGAGGTGCTGCCTTGTCCCCTCAATAGCCTCAGTGTGTGTGTGTTCCTCGCACACCGCAGAGACTCGGGGGAAAAGGACGAGAGCCTGGGGGGTAGAGCAAGAGCAGAGCCAGAAGCAAGGGTGGTGCCCCGGTGGACGAGTTTCCTCTGGCACCCAGAGGTGGGGTTCACCTCTCCGTCCGGACAGACCCTCTCTCTCTCTGTGTGGAGATAACTAAAGGAGTTTTACAGCTCTGGTTGGGTTCGACTAGTTTAGCTTGGAGTCAGCCGGACTTGGAGGTAGGTTCACATCTCATCCACGCTTTCTGTTTTCTTTTTTGTTGTATTTTTCAATTTACCCGTTTGGAGCAGATGTGATGCTGCACTCCTTTTCCATGAGTTGTGACACTGAACGCCGCTGAATGTGCTTTGTTGCCTCTTAACACCTCGAGCGCCGCGGTTGCTTTCGTTGGGCTTCAACCTGATGAGATTTTGTCGGTGCGTCCCGTCCCACGCGGTAGGCTTGAGTACATGGCTCCCCTCCTCTCTCAGTACCGTCTCTCCCAGCAGATGATGTACAGCTGCTCCTCCGATTCCCTTTCCCTCACGTCCTTGAAGCTAGCAGGGGGCCCCGTCGCCACCGCCGCCGCTCAGCTCAGGACTTTATCTGAGGACGGTGTGGTTTCACCCCGACGCTCCTGCTCAGCGGACAGCAGAGGGTATTACCCATCACTCATCACGGCGGCAGCGCTGCCCACTCGGTGCCAGTGGTGAGCGATGGATGGGGCAGGGCAGGGAGGTAATGAGGAGAGAGAGAGAGAGAGAGAGAGAGAGAGAGAGAGAGAGAGAGAGAGAGAGAAGGGGGGGTGGGGAGAAACTCTATGGGGTATGCAGCAAACCCTCACTGGCCAGCTGTAGCTTCTGCTCCGGCCCTGATCAGTCCATCACACAGCTGACAGTGGAGGTGGTGGTGGTGGTGGTGGAGGTGGAGGTGGAGGTGGAGGTGGAGGTGGAGGGGGGGGTCTGACTCACGCCACCCACAGTGAGATGGCTGCCAGCCTCCGGGCACAGTGTTGTAGTGTTGTCATGATAACTGAAAGTCCAATACCGCTTTGGGACCATCAGCAAAAGATTGACTTCAGTATTCAGTGTTGAATTTTAGAAACTTTCCCCAGATGTGTTCTGTAAGCTCTTCTAGTGTGCTGTTGGATTGTGGTCGTATCTTCATTTTGTAGATGTTGAACACCATCGGAGCTTTTACTCCTTATTTCGGTTCATTTTGCAACAATGTCGTCCGAACGCCAAATAACCACGGCGAGTCTGAAAATGTGTGTTTCAGTTTTCCGTCCGAGCTAAACGCCGGTGCGGTTTGTTTGGAGCGAGAGCGTAACCCGAGCCAGCGGCAGGAAACAACCTCAGAATGCAAGGCTTTATGGGTATGAGGAGACGGACGCGGACATCTGATAGCCCGGCAGTTCTCCGTGCCTGGAGAGCCTAGCATAACAGAACGAACCAAGGGCAAACCGCAGTCTGGACCGACCGCTCATATTGGGTTATTTGTGTGTCCTCGACGGGTCTGGACACCCGGAGAAGGAAAATTACAGCGGAGGAACGCAGGGGAATCAGACTAGCTTGACTCCCCCCCCCCCCCCCCCCCTTCACCGCCTGTAACCTGGCGGAGTGACAGGTTACCAAAACTCTCTACTTATGAGCCCGTGTGACTTCTGTTTACAAGCTCTGGTTCACTTGTAATTGGGGCGGCGTGAAGTTAAACGAAGCGAAAACAAAAAATGCGACCCAAGTCAACTTTTCCAGCGAACATGAAGTGTGATCACACCCTTCGTTTTTTTGGAAACTCGTGGTTTTGTGGAACCGAGAGCTGAAGCCAAAGTTCCCCCCCCCCGGGGCGTTACTGACCACTGGTTCAGCATTTTGCGGTTTCGGTCACCAAACGTCTCCGGTCTGGTCCTTGCTATCTTCTCCATGCGTAGCTGCTGCCCCCTTTACCTGCCCCTTACTTTTTCCCCCCCGCTGTCCAGACGTTCTCAGACAGTGTCTGATCACGCTCAGCTGGTCTCTCTCTTCCTGGAACAGCGAGGTGTTTGTGAATACTAAAGAGGCGGCAGCTCTTTCCCCCCGACGTCACTCTCTGTGGCTCTCCTCCGTTTTCATCGGGAAAATCCAAGCGTGTCAGGAGCTGTTCCTCGTTCCTCGTACGAGGCGGAGGCATGTCTTAACAACGCGCGGTGAAGAGATAGGTTTCGGTTTGAATCAGTGTTGGGTGTTGTGGTATTATGTGGTCGGGGCGAAAAAATGCGATTGCTGGTTAGTATTATGTGTCACCAAGTATGGAGCCAGATTTGATGCGGTTGGACTTGGTGAGATAGATAGATAGATGGATAGATGGATAGATAGATAGATGGATAGATGGATAGATGGATGGATGGATGGATGGATGGATGGATGGATGATGGATAGATAGATAGATAGATAGATAGATAGATAGATAGATAGATAGATAGATAGATAGATAGATAGATAGATAGATAGATAGATAGATAGATAGATAGATAGATGTACTTTATTGATCCCAAGCTGGGAAATTGCAGTGCAGCAGCAGCGTTACACACAGAGACAATAACAACAACACAATGAATTAAAAAAAAAAGAACAACCTAGACATATTAAAATGGCAATATAGAATGCAATATAAAAATGTATAAATAAGCATTATTATTGTAGTGCAAAATAAAATATAAGGTGCAGTGAACAGAGTTGTGTAAAAACATGTAAAGTGCATAGTGACTGTATGTTATGACCAGATGACTGTATGTTATGACCAGAGTTGTAGCTGTTATTGTACAGTGTGATGGCATGTGGCAGCGTGCAGTGTCACGCTCTGTATCTGTGCAGGACGTCTGGGGAAAAAAAACAAGGCTTCCCGTCTCCAGACAGCAGCAGGCATTGCTCAGGTTGTCTGCAGGCCGTTCAGACCTGACAATAACAAACATGGAAGATAGGAAGTGATGATAAAACCTCAACCGTGCCGTGGAGCAGGAAATACAGAAAACACAAGCCGAGTGACGAATTGAAAAGAACGCACCGTGCGAGGACTTGGATGGATTGGTATTGATCCAGAGGCATCGCTATGGCCCCCGGTTCCTCTCCTCAAACGTGCCTCCACCTCCCTTTGTTATTATATCGCTCGATACTTATCCACGTTCTCGTCACGGCGCTGCGGGTTAATGGTGTTGGCGTGGCGCTGCAGCTTAGATGGCAGCTCAGGGAGAGGATGGAGGAAGAGTTATGGCAGGAGGATTAACACAGATAAGATGGATAACTGTCCGAGCAGCTATGATATATAATAACACAACATCATTAAAAAAACGTGGCCGTCAGCAACACATCGTCAACTGGCCGTTATCGTCCAGCTAGTTTCCTCCTCCGATGCGTACTCGCTTTAAACGTTGCGCTTGTTGTGGGGTCGTTCGCGTGCTTTTGGCATTCGCCTTTGAGTAGACATGCACGTCCATCACGAGGGCAGTGGCCTGTCTCGTGGTTAGTTCAGATAATCCTCTCTCTCTCTCTCTCTCTCTCTCTCTCGGCTCGAGGCAGGCTGGTTGAGGCAGGGTTACCGCCTCCCTCTGAAGACCAACACGTGGGTGGGATCTGAGCTCGGGGGATTACAGGGCTGGACCGAAGCCAGGCGGTTTCCCAGTGCAGGGCCAGAGACACGGTCTGGCTGGTCCCGGGCCACGCTTGCCTCGGGGGCGTGGGGGTGATGCGGCGGGGAACCCGGCCAGAGACCACGGGGGTCACCGCCCGGGTCTTTGTTTCCACGTCAAAATTATTATTACTTTTTTTGTCAGTGTCTGTAAACAGGACGTGATGTTCATTCAGGAAGTAATTATAAATGTGTACAGTACACAGGGCCAGGGATCCTTGCTGCAAGTCGGTGCAGGGTAATGGAAAACAACATTTATGACCGCACTAAATTCTTTGCTAAATGGTTTGCTTGTTTGTGTACGTTTTAGTTCTGGCACGCAATTAAATAGCATGTTGAAATGGATCGTAAAAGCAAAACCGGGGGGGGGCCAACGGTAATCCTGCTTCCCAAGCTGCGACGAACACGCTCGGAAAACAACGGTTAACCGCTGTTGCCAAGACGACGCGACACCAAACCGCCCAGCCCGGCGCAGGTACACGACGTGTGATGTACTGGGGCTGGCGCGCAATTACAAACGCATAAGTTGTTGAAAAATCCCTCGGCGGTGTGAATCCCCCCCCCCCCCCCCCCCCCCCCGAAAGCTCCTTGTGTTTCTAATCAGCGCTTATTGTTGTTGTTGTTTTCGGGGCTGCAGGACGGCGTCGGCGTCCGGGGAGGTACGAGTCTCTCCGGTCCCCCCCCCCCCCCACCACTCACTCGCTCAGGCTGGTCAATTTACTTACCAAGCGGAGCAGAAAATGTAATGTCTGTCATTGGGGTCTATTTCTGTCCCCCCCTGCTGAATGAAAAAGCCGGGCAATGTGTGACGTTCATCACCGCCCCGCGCGAGTGGCCTGCTGTCGGCCCAAATGGAGGAGGAGGAGGAGGAGGAGGAGGAGGAGGAGGAGGAGGAGGAGGAGGAGGAGGAGGAGGAGGAGGAGGAGGGGGAGGGGGGAGGGGGGGGGAGTGACGTTGAGGTCTGGACACTGTGGGTGAAGGTAGAGGGGTGTGGAGGAGGACAGTGGGGCCTTGATGGTGTTCCTGACTGGCACCAGAGCATAAGATACGATAGATACTTGATTGATCCTCCGGGGTGAAATTCAGGGGTTTTGCAGCATCACAAAAAAAAACAAAATATAAAATACGAGCCCGATAAAATACACAATAAACATGGAGTAGAACCAGGACGTACAGTGGCTGGATGGCATACTTCCATATATACAAGCGATAAGATATAAGTGAGCTGTAACCGATGGAGTTACAGCGCTGGCGTCTAGACGCTGCGTGACAGGTGTGTCTGTAACGCGAGCCCTTCACAGAGCCGTCCGGTCGGTGTCGAGTTTTCTCTCGGCAGCATTCGCTCTTGAAAGCGCCAGGGCCAGAATTATTCATCTCAGAGGACCCCGGCTCTCTCATGAAGTCCTCCGAGTCACCCCGGGTTCACGTTCTGTCTGATGAATGGATTACAGGCAAATATGTGTGGCAGCACATCAGATTGGCTCTTTCTCCAAACGCCACCGCATGTATTTTAAAGCTGCACTAGGCGAGATGTGCATGTGGAAATAAACTCAACCTATCAGCCTAAATGACTGGAGAAATGAAAGTGAAATTCAGAAAGTCTCGGGTGGGAAAACGTCTCCATCCACAGGAAGTGATGGATTGAAACATAAGAGCCATTAGCTTCACCAACATTCGATCTTTTGCCTCTCTCATCCTTTTGGTATAAAGCAACGACAGCCCGGCTCGGTTGGTAAATGTGAACGTTGCTGTTTTTTTTCTGATCATATTTTTAGCGCAGTTACTTCCTGCCGCCGTTCGGAGCCGCCAACGCGCAAAGATTCCCGTTGTAGCTTTAATGGTGACTTTTGAGTCAGTGAATCTTCTGCAAATGAGTCGCAGAGCGGCGATCACTTTGAGCGGAGCTTCCCTGAGGGATGTGACAAAGTTTCTGATTCATCTGTGAGGTAAATGGGAAATCACAACTTTTCCTAAACTAGCGTATAATCTGTCTGTCTGCTGTCAAGACGGAGACGGGCTGAGCCGAAATAACCACGTCTGATCACAGCCGTCTGGAACCATCCTCCTCCACGTTCAGATAGATGTGCTGGGTGTTAACGGCTGCAGCTTTCCATCAGGTTATAGAGCTGGAGGCTTAGACGCTCGGGGGAAGCGACTGGGCTGGGCTGAATTTCTCACTTAACTACTACTTTGATGCTAAATACTTTTGCACAAAAAAGCTGTATCATTTGCGGGGCCAGTCAAAGCTCTCCCTCAGCTCCAGCATGGCTGCTGTCGTCCAGCCGGGAGACTGAACAGAACGGAGGGTCAGTAAATAGTTGTTCAGATGTGTCCCCGGGGGAGAGCGACTCAACTCAACGTAGCTCTGTAATTAGCCACTATGACCTCCAGATTCTCAACTCCACTGCACTGTGCGTGAACTTCCACCATATGGGAGGCATTTTCCTCTTTTTTTTATTGTGCTCTGTAATGGCCCATCAGAGGGGCATTGTACCAACCCCCCCTATGCTCTCTGTACCATTTATTTATTTATTTATTTTTTCCACATTAGGAGTGTAATTAGGAGTTTGTTTTCAAAAGATGTATGTGCTTCAGCAGAGGGGGCAGCAGCCATGGGAGGACCTCTCCAATAAAAACCCCTATTAGCCCAGTTATCACAATGCTTTACGCTCCACGGTTCCCCCCCCCCGGGGTCCGATAGCATCTTGGCCCCCGGTGGATACACACACCCACTGTTTGGTTAATGATGTCATTGTACGGAAATGCAACAGGCCTCCTCGCCGTTCGCTTTTTTTGGACTGAGGCAAGGGAACGGGGCTCTTAGATACCGGCACAGAGATGGGAGGAGATCCGAGTCGAAAACCGTTCACTGCTAGCTTGCGCGTTTGTTTAAAGTATTTTAAAAGTTACTCGCTCAGTACTGACCGTTAAGAGTTTCGGTTCAAGCAGGCGTAGTCGTCGCAGCGGTGCATCTAAGGTGACTGTCAGACACTGTACATGTACATGCATGTGTCTGCCACACGGAGCCGCGGGGGGTCATGGTAAAGCTCACGTTACCACCAGCCACGGGGAGCAGCAGCTGAAGTGGTGTACATACAGAGCCCTCCCCCCCCCCGGCTTGATCCTCACCGCTCAGATCCTCTCGCTATTAATAACGTAGCCCCATCTGATGCTATCTCCCCACAGAGCTCGCCCTTTTCCCACTTCCTCGTTGTTGCCCCTGCCCTGCTTTAAGACCCTCCTCATCTGCGGGGCATCGGTGCCTCCCGCTGCCATACGACCCAGTTTCCTCTGGAGGAATTCCCCCTCCCTCTTCCCGAGCTTCCCGCTGCGGCGGACGCCCCTCCTCGCAGAGAGACTCTTGAGGGGGGAAAGGCCAGAGCTGGAGAAGCGTCCGAGGAGAGAGGGGAGAGCAAAAGCATCTCGCCGGTCGTTTTTGAGCGAGGCGTGGACAGGCTGTGAAAGCTGCTTTGAGCCCGGGGATGGAGCAGCGGGGAGCAGGGTGGTGATGGGTCTGCTGTAGGGGTTCAGAGGGCAACATGTGGTGTCTGCACTGCGCCTCTGACGGGAGCCAGTCGCTCCTCGAGTCGGACAGCTGGTAAGCACAACTTTTGTATGTGTGTGTGTGTGTGTGTGTGTGTGTGTGTGTGTGTGTGTGTGTGTGTGTGTGTGTGTGTGCGCATTCTGGCAAGCTCTGTGTGCGTGTATGTCGATACACAGCTAATAGTTACCCCGTGCTCGATTTGTCTCACGGTGCACGTTGTACATTTCACTAATGGCCGGTCCTTTATTCAGGGACTGCTGCCAGACTCAACAAAGATCAATGGAGAAAGGACTTACTAGTTTCCAACAAAATTGCTTCTGCGCTTTATTGGATGAATTGCCTTTAATACAATGGAGCAGGGACAGAGCTGGTGATGAAATTCACTATAAATAATGTGTGCTTTATTTGCAGTGCCATGGTTTCCTGCTCCATCCATGAGCCAGTAGTTGATTTTGCCCGTGCATGCCAAGCATGTCAATGCAGCTCGGTCGGATTTTACTGCTCCTTCCTCCTCCTCCTCCTCCTCCTCCTCCGATGCCTTCTAACTCGTATTTAATGAATCTAAGTTAATTCAGAGTTGTGCAGTCATGAATAACTGTGGGAAATGTTCACAGTGAATCCATAGCAAATCTAAGAAACCCAATAGAGGCTACGTGTGCGTGTGCGTGTGCGTGTGCGTGTGCGTGTGCGTGTGCGTGTGGTGTGTGTGTGTGTGTGTGCGTGTGCGTATCAGTTCCTTATCTCGCTGACACATGGCAGCTCAGTGTAATTAATTCATCATTGTGGAGTGACACTGTGAGGAGAGGCTCCTCTTGGGGAAGCCACTCAACATCAGAAGGAGGGAGTCTCTGGAGCAGGTGTTGACACATCACCCTCACCCCCCCACCCCCCCCCCCCCACCCCTAACCCCCCCCCACAACCTCGACACCAAACATTATTAAAATTCTATCAGGCGGCAATTTATGCACTGTCACGAGACGCTACAACACCTTCTGCACTTTAAGGAGTTGCTGATATCAGTTTTAAGGCTTTAGGTTTTAAAGCTGCACTGGGCGATTTTGCGCGTTGGCGGCCCCTAATGGCAGAGAGAGAAATTAAAAAACTTCATGACTTAAAAAAAAAACAACATCTCCGGTTACGTCAGTAAACTGCACACAGCACACTCATGTTTACCAGCCCAGCCGGTCTGTGATCCAGGCTGATAAAACGGCTGTATTTAGTCTTTATACAGAAACTCTTGCCAAGTGCAGCTTTTACTGTCTTCTTCTTAATGTGCGTGTAGTCCGCCCTCTGTTTGCCATTACAGATAACATTTGTTTCACTACCTCACATCGTGGCTATGCCTTTCAAGTACAGCAACACAGGATGTTATTTCACCTACATTGAAATCACTCACATGCTGGAAACAGCCTGTTACTACAACAACGTCTGCCTTTGAAACAAAGAAGTCTAAACTCATTTAGTCATTTAGTTTTGATGGGGTGAGATAACTCCACTTGTTTCCTGTGCAAACAACAACAATAATCTTCCTCGAATCAAGTCTCTATGTCTTGATACTGGCGGTGTGATCGGCCTTGCTCTTGCTTCAAGATATTGACACAAGTGAAAAACGATCTCATCCCACTGGCAGGTCTGGTTATGAGACTGGATGACTTGTGCTGTGTGTGTGTGTGTGTGTGTGTAGTGCAGCTACAGCATGAACTTGAACAACCTCGAGGAAACTACCTCCATTTTGCTCGAGTCATCCGCACAGTGCAGGTACTATTTCAGAGTCCCTGGTTAAGCATTTGGGGGGTTTTGCTCTCTGCCACTGATCTGTGTCTTTACATGGAGAAGTTAAATGGAGGCCTTTGTGGCGCCGAGGTCTCCCTGAACACTTCTTCCCTTTTTTTTTTAATACTTCTTCGCTCGACTCCTCGTCTCCACGCCGGCGCGCTGAGCAGCTGCTGCTAAGACAGAAACCTGGTCTCCGCTAATATTCCAACTTCAGTTCATCGTGGCGTTAGAAGGAGGTCCGGAAGGAGGCTCCCGCTGCCTTGGAGTATTCTGCTGTAATGTAACTGTGGACCCTGACTCTCGGGTTCCTCCCCCGCCTCCCCCACTGCCCTCTTCATTCAGTCGGTCTCCCATTTTAAATAGGATTTTTTTGAGAAGGTTATTAATTTTAATGAGGCCGGATGAATGCTTGGCACACGCTGTATAAGTCAGTCAGACGACGGGCCCGACCAAAGTCATCTCCCTCTCTCTCTCTCTCTCCCCCCCCTCTCTCTCTCTCTCTCTCTCTCCCCCCCAGTCGGAGGGAATTGGATCAGTAACGCTTTCACTGCTGGGGTGACTCAACTTCTCTGGCTTCATGCACATTGAGTTTCAAAGTGCCTTTTCTGCTCTAAAAAGAATGGATGTCCTCAAACGCTCTTCCCTGTTTCGGTGAAGCTGTTAGTCTTTTATTGGGCGTTTTGTGAGATGTTTTTAAAAAGCACTGTGCAGTTTCTTTATACACTTGTCACGATTTGTGTTACGAGGGAGGGACGGGACGGGGGCGTCTTGGTTGAGTAAATCCATGGCCACAGTATACCAGCTAACATATGAGGAAATGAACAATGGCTGGTAGAAAGCACACCTGGAGTGCTATCATGCCTCCGGTCTAAATACCTGAAGCCATCTGCCTACTCTTGTGGAGATTTCGAGCACGCTAAGCCTCTCTCTCCCATCTAAACAATACATATTTCCAATCAGACATCCTCCGCCGGCACAGCCCTTCAGTCTAAATTCTCCCCGATTAGATTTATTTCTCTCTCGAAATTGAAAGTGCTGGTGAAGATGCGCGGGGGAAAGAGGCACGGCGGTGCAGCCAGAGTCGTCGCGATGAGCATCACCGTCTATCTGTGTCCCCGCTTGGAGAGAGGGGGCCATTTTTGTCTCGTGTGAGAGGCGATGTCCATGCCCAGGCATGACTTGGCAGAAAGCGGACAGGTGAGGGGGGGGGGAACGGGCTGGCGTGTCAATGTGACTTTGCATTGGACGGCAGCTAACATACCGGCTAGATCAAGGTCCCTGTTTCCCCAACGCTCACCAGGAAAGCTCCCGTGCACGACCCGGCTCTGACGCTACACGGATTACAGCGAGGCATTTTATCAACACTGTTAATTACTGTCATGCATTTACCGCGTTGAGCCTCAGTAGAAGACATCAAACCTCTTTTAACACTATTTTAATCCAGCCTTTATTATCTAACCTTGACACAGTCTCACGCAGGGAGACAGGTACCTGACAAGGCTGAGCAGCGATAGATGCTTCTAGATGGATGTCCTTGTTCTAGTGCATCCTCTTGTCGTCCATCACTTGGGCAGATTTTTAGATGGAGTGTGTACCAGCTAATAGAAATGCGCTAGCTGTCTTAACGAAAAACGAAACGCCATTGGCTGTTATTTCACCAAACGATTGCTTCGCGGTGGAAAGGCTGACCTCTTCACCACAGGGGCCGGCTCGGAGGTGAAGTTTAGGAAATGAACTGTCAGGGACGTCATCTTTAGAGGCCCGGTACTGCAACACGGTGTCCCTTGGTGAAACTCTTGTCACCTCACTACAGGCTTTGTTTATGTTTTGATGAATTGAAGACATTATTTCGCTCTCAGACTGATTGACTGTGTTCTTGATACAAGGTCAGACGCAGGTAAAAAATGCTGTAAAAATTGTATTTATGTTGATTTTTGCTTGTAAACAAAGTAAAATAGACCCGCGTTTTGAATTCTGATGGTGTGTGAAAGTTCATTTCCAATATTTAACTTAAACTCTCTGAAATATACCTACAATTTATATTATATATTCAAATAATTCTGGGTTGGAAGAGCATTCCCTGCAACATGAACCTCTGGGTTTTATTGTGCTCTTATTGTGATAGTGGTACTGCAAACTACAGCTGTGCACAACAAAACTAACTAACAAAGAACTACTGCATGCCTCGCTCTATAAATCACCACCCAGACGTAGTATCTGACTCTACAACTAGAAGTCCATTCCTCAAGTTGGCACACCGCCTCTATGTCACTCTGGTCTTTTCACAGAAAACACAACGGATGGGTCTCTTTTCTACGTTTTGCTCGATGTTCTCCCGATCCATCTACAGCTGCAGTACAAATGGGTCACAAGCATTCAGCTCTTAGACAGGCAGACCCGTTTTCAGGTGTACAGTATAGCAGATACCGTGGTAATGGAGTGCAGTGATTCTACTACGACCCTTGACCTTACCTGTGTGGACATACGTCTTGTTTGGTGTCCTTTTGGTTCTGAACTTGTAGAGGCAATCTGATTGGTTCAATGCAGGATTCATAATCCTCACTGGGAGGTTATTGACTGTGTGCCCAAAATGTCTGTTCAATAGCGACATGGTGAGATGCTTTTTAGTTCTGGATGTATTGAAATGCCTTGCATGCTCATCCCTCAACAACAGGTCTTTGCTGAGCAAGGCGCTGATGAAAGGTCCATATTTAATATCAGTTGTAATCTTCTTAGTACAAACAAATAGGCTTAACTTCTCACAATCAGGCTTTCTGTCTGTAGTGATGGAGACCTTTTTTTATTTCACATATCCGCAAAGCAGTCAGATCCGGTTGCTGCCTTCTCTTCCAGTAAAAATGTTTCGATTCCTCAGAGTAAATAGTTGTTGAGCTAACGCCGCACACCAAAGCACAGTGCACTTTAACCCTCCTGACTAACCACAACAGCCCAAGAGGCGTGGAGGAAGTGAATTTGTGGTTGATATTTACCTGCTAGTCTGACATGGCCACCACTGGAATTTATACCAGCCAGCAGGTGAATGCTACCTATGTGTGTAGGTTTCAGTAGGGGTCCTTTTCTGAGCGTTTCAATCACACTGGACTTCAGTGTGTTTTTTTACTGAGGGGTTGAGATTGTGATGGTGGAGCGGTGATTTCATTTGCTGTGCATGCTGAAGGAGATGTGTATAGATGACTGGGAGCATCATGACTGCTATAAATTCTCCCTCTCACATTTATACCCTGTCAATGGTATCAAAGTTCATTTCCTGCACTAACTAATGCAAACACGCAGGACTTTAGACTCTCGTGGGTTGCTTGATCCCTTTCAACTGCCTCCAGTAAAATGAGTAAGCTAACTGGGTCCCTCTGTTGTGTGTGTGTGTCATTGTGCATTGCAGTGTGGAAGGTGATGCTCCAGGCAGCGAGGTGGGCCCCTCTGTGGACGCCAGCGGTGGTTACAGTTGCGCTCCAGTGACCCACGGCGGCGGCGGGCTCGGCCCCGGCCACCTGGACAGCCAGCTCTACGGCCACGTCGTGCTGCCGGGCCAGCAGCGGCCCCGCCGGCCCAAGCTCCAGCACTCCCAGTCCATCCTTCGCAAGCAGGCCGAGGAGGAGGCCATCAAGCGCTCCCGCTCGCTGTCCGAGAGCTATGAGCTTTCCTCAGACCTCCAGGACAAGCAGGTGAGGTGGGGGGGAAGACAAGGGGACAAATTACCCTTGTCAAGAGGGCTTTCAGGTGATGTGACACACCCTGTCAGTCTGGCTGGTGCAGGGCTACAGCTCCCTGGGGATGGCAGATAAATGGTAGTGTCGTCTGCGTAGAAGGTACACTGACCCTCCTGTTGAGCTGTGACAGTGCTGCCTGCTGTGGTCCATATTCCTTCAAGCTTGAGTCCACACCTCGGGCATCCCATGGTGCTGGAAAACACCATTAGTATTGTTATACACCGTGAGTAACTAGTGCAGTGTGAAGCCACCGGGCTGGGAGAGGGAGACAATGTTATACAGCAGTGGACACCTTTCTAATTTTATGTATGTCATTTTTATTGTTATCTATTGTTTTAGCTATTTCAATTTAGATAAGTGTACATTAAAGTAATATATACCTGACTGAGTCTCCTTTCATGAAAGTTCATTCCCATCCTTTCAGTGAAGGATACTTAACAGTGCAGCATCCTACATTAATCACTCTGTTTTATATTTTTGGCCTCTCTCCTTTATATCTTGTGAGTTCATGTTTTTAGATATTTCTTCCAAGAGCAGTGCTTCATAATTATTTTTTTTTGCCTCAGTGCAATTTCACCTGCAGTGTTTTCAACATTATCCTTGTTCCTTGGGGGTCAATTTGAGTATAATGCACCTTAAATCCAAACCACTTTCAAATTGCATCATCACTCCTCGTGCCAATAGAAAATGGGGCCACCACACCACTCCTCATTCTACCTCGTCTAATCCTCAGTCATTGAATGTGTTTCCTGCAAACCGTAATTGTCTTTCTTTTTTAGTGAGGTGGAAAAAGGAAACGAGTTAACTTATTTGTTGTTAACTTAATTGTTTTGTGCCTTTTGTGCCTTCACCTTGAAATTCATACCTTGAACCACCGTCATTTTCCCTCTTCCCTGTCTTAACACTCCTGTTTTTAGAACAGAACAAAAATGTATTAGACATCCATATTAGATTGCTTTAAACAATTCAGTTTTCTCTCCTCCAACTTGTTCATACACAGTTAGATATGTTGTATATCATCCCGCGTCACCAGTTGTCCCATTACAGAGAACATTTGCAGCGTTTCAATCGCCTTTTGATCACAGCTAAGGGACTATATGCATTTACACAAACTGTTCCCAGTGTTTACTAAGAGGCATTTTGAACATCTGCTTTCTCTCTCTTCCTGCAGGTGGAGATGCTAGAGCGTAAATATGGTGGGCGTTTCATAACCCGACATGCAGCCCGCACAATCCAGACAGCCTTCCGCCAGTACCAGATGAACAAGAACTTTGAGCGTCTTAGGAGTTCTATGTCTGAGAACCGCATGTCCAGACGGATCGTCCTGTCCAATATGAGAATGCAGTTTTCCTTTGAAGGACCTGAAAAAGTCCACAGCTCCTACTTTGAGGGAAAGCAAGTGTCGCTAACAGACGACGGCACCAAAATCGGTGCACTGGTGCAGTCGGAGTGCGGGGGGGACATGGGCGTACCGGCCAAGTCTCCCGCGGTGCAGACGGACTTCACAGACGCTATCACAGAATTAGAAGACGCCTTCTCCAGGCAGGTCAAGTCTCTGGCTGAGTCCATAGACGATGCTCTGAACTGTCGCAGCTTGCATGGCGAGGACAGCCAGCCGGAGCCAGCCAGAGGCCACCCAGACATGGAGAGGGAGGTCAGCTACCAGGTCAAACCCTCCCACAGCACGTCAGAACACCGCAAACTGGACGAGATGACGGCCTCATACAGCGATGTCACCCTTTACATCGATGAGGAGGAGCTGTCACCTCCCCTGCCCCTGTCCCAGTCTGCGGACCGGCCATCTAGCACAGAGTCTGACCTCCGTCTGCGCTCCCTCAACTCCTCCCAGGACTACTGGTCCCTGGCTCATAAAGATGACAAGGGGGACACGGACACCAGCTGCCGCAGTACGCCGTCCCTGGAGTGCCAGGAGCAGCGTCTGAGGGTAGACCACCTACCCTTGCTGACCATTGAACCCCCCAGTGACAGCTCGGTGGAGTTGAGTGATCGCTCCGACCGCAGCTCTCTGAAGAGACAGAACGCCTACGACCGAAGCATCGGCAACCAGCAGGGCAGCCCCAAACACATCAGCCACAGCCTGCCGCCCCGCGGGCCTCCCAGGGAGGAAGAAGCCACCCGCCATCGACCGCGACAGCTGGAGGCCCACCTGGCCATCAACGGCACGGCGAACCGGCAGAGCAAATCGGAGTCAGACTTCTCCGACGGGGACAACGATAGCATCAACAGCACGTCCAACTCCAACGACACCATCAACTGCAGCTCCGAGTCCTCGTCCAGAGACAGCCTGCGGGAGCAGACGCTCAGCAAGCAGACGTACCACAAAGAGACGCGCAACAGCTGGGACTCGCCCGCTTTCAGCAATGACATCATCCGCAAAAGGCACTACCGCATCGGGCTGAACCTCTTCAACAAGTATGTGCACTCCAGTCCATCAGATCCATTCACAGACAGAATCTGATACTTTTGAAGTACGCTGAAGATAAAACCCAATTAGATTCCACAATCAGGACGGGAAGACTTTAATAGATCGAGGACATAATTGTTGTTTTTCTTACGATTACACCCACATACCCCTCTAGAATAGAGAGACACAATCACAGGGTTTCATGATTAAAAGGTTGACTAAGACTCTTCATCACTGCATTGATTATCATTCAGAACATGATTTGTTTTTTTGCTGAAGATGTTAAGTGGGATAAATATGCTTGTTGTGTTTAAGGTGCAAACAAGCCTTTAAATCTATTCTGCTGCATGTTGTTTTGCCTTCATCTCTTCATGCTGAAGGATTCAGCTGAGCCTGTGAGATTTTGTTTAATCATAGATGATTGTGGATTCGGTTTCTTTCACAGTCGACCATTAAGTTCCTTTTAATCAAGTGTGATCGACTCCATGAAGAACAGCAGCTCCCTCCTCCCCACTCTCAGCCCTCATCCCATTCCACCATCTCTCTCTCTCTCTTTCCCCTCCCTACCTCCCTCCCTCTTTCCATCCCTAAATCATGTCCCTCCTGTGACACACATTTGGCCAGTGGTAGGAAGTGCAGTGGGATAATCACAGATTTCTCTCCCTCCCTTTCTCCCTCCGTCTCTCTGCCCGCCCTCCAGGAAACCAGAGAAAGGCATCCAGTATCTGATAGAGCGAAGCTTCGTTCCAGACACTCCAGTAGGTGTGGCCCATTTCCTGCTGCAGAGGAAAGGCCTGAGTAGGCAGATGATTGGCGAGTTCCTGGGTAACAGGCAGAAGCAGTTCAACAGAGATGTCCTCGAGTGAGTCTGCCTCGGTTATTGCCCGTAGACACATTTGTATGCACCAGAGGCGTCATGTTAATGCAACCCTCAGGATACCTCGTCTCAGTTAACTCACCGTCTCCAGTACACAGTATTTTATTTACATTTGCCTCTCACTGCAAACCAGAGATGCTTCTCCTACACATAAATGTGTTACAATGAAATGTTAATGGTCGTTTTGTTATTGTTTGGGCTGCAAGTTTGCAATCCACACTCGTTCAAACAGCCTTGTCCTCTTTCTGAGCACTACAAAATGACTCCATCCAGGACACGCACTCAAATAGTGTATCTGAGGAATTGAGGAAGTGAATCACACTACCAGATATTTAAACATGGACTGCATTTATATATTCTTCAGTCGTTTTCATAGGGAAGGGAAGTCAAAAGGACATGGTGTGTTCTTTAAGTCATTAAAATAGTACCTCTGGTATCTGACTTGGCAGACTTGTCTGAAACAGTGAGTCGAGCATCTACTTGAATCAGACTTGTACCAGCAGAGCCCATTCAGATGCAGTGAAGGATAAGGCCAGGGACGGTCCATCACTGTCAGTTTGACAGGGAGATCTAAAGGGCTCCTCGAGAAAACGTCTCTAAATCCTGACATGTGAGGTTTCATCTGCTCCGGAGAGTGGAGGCTCTCTCCACACATAAATGCAGCCTTTATAACTATCAGGTTATTCCAATTTTGAGGGATCATTCTTTGATTGTGTGTGCAGGTATATACAGTGGATATTAAAAGTCTTCACACCCTTTTAAAATATCTACTTTTTATTGTCTTAAGGCCTGAAAAACTCAATAAATTAGTCTTTTCCACTTTCATTTGGATGATCAAGGCAATGATCAATGATTCAAGGCAATAAAAAAGTAGAAAATGTGTAAAGATACTAATAATAATAATTATTATAATAATATCCACTGTATGTATTGGGCTGTTATTAGCGTATGTGCCTGTACATGCCGATGAGCGTGAACTGCAGTTGCTGTGTTGTACGAATGATTGCCTATCTTCACACTGACCGCTGACGCTGTGTTTTCCACCAGCTGTGTGGTGGACGAAATGGACTTCTCAGCCATGGAGCTGGACGAGGCGCTGAGGAAGTTCCAGGCCCACATCCGAGTCCAGGGGGAAGCACAGAAGGTTGAGCGGCTGATCGAAGCCTACAGGTGAGAGACTCCCTCTTAAGGCTGAGGACACACTACACGACCCAAGAGAATGTGAGAAGACTGGACATCACTTAACAACACTTAACGACCGACATTCACACATATTTTTTTTCATCGCGCGTCATAGTTGCACAACCGCTCGGTGACGAGGTAAAGATGGGAAAAGAACACCCGCTATGTTTTTCATTCTGCAACACCAAGCTGATCAAAGAGCTCAGTTGCCAAATAGTGAGTGTATTCCTTTAACTCAGTTCCACAGGGCAAAGCCATTTCAAAACCAGACACCGATTTTGTTCAACTGCATCACTGCAGAATCTATGGAAAATGAGTTTCAAACGTAGAGCAAACCCCCTCAGGGCCCGGGATAGATGCTGTTTGCCCCTCATTTATTTTTCTCTCCTCCAAACCTACGGTGGAAAGGTGCTCTCATTCTCGCGGAGTATGTGCTTCGATCAGCACTCAGCAAGGACATCTCGGCCTCGGTAAACACCGCAGTGACTGTTGCATCGGGAAGATAACAATAACTGATCATCAGGCGCTAGCCCAGAGCCCCGATATGATCATGAACTCACTTCATGGCAACTCAGAAACCCGTGAAATGAGGGCCCGGTGGCTGTATCGACGGTGTCCCCGCTGATATGAGGACATTGGCTTGGGGATAAGAAGCGTCATCTTAATGACCACTGTGCAGATAGTGGAGAGCACAACATCAATATCAATATTGATACTCCTGCCCATGAGTGGAACCAATCACTCATAGGAAAGGTTATTGATTTGTTTTGCTTTCAAGGCGAGTCTTCGTTTTGACCTACCACCTGTTTCAGATCTGAAGTTAGCACCAGGGTTTGTTCCAGGGTGGCCGTATTTCTTTTCTACCTCAAAGTTAACTCTCTCTGTATCCCAATATCCCATTCCCCAGCCAGCGCTACTGTATTTGCAACCCCGGTGTGGTGCGGCAGTTCAGGAACCCCGATACCATCTTCATCCTGGCCTTCGCCATCATCCTCCTCAACACCGACATGTACAGCCCCAACGTCAAGCCTGAGAGGAAGATGAAGCTGGAGGACTTTGTCAAGAACCTTCGAGGTACTTCGCTCTCCCTCCCTCCCTGCCTCACGTCCAAGTCACTGAGTTGTTGCTGTGCAGCTCCAAGGACAAACACGGGTCCTCGTGTCAAATTGAGTTTTTTGCTTTGATAAACGGTCACGCCAAAAAGGTATTTATGCTTTGTGAGTCATGGCTAAGCGAGCATTGCAGTTGAGGCAAAGTACCGTTGAGTCAATTCAACTCAATTGAATTAAACAGTACTTTGTAGTTGACCTAAACAGATTCTCATAGCTAACTCATGTCTCTGCCTGTTTGACTGTCAGTAATTAAAGTACAACATTCAGCGGCGGAGGAAAACCCGTCCTCAGAGACCTGTGAAGGACGTCTCTGCCTCCGCTGTGAGATCAATTTGCAGTGTGCAGCAGTACGTCGGTGTATTCAAGGCTTCATCAACTCTAATCAATTTTTGCATTAATCATTAATCTGTCTGGCTCGCCCTCCCTCTCTCTCTCTCCTTCTGTCTCTGTCTCTCTCTCAGGAGTGGATGATGGGGAGGACATCCCTAGGGAGATGCTCATAGGGATATATGAGCGGATTCGGAAGCGGGAGCTCAAGACCAACGAGGACCACGTGTCTCAAGTCCAGAAAGTGGAAAAACTCATTGTGGGGAAAAAGCCGGTAAATTTAAATTTGACCTTGGGCTACGTAGACTGTGACCACCCCTACCCCCCCCCGCCACCACCCCCCCTCCACCCAGAGACAAATCCACCAGCAGCATGCAGAGCCATGCCGGACAAATTACCCAATGTACCTCGGAGCCACTGGTTTATCCATGGCCAGCAAATGTGTCTCATTCTCCAAATAAGAAAAGAAAAAATCAAAGAGCGTCCTTTACCAGAACAGGCATTTCCCTACTGTGTGACACAGCCAATTCCTCACAGCCATAGACCTTCATGCTGAATGACTTTAATGTGTTTGTAGTCCTAAGAGCCAGACGAGGAAGAGCCGGCTGACACTCTCTGTAATAATAAATGGGATTATCTGGTCCAGACTCGATCAGCAGGACGCCCAGAGATCAGTCAATGTTCTCGAAGGTGTTTACTCTCTGAGACCCCCCCCCCTCCTCCTCCTTGTCTCTTGATTCCCTTTTCATCACACTAACTCCACTTAAGTGACACAAGAGTCAGCAGAAGCCCAGGGGACCTTAACAGTTTCATCCTCGGCAAGGTTAACACAAATGCTACTATTTGCCATTAGTGGTAAAACGCACAACACACAAACACACTGACAAAGACAGAAAGGAAGGTTTGCGTTCTCGGTGAAGGACACATTCTTCACGTTTTCATTTTTCTAACCTTACTGTGAGAATTCAATTTTCTTTTGTGTATCGTGAATTTGTTTCCCCCGGTGCGTTCACTGACACGTCTCTCTCTGTGTATCCATCATTCCATAGATCGGCTCTTTGCACCACGGTCTAGGCTGTGTAAGTATTAGTCTTTCTATCCCTTGGAGTGCCGTTAAAACTCAGTATCCTTAGCTGTATGTCGTGAGGAATTACCTAAAATGTTTTAAAGTGTCCCAAGAAATTCAATTCGCCACATCTCAGAGGGGTTGGAAGTGTTTGTGAGACTTTCTGGGAACAGATTTAGAAATTGAGGATTGTTTAAAGTTCTATTTTTGGCAGGTTGTACTTTGAGAGACCCCTGTGAATAGTCGGAGTCAGTGCTGTTTTAGTTAGAGTGCATGTCAAGGGTGTTTTGTGCATGCAGGTGCTATCCTTACCCCACCGGAGACTGGTGTGTTACTGCAGACTTTTTGAAGTGCCCGACCCCAACAAACCACAGAAGTTGGGCCTGCACCAGAGGGAGATCTTCCTCTTCAATGACCTGCTAGTGGTACGGCAACCGCTTTTCCTCCAGCACATTGATATTATGGACTTAAACATGTTTGTAAAAGAGCCTAAAATACAGTATACCCTATGCTTTTTTTAATATATAGGTTACGAAGATTTTCCAGAAGAAGAAGAACTCTGTGACATACAGCTTCCGACAGTCGTTCTCACTGTATGGCATGCAAGTGCTGCTCTTTGAAAATCAGTGTAAGTCCCTTTTACTGGGTTTCTGTTACCTATTACCTTTCTGAGTGTTATTATTACCTTACGTCAGAAGAGTTAGCACCACAGTGAAAGAGCTTTCTCTCCCTTAATGAAACCCTAACAGCAGTAGTCATCTCCTGCTGGCCGTATGTTTGTGTGGGATCGGTTAAATACTGTGTTGATGTCGTCACTCGTCAGATTATCCAAATGGGGTGCGTCTAACGTCAGCCATCCCCGGAGCTGACATCAAAGTCCTCATCAACTTCAACGCGCCCAACCCCCAGGACCGCAAAAAGTTTACCGATGATCTGCGAGAATCAATCGCCGAAGTCCAGGAGATGGAGAAGTACCGGATAGAGTGTGAGCAGGATTTTCTGTTTTCATGTACTTCTGGAGGTCCTTTAAGCAGGCTGTAGTCTTGAGTCACTTCAATCAATATATAACAAGTTTCTGAATTTCCCAATGCTACAAAAACATGGAAGAGAAGAGAGAATGAATTTTGACTCATTCATTTTGATTGATGTGTTTTTTTGTGCGTGTCCTCTACACAGCTGAGCTAGAGAAGCAGAAGGGCGTGGTGAGGCCCAGCATGTCCCAGAGTTCCGGGCTAAAGAAGGAGACAGGAAACGGCAACCTGAGCCGCGCTAGTTTGGACGACAGCTACGCCATCGGAGAAGGCCTCAAGAGGAGCGCCCTGAGCAGCTCCCTGCGCGACCTCTCCGATGCAGGTGAGATCAGAGGTTGCCGTGGTTACCCAGCATCCCACATCTCTAAATAGGATGTTCTTAGACTTAGTTCTCATCCTCCTGCTAGACAAAAGTAGATTGCACTCCCGAGCTAGATGCTGGCATGATACCATTCACTCTTCTTGGACTGGGTGTTAATCCATGCATTTGTGAACTGAGAATAAGCTGAGTTCCTGTTGCACAGTTTTGTTTTGGGTTGTAGCCACTGCAGGTAACCTTCCAATTTCAAAGTCTGGCCCTTAGTTAACACATCCTCTATGCTAAAGGAGCCATTAAGCCACTGAGAGGTGATTTAGCGTAGGCGGGAGATGGAAATGGATGTGTTTACTAATGGGTCCAGGTGTCATCTACTAGAGGCTATTATCTAATAATCCTGCGTCACCAGCGTGGGAGGAGGCAGCACTATGTAGGTCACTGCGATCGATTTGAGCATCTTAGCGGTAAGAGGAATTAATGTAGCATTGTTGATTCAGACAGGGCCTCCAGACACACCGCCCGTCTGCTCTGCACAAACACATTCAGTGACCTGATCACCGGCTAAAGACTAGCAAGGCAACGACAGAGAGTCAATTGTGCCCCATTTTCTCTGCTTAGTTCAAAGCGGTGGTTCTAACTCTTGTGACAGCCTAGTGCTACGATATGACAGCAGGACATTAACTAGGTAGAAATCATTTATTTATCAGTATTTGCTACCACTTCAAAATGCATTAGAAGAGAGAAATTGTTCTGCTTTTTTCATAATATTATTAAGCAGCACTTCAGACAATAATTGACTATTTCTGTGAATAAATCCACCCGTTGTCTTTACTCTCATCAACAGTAGGACCTCTGTGATGAGTACTTGATTTTTCAGCTTCATCTATGTTGTGTTACGCAACTTTGACAGCGATTACGCCTTTATGAGCAACTGCAACGTTCAGCTGTTTGAGCATCACTGTGTCGCCGAGATGAAACGTACTAGAGTTGGCAGATTGACTTTGGCTCAGGGAAAGGTGCACCATGATACTACAGCTTTCTCTGTCCTTCATGCAGCCAGATTGCAAGGCTTGCACCGATGGGAAGGTCTCCTGCCAGCTGTGCCTCACGTTTCTGTGTAGCGCTATCCTAGTGGTTGAGCCCATGGTGGAGTAGTAATAGCATTGACCTGCTTCTCCCCTACCCTCTAGTCCCTGTTCGCCTCCCTCTGATCCTCTGCAGTATGCAACTCTGCCATTAGCCAAGTCATGTGCTGCCCTCGTCCCCCTAGGGCGCTAGCGTGTAGACGATAGGCAGGAGGAATATGTACACCTCCACGTATCAACCAGGCGTGTTGAGACATCTCTAATCTGTCATGTTACATGTTCTGGGCAGGCAAGCGTGGGAGACGCAGCAGTGCAGGATCACTAGACAGCAATATGGAAGTAAGTAGGATGCAACTGATGTCGAGCTGTTCTCTCTCTATGTTGATGTTGTTCGCTCTGAAAACACAATTCTTGTGTTTTTTTTTTTTTAACTTGCACTCTGTTTCCTTGTAGTTTGACAAGCTTATTTTGTTTTGGTGGTGTTTTTTGTTACGAGTACCTTGCCTGTGTTGGTCACTGTGCATGCATGGGGCTGAAGGGGAATGGTCTGGCTCACCCATGTTAACCCTTATGTACACAGCATGACATGGCTAATCATAAACCTAGCTAACGCTCACCAGGTAGCTACTCGGGTTCCTTTTTGGTCCTCCCTTATTTTATCATTTTGCGCCAATCCCCAAATTTTGCCCTTTTTATTTGTTGACTTGAAGCAGACCTGGCTGAGCTTCGTCAGTTGCAGCTACTGCATGTTAGTAAAGTTCAAAGAGGCCGAGCTTCCTTTCACCAACCCCTGAAATTCTTCCCCCTTCTTTCTTTATCCTTGACCTGTTGTCTCCCTTAACCAGCAGTGTAATACAACAAGAGGGTCCACGCCACAGAGAGGTGTGGATCTCAAAGGCATTCATTCAAAAAAAAAAGAAAGAAAGCATCCTTTATTATATATATTATTATATATTATATATTATATATAGTCTCAGGAGCCAGACAAGCTCGGTGACCAAGTCTCAGGATCATCTGGCTTGTAAGCCGAGTTCATTCATCAATACTCAACGTGAAAACCCCACAGTGCAAAGATAAATAACCTGTGCTCCATGTTGAGTTGGGCCACGAAGCAGACGTTGGTGCCAGGGTTTATTTTTTCACTTACCGAGCCATATTTATTACCCTGCTCCATCAGTCATCTGTGAATAGTTTAGTGTCTGCATGTTATTATTGCATGGCTCTGAAAGATCTGCTTTATTTCTTTAACACACCACGGCTGTTTGGGTTGTCCTGTATTTATCTTGTTATTCTGTGTGTTACTGTGTTTTTTGAGTCCTTGTGAAGGTTTTTTTCTTATCAAGGTTTTTTTATTTTTTATTCCTCTTGCTGACTGAGAATTTAGAAAACATTTATCAAACAGTATCACAGTCAAGGCAGCGATTTTTCCAACAAAGTCGAACTTCCCCCGCCAAAAAAAAAAATAGAACCGCAGTCGAAGACGGCACTGCATACAAATCTGTGTGTGGCTTTGTATTGTTAAGAGGTAACTGTAGGGAAACCGGAAATAGCGGTGACAGAAACAGCAGCAACGATGATGAAGGAGCGGCTGAGGGGATCATAAAGGTGCAGATATATGAGAAACACTTTGAAAGAGGTGACCACGAGGCCACGTTAGCGCAGAAATGTATACAAAGGAAATAAACTAGAACGGGAGACACTTTTTCCACAAGGCAACACATCCAAACGTGATATTTTAGACCAATTGCAGACAGTCAGGGGGCTGGTGGGTGAACAATTTGACTAGTTCAGCCAGCAAGCAGCACTTCCTCCGTCCCACAAGGGTTCACCCGTTACTATTCTGCTGCGGGAAGCACACACACCGTGTCTGTTCTGTCTGTTGTGACCTGACCGTCCTCTCTCCTCCAGGGCTCCATCATTAGCAGTCCTCACATGCGGCGGCGAGCCACCTCCAGTCGAGACTGCCCGTCGCGCCACAGCGGCCAGTCCCTGCCCAACTCGTCCTCGCTCCTGGGGTCCCTGTTCGGCGCCAAGCGGGCGAAGTCCCCCAGCCCCACCGCGCAGTCCCAGCACCCCACCCTCATCTCCCACACCCCGCACCCCGCCAACCTGCACCACACGGCCCAGACGGAGACGGCGGCGCAGATGCACCCCCACCACGGCGCCAAGTTCTGCCACGTGGGCCAGAACCCCCCGCCGTACCACCACCACCACCACTACCACCCGCCGGCCCACATGCAGCAGCCCCCGCACCAGTACCACCCGCCCTCCTCCCACGGCCAGCAGCCGCCCTACCCCCCGCACCCGCACCCGCAGCACGGCCACGGCGGCCACCCGCCGCACCCCTCCCACCCTCAGCACGGCCCCCCCCACCACCACGGCCCCCCGCCGGCCCCCTCCCCGGCCCCCAGCAGCACCAAGCCCAAGCACAGCGGCATCAGTACGGTGGTGTGAGGGCCCCCGGAGGGACGCCGGGGCGACTCGGGACTCCGGGCTTCGATGACTGAACTTTCATTTCACTCTGAGGCTCTCAGCTGACGAGAGGGTCGCACTGTGCATCACTGGTCCGCCCCTCCGGTGGGGGGGACGACCAGCCGGACCAGATCCTGTGCCTCCTCCACCATTTTTGTTACAACCATCGTCGGGTCAATTTATCAAAACGAACTCATTTCCTTTTGGGTTGCTCCTTTCGGTTTAGGACTCGTCTCACCAGTCGTGTCTGTCTGCTTCAGGAGCAACAGACAGAGCATGCACAAAGACCACAACTACTGTTTTTTCTTAAGAAATTTAACGGGGCATCTTATGAACGTGATCAAATATCTTGCTTACTAGTATTTTGCAGAAGAAGTAAATATCGGTGTGCACATTAATGCCTACGGCGTGTGATTTTTATCTAGTGCAAGGGCGGTTTGGCTGAACGTGGCTTGGACAACAGGCGGAGTTGCTCACAGACGGACGGACGGTCAGCCTCAGCAGTAGCTGTACAAGTATTTAACGTAGCGGTAGCTCACAGTGCACTGTGATATCTCTGTTAGTCATAAATGTGCCAATTATTGAAGCATTTACTAAGTTAGTCACAAAAAAAATTTGCTTTGTGTATATCGTGCATATAGTATTTTGTAAAATAATGATAATATTATCAACGTTATTATTATTATTACAGAAGAAATAACAGTCTATGGCATCAATTACAGATCTCAGTATTATACTCGTACGTAGGCGACGTAGTTTCACTATTAAGAAACCGGTCGAAGCGTTTCTAAGTTAGATACTTTACGGTTGCCTTCAGATTAGAGCTCTGTCCAGATTGTTGAAAGCCGGTAGAGAATCGCACGCTGGTGAAAGACGGTCTCGTCCCACTGCACTCGGCATCGCGACTCGACTCGAGTCACCTGTGGGTCCGGGAAAGGAAGCGAGCAAACAGATCCACCTGAGCGTCCGCCCCCCTGCAGCCCTGGCTGCTCGTCCACCACCGTTTTATTTTTTAAAACTACTTTTTTAGAGTCAAATAAACAATATGATATATACATTACACAAATGATATACAAGCCTGCTCCGCTCCAGGGTTGTTGTTTTTGTTTCGGGTAGCAGAAGTGGAAGGCGCGTGAGCAAAACGGTGTAGCAGGAAAAACCGCAACATGACTGTCAAAAAAAAGTGTGTCTCTCCTGACGTGGAAGCTCTCAGCTGGCTGAGTGTGTCCTGTCCCCTCTTGTGTGTGTGTGTGTCTCTTTTAGCGATGAGTGTGTTGTTGTTTTTTTTTTGCTGTTTACTCCCTCAGTCTGACTTTCCTCTACCCGGAGCCACAGAAATCAATACTTATCACTCTGCGGCGGTGACGGCGCTCTCATGCTTCACTCGCCGCAAATGGCAGTTCAGCTTCATATCAGTCATCACGCTGACCTGTTGCGGGCCGGCCGGCGGTGGGCGGGTGTACCGGAACGGAGGTGAAGGGATAGACACGGCACTTGTTTTACTTTAGCTGATATCAGTGGCAGAAATTAGTCTGTATCTGCTTGAAGACGACGACATGAGTTTTTTTTTGTTTTTTTTTACTTGTACGTGCAATATGTATTTACTATTTTTGTCAAAGAACAATTGCAATCAGGCGGTTGTTCCATTTTGTTTAGTTCTGTTAGTTGTGTCTTTTGTCCATTTCCTCCTCCTCAGTGTTTCAGTGAACTGCAAGTTTTCCACATGGATGCGGAGGGACCGGACCTTGCAAAAACGATAAAGAATGTCAAAGGAAATATTGCATGTAACATTGTATTGAGGCTATCTTCTAACTATTGTGTACTCCCAAACTTATATCAGTGTTACAGTTGACAGTTGTTGAAAAATGAATGGTAGAATAGTATTGACTTCGACAAATACAACTAACTGAAGTCAATTCTGTATTTATGTCGCTCCAGAGGATAACCAAACCTGTATCTGTTCTTGATCCACATGCGGTAGCTTACTGGCTCTCAGTCTGAATCCTAGTGTACAACAGTAGCTGAAGCTGGATGTTATTACAGCCGTCAGAGGAAAGGTCTTTGCCAACGAAAAATTTGTGTTATCTTTAGAGTCGGCGTGACAGAAGGTGTACTCTGTCGTCAAAAACGGTAACGGACTGCTGATTCTTTTGAACGGGACTATCTTCATATTTATCGTCTGTCTTGGTCAATGGCTCACACATGATGTCCAGTAGATCAGCGCTCTTTCAAACTCTTCAAATTTACTCACACGAATCTCCCAAAATTGGTTTTTCAGACTTTGTGTAGGTAATCTAACAAAACCTAATCTTTTTTTCGACGATCGGCCTATTAGCCCGCAGCATTTTTATCCAGCCTGGTTTGTGTCACAGGGACTTCCAACACATTTTAAACCGATTTCTTTCAAAAATAAATTGGGGACCAAATTGAATCCTCCAGCGACCCACCACAAACTCTTATTACAGGGTGGTAATAACAGGATAACTGGACAGACAACAGCCGAGGGGAATCTCCCGTTTGTTTCAATCTAGATAGTTCTCACTCTGAAACACGTCAACTCAAAGTGTCGTCAGTCACTTCCCTCCAGCTCCTCCAGCAAACTGATCTAAAACCCGTCCAGATTCCGTGTGAGGTGCTTCGTTGCATGCCATTGATGCCTATACCGTTTCTTTTTCTTTCTTTCTTCTTTTTTTTAAGTTGTTTTATTTCATTCTATTGAGCAGCGATGCTTTGATTTCTCTTTGACTGACGCTTGTTTACATTTAGACGACGACTTCTGGGTTGCAATTGTGTGTCTTGTCCCTTTAAAGCTGTGTCCATTCAGCTCCGGCATGCATCTCACCTCTATTTCCATTGTACACTATGAAGACATGGCAGTATACCGCTGAGTGTAAATAGCAAAATCCACCTGGGGGGAAAATGTAATGTAACTCTTGTTAAAATAAAGAGGGTCTAAAAGGGAAGGAAGGGTTGCGGGTGAGGGGCTGATGGAGAGGAGAGAGAAAACCTGTAAATAGTCTGTAAATTATTATTATTATTATTATTATGTCTGCAGTTACATTGAAGGTGCATTCCTGCTCCCCTCCTATATTGACATAATCATCAACTGCTTCTCTCTGCCTCCGACAATACTGAACTATCATAGGACGTAGAGACGAACAGCCAACTGTCACACGGTTATCACTGCTTCTTATTAATGTCCCCCCGAGACGCTCCCGTTCTCTCAAGACTCTCAGCCCACTTTCTAAGTCCCGGGGAAGGGAGGAGCGCTCTCCTTTTGTTATGCATTCAGTTTCTAGGTAGACGAAAAACCCTATCGATGTAAAACTAGTACTGTGACAATGTTGAGAACGCAAAATAAAACGATATACTGTAAAACACACGGCTGTTTCTGAGTGTGCCTCTTTTGACACAGTTGCTTTATTGACTTTATTTGTGTGTGTGTGTGTGTGTGTGTGTGTGTGTAACTGCTCTCTCATTTGTAATCTCTTTCAACCATACCGAGGCCTTCCTAAGGGAGAGGGGAGGCATTTCTATCAATGTTTTCTGAAGGTTGTCATTTTCTGAAGGTCAAAACGGTTGAACTCCCATTGTTCGTGGCCTAAATGGAACAGCCCCTCCCACCACTTCCCTCCCAGAGCATTAAGAGTCACAACACCATCGGCGGCCTCTCTTCAGCCACAGTCTGACAGAGGCAGGTGGTCCGAGTGACAGAGTGTCCTGTTTGTCTGTCTAGCCCTTGAGGTTAGGGGATAAAAATAGATCTCCGCTTTGAGGCCCACATCCTCAATGTCACCAGGGCTGCGTCATCGGGGCGATGGGCAATGGGAGATGTTCATTATTTACCGTTAAAGCATGATTTGCACTACAGAGGCCCTGGCTCACGAAGTGGGATTGATGGGGGTAGCGGTCTAATTTAACCCTAACTTAACCCTGGCTCTTTGGTCTCACAAAGGTGGCTCACTTTATAGCAGGGTAGATCACCATGGTAACTGGGGCTGGACGGACAGCTAACCTGCTCTCAACCAAGTCAGGACATCGGATCAAAAGGGACCAATCAACTCTCTGGAGAAATTGGCGTCAACACACCTAGAGCATACCGGGAACTTTTTTTTAAACTATCTTTATTGCAAAACTCCCATTGACAAAACCAGATATGAACAAAAACATTTCATTCAAATGATAAAATAAGTGTACAGAGGGATACTATTGCATGAACGGGCTCTTCACAGGGCAGTGGTGTTAAGAAACTGGCAGAACACCTTTGCTGTCCATAAGGATTACATTAGAGACATAGTAAATGTTTGTAGAGTTTCCAGGCAATTTGCCCACTCCGGCTATAAAAGAGGGCTTCTATCAATACATCATACAATAATGAATGAAATTGATTAGGCTTCACGAGTGATTAGTGCAATAGACTGTACAGTATCAATAAGAAATACACCCACTGTACCTTAGTGATGGGCAGTGATAAGCATATTTACTTTACACTATCATTTACACTAGCTGCAATTTCCCCCCAGCAGTCCTCTCTCCCTTGGCAGCAGCAACTGGGTTACTTTTTGCTGTTGTATTTTTTGTATTATATCATTATAACAGTGTATAACCCCACAATTGTTAATAGTCTAGTTTATTGCTTTTATTCTTTTTTTTCTACTGTTTTTTCTTATTTTTATAGATCTACTTGTATTATATTTCATTTCCCTGCTGAACCATTTTACTTTTGCCGCTCATCATTTCCTCATTTCCCCACGGGGATCAATAAAGTTTCACTATTATGATAAATCCGCTGCTCTGGATCTGTTCATGTTGCGTGTCCAATTGTTACAAAACCCCGCCCCTTTACGTGAGCGCGCTCATGACTGTCATAATCTGTGTTGACAGAGCGAGTTGATAACCAGTTTCATGAGACCGGTTAGTCAGAATTCAGCCAGCTATCACATAGATATCCTAACTATGTTGAATGTGCTTCGTGGGACAGGCTCTAGATTGTGAAATGGAAAACTTGTTATGCTGCTTTCAAGTACTGTTGGAAATAACAAACTATTATATTGGTATAATTTTAATGAAAATATTTTTGCTACAAATAAGAATCTTTTCACTTACATTTTTTGTTGTCATACAGTTACTGTATGTATTACTGTATTGTATTAATAAATAAATACATTTAAATGTCGATTAGAAGCCTGCAGCGCATTTTGGTCTTCATTCAACCACTAAAGGACAAAGTAGCATTGTGCTGATTCATTTATATATGAATAAATTGATGTACCACCACCACACCTTTGTCAGGGTTCTTTTTATCTCCTGTTTACGAGGAGCACTTGAAGGCAGCAATAGCTGACGTTCTCCTACGTCATCATCCTGAGACAGAATCGGGTGAAAGGTATCTTTATCGTAACTCAGGGGTATACGAGTCAGGGACTTATGTCAGAACAATGAATATAAACAGAATTCTCGTCCTCTCCAAGTCTGTACAAATCGGAAAGCGCCTACTTGCCTGTAATGTAAGACATACCGGACAAGTCGTCTCTCAGCTGCAACGTCGCTCCATTAAAACACACGCAAGGAACCTTGCATATGCCAAGGATCTGTTCCTTGGTCAGGTGAACAAGGTAAACATTTAACTTAAGACGTCATGTACTTTCTTACTCTCTCGCTATCTCTTCCGTACTCCACACCAAAGTCGTTTTACACATGTCAGGTGTCTGTAATTGTGTCTTGCTTATTGGCAAACGTAAGTTACACACCTCCTAGAATATGACCTACAATCTCTTACGACTTAAATTAAGTAAACCATCAAGATGCACATCTTCATTTCCATGCTGATTGAACAAAACAAACGAAAAAAAGCTAAACAAAACACCAAAACTAGGTCTGTTACAGTGTCAGTTTTGTTTGGACGTAGGAGCTTGAGCACTTGAAGACTACCCAAACTACCCAAACTTAAAGAGTTAAAGAGCCGTTTATTTTTTGTCGTTACTGATTCGAAATGAATCCGTTTCTCTTCCAGGAGGAGGTCTTCCCTTACCCAGAAATTTCAAATGAAGAATTGGAGGAGATTAATCAGTTTGTTGCACCAGTGGAAAGATTCTTCAGTGAGGAAGGTGAGAGAGGAGACCTTGATGAATCCATGAATTACATGAAAATAATAGGAGGGCTTTGGGGGGCTGTTGCATACATTGTCGTAAAATTTAAGGTCATGCAACCTATGCCTTTAATTGATTCCCTCATTTGACAATGAAACACTGTTTTCACTTTTTAATTTCAGTTGACTCAAAGAGGATTGACCATGAAGCCAAAATCCCTCCAGAGACCCTGAATGGGTTGAAAGAGCTAGGGCTGTTTGGAATCCAGGTTCCAGAGGAGTATGGTGAGTTCCTGAAGTTTTTATTGTTTTTTATAGTGGCCTGTAATTGACATGTAATTAAGTCATTTATAACCACAGAGAGGAGTCACTTAACTAATTAGAGCAGAGAGCCAACAGAAATGTCCACTGAAGAGGTTTTCTATCAGCAGCTAAGTAGGCGGGGAGAGGGGTTGGTGAGTTTTGAAAGACAAATCTCAGCACCTGGCAGAGTAATTGCCCAACAACATTGATATATTATGGCCATTTTGTGCTGTGGGGCAGTATAAATCTCACTCATTGCTCCTTTAAGTGGTCATTTCACCCTAAACAATGTGTCTTGTCAAAAATTCAATATGTTGTCAGAAAAGTTGTCTAGACTAGGTGAATTGATCAGCTAGGAGGTGTGCGATCAATCAGTTTGAAAGTTAAAATTTAAATTTTGAGTTTGAAATTTGTATACTGATAGGATGATATTGAAGAATATATTGAGTATATCTTATGATATGTATGTGCCCCACTGTCGTTTCTCCCTTTTTTGTAACACACCATGCCGGGCCAGGAGCACAGCCAAGAAAGGAAAAGCACACTGGGCAAAAAGCCAGTCAGAGTAAAATGGCCGAGGGCTACTGAGAGGAGTGAATGGGAGACACAGATTTGTCAGATTTGACTGACAGATTTCTGGTATTTTAATAATAATCCTCTATTGGCCCGTTACATCAGTCTAACCCAATCCCCAGCATAAGGTTGACGTAGTGACTCTGCAAGTCATTTTACTGAGACAGCCTGTCTCAGACAGGGTCATCCACGTTCACTGCACACGACTGCCAAGTTAAACAATGACGACATGATTTTGACAGTCCTCATCGTTTCTACTGGTTTGTAGTTGTAGTTAGTTTGAAGTCAAGGAAAACTGTCATTTTTATTCCCAGGGGGACTTGGACTGTCCAACACCATGTACGCACGGTTGGGGGAGATCACCTCATTGGATGGCTCTATCGCTGTAACACTGGCTGCACATCAAGCCATTGGTCTGAAGGTGAGATGAAACGGAGATGAGAGAGAGAGAGTTGGGGGATGTTCATGCAACACTCCTCTGGTAGAAATACTATTTGTCATCTAAATCTATTTGGGAGTTTGAGACTCAATCCACGAGGAAGCGTTAGCCTTTGCTAGCATGATTGGAAATTGGATTCTGAAACATTCAATTAGCTTATTAGGGATGAGGCCTCGGTGTGATTGGCTCACATCTATTTGTTGTTTCAGGGGATTCTGATAGCAGGAAATGAAGCCCAGAAGCAGAAGTATCTGCCCAAACTGGCTTCAGGAGAATACGTAGCAGCCTTCTGTCTGACAGAGCCTGGCAGGTAAAGTCCTAGAAACCTGTTTTGGAACGTCCTCAATCGATATTTAAACTCTCCTAGCCAACCTGTACCACTCCTGTTCATGTTATGTTCATGCGTGGGTCATTTGACGCTATTAACTGCTTTGTAATATATGTTGAAAATGTTTCACAGTAAACATAAATGCATTAGCTCTACTTAAAAGTGGTGTGATGGTTTCAGTGGGAGTGATGCTGCCTCCATTCAGACCCGCGCCACCCTGTCAGACGACGGGAAGCATTACCTGCTCAGTGGCTCTAAGGTGAGAAGATGTTCGATCTGAGCCTGGAACCCACTTCTTGCTTTTATTTTCTGTTTGCCTCAAACTCTCCACGGTATCGATCCCGTGTTTTTCAATTTGCGGTATCAGATTTGGATTTCCAACGGAGGCTTTGCAGACATAATGACGGTGTTCGCGAGGACCGAGGTGGTCGACAAAGATGGTGTGAAGAAAGATAAGATCTCTGCGTTTATCGTGGAGAGGGCTTTTGGGGGCATTACCAGTGGCAAGCCTGAGGACAAACTGGGCATCCGGGGCTCCAATAGTAAGACATCCAGACTCTTGTGCCTGTATGGATAAAGTGATATACCTCTTTGTGTCATTTGTAACATTATTATTTTTTGTTTCAGCTTGTGAAGTGTCCTTTGACAGCGTCCCAGTGCCTGTGGAGAATGTAATAGGAGAAGTTGGTGGTGGGTTCAAGGTAAGCATCCTCTCATGGTGATGGGGAAGGTGACCTGGCTCAACAGCAGCGTTTCATATTGCATTATGTCTCTGAACAGGTTGCCATGAACATCCTCAACTCGGGGAGGTTCAGCATGGGCAGCGCTGGGGCTGGAATGATCAAAAAAATGATAGGTAAAGACTTTATAGTCGCCGTTACTGAAGTTACTCATGGCCTTAGGGAATTTCTTCAGTCTGATGTTTTGTCTCTCTTTGTAGAGTTGACAGCCGAGTACGCTTCAACCAGGAAGCAGTTCAACAAACGCCTGAGTGAATTCGGTATGATTCAGGTATGGTCCGCTTGCCGTGAGCCCATACCACGCCACTCTGTCTGGTCGGAAAACAAATAAGGCTTGTTCTCATCCTGTTCCATGAATGTAGGAGAAGTTTGCAATGATGGCCCAGAATGCCTTTGTGATGGAGAGCATGGCTTACCTAACAGCGGGAATGATGGACAGGCCAGGGGTTCCAGACTGCTCTCTAGAAGCTGCCATGGTCAAGGTTAGATAACCTCATAAGACAAAGGATCTCATCATTCTGTTTGTTTGGCATCTGGAGAAATGTGTTGAAAAGCAGGTGTTGATGTGTTGTCTCCGTCTTCATGTCACCGTACGGGCAGGTTTTTAGCTCCGAGGGAGGCTGGAAGTGTGTCAGCGAGGCTCTCCAGATCCTTGGAGGCCTGGGTTATACAAAGAATTACCCCTATGAGCGCTACCTACGGGACTGTCGTATCCTGCTCATCTTTGAGGTACTCTAATTGTTAAGACATTGACACATGGTTGCTGGTGCTTTGTTAAATAGGTATATCCCATAGATGGCCACTAGATGGTGTATGTGACTTTGAATAAAAGTTGGAAGAAAGGTTTCACATTAAGTACGTTGGTGACTTTGTGACTTTGCACACATATTGTATTGATTGATAAATTGATATCATGTCATTTGTATTTATTGTCTGTCTACAGGGGACCAATGAAATCCTGAGGATGTACATAGCTCTGACTGGAATGCAGTATGCTGGCAAAATCCTGACGGGGAAAGTAAAGTAAGACTTTGCTAGTTGTGTAATTCATCAAAACCTCCAGAACGGTCTTTGTTGGTCCCTCTAGACCTTTTCTCTGCTCTGCTCCCAGGGAGATGAAGAAAGGAAATGTGGGAGTGGCTTTGGGCATGTTGGGGAAGAAGCTGAAGAATTCTTTCAGCAGGACGGTGGACCTCGGCTTGACTGGCAAAGATGGAGTGGTTCATCCCAGCTTGGTGGTGAGAACTTCATTTCTATCAACTCTAATGTACTTTTTTCAAAAAACGCAACACTCACTAAAAGCGCCAAGTCACACATCAGCCCAACCCTGACTCGTCTGCTCTGATTTTGGAGCATCAACAGAGGACCAAAATGGCTCTTATTCAAGGGCTTTCAGAAACCACAATCACCATTGACCCAACCATGATGGTTTTTTGTTTTTTTAAAATGTTCTTGTTGAGAAGTAGCCAAGACATGGATGAGGAAAAGCAAAATCCAAATGGGTCCTGTTATATGTAACGGCAAACTAAGGGGGAGATTAAAGATATAATTGTTCAGCTTTTGAACAAAATATGAACATTATGTAGTTTAGCTGTCTAGTAGCAAATATATGAAGTAGACTGTATGGCATCCAGTGATTTTGAACCTTGACGTGTCAGTCAAAAACCTTATTCACTACACTCCACCATATTTATGTGAGGCTTACTGCCCTCTGCTCTGTTTACAGGATAGTACAAAGAAGTTTGAACAAAATGTCTTCCTTTTTGGCTCAACTGTGGAGAACCTGCTCTACAGATACGGAAAGGTAAATCAACTTATTTGTCCTTTTTAGGATGGATGGAAAAAGGGCTGCCGGATTTTCAGTTGTCTGGTTTGCAATTCCTTTGAACAGAATTCTGATTTGTCTCATGGGAGCCTGTTTTGTACAGTAGTACCCTCTCACTGTATCACTGAGGTAATGTTCATTTGCTAGACAGCTGGTCCATGTGTCTTTATTTGATTACCTGAGATGATACACAGTGGGGTTCCCCCGGTAGAATCCAGGTCAAGGAGAGACACTCACTGAGAGATTCAGTCACTGCTGATGTTGGAGGTGACTGATAAGTGCCTGTATTTGCTCCATGTCTGTTGTCAGACGATAGTGGATGAACAGCTCATCCTGAAGAGAGTAGCAGATGTGCTCATCAACCTCTACGCCATGACAGCTGTCCTATCCAGAGCCAGCCGTTCCATCAGCATCGGCCTCAGGAACCACGACCATGAGGTATGTACACACACACACACACTCCAGAGCTTTGATCAAGCCCTAAAATTTGAGCCCAGCTTGAACTGGCCCAGGAGAACCGAGGCCAAAAGCCTGATCTGCCTCTAATCTTGTCTGAAACCTAATGGGCCTGGCTAAAACAAGTCTAGTGCGTACATTGTTCCAAAGCAGCAGAGTGAAGGAGTAGAGGAAGTCTGATCATGACCTCCTAGCCTTACAGGCCCTTTTACACCTGGTATTAAAACACATCTCATATCCAGATTGTGTCTGGAGCTGAGGCAACTGGATTACAAAACCTGGCATTAAAGTCTCTCTGGTATGGACACTGAAATCCGATTTTGCTTTACCTCGCCAAAACCAGATTACCGTTCACATCACTTCCTCTGGTAACATTTATGTCCTTAAAAACTGACAATAAACAACTCATCTCAGTTTTCCCCATCCACCAGTGTCCTGACAATCCAGTTTGACAAGTATGTTACTGTCCAAGCTGCCTGCCACCTGTTTGTCGGGCAATTCCTGGTTGGATCCAGGTTCCTAGTTGGGTCCAAGTTCCTAGTTGGGTCCAGGTTCCTAGTTGGGTCCAGGTTCCTGGTTCAGTCCAGGTTCCTGGTTGGATGCCATTTACATAACTCCTGTATGTGGACTTGAGATTTTAACGGCAGGTTGATAGGTCATAGGTTAATTAACAGCAGCTTTCAGAAAACACATCGGGGAATTGGACGGGTCTAGCTGTTGTCACCTATTGCGGGCAGCACTCACAACAACATGACTCGATATTCACCACTATGATGTTTATTTAGGACTGTTATCTGCACGTCCTGTGACTTAACCACTGCAACAGGCAATGATAATGTTTTGTGATGGCAAATGCTTCACGCCTCAAATCAATGGCTACTTAAATTTGAGATATTTATTATTTTACAGTCAAATAGTTGTTTAATATTTCTGTAGAGGAATGGTTGTGACCACTGGATGGCAGAGAGTAAACAGTAATGGTCCTGTATATAATCAGAAACACTGTAGCACAAAGGAGAGAACAGAAATAGTCCCTACCAGGGAGAGATTAAAGAGAGCAGCAGTGGATGTTTTGTATTACACTGTTTTGAATCTCTCTTCTTCTTCTTGTTTTAAATGGATAAGCCTGAGCTCTGCCCATTCCCATCCTCGTGGCTTCAGGCGTAAATGAACAAACAAACACACTGCTGTAGTGATGTTCTCCAGCAGCCCCCCATTCCAAAGATGCTTTCTCTTTTAAGTCTGACATGTTTTGCCTCAGGTTCAGTAAGTTATACCAAATTTGAGGTAAATACTTTCCTAAAGCAAAAGTGGTTTCTACCATAATGTTCTCAATTATTTTAGTTCCAGTGCGGTTATAAACAGTAAATGTACAGTAAAGTGTTGATCCAACATAAACTCAAAACTATACATATGAACTGTATATATAGTTCAAATTGTGCATGCTGTTTCAAATTGGTGTGTGTGTGTGTGTGTGTGTGTGTACACGTAGATCAAAATAGAACCCAACATATGGTCGCAATTGTCTCACTTTACATTTGATTACTTTTTCAAGTTTATTGCTTTCAACGGATCCCTGCACCGTATCTTGTTTTCGTTTCTCTCAGTTCATAGGCCTTCACATTGTGATGAACGGCTGTGTTCTCCAATTTTCTAGGTGCTGCTCGCAAACACATTTTGCAACGACGCTTACTTCAAGAACAATTACTTGATGACTCAGTTGCAAAAACGTAAGTACAACACAAAACGGTAATTGGGAACAGCCCCGTGCCTTTTTATTGCATCTCAGTACAAAAGACTTGCATGTGTTGCGGAATTTCCCCACCAACCCCACATACCAACAGCCAGGCCACCCGTTGCGTTCGATTTTCACATTGTGCCAGTTGTTTTAATTAGTGAAATGTAATGCGAAGTTATCCAGTGACATGATCCAGAGAGAGAAGAGACGTTGACAAATGAAACTGGCTTGTTTGTAATGATCCGTTCCAGATTCTCCGGAGAACGACGATGCCAACATCAAGAAGATTGCCAGAGAGGTCCTAGGGAAGAGGGCGTACGTCTGCGCTCATCCTCTTGAGAGAACATACTGAGCTCTCCCATAGGACCGTATTACTCCGTCTGCTGTGTCCTGATTGGGCAAACGTCCACATCCTCTTCTTTTAATCACACTGACTCTCCTCTGGACTAAAAGAGCCTTTGTTTGGCATTAATTTAATTGTGTATAAACCAATTTTCAGGTTAACATCTAACAATAATTTATCTAATAGTTATTTTATGAGCCATGCATCAAAGATAATAAATGGGTCGTCAGACATTGGGTGTTTGTTCTCTTCCAATGGTATAATATGATGTTTTATCTGAAGCCTTTATCTTATAGCACTGTAGTGTGGTATCGCACAAGCCTTGACCAAGTCAGATACAAAGAGGAGAGGGTTTATTCCTTACGAGGCTACAGGGTGTGCAATGCGCAATCCTTGTGGGTTCTGACCTCTACGATGTTCTTGTAAGGTCGGGCAGCTGTTTCTTTCGTCTTCACATCGGGAACGTGGCTCTGAAAAGTGTGGATACTCCTCTCTTCCTCTGTTAGGGGCAAGGCTTTCCGCTTGTACAGGAATGAATGCTGCTCACAGTACCCCCTGCAGTAAGCAACACAATGCACCATTAACACACTATCACTTTGTTTGTTGTTCTAGGTTGATTTATTTTTTATTTTTTCCCTAGTATCAAAAAAAGGTTATATTTTTGAAAAATAAAAGTTAGAACTGACATGAAATGGTACGTCTTGTACTGGGAGTTGTGTCTGGGGATGGAGTTGTTTTTGCAGCTGAGCTTGTGGTCCACGAAGGGGCCTGGAGCCAGAGCAATGCTTTCTTCCTCTTCTACTTTGTCATCACCCGAGTGGATCACCGCGAGTACAGGCAAGGGCTGAAACACAAAACACAGTTCATAGTCACAGTCAACTGCAACTAAAGTCATGACTGAAATGAAGGAAGCCAGCACTAAACTGAAACGAGCATACTGTGAATATAGAACTGGAAAGAGTTTATGAAGTAAGACATTCTTCACATTATATTACACATCATTATTTCTAGAAATCAGTGCACATTAAGACTTGGCTGTATGCTAAAAATAACTACTTTGGATAAAATCTTAAACTTCCTACTAAAGTAGATGTGGCCCAACATACCGAGGGGTCCAAAAGTCTGAGTCCACTACCAATAACTGCTTTCATTATTTATCAAAAACTTTTTTTTACTTTTGAAAATGATGTAATGTTTATGTTTATGACATTTTTGATAAATAAGATAAGATAAGATAAGATAAGAGAGACTTTATTAATCCCGCCGTGGGGAAATTCACGTTACAGCAGCTCACAACAATAGAAAAACAGAATATAGAATAGAATAGAATATACAATAAACAATATAGTGCAAAAATGATGAAACAAAACAGTTTCTGGTAGTGGACTCAGACTCCCACTGTAGTCACTGCATCATTTCACATCCAAAATAATGGGACTGGATTGAAAGCATCAGAACATGTACCGCTGTCCAAATAGTCTTGGGGCTCACAGTGTGTTACGTGTGTGTGTCTCATATGTCATCTGCACTGCCCAAAAGCTAGTCATCTCAATGACTATACCTTCAGTGCCATGCCTGGTTTCTTTAGCGAATACTTCTTGGGTTCATCTTTCAGTATTTCATGACCCTTCCCAGAATTTCCTCTCATGTGACACTTGAATCCAGAGATCCAGCCGTTGCCTGGTGGGGTGCTGCTGCTGCCCGGGAGTACCTTCCTCAGCCACCGACTGTACTGAGCGCTGGCTGCCCAGAGCTGTTCCTGCTGCAATGCCTCTCCTGAGGATGAAATGCAAAGTACATCGCTAATAGCTGTTTTTTAAACAGTGTTTTAGGGTGGATTTTTCCTTTGAGAGTCGATACAGAACAGTCTAATGTAGCCCATACCAGCCAGGTGAATGGTGATAGGAGCTGGGCTGAAGAAAGGGGGAGGTTTGGTGTAGAGCTGAAAGTCCTGGGAGCGCTGGGCCCATATCCATGTGTCCCGATTCAGTACAGGCTTCAGAGTATTGGCATGTAGGATGTTCTCTCTCCATGGCTGGAGGCACACCAAACAGTAGTGTTATCAACACCACCGTTTACGGCCCTTCAAAAGTACTACAAACACAAGCTATCATTGGATACTTCTGGAGATTAACCAGATGCTTTGCTTTTGCTGTTGCGGGGGAAATAAATTAGTGTGCAGGAAAGCTGAGGCAACTGCAAGGCAAATATATTACAAAAATGAATCAATTTATATTAGTCATGCCATATTATATGCTACTCCATACCTCCCTTAAACTCAGTGGATCATAAGGAAAGAGGACCAGGTAAGAAAACAGCAGTAAAAACCCAATCCCCGTGCCCAGATTCTTAGGAATGCCTATAAATTTAACATTCCTCTATGGGGACGTAGGTGAAACCTCACACTGCTGGAGGTCGAAGAATGACATCACCTTCCTCAGCTCTGCCAGACGAGCTTCATCTGGGTGTCGAGGGTGCTCGCTGGACCTGTCGCTGTTCTTGCTTGTGAACCACTCGGCCGGGGCACTCGTGCATCTAGACCCTTGTTTCGAAGTCACATCGCCTGGCTCCACAGTAGCACTGTGATACTGCTGACTATAGGTGAACCTCCCACCTGGCACCTGAAGATAAGGCCAGAGAAGCATGATGAGAAGGGCAACAGGTCAGCAGTTGGTCGCAGGGCTAACACAGACCCCATGTCTTAAGTCAAGTTAACATGCCCTCTTCGACTTGGTGATGCATGGCACCATGTCACACGAGTGGCCTCTTGCAGAGCAGAGGGCAGGGTCCAAGCGGGGAGTGGAGTATTTGAAACAGAACACACTTGGCCGCCCTCAATCAGGCCTGATAATGAATCCTTTAGTCATTTATTGTCTGTACCCACTTACTCCTATTCAGGGTCACAGGTGGCTGGGGCCTATCCCAGCAGGCACTGGTTGGATGACGGGGAACCGCTCTTCACAAGTCGACAGTTCATCGCATGGTTAACACAGACAGACAAACCTCTCATTCACACCTACAGGCACTTTAGAGTCTCCAATCCACCTGACTTGCATGTCTTTGGACTGTGGGAGGAAACCAGAGTGCTCAGAGGAAACCCACGAGAACACGGAGAGAACATGCAATCTCCACAAAGAAAGGACCAGGGCAAGTTGACGAGGACATGTTCAAATGATTAGTGAAATGGGGCAATTTAGAGTCTCCAATCCACCTGACTTGCACATCTTGAATGTGGTAGAAAGAAATAGAGGGAGAACATACAAACTCCACACAGAGAGGGCTGGGAATCGAACCCCGGTCCTTCTTGCTGTGAGGCAAAAGTGCTACTACTGAGCCATCCTGACACATTAAAACTCTTTCTGTACAAAGTACATCATGTCCTGTAAAGCTTTTCAAACCTTGGCCATCTCCTTGCGCAGCAATTCCTTAGTTTGTTTGTATGAGTTGAAGGTCTGGATGCTGTAGTTGTGGGCTGGTCTGTTTGCGAGCTGTTCCACCCTCACCACAGTAGCCTTTGGCTTCTGCAACAGCACACTCGCCTGTTGTACTTCTGTAATATTGGCCTGCAATATTATGTAACAGGTGAGTGGCTATAGTATATATTTGAGTTAAATCAGATCATAGTCAATCGCTTTAGGACTACAGACCTGAAGGAAGTCCTTGGCTTGTTTGAGTAGCAGCTGCTGGTTGGTGTGTTGTTTCCATTTGATATATTCTCTGTTGTGTGTGTCAAGTGGTATATGTATTTTCTCAGAGACGGGCAGAGGGGACATGTCTGTCTCATCCTGAGTGTTCGAGCGTTTTGGTTTTAGCTCCCACTGCCCAGGAACTATTCCAAATTCCTTGCTCATGCTGAGAATCATGTCGGCGGAAGGGAACAGGTTGTTTTGCACCACATCTTTGAGTTGCCTCACTTGGCACAGCTGGCGTAACCTAGGAAAATATTAAAGTTATATACTTTACAGAATAATGCAAGAGCTTCAGGCCACTGTTATTCTACAATGTATATGAATACCGTGACAAAGCTTGGAAGCAGGAGTGGGGCACCATGTCTCTAACATAGACCAGAGGCTGTCTCATGATGGTCTCCAGTGACTCGCAAAGATGGAAAGGGCTCAGGCCCACATCTAGCGAGTCATAGATGCGCTTGAAGAAACTCAGGCCTGAATTGTAGAGAACTATCACCTGTTCCTCCTCACTCCCACTTAGCCTGCAATACATCACACAAACTGCTGGTATCTCATTGGAATTTGACCTCAACACTCTAGCCAAATGGACAGCACAGCTGAAAACTGTTAACGTAAGCTGTTAGGGCAAGATACTGTGCATAGACTTACTTTATAGGAACTGTCTCCCAAAGTCTTTTCACTGCTTGATGTTTTAGCCCTTCAAGAACAAAGATGTGTATCCTCTTATCTAGCATGTGGAATCCTGTAATAAAATCCAGATCCTTGCTCTCCCCCTGCTTGAAATTCATTTTGTAATTTGATAGGCGTCTCTCAATAGTTTCCACGGGGTGGAAGTCGAGATGGAAAGCTGCCGCATTGATTCTCAGAACCTCTGACCTCAGCTGGGTCATCACAGAGACATTGTTGTATCCAAAGAGGTAGATGATGCGACCAAATGGACGATCTGAGCACCCCAATTCACAGCCATCGCTCAATGGACAAGCTATTTTGATCTTGACTTTGAGTTGAGAATTGGCATCAAAGTAATGGCCTTGGGGCATGGGCTGTTCACTGGATCCATAAGCAGCAGCTGATGTTGCCAACATCTTCCTTTCCCATACACCTCTCTCCCTTCCCAACAGTTGAGGTGGTGGGGAGCATTTGATCGGCAAGTGTAGCTTGAGACTCTTCTGCCCAAACAGCAGTTCAGAGAGGTTGAGACTTGCAATACCGTAAGAGTTATACACCTTTGTTTTCTGTTTGAAGGGCTTGTTGGTGGTGTGTTTGCTCCTGACTAGTGCTTCATTGCTCAGCTTGTCATCATCTGGCTCTGCAGGGGTTTTGGATGGTTTCTCCAACTTCTTGTCACGATCATGAACCTCTATCTCCAGTGCAGGACCTCTGAGGAACTCTTGGAGTTCTCTAGGACTCATCAAGCCAGTCAGGATCACATTCACATCTTTGAAGTAGACATTGGTGCCATGCTCTTGATGATTTGTCCGATGCATTTTCAAGTTATGGAACTTATACTGGCAATACACAGGCAAGCATTTCTCCTGGGAATAGGAATACAATATTTATTATGCATCTGATGTCAAAGCTCACTACTAAATGCCAAAGCTTGCAACTCAAATTGTATCTGATTATTCAGAAACTATAAAACAATAGTGAAAAACAAGAGGGAAAATACATTCAGACAACATTAAGTGAGATGAAATTCACACCTCTAGGACATGGAGAGGGACTGGAGATGAAGGCATTGAGTTGGCTGACAGAATGGTGATGACCAATGGATTGAGCTCAGTCTTCAGTTGATCAGATATTAACGGTGTATCCAGAGAGATGTTGCACATGGCCTCATGTACCCCGGGCGAACAGACAGAGAAGCAGTCAGTCAGCGAGATTTCACCTGATAGTCACAGAAATAGCAGATAATGTGTTTGTTCTGATAAAAGCCAGCGTAAAATGTTAGTGTCTATAACAATCTAAATGTCCATTTTCCTTCCTTTTCCATTGTTGTTGACGAATCTAACAAATCCCTTATACTTTAAGTATCTGTGATCTTATTACAGTATTAAACAGTGACAGTGCCTTTTTCTTTTTTAGCCAATTACTGAAATCTCATTACATCTGATTCATTACCCCAATGGCGTGCTAATAGTACGTAAGGGCTGGAGAGAGGAGAGAACTCCTTACCTGCTAACAGATGAACTGGACTAATTTCTACTGCAGCAATGGGATTCTTTTTGATATTCTCAAGATTTGGTGCTGCAATTGTAGGTTTTTGGAAACCTTTCTTAGGTGCAGTAAAATTCTTGTCTGTCAAAGGAGCTATGAAAAGTATAGTATTAATAACATACATGGACGCACATGACAGCTGACACAGATATAAAATCAAACAACAATTTGCATTATTTTTACCTTTGTTCATTTAACTTGCTTAAGTAGACAAACCAACACAAACAGATTCTGTGGTAAATAATAAAAGCATTATCTTGTACATATGGACTTCTCTGGGGCAGATTTTTGATATTTAGAGCTGTTTATACATTGATTAATTATGTAATAATGTAGTTACTGTTTGGTCTGGAACTGGGCTACACATAGCCAGAAAGATCTAAAGCGTAGACATGACGTTGAAATCATGTCTACTGCTCAGTGGGCTATTTTTGTCACGCAGTACTAATAAGACAGAAAATGTAAATGTACCTGTTGTTGTTGTTCCCACCTCAGGATTGTGATTCAGCAATAATGCATTTCTGTGCTTTTTTGATGCCTTTGAGTTCTTCTTCTCTAAGAAAGTTCTCAGTCTGTATACCATATCCTTGATACCACCTTTGAGTGGAGATGTTATGTATTTCATGCAAGACATGACACACAATTAAACCTTTTGTCTGTCAAAAGTAATCAATATGGCAATATTGACATTTTCACAAAGCTCACATACTAGTGATTACTTTTTAACATAAAACAAATCTAATGTCACTGATTATATGCCTGAAAAAATAAGAAAATATTTGCATCAGAATAAGAGTTGCACACCAAATACTTTAAGAATCTGTTATACATTTGATTTAATATCATTAGGGCAGTTTAACAGGACAATGATATGTAATAAAATTAAAAAATAAAAATAAAAGTTTTCAGTTTATTAAGTCAACCAATGCAAAAAACAACAACAAAAAAACAGAAATATCATAGATGTTTGAGTCATTTGGGGGACATCAGGAAGTGAAGCTTACCACAAATGTCAGTTGCGTCTTCAGGTCGTGTCGGCAGTCTGAAGGCTTTGGGTCTGTCGTGCTGAGCCTTGCTGGACACTTTGTCCTTGCTGTTCCATATCCGGAACTGGATCTTATGAGAGAGTAGTTTAATCAACAACTCTTTGTTGATCCTGACATTGAAAGACTGAGTCCAACCGACCCATGTGCAATCTCCCTCTTGCCATGTTCTCAAAATCTGTTCAAAAATGTTCACACATTCATCATTAGATGGATTCACATTTTCTTACCTTTTAAAATTTAATTCAGTAGCAATGAGATTTGGAGTGTGTTGTTTTATTGGAATGAATGTTTGCCATTCTAATAAGGACTATGTATTTTGGGAGAAGCGATGTTGCACTTGTAAGGGATGAGTGGGCCTTTCACATGAAGAGGCCTTTTACATGCTAGCTTGTTTAGGTGAAAACAATCTTAATCCCTGCACAGAGATGGGTCATCTACTGTAACTCCACACCAACTAGCTGTCTTGTCTTTGTTCATTCAGGATGTTCATGAATTGTTCATGCAGGGGACACACACACACACACACACACACACACACACACACACACACACACATATCACCATCATCAGGGGACGATTACCTTGGACTCGTTTTCTTTGTATATTTTTGCTGCCTGCCCAAACATCACTAGGTCCACTTTGACTGTCTTTTGGTCACCCGGCAGTAAATTGTATTCAATATGATAGTAGCCCTGAGCTTTGGAGGCTTCGACCAAACCACTGGATGGGACTTTCGTCAGCTTTTTCTTGTCCTTTTGGACAGCTACACGGATTTCCTCCTCTCCTAAAAAGGGAATATCTTGGTGAATGAGAACAAGCATGAAAGCAAGCTGTCTTTCTTCCACCATAGTTTGTTGTAAACCATTACATAATCTCTGATTATTATTAAAAGATATCAGCAATTTGCAGTACATTGATCACCCTGATCTTGGCACAGTGATGCTGCCCACACCCAAGTCCTATACCCACTTTTACTACAAAACTAGTGGCCAAATGTGTGGGGCTAATGTTCATCTATCAGCTTTGTCTGTCGTGGGATATGGGAAATTACCTCTTGGAACAGCTATTGCAATGTAAACTGTCCATGTGACGTTATAGGAGCCATCATCAATGTGTGTTATGGCTTCCTCAACTGGTGAACTTGTATCACCAGGTAAACTTGACCCATCTGCCAAGTCCTTCTCCGGGGCTTGCAGATCAGTCTGAGAGAAAGGGATTTCTTCTTGTCCTTTACTAAAAATGGCATTATCAGTATCTGCTGCAATATCACACCCTGGCCTCGGACTACAAAGATAGTTCTCTGAGATGCTCATCCTGGGGTCTGACTCCTCTGTAGTGGTTTCCATAGAGATCACTGAATTAAAAAGATGAAACAATAAGAAGCCCAAAGAAAACAACAATGAAAAAAAACCATTCCATCTTGTCTTGGTCTATAAACCAGATAATCTGCCTTCATTTCAGTGATTCTTGAGAACTAGGACAGAATCACGTGTCCAACAGAGAAACTTTGGAGATTTTTTAACAACAAAAATCTCTCATAATATTGGATTTGTTTTTGTAGCTAATGTTAGCTCTGCCCAGTGCTTTTTTTTTTATCAACACCGTCAGATAATTCAGAAAACCTAATGAAATAAGGATGTTTATAGCCAAGAAACTCTCCTTTATAACTTCCTATTTGCCCTTTCATGCCATGACACTCATTAGTTTACAGTTAGGCTACATCGTGTCTGTGTGCCCACCTTACCTCCTGCTTGTCTGGACATGAAGAGTCAGTGTTCAAAGTTACTCACGGATAAAGTCTTCTTGAACTGGACAACTCAGTGTGAACTGTCGACAAGATCCCAGGGGTTGTTGAGTTAATCATGCCTTTGCCCTCCTTGTCACTCAATCATTTCCAAACCGACTCATTCAATTATTTATCTGAATGAAATATTTCGCATTAAACGGCTGAAACGGGCCAGGCTGTCAACATTAGTGCAACACGTCGCCTTGGCAACAAGTTTCCTGAAGAAGTGTCTGTATGGGATGCTGCCTTCAAGTGCCGTCGGAAATATTCATATTACCTTTGACCCAACAACACAGCAAAATGGTTAAGTACAACTAGGAAAGTCGGACGTTTCTTTTTCTTTCTTACTGATATCCAAAAAGAAAGAAGAAAAGTTCAAAATAGAAAACACTTAACACTCACAGTCTTGACAGCTTTTTTGTTACTCCATATCTTCCCTAACATAGTGCCATAATGTTTAATTGTATTAATAAAATGGTATTGTTCGTTTAGAGTCAACTATGCCTTTTATTTACCTCGTTATGCACAAAATACTAATAATATTCAGACAGATTGTTGGTCTAGAATTTTCTATGATACCGATATTGCCCAGATGTGATATTTAGCATGTAAGTTGTGTTTATCTCATGGTAAAAGTCATGTATTTTATTATTATACCTTATTGTTTGGTATGCTACGTGAATCATTTTATTGATGTGTGTTCCTTTTGTTGGAACTCATTTTTGTCATCTACTCATTCTGCTGCTGCACAAAGTAAAATAAAACAGCCATCGAGAAAAATGCTTTTCTTACAGATTTAATTTTGTTATTACTTCCGAACAAACACACTTTGAGTGCGCGATAAATCCTTTTTTACGAGCTCAGCAGCTGAAACGTGGAGTTTACGAGCAAGACGTGGAGGCAGCACAGTAGATTCACAGTGGAGCGATGCGAAACTTTCCATTACTTGGGAAGTTTTGGACGGACAGGCTGATCTCCACGGAGGCAGACGTACAAGCTCCAAGCATATGGAGCACCAGATAACATACAGCGACTATATAAAAACAACTAATGCAAGCGGAGAAAACTGCAAATGTACATTGAGGGGGGATAACCTCATCCCCCCCCCACACACAATATTTCATTCCTGCTTGCAGACTATGCTGTAAAAAATCTTCAAGCGATAAAACACAGCATCTTAGGCTGCACATTAGCCTCTCGGGCGAATTACAACTTCGAAAGGCATAACCAAAACGATGACAGAATTAACTTGGAGCAAATAGCTGTGGTTTAGACACCTGGTGACAATTAGGCTCAGGCAAATAGCAGTTTGAGACCGTTATTGAATGCTGGATTGCACCCCTAGAATTGGATTTGGGGGGCAGTGCTAAATTCAAATGTGTCTCAAAGTGCGCACGCCTCATTCCTACCCCGCTCTTAGTCTGTTCAAAGTACTGCAGGGCCCGGTCGTACTGGAGGATGGGGGTGATAACAGCACGGTGTTACTAAAAGAAAAGATACATCTCAACGTTTGCGGGAGTAGAAATGGATGCTGCTCGTTGTAAATAATGGATAAATTAGACTCCAATGATCCGTACGGCCGTCCAGCGCGCAGAACACAATGGATAGTCAGTACTTTGGCTTACCACTATGGACTGGACCGGGGCGTGGAGAACGAGATCATAGTTTTGGCCACCGGACTGGATCAATACCTACAGGAGATTTTCCATCATATGGACTATCAAGGGGACGGCAAGATCCCCGTCGAGGACTTTAACATCCTGTGTGACATTTTGGGTTTGAGCAAAGACTCGGAGGATTCAGAGTGCGTCGGAGTTTCGGACACTTTCCCCGGCGAGTTCACCTTCAGGCAGTTCCACGCAAAGCTGTGCGGCTACTTCAGCACCAAGGCGGGCTGCCAGTACGAGAACGGCAGGCTGCTGGTGGGGAAGGACAGCGAGCACATCGAGACGCAGATCCGCCTCAGAAGCCCCCTGAGGCGGCGGGAGAAGCTGCTGTCCGCCGGTGTGAGCGGCGGCTCGTCGCCCACCGCGGAGCGGCACGTCCCCGGCTGCAGGCTCGGGTCCTGCACCAGGGAGTGCTACGAGGAGATAGTTGCGCTCGAGGAAGCCGAGGACAGAATAACCAAACTGGAGGACGAGAATGCGAGTCTGAGGGAACTGATTGAAGACATGCGTGCCGCGCTTCAGAGCAGTGATGCCCGCTGCTTGGCTCTGCAGGTGAGTGTGCTGCTTGATGCTGCCTCAGTATATTATAACGGTGTATTATATTCTGATAAGTACTCAGGTTTTGAATGTGATGCACATGTTGAATTTCCTTTTATAATAAAGAAACAGAAAAACTATGAGTGTGAGTAGCAGAGACACACTAAAGTCCCTAATATTATAGTGATATCATACAGTGGGAGATGACGATGCTATAAAGCATGGGTGTAACGCCCACTGGGGACCGGGGGGGGCGTGGGGGGGGGGGGGTACATGTCGCCCCCACTTTTGAAAATGTCTATTTTGTCCCCTCCACTTTTCTGAATGTAGGCCCAATCAGTCATGTGAGGTTGTGTGACAGTGCAGGAAATTAGTTTTAAATGGCCAAAGTTTTTCAGGGGGAGGACCCCCGACCCCCGACCCCCATTAGAGTCCTGCCCCCCCACCTTTCAGAACATGGTTACGTCCTTGCTATAAAGGATGATAAGGTCACTATAAACTCACTATTACTTAATAGTGAGTTTATAGTGACCTTATCATCCTAGACCATAGACACACCATATGTCCCTATAGGGATATTATAGGAGTATCGTAGGAGATAAAATATACCATAAAGTAACATAAGGACACCACAAACTCACTGTTAAGTACCAAAGACACACCATAAGTCCCTAGAAACAGGGGTGCTGCTAGGAATCCATAGGCCCCCTGACAAGATGTGACACTGGGCCCTCCCACTCTACCCTATGCACCTGTTTTAGTGCAATATCACCTAGCTCGTCTTGCTTGGGACCCCCTGAAAGTTCTCCCCCCTTTCCCCACACTGCCCCTGTATAGAGATATTGTAGTGATTTTTCAGTCGGGTATATCTTCCACAAGCTAGTTGGTGATTCACTCCCTTCCTGTCACCTGTTGCTCCTCACTTAAGGTAGGACTGTGGAAAAGCCACTCCAAACATCAACCAGAGGAAGGCTGCTTTATTGCTCACCAGAAGCAAGCGGCCCAGAAAAGCGCAAGCAGTGCGAGTACGAACAGCAGCGCCTACGGCCACCTAAAGAGTCTGCAGAGCATCATCCACGAGATCGAGCTGCTGCGTAGCTCCAGGGACCGGCAGGTGGAGGAAGCTATGCTCTGTAACCAGAGACTGGACCAGGAGCTGCGGAGCGCCAAGGAGGCCGTGGTCGCTCTGGAGGACTGCAACCGAGCTCTGAAGAGAGAGCAGGTGGGTATGAGGAGGAAGGTGGAGGAGGCCAGGCAGGCGCTGCTCAGCGGCCTGGGCAAGGTGAAGGAGCTGGAGGCCAAAGCCAGCCGGGTGCCGGTGCTCCAGAGACACGTCCTCCAGCTGGAGTCAGAGCTCCTCTACTACAGGTGAGAACGTGGCTGGTGTGGCGGGGTGTGGCACGTGTTATTCCTCAGCTTAAAGGTGCTACGTGGAGCATTTTGACATCAGGAAGTCATCACCGCATTGATTATGAGACATTGGTGTAATTGACGTAAACGACCGAGACCATCGCGCTTATCCTTCTTGCTCTTCAAAACAGAGACACCTGGGAGGGAGGGAGGCAAGTAGCAACATCCTTGTTAACAATGGAGAATGTGGGTTTAATTTTGAGTTACACAAAATACTACACATAGCACCTTTGAGTTAGCTAGTTTTTTTTAATCATTATAAGATCAAGCAGAAAAATCACAAAAAAAGAAATCACATCACGTGAGTTTGGTGACCATATCTCACACTTGACCAAATAATGTCTTGTCAGTTATCAGTCATTGTTCCACTTGTGTTAGATTATTATTATTATTATTATTATTATTATTATAAGGAGTGTAAGGTGTTTTTTTTATCTGAATGACCTGGTTGCAACTGAAACCTATTTCAACATGACAGTTCCATTCACTTTTTAAATCTTTACCCAGTGATAAAGCATTATCATTAAGTGCGGTAATGCTTTTAGCTTGGTGGTCAGCCGTAGTATTACTGCCATTCTCCTCTTACCTATCCATTAGGCCCAACCAGCCGTCAAACCCAAATGCAAAGCAAGTGGTTAGCCCGGTGTTTGGCTGCGCCCGGTGTCATGAGAAAGAAGGGCTTGCTTTGGCAGCTTACGGCATTAAGGAGGCTGTTGTGGCCAGAGTGAACCGTAATGAATTATAAGTCCTCCTAGAATAAAATGGCTCCCTGTTTACCTCTGGCTCCACGCCTGGAAAACTCTGCCATGCTATTTATGAAGGTTTGATGTGGTTTACTATTCCAATTTTCAGCCTTGTTTTGTTTGGGTTTGTTTAACAGGCATCGTGTGTGGGCAAGCCGGTCCTGCATGAGCTCGGCTACTGTCAGGAACCATTCATTTTCATGGAAGCTTAGCTCTTCAGGGTGTAATTGGACATTTAAAGTACAAAGCCATCGGTTTTAACGTTTTACCTCTGTGTCTGTTGTGCCCCGTGCTAACCATGTAATCAATGTCTGCAGGTCTGGCTTATTTAGATAGCAGATGCCTCTAAATGGTTGTAACTTTTGTTATTACGGACTCTAAGTAAGACTTGAGAGACGCGACCGAGACCGAGAGCTTGCCCTAATACCTGCCTCAGACCCGTTCCACATAACGCATTTTGCAACCGCAGTTTCACTTCATAACCCCAAACTCCGCTAATCTGTGCAGACTTTAAAGGCTGTGTTGGGAAGTCTTTTCACCAGCCCTTCCATTGATACCCTGATGCCAAATAATTCAGCACCACAAAGGGGTCCGACTTGTCAAGAGAGAGCTCCATTGAGCGAGGACCTCAACAGACTGGCCATTCCCATCAATCTGCACTCAGCTCTTTCACTCCCGCCTCCCCCCCCATGAACAATACTAGACAGGCACCCCCGTCCTATGGACCTTAGCAACCGAGCGCCATGAATATTGCCACTAAAAAGCCTCAGTGCTTGCTCAGCGACTCATCTGGGGGTATTGTTTTAAACATTTCTCTCCTCAAAGAAGCCTCTTAATTTTATTCTTCCCAACATGAAAAGCCCAAACTCAATTATTCTCTGGCTTTTTCACTCTCGGGACAAAACCAAGAGAGTAAGGTGTCGCCAGCAAATTGCCCTACTGCAGAGAAGACACGAGGAACTGGAGTTCATCCACGGGCTGATATGAATCAAAATGTCTTGTCATGCTGCTGCCAGGGACACAGATACATCCCACTGAATCTCATCTTGTATGTTTTTCATATTTGAAGTTTTTTTTCCCCCCTCATATCTCGTTTTACCTCTCGCCACTGAGCCGTCTGTCTGTCTCCATCGCTTCTCTCCTCTTCCCACATCACAGACGTAAAGGTTTGCCATTATGTTGAGTTTTTTTTCCCCCTCCCCGCAGTAAAATCTAAGTTACAAGAAAATTAAGTCTTTACTACTTTGGACACGCTCTCTCTCGGTATCACATGTCTCTTGGTTCTGATGTGGTTGGTTAGAGATAGAGTAGAGCAGCGTGTCTCTGCTGAAATGACTCGTCTGTGGTTTCACTCTACACTGCTGTGAATGGTAATGGGGACGTTTTGATGAATGTTTTGAAAGGTATTTTAAGGCGTTTCTGCTTTGTTGGATTGCATACAGTGGAGAGCGGCAGTAAAGAAACCTGCAATGACAAGAGTACCTGGTACGAGCGCTAACAACCGCTAGCCGAAACTGGACTTGTGTCACGATTCGTGCAGCTCGCTTTTCCTGTTTTTCCACTCATAATGCAATTTTTCAGTTCTCCATCATCATCATCCCAGTGGAAGTAAATGCGGTCTCAAGTATGAAACTCAAGACGTGTGGGTGTCGTTACATAACGTGTCTGTGATTTCTCCGGATCGGTACGCTGCAAACGGAGCAGAGGGTGAGACTCGAAAACGGGAGCCCCCCCCCTTTCAACGGGAGTCGACGAGACCCGGGGAATGAACGCCTGAGTACATTACCATGAAAACTGGGGACAGACCGAGCGTTACGTTGAGCTCTTTCTATAAGTCCAGAAGGTAAAGGGAGTCTAAATCAGTCACCGTAGCCTATAGAGCTCTGTCGGCCAGAGACTTGGACAATGGGGGTGGGTGGGGTGAGGGAGGGGGGAGCACAGCGAGAGGAACAAAAAGAGAAGAGGGGGGAGGAAAAGCCTACCATCTGGAGGAAGAAGCAAACACTCAACTGTTTGTTCGTGAAATGACAGACATGTTTTCCGAGGCCCACAAGAGAGGGATGGTCTCATTCATCTTTCCTTCGTCTTTTTTTTTTTGTGCTTTCAAGAATATAGACTAAGAGTGGAACTGCAACATCGCCCTCGGGCCGCGAAAAACAACCCTGGCTGTCTTTTTATCTGCCGCTTTTTGTTTTCGTTTTACGGCTTCGCTTGATTCCAGGAGTTCTGTTCCGTTGATATACCCCAGATATTCCCAAACAGGACATGCTGCGTGCACGCTTCCGCAGTGCATGGGTTTAAAACTCACTTTTAACAGCACCTCTGCAGACATCGGCTCTGTGTGCTTCTAGTGATGCCGGGCCCCGGGGGGAGGCATAATCTCCCAGCCTTTTCATGCTCTCTGCATGGCGCCCGAGAGCAGGGGGATGGAGGAGGAGGAGGAGGGGGAGGAGGAGGAGGAGGAGGAGGGCCCGGCAGACCATTTATCTGCCTCTGCACAAGAGCTATAGCATTGTGAGGAGCAGGTGCTGCCACTGCATTCCTGCCCTTTAAACACTAAAGGACGGGACTCACTGGAGGCACTCTGCTGCCCTGCTGTTGTTCTTGAACAGCCTTCAGAAACCCACGCAGCCACGTGGGCTCGCTCTCCCTCTCTCTGGTCAGGAGGTATTCTCACTCTGCTGACATCAGCAAAACTACATCACACGCAAAATGATCTTATAAACGTATGCCACCCAGTCTTGGAGCTCTCCCCCTTCAACCCGCCGCTGTGCTGTACTCTTTGGTTTCTTTGCTCTTTGCTGAACCCCCCTCTCTCTGTAAATGTTAAAGGCCTTTTTTTTCTCGGCCTGTACAAATCATCGAGTGAGAGGCTCATCACTTCCCAGAAACCACCCCATTGTATGAGTGTATGTACCCAAGCGGACTTGATTAATAACTGTCAGCTATGTAAACACCCCCCACCCCCCTCGCTGCAGGGCACCCACAGGGCACCCGCAGGGCACTGAACTACAAGTTCAAGCCCAGGTCCGCCGCGTGCCCTCACTTTTAACCTCTGCAGAACGGGGGAGACTTGTCGTTGACCGATGACACCTGAAAGAGGAAACTGCTCTCTGGGGAGGGTAGGAGGGGTAACGGCGATGGGGGTGGGGGGGGGGGTCTGTGGATGGAAAGTTCACTTCAGCACTGCGCTGTGATAAACACAGGAAGTGCTCTGGCTGTCCTGATTCTAACCACAAACAGCTGGATTCACCCCCACAGGCCAGAGACGCTTGTTAATGGGGTAGAGTACAACATCATCTTGGTTATAAATGCCCCAACCTGCCACAGTAGCGCTCGCCCTGTTTCAAATATTACTCCTTTGTGTGTATTTAGTAAGGTAGTAATGATTCACGCCACACAGCCTACAAAGAGATACTTCTATATACTTCTACACGTACTTCTACTGTCCTGAAAGGTCCCGGTGCTTCTAATTTTGACCGGAGACAAACCAAGAGGCTCCTTTGAAACAGTCGCCAAGGGAAGCTGAACAAATAGGGGGAACGGCCGTACAGACAGTTCAGGAAATGTTAAACTGATTATCCAGCTCTGCTCAGATAGTAGGGGACTCCCAGGATAACGATGGCTAGACCGGCACAAAAACCGTGGCTTTGAGGGCAGTTTCAGGTTTCCTTTAAAACATATGTGGGTAAAAAAAAAAGTCAAGAGCATCAAAAGTAAGACATAGAAAATCTAATCAGTCTGTTTGAAACAATGTTCTGACAATATGCTGTACCTGCTGAACGGGACAATGTGCAAACAGCACAAAATGCTGCTAAATCCTTCTTGTGCACAAAGTGTAAGGAATAATCTCACGAGTTTATAGGAAAGATTAAAGATTTTCATTGGTAGATTCTGGTTTCTACTGACGCCTCCGGTGACAGACGTGGAGTTCACCACTCATTAACACGGATGCAGCACATTCAGCAGAAAAGTCTCAATTAGCCAGAAAGCCGTCTTCAGAGGATGTTGACGTTGTATGTTAAGAGCGTTTCAAGGTCTGCGGGGGAATTTTTATTTTCTCTCCCTCAGCAACATAAATAAATGAATAGATATTTTCATTTTCTGGCACTCCGGAGCCATCGATGCTGCTTTTCCATTGGTTCCATTGGCGAGAGCTCTGATGCCTTTCTCATGAAAGCGCTGCTCAAATTTTGCCTATGTCTGCTGTATCCCACAGTCCAACCACCATCCAGGATGTCTGTCTGGACCACTTTCAGGTGTCTCTGCACATCTAGATGGATTTCTCATGCTCGGCACCACCGCTGAGCACTTATTTGCCACTCCCAGCCATTTCTCCGTCAAACGCAGCGCTCCCCTCCTCAAACAGCATTGATCTCATACACACTCATAATCCCCTAAAACCGGTTTTCACACGACAACCGGCAAGTTCCTTCTTTGTTTTTTCTCTTCCCCCCCGACCTGCTGTTTGTTCGACGGTCTTTTTTGTCTCTCGGGACACAAAGCTGGCACCGTTTCTAACCTCCCGTGTCAAAAGCCGGAGCCTCGCTACAGTATCCTCCGGACCCGCGCTGCAGCTCGCCCTCCAACCACTGTCAATTAAAGTGCAATTAGTCACACCGAGGCTCGCGTTTTTGAAAAACCTCCCCACCAGTTCATTCCAGAGTTAGGGTGTCTCCACGGCAACCAGCATGGTTTTCTCTGTGTGTGTGTGTGTGTGTGTGTGTGTGTGTGTACGTGCACCCCCCCCCCCTAGCATGTTGCTCCAATTGCAGCTGCTGGTGCTCATGAACCAGTTCCTTCTCTCCTCCACCGTGGCCCCCCAATAACTTAAACATGTCTCCGTCCTCTCTGATTGATTGCCTGAAACCATGCTACAATTATTGACCTTCACTGAAGTCACTCTCTTTTTTTTCGGGCAGTTTTGCACAAAGAAGCCTATAGTATACAGATGCAGAGTATAATGTTGTCTTACGGCATAGTCTGCCTCGTGCCAGCAGGATATAAGCATGAGTGCTTCTCGACTCAGGTTTTTTTTATTTTTTTTTCTGCAGAGTGCTAGGCTGGTGAAAACCTTTTTTTTTCGAGATTTTCTTTTTTTTTCTTTCCCCCGGCAAGACATCATCATCTGGAAACACTTATACTGTGATTTACGAAGGCCCCCTATCGGATTTCCCCCAACACAAAAGACCAGACAGCAGGAGAAACCTAGAAATTCAAACCATTACAGCGATTGATCTGTACACGCTGTAGTCTCTTTTTCCTGAGTAACAAATGTTTAAGCGTGTCTTAAAGGAGGAACAAGACAAATAAGAGTATAGGCTTTTTCATCTGCGGAGCACGGTAGAGTAAGCTTAGGCGGGAAAAGAGCGATCTCTCAGCTCCCACCGGTGTCAGCCAGTGTGTTTTACCTCACCTCCTGGAAGGTAACTCCTGCAAACTAATAGCACCGTTCTACCACTGACCCACTTAAATGTGAAAATGCCTTAAAGATGCAACGTCTGGCTTCAATTACCCCTCCCAGATTCAGCGCGCTCTATCACGGGGCTTCTATAAAATTATCATGGCGGTTGTAGATGTGGCTTAATACGCCGCCGCCTCATGTTACTTGATATGTTCGCTTTGATGTCGGCAATTGGCTCGGATTGACTTGTTTCTCCTCCCTGTGCAAATTTGAAGATTGCTTTCCGTGTAGCCGGTGTCAGTTTGTGCGCGGCTAGATTAATAGCGGCGCAAAACGAGGGACGTGCACGTGGACAGAACAAGCTAAACAGACCCCACACTCTCCTCCCAGGTCAGAGGTGTCCAAACTACAACTCCCAAGCAGCACCAGAGCGGAGCAGCAGCAGCAGCAGTTGAGTGACGGTGGTGGTGGCGGTGGCGGTGGCGGCGGCAGGCCGGGTCAGAGGTGCTGCCCGGACTCCCACCACGACCGGCGTTCCCCGACCGGGCGCGCCGAGACCACGCCGGACAGAAGTAAGACATCGTCCTTGTAAAAGCGCCTGAGCGACCTGTGCGGTGATGAGCACGAGCACGAGGACGACGAGGTTGATGTGTTTTTTTTAACCCCCCTTACTATATCTGTCCCCAGCCCGCTCACAAGTCTGCCTCTCTAATTCTTTCCCATGATGATGATGATGATGATGATGATGATGATGCTTGTGTGTTGTCTAGTGGAGGAGCAGCTGTTCCGCTCGGTGGAGGGCCAGGCGGCGTCCGACGAGGAGGAGGACAAGTGGACTGGAGATCAGCAGAGGCAGGTGGACGAGGTGAAGAGGATCCTGACCAGACTGTCCTGCTGCGGGGACAGGTACAGTCACGTCACGCTCATGGGTAACGCTTTGGGTTTATGTGATGGGAACGTTGGTGGCAGGTTCACCTCTGTGAGAGAGCTGCTTTTGAGAGTATGTGCTGGAATGTTACCATAGGGAATTAATACTGGATACACAGAGGTGAAAATACTAGCGATCATCTCGTTGCTCTACCCCGAGTTGATCAAAGTCGATGCACACCTTTAAAGCTGCACTTGCACATTGAAGGCTCCAAATGGCAGCAAAAGGTAACTGTTTTTAGAAAAAATGTGTTATACCCAGAAATCAAGTAACGTGATGTCAGTGAACTGCACACGGCACGCTCATGTTTACCAACTCAGCCGGTCTGTGATGCTTTATACCAAATGATACCAAAGGGAGAGAGGAAAAAGATCTAACGTTGGTGAGTCCAGCTTCCTCTGGACGGAGCCTCGCTCACTACTGTTTATTTCACTCTTAAAGTTTTGATTCATCATTTCTGTGGGTGGAGAACCATCAGATCTGGATTTTCCACCAAAATAAACTTTCATATATTGTGTATACTCTGTTTGCCCAAACTCGGCATCTATTGCAGCCCAACCGTCCTGGTAGGGGGATCCCTCTCTGAGTAGCCCCTCCCAAGGTTTCTCCCAATTTTCCAATAAGGTTTTTGTGGGAGTTTTTCCTTGTCCTCTGTGAGGGTCTAAGGCTGGGGGATGTCGTGTACTAGTCATTTATTATTTTCACATGTTGGGCACTGTGAAGCCCTTAGAGACTGTAACGGTGATTAAGGGCTATACAAATAAATGTGATTTGATTTGAGAAGGGACGCTAGAAATTAATTTGGGCAAATAGGACAGATCTACAGGGTCTCAGTTAGGGGGGGTGGGACCCTGTTGCTGCCCAGCTTTGTGACTTAGGCTGATTGGATTTTAAAAACCTAGGGCCATACAAATTTGATTAACTGTAGAAAAGTGACACAAACAAAGCGTAGGGGTGTCCGTTAAACAGTTAGTTAAATGTGCATGGTCCGAGTGTAGCTTTAATGCTGAGTAAAATCACACATAAACATGTCGGCCTCCAAAATGATGCAGCCTCCCTCTGTCCCACCAAACCGTAAGAAATATGTCACCTTGTCTTGACCTTGTGTTAATCAGCGTAAGCTTGATACACCAGAACACCGCGGTGAGATGCATCATTCATCGAAATCCGATTCCGACAGCCACAACAGACGGTCTTGTCTTGTCTTTTTGAAACGCGTCCTCAAACAGGTGCGACGACAAGGCCTTCAGGAAGCTGATGTCTAACTTCGGGAGCTCGCGGGGCGAGGAGAGCCGCAGCGCCGTGGTGGAGCTGCTGGAGCGGGTGACCAAGCTGAACAAGCAGCTGGAGCTGAAGGAGAGCCAGGCGGAGGTGGACATCGACCAGGTACGGAAACCGCCGGGGGAGGGGGGCGGGGGGACCTCCCATCGCACACACGGGGAGTGGGCGTAATAAACTGTTTTGTCTCGCTGTGCATTCGCGAGTCATTTTGGAAGCGGCGTGTGCGTGTGTGTATTATGGTGTTAGGCTCTAAGATTAGAGAGGACTGGTGACGGTTGTTATGAAAGTGGAGGGCTTCAAAGGAAAGCCACAGCTAGCGGCACAGCCCTGCAGCTCCCACCTAACCAAACTCCCAGCAGCGGCTACAGACCCTCCCTGAGAGTGTGTGTGTGTGTGTGTGTGTGTGTGTGCGTGCGTGTGTGCAGCTTTTACCCACAGGCACCGACCACAGAAACACTCCCCCTTTCCCTGCGTAACACTTAGAAATATCATAAATTACAGCTCGCCCGTTACAGACGAGTAGCATTTTCACAACACAGGAAGTCGGGCAGATGGGGGGGTGGGGGGATGGGGGGTGCCGTGACGTAACCGCGTTCCCGAAACGTCTCGGCACTCAGAGAGGAAGGCTGAAACTAAACAAAATCACCAGCGCGAGCCTTTGTTTATGTGGAGGATGTGTGGGGTGAGACCTTTGTCCTTGAGGACTGTATGACTTCAGGGTTTAGGCAGAGATTTCCAACCTTCTCTGGCAGGGAAATCGATATTGTGGCCAGAAAATGTCCTTTTTTTCGCCTCAATGTTCGAAACACATTGAAGCCTCGTGTTGTACTAAGTTGTGGCGCGGGCGTACACACGGGGTGACGGAAATCCAGCTGTTCTTCTAAGCTTCCCAAAGCATCGGTTGTACACTGCAAAACAAATCATCTTAATGGGTGATTTAATTTGGTATTGAGTCTTAAAATCGTTTCTTTTTTCTTAAAACTGCCAATGGGACATCGTAGTTTCACTTTTCTGGACTGAATTTTCTGGAATCAAGTGACATTATTTTGATACTAGTGGACCGAACTGCCTTATATCTGCTTTGTTTCAAGACATCGCCGCTTCATTCCTGAAACTGCATTGAAACAAGTGGCATTATCTCACAACAGCAGTTTGGAAACACAGCTGTCATGAACTGGGTATAGGTTGCAATTTTCCAAAAAACGTTCCAGGGAACCACGTGTTTCGTCTAAGGGGAAGTAGGTCGAACAGCTGTTTTGCCTCTTCCAGATAAAGGACTCTCTGGTGCAGGAGCTGCAGCAGAAGGCGGAGGAGACGGAGCTGCTTCAGATGGAGCTGCAGATGCTGGAGACGGAGAGGGTTCGCCTGTCGCTGGTGGAGGAGAAGCTCCTGGACGTCCTGCAGCTCCTCCAGCAGCTCAGAGACCTGGTCAGTCACAGGGTTACGCTGGGCTTCATTTGGACTCGCAAAGCTGCTTTGATAACAGTATCAAGGTTTACCGTAATGAAAAATAACTATAGTAATCCTGTAAACATGTTAGAAGGATAATAATACTGTACAAATATCACAGCAGAAGCAAAAACTAAATAGTATCCTATAGGATCCCACTGGAACCAAAAGAGATAAAACACCATAAAGTAAAATGCCATTATTTTGGATTGAAGCTGCTGATAGCTGATATTTTGTGGAGATGTTCAATATCTTTAAATTTGAACATTTCTATGGAAGAAATTGTCAAGAATTCAGTATTTCCCATACAATTGTATGCTGGTCAGGGTGGAAAAGCCTCTGAAAACGCCTTCAGATCATCATGGGACACTAAAACGCTCCAATACTCTCCCCAGGATGATGACATTATTTTTGGTAGGTCAGCAGCTGAGGAGAATCCTCCCAAACCACACTGGAATGATTTTTCTGGTCAGCCATCTGAAAAATAATATTAATGATAAAAACACATTCACTAGCTGTGGTCATATTGGAGCTCCAGTACAGATCCAGTAGTGATTCTTCATTGGGGTTTATGTTATTCGGGATGGCGCTTCCCCCGCGACATCTGGCTGTACGTGACACCACTTGACGGCTGGAGAAAAGGTTTAATTCGTCTCATAAAGCCTAACGATGTTACTGATCGCGGATTAGAGGGCAGATTGGTCTCGCTTGTCGAAGGCGTGTGAGGGCTCTTCTGCTCACAGGAGTCAGATGGCCCGTTAATTGCCTGGACTGGTCTGAGAGCAGCTCTCCCTCTCGTTTCAGAACGTCTCCCGGAGGTCTCTGGGGAAAATCTTGCTCAGCACTTTGGAGTCTTGTAGCGACCCGCAACACGGTTAGTAGAGCTCACACACACACACACACACACACACACACTCACACACCCAATAAAATCAATACAGGGCTCTGTGAAACGTGATAATGAAAAAATTTGCAATTACTCAGGGCCAGGGGGTAAGAATTAGCTTCTCCTAGGGTTGTCTTTAATGTGATTCCCACAGCTTTCAACATCTGTTACCTGTTTTTTTTGTGTTTTTTTTCTGGACAGGGAAAGCCCACATTCTGGAAGGTGCTCAACGCTCTCTACCATGAGCTGGCAGGCCTGTGAGATCCTGTCCTCTGGTGGCCCTCTGGAGCGAACCCAAAGCCACCAGTCTCTCAATGCCCTCATCATCTCCTGCTGAACACGTCTGCCTCCTGCTGGACCAGGGATGCTCCAGCACACCCGTGAGGGAGGAGCAGCTTCTCCTTTTCTTTTTAAGAGGACAGTGATCATAACAATGATCAAGGAAAAGGCTGTTCAAATAATGTATATATTGTATCATACTGTAGCTCTTATATTCCTCAGGCCCTCGTGTCTATAAAGTCATGTCACATAGAGAAGATGCTCTTGTATGTCTCTGTGTTTTTTTTCCAGGGCGTTTATTGCACATAATTTGTTTTTGTGGCCCAGTATGCTTTTATTTTCTGAATTTGTCACTATAGAGTTTTGAATGTGAAAATGTTGAAATAAGCTTAAATTTAAAGGGGCACTAAGTAATCTACGATCTTTATCAACTTCTATTGGTGACCAATAGGAACTGCAACATCGATATAACAATAATACCACTTTTTCTTTTGCCGTTTTACTTTGAGAATGAGCCTTCATAGCTGAAAAGTCTTGAGATTGTCTTGTATATTGTAGCATCATCATTCAGCAGTTGGAAAAAAAGTACAGGCCGGAAAGCCAAAAATCTCAGCAGCTGGCCAAGTAATCGTTGAGTCATTGGTACTGATCAACAACCCCATCAACTCCCCCACAGATGCATTATGGTTATTTTGTGCTATGGGGACAGTAAAATCATACTTATTGCCCCTTTAAACATCGTTGACAATGTCTTCATCTGGACATTTGTTTCTATGTATGTAGTTGTTTAGGGCCTATAGCTGCTGAATTGTGAAATATGTTTCAAAGGAACCCTGATTAAGGTTTTCAAGGGTTCAAGAACAGACCTTGATCTAGTCACAGGTCACCAGATGTACATTACTTCTGCAGCCTCTGGCCCACAATTGTATTACATTATACATTAAACACCAAAGTTAACGTATGGTTTCCACATCACAACTGTTTCTGAACATAATATAGTGTATCAGCCTTTTTTAAAGGCTCATCCTGAAGCTTGAGACTCAAGATTCAAATACATCAATTGGCCACATTCTGAAAAACTCTCATTAGCGTTACTGAGTCATGTCATTAAAGCCTTCAACACACCCATTCTTGCTTGTTGTGATTCTTTATTTAGTGACTTTAATAAAAAAGAATTCAAAGATTTCTTCATTTCTCATTTACTGATGTGCATATACAATGTTACGTGGCAGGAAAGTTAGACAAAATGGCAAACAGGCTAAATAATGACAGCTAGATAAAAGAGGTTAACGTAACAAGAGTCGTCTAGAAGTTGGCAGACATCTTGTGGGTATTCTGGTTCAGGTCCACAACGTGCGTCTCGATCCTCTTGTGGAATTCGTTCAGCGAGGTCGACAGACTTTCATACAGAGCCTGAAAAGAGTAAAGTGATCAGTTACTCTCCGACCATGAACAAAGCAACGACAAATCGGCGCTGTGAGCAAACCTCCATCGTGGTCCTACCTGTGCCTTGTCTGTCTCTTTGCTGCAAACGTCCCTCAGGCTCTGTATCTTGGATTTCAGTTGCTGGGTCTCCCTGGAGATCTCCTGGATTTGGTCGGCCATCTCTTCACGCTTCTGATGGACCTGGTCACATTGCCTGGAAGAACCAGTTTAATACATGTATTAATACATAATATGTTTCCTTCCATAACCTAGACATTTGTTTCTGGTTTGTTGTTTTTCAGCTCACAAACCTCTAGAGGGGTAAACAGTCTGGTCTCCACTACTGTTGTCACAATAAGCACAATTTCAATACTACTTAAATACCATCTCAAAAGATCGAATTCTATGGTGAATGTTAAAAATGTTCAATGCTTTCACCAAGGTGTTTCACCATCACCTCCAGAGGGTGTACATGTGCAGCCTGGAACAGTGAAAAGAAGATTTATTGGAATAGACAGAGCTGCAGTCTGGAAACTGTGTGACAACAGCGTCAAACAACCCGCCACATCTTGAACTGGAATCTAGTCCACCTAAACTGGTTGGCAAAACTGGTGACAGAAGTATTGAACTATTGCAATTACGGTCAACTAAAGCATCTAAACATCTAAACCACTGTGCAAAAGTTGCAACCAAGCTGTCCAAGTAACTGTGGTACTGCATATCGTTGTCTTGTTTCGCGTGGTACTACTAGTAGTAGTAGTAGTATCAGTTTTGTAGATATTAAAGTTAGTGTTGGTACGGAAGCCAAAAATCCGGTATCGGGACAACACCAGTTTCCACTACAGTTGGGGTTGCTGTGGAGAAAAACAGCTGAACACCACTAGCTGGAAAATACATTGTGATACATTCCTGTATCGGTGACCCATTTATCAACCCCCCTGACGGGAACACACATCTCAAACCTCCATGATATTGCAGAAATTCCATAACCGAAGGAAAATGTTCCATCTTGTCGGGCCGAGACAGTTTTTTCCCCTTCAGTTTAATGACTAGTGGAGCATGTTATATACTCTGCCACTAAGGTAGTACCCCAACACATCCTGAATGTGGTGCTCCTTCATCTCTTTCTTCTTCTGCCTGCGGATCTGCTGTTTGGACTCCTTGTCCAGCTTCATGCCCAGAGCCCTCTTAAACTGGCCCTCCTCAACGCCCAGGTTCTTCAGCTCCTTCTGCTGCTTCTCGTACAGAGCTGCCAGCTCCTGGACCTGCAGGCACACACACAGACATAGAAACATAAATGCACCATGAAATGCTCTGAAGCAAACAAGCATTAGGGCCACGGATCCCCGATTTGATCACATTCTGCTCCGTGGACCCCCACATGGGAAGCTTCTTGTTATTTAGCACTAAATGGTATAGCCGTCATTTCTATACATTCTCTGGTTGGACAATCTAGTGAATGAGATTATAGTGAAACCACTGCATTATTCTGCCACATTTCATTACAGCCGAAATGATTCTTCATACCAACAAGGACTATGCAGTTTTTGAATTAGAGGTTATTCCTTAATCCTATTAATGGAGTTCAAGTCTCTTTTCTACTCATCTACTTCTTCTTTCCCCACAGCTTTCTTCACCTTTTTCCTCCAGCAGAAGGCTCAAGTCCGATCCAATCATCATCACGCTCCCCACTGGCGTATCATCACTACTCACTTCTCCAGCTCAGTTCACTCATGTCAGTTCACATCGATATTACTGCCCCGATCTCCTCTCTAGTTATATCAACTACAGTGCAGTGGGGGCGTTTCAACTCAGCCTTGATCTGTGATCGAGTCACGCCAACATTGAAGTGCAATAACATGAACAGAATCGTATCTCCTCTCTTGATGTTTCCAGCTAAACTTTTATTCAGCCCCTTTATTATTTATAATTTTATATAGACGCTTCATTCCATTTTTTTTCCTGTCCGGTTTTTCCAAGACAGCAGCCGTAGCTTGTTGCATTCGTACCTCTTCCTGCCGCTGCTTGGTGTTGATCATGCTGGTCTGCAGGTCCTGCAGCAGGGTGTACATCAGCTGGATCTCGGCCTCGTTGTGGGTCAGACCCTGCACGCCGTTCTGCAGCTCCACCATGCGCTCATCAGAGTGTTGCTGGTACAACAAATACACTCGTCACTAACAATGACCATATGAAGAGCCTCTGAAACAGCACTAGACTAAACTAAAACTCTCCATTGAAAGGAGAAAATTCAAGTTAAGTGTTTCCAATAGACAACCAATGTAGTATTGATTAATTCTACAATCAATATAATTAAACAAACTGCATCATATCCATCATATCAGAGGTGGACAACAGTGACTGGATGACATCTGACTGGCCTCAACATTGTTGAGGCTAATACTTTAAAGTGCTGGATTTTGGGACCAAAGATCTCCTTGTTTCCTTCTCTACTCACGATGGAGCTCTTGATGGTCTTCAGGTTCTCCCTCATCTTCTCCATTTGGCTCTTCAGCTCTTCTGGAGACTCCACGATCTGAGACTTGAGCTTGGCGATGTCCTCCTTCAGGGTGCTGACATCCACCTTCAGCTGGGCCTGGCAGACATTCAGACGACACTGTTAAAAAGGTCCTTTTCCTAGAAGACTCTGCCAGTAGCCCTTATTGCATGATTCTTACTGTGTGTTTGAAACCATGCACATCATGTCTGCAGTATGGGAGTATTCTGTGGTGCAGTGACAGTCAAGTATATCCTATTTCAGTTCGTACCAGGCTCCCGATGTAAGACTCTCCATGCCTACTTCTACGTTATATTATTACACTTAGAAAAAGTCATTGGTCAATTATGTAACAAAACAAAGTCCAAACAAAGTAATATTGCATGCAAAGAGATGAAAAGCAGTTCAGCATCACGTACCACTTTCTGACTCCTCTCGGCAATCTTGGTTTTCCACTCGGCGATGTTGTCATTTATTCCATTCTGGAAGAAAGTATGTTTGTTTCAGCCTGACTAACACCACAGCACATGAACATGTTGTATTATTTTTTTTTTTAAATGTGTAATGTGGCGTTGTGTCACTACCCACCACATCCTGGTATTCGTGCGTGGTGGCAGCCTGGAGGTCGGCGAGAGCGGCTGCTAGCTCCTTGGCCTCCGCCTGCTGCTCTGGAGGGATCGTCCTGAGAGGAGGGAGAAAAAGCCAATAATACTCATCTCACTGTACAAGACTCTGCTTAGCTTTCAAGATAAAGCTGCACTAGGCAACAATACACACAATACTTATGAGCCTAAATTACAAAATGAGGATCCGTGGCCTAATGTGTGTCTACTTGGAGGTTTGTGACATGAAAAGAAAATACGTTTGAGAACCCCTGAAGTGGATCATTAGAGCTACTGTTGGTAACGGTGAAGGTTTTCACAGTTTGAGATGCCTCACCAGAACTATTTTATAATTATCTATTTACCAAGTAGATAATTAGCACTTACGTCAGCACCTCGATCTTCTTCTCCGCTTCTTTTATGCCTTTGGTGCAAGCTTGCAACGTGTCCATATCTGCCCTCTGACAAAAGAGTAATTGTTATATAGATTACAATATATGCAACATCACATGGCAGAAAGAATAACAAAAGCAAGAAAATCTAATTCATAAGGTAATAGTGAAACCTGACCATGTAGTCAACATACACTAGTGGTCGGTGTAAAAATGTCTGAAGATGTAATGAATTGTTGTGTTCAGCAAAATGTGTAATGCAAAAGATTTTACTAGATCTCTTTTACTACATTTTGCTAAATGCCATAAAAATACAATTTACCTGGATGTTACAGGACAAGATAATCATGATTTATTTTTTTAACATCCTCTGTTACTTTCTTTATCCAGACGAAGGTTTTACTGAGCATGGATTCTCATTTTCATACCTGCATACTTCATAGTTACATCAACACCCATCATGAACCCCCCAGTATGCCTGTGTAGGATGATATGATATAACATACAAATCTGGCCTGCTGCTCCAAAGTAATCTCCATCCTCTGCTTCCTGAAGTGAAGAAAGTTCATGATGCCACTCAGAATAACGATAGTTTTCTTCGTTTCTGTAAAGGAACAGCAGAACAAATATCCAGGGACTGGCTGTCAGATGTCGAATGTGGATTAGCCTCTAAAATATACAGACTATATGTTAGCAAATCTCTGGATGGAACTGAAGCAGAAAAACATATGACCTGTAGGATTGATATCAGAGCTGGTTGACCTATAAACCATTGTATTCATTTATTTTTTATTTTGCGTTTGCTTTTCGTCCGTTTTGTTGCGTGTTATTTTTGGTATGTTGTTAGATGTTCTTATTGGATAACTTTCAAGTGCAATTCATTTGTAAATGTTGACTATGCTGAAAATCCAATAAACAAAGAAAAACAAAACAAACAAAAAAAGAATGGAAAAGCAATAAAAGAGGGACATGAAAAAAAGAAAAACATATACTTACTTGGAGCCAGAAGGTCATTGAGCGAGAAGTCGTACACATTGCACATAGGCAGAAACTGCTGCCTGAAAAACAACATGCACAATGCTGTTAAATAGTAGTACATAAAATAGTAGATGTGTAGACGTTGAAACCCAATTCCATCACTGTAACCTCCAGACTGTTGAACTGAAAACGACAAACTTGCACAGACTACCCTTTTATTTTATTTGGATTTCTGTTAAGCGGCAGGGTGGCGTAGTGAGTAGGGAGACCATCCTTCAACCAGAGGACCGTTCATTTAATTCATTCTGGAGAGTTTGGTTGATATTATATCCTTGGGGGAATGCAAGAAAACTCACATGCGCAGGTAAACGCTCATGATAGCAGTTGGCCACTCGTGAAATGCAGGATTCTGAATGTTCTCTAAGAGAGGAACCTGTTGGAAACAACAACAACAAAAATCAGACACTCAACAAGTTGACAAAGAGAACAAATGGGCATATGTGGTGATGAGTCTGCACGTTTAATTTACTGTCACAGTATTCATCATGTAAACGGTAGGTGGTGGGAGTGACAGGAAGTGACAAGACTGATCAGGGGCTGGAATCTTATCGAAATTAAGTGTTTGTTAATGGACCGGATACAGGCCAAAAACTAAAGTTGAGTCGTGTTCAGCCAAGGTAAGCATGCTTGGGTGTGAGCAAAGAAACGGTTAACTGTCAACACAACACTTACCATGTAGTGGCACTCAGGTCTGAAACGATACAGGAGATGCAGTATCCTCATGTATAACCTTTGAACTGACTCGGGCTGAAAGTGAGAAAAAGCATTGTGCTTCACTGGGTTGGAGTGAACTGGTCAGAGTGGCTTAATATTAAAAAAAAATATGAATGTATATAATTATTTAATAATTTATATAATACATTTCTGTACACTTAAAGGTCTCATCCACCTCATCTATCTGAACACTTAAACTTCAACCACCTCAAATCAACTATTATTAACTGATGTTGATAGAAGAATTTGACCAATTTTAACCAGCATATACATTTAAGGAGGCACAGATAACTATGGAAATATTACATATGGATTATTAAACCACAGACAGGGGGCGGGTTCAATTTTTGGCCGTCACTCTATTTTCGGCACGACACCAGTGACCGTCTGCAGCCCCACTACAGTCTATTCTCTCTTATACGAAGAGACCGTAACATCAATCTCCATTCAAACATCTGTCAATTTAAAGTTCCCTTGCTTTTCGGCAAATAAACCTCGTAGAACATCACTTTTTTTTTTACCACGTCTGGTAAATTCGGCATCCAAGTGATCCACCAACCGTCACTCTATTTCGATAAAGTCGATTGTGGGAATAACAGGCGAATCCGAGTTATTAAAGTTCTGTTTGTGTATTGGATGCATGAGTGGACTCCGTCGTGAAATGTCTGCACCCGTGTTCTAACGTTACCATACACGACCGTTGCCGATATACATATCATATTAAACTGGCAGATTTTGGACGGGGTGTGGCGTGACTGCCTCTCCGGGCGAGAAGGGAACATTTCGGAGTTAATCCCTACAGCGTTAATACTACAACCCTAATGTTTCTGATCAAATGTAGCTGTGAGAAAACGTCAAGAGAGATCAGCAGTAACCTAAGACGTAACCTTACCTTTGGAGTAGGAGTCAGATCACTTTTGGTGAAATGTTTTGCCTCTTGACCAGTGAGGACTTCAGTCCGGTAAAAGTTAACTAATAAATCCACCTTGTGGACTGGGAAAGTGTTTTCTGTCATTATTAAGCCTTAGTAGGACAAAGTATTTGTTATGAGGTGAACAACAATTTTCACAAGTATCTTGACGACGAGACGAAATTGGCGCCTCAAAATCGTTTCCTTGTTGTTATTGATTCAGAGCACCTGATTGGTCAACGTGTCCTTCTTCTGTTGCGAGGGAGATTGCATACGTTGACCACTAGCGCCCTCTACCACGCTAGTGGCGTACAGCAGCAGACTGAAACTCGACTGCGCTCACAACACACTTCTGAAAATACCTATAGACTTGCTTTAATGCGCTTTTTATTTTCCCCACTTTTTAATCTTGTTTTTATTTTATTGATTATTAGTATATTTTAGCCTTATTTTGGTACTTTGTAAATTCTACGTTTAGATAAGTGCTATACAAAATATATTATTGTTATTATTATTAATCATAGTAGCAGTAGTAGTTACTCAAAATTCATCTTTCAGATCTTTTGAAGTCTAGATAGATAGATAGATAGATCGATAGATAGATATATACTTTATTGATCCCCGGGGGGGAATTCTGGGGTTGCAGCAGCATAACAGTATCACAAGAATGTACAAAATACAAAGGCAAGGTACAAAATGCAAAATACAAAAGCAAAGGCCTAAAAACTAAATACTAAAAAACTACAGTTCTAGGTGACATAGAACCAGGATGTACAGCGGATGGATATATAGTATAGTATAGTATAGTATAGTATAGTATAGTATAGTATAGTATAGTATAGTATAATAGAGTAATGAATGTGTGGTTTGCATATTACTTTACATACCATTTAAATCCAATTTCTAAGGTTTTGAAGACAAATGTAGTGAAGAAGGTGTAGTAGTGCTCCTTTTTGCTTTTAAAGTTGACTGTGAAAGACAATCGAGAAACTGGATGGGAAAACCTCACTGAAGAGCACATCCTCTCTTTATTCATATAAAGTATCAGGAGGGTAATCATTATTTGGATTACTGTGGATAATGGGTAAAACTGGAAAACATCCTATAGGTTATTGGAAATTCGACAGCAGGTTTGTTGCACAATGTAGGAAAAGAAAATTTCTGGTTTACACTGCGGGGCAGCAGGGGGCGGTAATGCGCCTTAGCGTTGGATGTCAGTTGTCATTAACTAAAAAAACAAGAAGGAAATGAGAGGCACGTGACACAACACGGAAGTCACTGGAGGGGTCCTGTGACTGTGAAGACTTTATATTTCATGTTCATCACCATGACAGTTTAACGCGTGCTATGAATCTGTATTCTTTTTCACTGCATATGGAGCTTTTATACTACCGCTTCAGGTGAAGTACTTGGATAATAACCTAATAATTTGTGTAGCATTTGACCCTGGTAATGGCGTTGAATTGGGCCGAGAGGATCGCCACTTTCTCCCGCAGTCCCTCCGACTTCCTGTCCTGTACAACCGCGGAGGGTTTCCTCGCCGAGCTGCTGCGTGAGCTCCGAGACGACAGAGCCAGTTATACTGTCAAGGTAAAACAACAAGTCGGTTTATAAAACCTTTATAAAAGGTTGAATCCAGCCCTCTGATTGGTCGATAGCTGTGGTATAAATCCTATACCACGCTTACCAGGGCAAGAGTTCCATATTACTCCGCTCTAAATATACAGTAGGTCAACATTCTATGCAGGTTTGCAATTTTGGCCGTTGCTTGGGACTACTTTGTCACGAAATGTCATTTTTGCAATTTCCTAAGTATAATATAAGATATTGTATGATGAAAATGTATGGGCTTTATAGAAGCTGTGATACATGGAATTTTAAGGAAGGAAGTTAAGGCTGTGATATATATTCCATATACCACGGCCTGGATTTCTAGATTTGTAATCACTGATGGGTCCATGCTTCTCTTCTTTTCCCCATCTCAGGTCCTACTGCTGTCCCCGCTATGCGAGTACCCGACGCTGCTGTGCCCCTCGGTCTCTGTGGGCGAGGAGACGGCCCTGGAGCTCATGTCCGTGTTCGCCCAGTGTCCTCCCAAGTCTTCACAGTTTCGTTGTCACCTCCTGCTGGCCCTCACCTCTGTGCTGCTCTGCTCTTCCTGTGTGAGCACACGCTCCCGTGCTTCTCAGGACTTCCTGGACCTCCTCCTTCAGATAGCTCAGGACACCAGCGACCTCCATGTTGACGGTGCTCTGCGCTCTTTGCGGGCCACGGCTTGTGACTGCCTGCGGGAGCTGGAGGCCTGCAGCCCGGGCCTGCTCTCCCAGCGCCTGGAGCTCCTGAGCGGGCTTAGGCAGCAGGAAACGTCCAGGCTTCACCAGGCCTTCGCTGGGCTCCATACTCTAGGATTAAGAAATGCTGTGTATCTACTCGCCCAGAAACCGGGAGCTGGTGCTGAAGATCTTAAAACTCTTATTGGGGGCAATGCAGCGGTTGCATGGGAAGTAGAGCCAGACTCAGGCCAGATGACTAACAGAGACTCACCCCTACCATCTCCCCTTATACTGGGCCCCATGGGTATAGTGCCTACCCTCCAGACTGGAGCAGATTGCAAGGAGTTGCGCCCCGCTCCTCTCCTCCCTCCTGGAGGAGTCCTACCTCCTCACACCTCTGGGTCAAGCTGCACTGCTGCATGGGCTGATAGAGGTGGTTGCAATGGTACCCGGTGTCTCTCCAGGCATTTTCAGAGCTCAGCTGCTCCGACTACTGGGCACAAGCGAGGTTAGTTTCAAAGAGTGGGGTGGATTAGAAATGTGTATCCACGATATGTTCTCTCTTACACCAAATTCCATCCAAGACACTCAGTTTAATGTGACCCCTTTTATCGACAAACCTCACATAACTCGCAGGGCACAAAACCTTTTCTGAATCGTTAAACTCTGCACCCAATTGAACCAAGCAACTCGTATTTTAATAAAATCAAATTTTTGGTAACTATTTTGCACTAGGTAATTTCACATTAGCACCCTCAATGGGCAGCGAGAGGTAACTTTGAATTTTGATCTGTAGATATGCACAGATCCACCTGATAATCTCATTTACCCAGGTCTCAAGTTAAGGAGTGTATTAGTACCCTGTGGTCTAGTAGTCACATTTTCCTGTGTTGCACAGGAAATTGGAAAACAGAAACAAACATTGTTTCAAAAAAGGTCTGGGGGGGTGGGATGTCCTGCGAGGTATGTGATGTTTGTTGATTTGACACGTCTTGCTTAGATGGCATTTAGGATGAAGTTCTCTCGAAACAGCATGTGGGTGTTGCGGTGGCTCGGTTGGCTAAGGCTCTTACCAAGTAACTGCAACTTTTGATGCATGAACCTTTGTTGCATGTCATCCCCCTCTCTCTCTCTCCCTCTACTTTGATCTGTTTAATAAAGGGCTAAAATGTCAAAGGAGAGAACAGCTTTTATTGGGGTTAGAGCCTGCTGTAAACAGTGTCCTTTAGCCCCTAAGAGTTCTTGGGAATTCACGACTAAAAGTAAACCTTTTCTTCATCTCGTTTCAGGTTTGCCTGCTCCACACCACTCTGCTGATGAAGGCTGCGTTCACAGACAGCCTGTTCAGCGCTGAGGACGAGGCGTTCATCCTCAAACGGCTGGTGGTGCTCTCCCAGCACCCACTGCTGAGCATCCCCGAGAAGCTCTTCTACATGGACTGTATTCTGCACTTCCCCGAGAACCGGCCAATCAGCGGCGGCGACAGTGACGAGACCCTCCCGGTGCTGCTGACTCCCCGGCTGGCGGCGGCCCTAGTGCCCACCGTGTTCAACGACAGTGCCACCATGCTGGCCCGACTCAACCTGCTGTCACTGGTCTACCTGGAGGAGGGAGAGGAGGGGGAGGGAGAGGGAGGCAGGGGGCTGGCCTACCTCTATGACCACCTCACCTCCCTGCTCCAAATCGTGGAGAACCAGGGCAGCCGCGAGATGGTGGTCACCTTCTTCAGGGCCTCCTTGCTCTTCCTCTTCCACTTCTGCCACGTGGAGCGCTACTCTGAGGACCTGACCCGACGGTTATGCGAGCTGTACCTCGGGCAGACCCGTCTGGCGCCGCACCTCATCAACCTGACCGACCGGGCCCAGGACCGGCTCGGGGAGTCGGGCTGGGCCGCGGGGCTCCTCGGGGCCCTGCAGAGAGTCGTCACGGAGGCCCCGCTGGCCCGGCTCACCTTGCGAGACCTCGGCCGGCACCTCGAGATCTTGGCCCGCGTGGCCGAGGAAGGGGAGATCGCCCAGCAGAGCGCGATCGGCTTCCTGTTCGGCGTCATCACTTCCTCTTCCTCCTCGCTCTGCGTGAGCGGCGACTGGCGGCTGGGGAACAGCTTGTTGGGGGTTTGCCGCCGGCTGCTCGTGCACCCCGGCCTGGACTCGCTCCTCGTCCCCCTGGCCGACATCCTGCAGCATCTCACCTGCCACTACGGAGACACGGACATCCAAGACCACGCCCGACTCTACTACGCCCTCCTCACCACCCTGTCGCGGGAGAAGCTGGGCGGGGTGTTGGCCCAGGGTGCGACCGAGGGAGGACGGCAGGTCAAGACGCGCTCGCTGTCCTCCATCATGGCTGAGAGCGAGGACCTGACTAGCGCGCTGACCATCCGCCGGACGGCAAGACCGGTATTCAAGCTGGTGGAGCTGGACAGTTACGAACCACAACAGGGGACAGAGACGGGTCAAGAAGAGGACATCGAGCTACACCCAAACCAGACGGAGAACAGCCCGGGTCCGGAGACGGCGTTGTTGGAAGCCTACAGAGCTCAGTTTCAGAGCCCCGGCTTTGCCTCGGACATCACCTTGGACTACCGGCTGACTCACGCCGACGCCAACGACTCCTCTTTTGATCAGCTCTTCAGCATCCGCCTACACTTCGACCTCACGGACAACCACTACGAGGACCTGAGCGACATCAGCGTTCCCTGCCTGTTCAGAGAGAGGGCGCCGCCGGTGGTGAGGCTGAGACTGACGCCCAGGCGGCCCTACCCCACCACCCTCCACGCCGGCGCCGTCTTCACCAGCCGGGACGGGCTCTCCTGGCACGCCGCCCTGCCGGACGTCCACGTGGCTTTCCAGCAGGCCTTCGTGCCTCTGCCTGCCCCCCCGGCCTGGGGAACACGAGACAAACTGAGGGTGTTTGAGGGATTGTGGGATGAAATTTGCTCTGCGAAGGGTGGAGAGGGGGATCTGGCAGACTGTGCTACCAGCCTGTTCTGCAGCCGGCTGGGGGCGGTGGCTCTGGTTGCCTTGGTGGAGAAGCACTTTCTCCCTTACCTAATATCGGATCGGTCCGATGAGGAAGAGTATAAAGTGCTTTTCTTCCTCCCGCCGCAGTCTCATGTGCTGCTGAAGATCAGGGCGGAGGAGGATGCTGTGCAGTTTGACATTTCCACAGATAACTGGCAGCTTCTGCCTCACGTTAATTCTTTTCTGCTGACGATTACCGAGAGTTCACAACAAGACGTTGCTGACCATTGACAATGAACACTGTTTTTAATGAAATGTCTCCACTTTTAACAAGATCTTATTTTGTGTGTCAGTGCCTTCAGTTGAATTACTGAACACAGAACTAAAATCGATTTGCACTTTGATTCACCTGATTGGAAAAAGTAAATGTGACTAAATAATATTTTGTAATTTATTTGCCAAATAAAGTTAAAATATTTCCCCTCACCTTTGTTGTCTAAATAAATGATGAAATACATTAGTTGTTTTATTAGTTGCACAGGACCTCAATGGCCACTAGACGGCTCAACAGCAGCTGTATGACAAAGGGTTGTACAAAATCAGGAGAATAAGTCGAGCATTTGGGAAACATTATTTCTCCTCAACTGTATGATGAATGTTGGTGAGATATTGCAAGACTAACACTGCTTTAAAAACCTCTTGGATACGGTGGTTAAATTAAACATAATAAAACCTGGTTTGGCTGAGACCAGCTCTTCAACCTTAATGGTTTACATGTGCGTGTATAGACAAAAGCTTGCAGTAGTACAGTATGCACCATTATAGCAGCTCACTGAAGTCACTGAAATCATGGTGTGACGGATGCTTGTGTGAAGGATTCCATGTATCAGAAGCTCCAAGCTACACATGTAGCATGTAGGTTCTTCCACTTCAACTTGCTAAATCTGGCCCTTAGGCTTTCATTAACATCCTCCATGTGGCCCGGTCCAGTTCCACCGGTCCTTTACTTGATGAGGCCCTCGAAGTTGGGCTCTGTGCATGGAGGCAAGGCAGTTTGCTGGCTGAGAAGTTTGTCCATGATGGCGATCTCTGCATCCCTCTTCTCCACCTTGTCTACGGGAGTCCAGGACATGTCGTGCTGAAGCTTGAATGCGCCTACAAATTTATGAGGGCAGCTCGATCCCCATTCCTTCAAAATAAAAAGAGAACAATCAGTGGAAAAGCGAAATATTTTATACCAAGCCCATGCCATGCTCTCCTGTGTATATGTGCTTACATCCCTTCCTGGTAGTTTTTCAGCCCATGGAAGTTGTAAAGGGCTACTACTCTAGTTGGGCTGAAAACCACCATGTAATGCAAGTTGTAAAATACATCCTGGTACACTCCTGTAAAGTTCCCTGACCCCAACAAAATTGATCGAATTCCCTTTGCAAATTCAACAAATTCAAACTAATTTGTTTAGTACAACGCCAACCTTAGGGGAGATGATAGAGAAGTATTTCTGTCCCGACGGTCGCTGGTAAAGGTAATACATGTTCCCTGGTTTTTTCACAATGTTGCAGGCAGCATGGTGGAGGTCGGCGTCCCTTTTGGCGTCTTCCAAAACCTAGAAAGAGAGAAAACGAGTGAGCTAGACCACCTTGGAATATACGGTCTGGACTGGTTTACCGGATCACAACGCGAGCAAAATCCGATTTAGGAGTTTTCAAACCTGCCCTGGTGTGATTGGATAATAAAAGTTGCATTGAAGAAAACAACAACAGTGTAACCATGGCATTTATTTCCATAGCATAACAACAGCCCATCCAGTCTGTGTACTGGTGTTGCAGTGGATGGCCTTACCTTTCTGGCCTGTTCCTGTAGGTATCTGATTTGGTCAGCAATGACTGTCAGTTTGTTGCAAGCGTTGGCTTTAACAAATTCATCTCCCTAAAAACAAATCAAAAGAGAAATAAAACTGTATTCAGACCGGGCTTGTAATTATCTCCACCAAAAAGCATGTGTGTCTGTCACAGCCACAGTGGGGGAACCTGATCCACATCTCAGTCCATACCTTCTGTACTTGTGCTGCCAGGCAGACCAGGTCCATGGGGTCTCCTGCTCTGTTGGTCTGGTAGGCGCTGACCAGCTCCAGCCCACTAGGGGCGCTGCTGCTCTCAACCAGAGTCACTAAAAACACACAGGTTAGGTAAGCAGCCTAGTTACCATGGTAATCTACCCTGCTATAAATGAGAGTGAGACACGAAGGTTACGCGAAGGTACAAGGTTAAGCCCAAAACTACCTCGTTTTATGTTAAATACGCTGCTCTGGATTTGATACAAGCCCCGCCCCTTTTATGTGACGCGCTAATATAGAGAAAGTTGATAGCCAGCTGCTCGAGACCGGTTAGTCAGGATTGTTTGGTTTTGTGCAGCAGCTGTTGCAAAGATACCCTGAGGCCCCCCCTAGACCCCAACCCCTAGACTGAGGCCACCAATAGCACTACTACTACTACTACTACTACTACTAATAATAATAATAATAATACAAATAATTCACTTTTTAAAACAAAGACTCTTGACTGAATTAAGCCCATAGCTTGTTATGGCTGAATCAGCCAAATTCAGAAACAATTTCAGACTCCAACAAAAATAATTATCAATTCCACTACATCATAAATACTAACGTTACAAAAACAATTGCTCAGTTGAATTCAAGTTGTGTCTTAAAAGAAGTTCAGTTCTCTACATGTGGACAGTGGATTACAGTTGTACTGTACTCAGGACAGACACACTGTAGAATAACATGGTATAAAAGAAAACTACTACGAATAGGATAGCCCGGCTAACTCTAGACTAAATATAAACTGAGTCAAGTGTTCTTACTCAGGCTTAATTTAGGTTTGTGCTTATTCTAATAAAGTGAAGTTGCCTGAAAAGGCTCGCGACGGATGCTTGGTGAGAGCAAAGTTCAAGAGCAAGTTAGTTCATGTTACCTGTGGTGGTTTTGTCAGGCTGGCTGGGGAGGCAAACGGTTCTGTCCATTTTATTCTCAGTCAGTTGCTCTCAGACTATTACAAACTCCTTTCATAAATGATTATATCCTAAGAAATCCCTCTGCTCCCTCTGCAGCTCTGCAGTTTCGTAACAAAATGAATATTTGACCAAATGGGGCGTTTCAGGGTCCTAAACCACCTCCCATTTTGCCTACAATTGTAGGTTTTATTCATGCCTGTATAAAATAACTTGAAACAATTAAATATATTCGAATTAATTTATGTTTCTACATGTAAAAATCGATTCATTTGATTTAACATCTGTTTGTAATTGGATCCAATATTTACGATGTTACATTTTGTCGATTTCTTTTCCATTTTATTCCATTTATAACTTGGCTTTCTTGTTGGATACACAAACAACAACCTTCTCGCAGAACATTTAAATAGGAGAAGATTGGTCACCGATGGGCTCGAGGGACAACGTAGCTACATACGCGCATGCTCTGAAGTCGGAACGTCGCCATTCCAGAAATATTTTCCCTTGAAACTAGAGCACGGCACGTGTTGAAACTTGAACTTATTCTAGAGGAGACAGACGTAATTTACGGACAAAAAGGATGCGTATGGTTGAACCGCGGGCAGCACGCTCAAGCAACTGTCTCAAAGAAAGCGGTTCTATCGGACCGGGCTAAACATTATTTCCCCCATGATGCATTGCGTGGGACTGTAGTTACATTGACAGTTGCTCGGAGCTCTTCCTTAATGGCTCTTTGGCCGTAGAGTTGCGCAACACCAGTTTGTGTCTGCAAACGTGTAGGTTTATTCTGACACAACACTGAGCATGGAGGCTTACTGGCAGTGGCATGTTAACTCGCGTAGGATCGGAACTAAAATGTTTGATAGGGCAATGTCAGTGCTGCCTGGTAACCATGTGTCTTAATTTGGAAATTAATTTTTTTTGTGATTATCTTTTCTTTCAATTGTATGTCTGGAAGAGAGTATAGATTTAACAAATTCAAGCAACCACAGTGGTGGTGGTGATGATGGTGATGATGATGTGTTGAGAGAGAAAGAGAGTTGTACTTATGAGAGGAGGCAACACAATCCACATTTTTGCCTGGACAAAAGATGACCAGAGTCACATAGTGGCATAGTCACACATCATACTTAGTAAATACCTGAGTTGTGTCAAAATTACTAAACAGTCATAACCTAAGGATAGGTTAATTGGGCTTTTTCATTAAAAGATCTGGAATGATTTAGGCTTATTGATTCAAACAGACTACTTCCCCTCTCCCAGGTGTACTGTACCTTAAGGTACAATCTCGAAATGGTTTGATACCATTTAGAATCTATAAAGTTATATAAAACGCTCATACAATCAAAATAAAATTGCAGCAGCATCACACAATACGAAGAATCACTTTACAGTATCAGAGGCTAATGCTGGACTGTATATCCTCACCTCAATGATCTGAACAACATGTGATTTACTGACTGGCGGCCCCATAGTGGGCCTGTAGCCAAAGCAGACAGGTTAAGGCACTGTAGAGCCCTTATAAAGAAAGCTATAGCAGTCCTATAGTACATTTTAGAATGACACACAAATACACAAATACACACAAATAGTATGTATACAAATGTAATGTACAACCAAAAAGTCACAACAGACATTCAAAGAAAAGCAGGAATGTTATTGTAGTGATACCATAGGAGATAAAGAATTAAAAGGTCACTAAACACTCAAACACTCACTGTTGGTAATATTACAGTTATACCACAGAAGATGAAAAAAAAATCATAAAAGTACAATAAGATTACTATAAACTCACTATTGAGCACCGCACACTGTAAGTCCCTAAATGAATATTATAGGGATACTATAAGGGTCCGGAGGCAGAAAGGAGGGGGCTGCACCGGGGTAACTACTGTACAAACCCCACCTCCAGACAAGTTTCTACCCCCGGATGAAGAAGTTTCGTCTCCCCTCACTACCGGCTTCTTCTCTCCCAGGCTCCTGCCCCGTTGCTCCCGTTTCATATTTTTTTTACGTGCAGAATGGGGCCCGCTCGTGCGCTCGTGTTTTTGTGCCTGGTTCCGCTGTGCATGTCGGACGTGCAGCTCAGCGGTCACATCGTGTTGGATCCGTACGATTTTCTGTTCGACACGGCGGTGGAAGCCTACTACCGGGGCGACTGGATGACGGTGATCCTGAACATGGAGAAGGCGCTCAGGAACAAGGCGACGGTCCGCAGGGTGAAGGCGCACTGCCGGATAAACTGCGCCAACCGGACGGCTTTCGGCGAGCCCCTGGCCGGTTTGGGTGTTCCCATCCCGGGCGCCGGCTCCGTGGAGGACCTGGGCTTCTTCCAGAAAATCCTGAAACGGGCCGATTGCGTGAAGTCCTGCGAAAACGAGAAACTCGGTCCGCCGACTCTGCATCAAGTCAGCCAAGAAGTGGAGCTGGAGTTCAAAAAGAGGACGCCGTACAATTACCTGCAAGTCGCCTATTTTAAGGTACACTTAAAAATAAAACGTGTTTGGGTAGTGGCAGCAATTATTTTGTCAACTGCATTGAGCAATCTGCTGCAGAAAAACAATAACTGCTGCATGCATCACAGTCACACATCACATATTTTTTTTCCTACTGCAGTTGCAAACTTATGTGATAAACACGCAGGCAACTAGAAGACGAGTCAGTCAAGATTGTACTTGTGATCTCATTCAAACTTTGACTCAGATCTAGAAGTGAAGTTACGGTGGGGGTAACTGTAAATGCCCCAACCCCCCCAAACCAAGTCACTCCTGCCACGTCTTAAGGCGGAGGCAGGCTCAGTCTGACGTGAGGACGCAGCTTTTTTGGGATCCAGCGGTTTAAAGGTCTGATGCTGCCTTCAAGTGCTCCTCACAAGCTCCCACTCCTACACATCCTGCTGTGTGTGTTTTGATACGCACTTTAATCATTTAGATTTGAAGCGTTTCATTCAGTTGTCCAACATTTGGGGGGGGAAAAAAGCTTTTACTTGAAGGACAGCTTCTACTTGCAGGCCATCAGGCTAACTTAACTCATACCCACGTCACTTTATGTCCAATGCACATGCACTTTTATACCTGTACATCTCTATATACACATGCATCCCTAGATTATTTACAACTGTTGTCAATCCTGCTGCTTTTTCATATTCATACATTTTGTATTCTTATTTCTATTTTAGTTTATCCACCCTTAATTTGTCTTATTGTTATTTTGTTTGTGTTTTATATATAGATGTGGATAGATATATAGATAGTATACATAATATAGATTAGTTGAAACGTGCCTCATCCCAAACATTTCATTGTCCAGTATGACTCTAAGTGATACTGTATATATGACAATAAAAGACTTGAACTTGAACTTGAACTCATACGAAATAACACAAATTATGGGAGATAACCCAAGTAATTCATTGGCAAAATGATAAAGCCTCTACAGCCTGCAGTTTCCTCCATATACAAATCAACCCCTTCAAGATGATGTGAATATATTTTAAATCTCGTTGGTCAAATAAATCTGTGTTGTATCTCTAAATCATGCACAGCATTTGTTCAGGCGCCCTGAGAAGACCTGCTCAGATGACAGCTCAGTTTTGTGACCTGACCTCACTGAGCGGTGCTTGATTCAGGGTTCCCACCGATCATGGGATTCCTGGAATATCATGGAATTGTGAGAGGTGTATTCCAGGCAGCAAAAGTCAGGGATTTTGATAAATTATCCTGGGGTTAGATCGGGAATATTAGGGAATTTTACAAATGGGTCACAGAAATGTAGCAGAAAGTATTTTACAACTTGTTTCTCCCAGTCATTGTATTAGAACATGAAACCTTTTTAACGGTGACATTGTTCATGCCTAACAACGTCTCTTCTAAAGATCACTGTAAACGACGGCTTCCCTTGGCTTACTGCTTCAATAAAGCACCTCCGTCTGTTGGTAGATCAATAAGCTGGACAAGGCGGTGGCAGCGGCCAACACCTTCTACCAGGCCAACCCGGATCACATGGAGATGAGACAGAACCTGGACTACTACAGGATGATGGCAGGAGTACACGAGGAGGACTTCAAAGACTTGGAGGCCAGGCCGCATATGGTGAGACTGAGAACAAACTGCTTTTTCAGACGGTTTTTGATGTTATTTTTACAGCATTTTGGCTTTTAAGTTAATTTTGGGTTTTTGATGGAAATGTTCCTGAGGTTTGGTCATATTTTGCACATTTTAATCCAAAATGGACTAAGTTTGGGTCAGCAAAATCTCTGGATATTTTAGGATAGTTTTTTTTAACATACGTTTCAGTCAGATGTTGAGGTTGAACGATGACTACCTTAGTTAACTTAAACGTTCCTAAAGAGGAGATATAGTGGAGAGTGATGTGAAAAACAGAGGTAGTCATACACAACATCGCCCCCTGGAGGTGCAGTACCTCCCAGGTAGAAGAGGAGACTACAAATCACCCACTTTGCTCCCTTCTCAGGCCGAGTTCCTGCTGGGGAAGCGCTACTACAGCGACGACTCGTTCGGCCTGGCCGCCGAACACGTCGAACTGGCGGTAGACGAGTTCTTCACCGCCGACAAGGAGTGCAGAGCGCTGTGCGAGGGCTCCTACGACTACGACGGGTACAACTACATGGAGTACAGCGCCGACCTGTTCCAGTCCATGACAGGTGAGGCGGTGTGCAAAAGGACATCGTGTGATACGACGCATGGTTCGAGCAGATAGGCGGAGTAGAACTGACCCCTGTACCGTGTGTAAATGTGTGTGTGTGTGTGTGTGTGTGTGTGTGTGTGTGTGTGTGTGTGTGTGGCAGACCACTACATGCAGGTGCTGAACTGCAAGCAGCGCTGCTCCGTAGAGCTGGCCTCCACCGCCGGCAAAGACAAGCCCTTCGAGGACTTCCTCCCCTCGCACTTCAACTACCTCCAGTTCTCCTACTACAACAGTGAGTCTAGAGCTGCCTAGTCACGCGCCACCACCGTGACCAGATACAGTGTGTTGTAGACATGCCCGGTACATCGTTGTATTGTATCATATGTGTTGACCTGCATTTGAAATGGACCTTCCCCTGTCCGCCATCTTGTTCTTCATGCCGCATCATGACCGAAACACGGTAGGAGTCATCTTCAGTATGTTTCTCTGAACTAGCCATGACATAAAGGCTTTTTAAATGTTTTTCCTGACTTTTTCTTTCAGCCCCAAACCAAAGAGCACCTTCATCACATCCCTTTACTCACCAAATCCCAGCAGAACCGCTCTCCATCCTCTCCTCTATGTATTAATAAAACTACCTACTACCTACTAAACTACCTAAAGGCTACTACTACTACTACTAAAGGCGGATACCGTCCATAACGTCAGATGTTCCAATATTTATATCTCATATAAGTTCTTCACAATCTGCCTCTCGCTCTCGTCCTTCTCCTGTCGCTCTTCTCCCTCCCTGTTCGCCTGCTGTGTCCCAGGTGAGAAATATGAGCCGGCCATAGAGTGCGCTAAGACCTTCCTGTTGTTCCACCCTGAGGACGAGGTGATGAACCAGAACCTGGCTTACTACTCGGCCGTGTTGGGGGAGGACAAGGCAGGCGTCATATCAGCCAGACAGGCAGGTCACACCTCTGGCCTGTACGGCGGAGGCTTTCATCCAAAGCACCTCACAGCACCGTGGCTTCTTAGTGTGGTCAGGGCAAAACAGCCTCAATAAGTCAGACCGTATGCTGAGAGTAATGCAAAAATAGTTTTATTCAGACATTGGTGCAAAAAAGACAGAGCGACACGTCTGTCGAGGTTGCAATTCCTCCTGGTCGCCACTAGAGGTCGGTAAAGGTCATAAATTACTTAAAGTTTTTCTCATTCGCTTTAGTACATTTCTCAAATCATCCTTAAGATTTGCAAAACAGTAAGAGCATTTCTTGAAACAACTGGTACAAACAGCATCACACAATGGATTACCTGCAAAAGCCCGTAACTTGCTCAAAATCCTTAGTTCATCTCTCAAAAGTAAATCTTTACGTCAATGAACATGTCAGTCCATCAGAATGACAAGTCCTTGTGTCATTGAGTACAAACAAGATAGTCAGAACGCTTAGCTATGTTGTCAATATAACAGTTACTCTGATGGAAACTATGGTGAAGGGTTTGATGACAATGATTGAAAATACACAAGGCTGCACTGTTTCTGTATGGCAGATATCAATTTCAAAAGACATTTACAGCCAATAATTGTTCAAATTGTCAGTCATAATTGTCATTTGCCTCAATGTGCTAAAACATTTGCAAATGGTAACAAAGAGAAATGCTCTTTCTGTTGTGCTCAGGTAACAAAATGTTGTGAAGAATTTCACAAATTGTTTTGACGACTTCAACTCTCATTGGAGAATTGAGCCAAAGCCACTGAGAAAAACTGGAGTAAAAGTCAAGATTCATCAATTCAGAACACATTTACAACAGAGAACCAATATAATACAATTTGATCAACATGACATAAACTATTGATAATGTAGGAAACATAACCATATGCATGAATGTGCCAAATCATTTGCAATTTGTTCAAAAGAATGAGAAGCTGCTTTTATGATGTGCACAAGTGACTAGATGATGTGGAGGTTGAACAAGTAGTTTTGAGAACTTCAATTCTGATCTGAGAAAGCGACCAAAGCGACTGAGAAAAACTGTAATGACCCTTTAACATCACTTATTTTTGCACTTGAGCACATTTTTTTGCACCAATGTCTGAATAAAGCAATCTTTGCATTAATCTCAGCATAAGGACTGACTTATTGAGGCTGTTTTGCCCTGACTACATTTTTTGAGCAGCACACCCAAAGTAAAATTAGTCTCGTTGCTGCTGTCCCAACTCGCCCTTTCTCTGTATCTGCCCTCAGGTGGTGAAACAGTACATCCAGCAGTCCTTACTGGAGAAAGAGCTGCTTTACTTTGGATATGAAATCTTCGGAATCACCTTTGTAGATCCAGTAAGTGAACCCACCGTTTGTCGCCCCGTTGCTCTCAATACCAGATGCGTTTTGCTGACCAGTAGCTCCCTGCTGTGCTGTAAACACTGTTATTATTTATCCAGGATACGTGGACTCCTGCAGACATCATGCCTCTGAAACTGAGAGAGAAGCAGAAGTAAGATTTCCAACACTGCTATACAGTCAGCTTGCAACTGCAGATGTACCATTTAAAACAACCTTAACACACTGACTTCCTGTGTGTCTGCATTAGAGCCGACAGGGAGACGGCAGCCAGGATCACAGAGGAAATAGGAAACCTGATGAAGGAGATCGAAACCCTGGTGGAGGAGAAGAGTAAGGACTCATCAGACATGAAGTTAATAAACCAGGAGGAAGGTGAGCATTCCCAGTCGATCCATGAATATTATACCTTTTAAACCCAGCCAGTTGTTATCAAAGTACTGACTGAAACGCACCATAACTGGAGCAGGTGGACAGTATTCAACATCCCACTAGATTTTAAAACTGTGGTTGGTTACCTGCCGAACGTACCGGCGATGGCCCCCATTCAGCATCGTTTGACTGGTGTAGCATGGTGTCAGTGTTCACCCTGACTTGTAACCCCCACCACCACCACCACCTCCTCGTCGCCAGGCGGTCCGGTGCTGTACGATGACATCCAGGTGACCATGTCGTCCAAGGAGCTCAACGGGTCCCAGCGGGTGCTGCTGGACGGGGTGATCACCGACGACGAGTGCAGGGAGCTTCATCGCCTCTCCAATGTGAGTTATCTGACCAAGGGGGAAGCGGCCGGCAGGCTTTTTAGGACTCGTGAGTTTGGTTAAGCATCCGGGCTAGCCGCTCTAGATAAACCGCCAAAACACAATAAGACTGGGTTCATCCTCTCTAGGTGAGACAAGACCAAAATGGCTGGATTGGTCAATTTTGATATATTTTAAGATTTTTGTTCTATAATTACTGTATTTACCAGTTGCATCAAGTACACCAAGCACAAAATAAGTAAACACATGACAAAAGTTATCATAAAGCCTCTTTAACTTTTGTCGTTTCTATTATATGGGCTATTTTAAATGAAAAAGTCAAAAACGAGTTTACAAATATTTCATATTTTCACTTCTCTCTGTAAATTACACATTATTTAGTAATTCATCAGAAGGAAACAGGAAACTCCCACGATCCACTGAGAATAACAAGTGATTAACTACTATGCAACTTTGCACATCTTTAGCAAATTTGAAGAGGTTAATAACAAAATAAATAAAAGTCAGAATACAAAAAAATGTTTGTATTTGTGTTGATATTCAACGCCAAAAATGTCATTCTGATAGGATGAAAGGTTTGGTGTGTTGACATTGTGTGTATTTCCCAGGCAGCCGCTCTGAAAGGCGACGGCTACAGGGGGCGCCCTTCCCCCCACACCCCGAGTGAGATGTTCCAGGGGGTCACCGTGCTGAAGGCTGTAAAGGTCTGTAGCGCTACTAACCTACATCGGGTTGATGTAGTTGACCTCTGACCTCCCTGTGGAGGCAAGAGGAAAGATAATTTCCCTACATGGAACAATAAAGTATCATATCATATCATTATTATATTATATATTATATTATTTATTATTATTATTATTTTGTTTCTTCAGTCAGCATCACTTGATTCAAATAGATCAATTGAAGGAATAAACTTCTTGGCAGATATACTCTTTGACAAACATCAAGTAAAGCTACGCCAGGACGAGCTGGTTGAGCCTGAACATTTGTAGGGGGTTGGAAAGGGCTCCAGGTTTTCCTGCTGAGCGGAATGGAGACAACAACAAACCAAACAGTGAATGGCTAGGTTAGAAGTTCCTCTATCCACCATTTTTAGACCTACAGAGAAGATTGTAGGCTTGATTAAAGGTCTTCAATCTTCTTGCCGCAAAACAGTGATGACTGATACATCGGTTTGCCAATATATGGGGTCAATATTAGCCTTTTAGTAAAAGTCTGGGTGAGGCACTGAATACTTGTTGCCATGAAAACGGTCAAATTTAAAGATACTGAATACCAGCACAAAATATCAGCAGCTTCGGCCCAAAAATGTTGTGTATCGGTATCGGCTTTTCAACATCCGCACTGGTCAAACTGCATCCTGACGCATGCCTTCGTGTCACGTCCCTCAGCTCGGACAGGAGGGGGCGGTGCCTCTGAAGAGCGCTCGTCTCTTCTTCAACCTGAGTGAGAAGGTGAGGAAGGTTCTGGAGTCGTACTTCCGCCTGGACACTCCGCTCTACTTCTCCTACTCCCACCTGGTCTGCCGCTCCGCCATCAGCGGTAAGTTACTCAGTTACCGTCGTGTGCACTCAACTCAAGACGGACAATATCTGATCCGCCTTGCAGCCGCTCCCCCGTCGGTTTCAATGTAAAACTCTGTTGCTTGTACAGAGAAGCAAGAGGAGCGCGAGGACCTGAGCCACGCTGTTCACGTGGACAACTGTCTGCTGGTTTCTGAGCTCAACGAGTGTATCAAGGAACCTCCTGCATACACACACAGAGACTACAGGTGAGTGCACACACACACACACGCACGCACACACATACAGTACATACCTGTCTTGTAGGGCGCCAGTGTGGCCTAGTGGTTAGAGAGACCATCCTTCCCACATCCACCCTGCTGAAGTGTCCAGACACTGAATCCCCACCAGCTCCAGAGGTGCTGTTCTGTAGCTGACCTCTGACCTCTGACCCCTGACCCCTGACCCTTTCCCTGCACTGACCACTACAGAGTTATGTTATTATCAGTGTAGATAAATCCTGGGTGATGTTTACCGGCTGGTACCATTAGGACTACTACTGACACCATGTCTGTCTCCCTTCCAGTGCCATCCTTTATCTAAACGATGATTTTGAAGGAGGAGATTTCATCTTCACCATGTTGGATGCTAAAACGGTCACGGTGAGTGTTAAGATATTCTATTCTCTTGCCTTTTTGAAACATTTACTTGTGGATAAAGAACTTTTAAAGCCGTCCAGCGGTGTTATCATGTCACGTATGTTGTTGTTTCCGTCTTCGCCAGGCCGAGGTGCGTCCCCGGTGTGGCCGCGTGGTCGGGTTCGGCTCGGGGAAGGAAAACCCCCACGGCGTCAGGGCCGTCACCATGGGCCAGAGGTGTGCTGTAGCGCTGTGGTTCACCCTGGACCCCGCTCACGTGGAGAAGGTACGGTGCATCTATCCATCGATCCCTCTTTTACCCAGTCCCAGCCGGATTAAATGAAGTGTAGATTGTGACGTTTTACTTCTGGGCTACCAGCAGAGATTTGAGGGAAAAGACAGAAATCATTGATCCTGTATAAACGGTCTCACATAGCGTGTTAAAATAACATGACAGAACCTCCCCAGTGAAACTAATCCACTTCAAATGGGCCTTTTGTCTGCCCTGGTCCTGGCATTTTGATCCTTAATCGGTTTATTTTGCATTCTGATTTTCCAAAATGTGTTTGTTTGTGTTCTGCAGGAGAGGGTCGAAGCTGAGGAGATGCTGAAGATGTTTTCTACCCCTGTGGATAAGGAGTTCATCCAAACGGAGGCCAAGGACACCTCAGAGCCCCAGGCCACAGCGCCACAAACACCCACTGACACTGACCAGGAGTCAGCGGACAAACCAGCAGACAAACCAGCAGAGGAACCAGCAGAGGAACCAGTGGAAAAACCAGCAGAGAAACCAGCAGAGGAACCAGCAGAGGAACCAGTGGAAAAACCAGCAGAGGAACCAGCAGAGGAACCAGCGGACAAACCAGCAGACAAACCAGCAGAGGAACCAGCAGACAAACCAGCAGAGGAACCAGCAGACAAACCAGCAGAGGAACCAGCAGAGGAACCAGCAGACAAACCAGCAGAGGAACCAGCAGAGGAACCAGCAGACAAACCAGCAGACAAACCAGCAGAGGAACCAGCAGACGAACCAGTGGACAAATCAGCGGACAAACCAGCAGAGGAGAAGGTGGATGGACCATCTGACACACAGGCTGAAAAACCAGCTGCAGCACCAAAGGAGGAAGCAGAGGGGAAAACAATCAGCAAAACAACAGACACAAAAGCTAAACCTGCCCCTAAAACGAAGGCCAAAGCTGGAGACCAAGCGAAGGCCAAGACTGCGGACAAAGTCAAATCGAAACCCGCCGCTAAGACAGATGCCAAAACAAAAACAGTCAAAACAAAAACCAAGCAGGCGGACAAAAAGGACGCAAAGCCGGCTGCGAAAAAGACGGCTGCGAAAAAGACGGCGAAAGCTCCTGCCAAGAAGGACTCCAACAAACCAAAAGCCGACGCCGCATCGGCCTCGGACTCTCAGAAAGGCAAGCAAGAGCTGTGATCAACCTAGTGACTGTTTCCGCCTGGTGTCTATTTTTCTATTTGAGTATTTTGTGAAAGGTTTTCTCTGTGGGAGTGCTGAATGAAAATGCAAGGTTGTGTTACTAAAATGTTAAATGTCTTCCTGTTACGTGTACATGACGGCTCAAGGTGTTGTGTTGAAAAGCAAGCCATACTGAAACAAGGGACTGCTGTATCGCTGCGGATGTCAAACCATTACTCCAGTACTGTTGTGAAGAGTATTTTTATTTGCAGACAATCCACGTACGTGCCAAAAGTGACTGTAACCATCTTTATTTGGCTTCATAACCACGGAGAGGGTGGTCTTTTCATCTCAGATTTTTGAACTTCCCTTTTGCTGTTTTTGTTTTACTTCTTCGTGTTTTATTGTTGAGAGGAAGACCTAAACCCTGAAAGAGCAGAA